>CM051234.1:567290802-567890802 GCA_027917425.1 Gastrophryne carolinensis | reverse complement strand
GGGGCATTCTACACACTGTATGTAATGGGGTGATTGGGGGGCATTCTACACACTGTATGTAATGGGGTGATTGGGGGGCATTCTACACACTGTATGTAATGGGGTGATTGGGGTATTTTAGCGCACCATTTGGTTCAGAAGATTTTTTTTCTTATTTTCCTCCAAATGCTGGGTGTGTCTTATGGGCAGGTACGTCTTATGGGGTGAAAAATAGGGTACTCAAAACTGAGGTCAACTTATAGTCTATTCAGGTCAGCTTTTATCCCATGAAGTGCTGATCCAGAGGAAGACACAAACCTACATGAGGCCAATTGCAATTCCTCCTCATTTTAGGGGAAAACGTCCATTTTGACAAATATGTCAGTCAGTAACTATCCCTGGACTAACCCTCTACTTCCTGTGGTCTTGTACAAGGGTTCTACTTTTTTTAATAAGCAAAATTCTTCCTTTTCTCTAATAATATATATATATATATATATACAATCAGTGGGAGACTGATTGTGAGTTTCCAATCATAGCGGAGGCACTTTTTATATGTGTGATTCTTATAATATCGATATGTATATTCTGTAACCATTCGGCGGATTATTAGAACACATTTTGTTTTTAGGTATTAGTTACCCCTCTGCTTACCATGCATGTTCCATGGGTGTATACAGCTGGTTTATTAACGTGGACCAAAACCCAGGACTTGGTCCTTGTGCCCCTGGGGCCCTCCGATCGGGGGTATCCCACTGTGTGACACCCCCCAGGTCGCCCAAACAAACTCACCTCTTCCTACGACGCATGCGCGGCCACTCGTCCAAACAGCTCGCTCGGATCCACTCGTCCAGGAGCTCGCCTAATACTAGTGGATCCGAGTTTGCTGATGGCCGCATCCCCCGCTACCCTCTAACAGGGAGCGTGCCCGCCATTCACAAATGCCTGGCGTGGCCACACGCCCTGCTAGAGGGACAGCAGGGATGCAGTTGCTGCTAGCGCATGCGCCGTTGGACTGGGAAAGAAGGTGAGCTTATGGACGACCTGGGGGGTTTCACACAGCGGGCATCCTGATTCTGATGCCCCAGGGGGAGACCCAATCAGCCAGGAAATCTTGTATATTCCTGGGCCGACCTCTGTGGGTTTTGGTCCACTTTATGGGATTGTCGCTATAATGATGGGAGGGTGCACGTTACTTTGTGTGTTCATCCTCAGAGGCGGTGTCACTCCTCTGCCTGTTGCGCATGATTCTTGGGTGTATACACCAGACTTACTAAGACTTTTTTGCCACTATCATATTGAGTGGCTCTCGCAAGATCACTGTTATCCTGTGGTGATGGGGTTTTACCATATTAAACAAGTCGTGGGCCAAACAAGGAGTACATGACTAAGGGGGCACCTAGGTCCCCCCGAAATGCGTCATTCCATTCCTACAGGGCTACGCAAAAAAGTGGTCCTACAGCTGCTCTGTCCCTCGGAGCTCTTACACAGAAGGCCACAATTGTCCCAAATCTTTCTCTGTCCACAGCAGAGCATGTTCAGATCCATGAAATGAGAAGGTCAGCCACCACCCAGTTATTAAAGCAAAGAAATATGTTTTGCCTAGAATACATAAGCTACTTACATATACTTCGAGACTTTCAGGCGCTTTGAAATGGCTTATTTTATACTGTTCCCAATGGGGATTAGTAGGGAGAAAGTTAGTGTGTGCCTGGAAGGAAGCCAGTGAAAATTATAGACAATGTGAAGAGATCATTCTGTGCTATAGTTTATTTAAAGTGGAACATTGGAGTTCCACCCCTTGGGGCATCCTGGATTGGGATGCCCCACTGTGTAAAACCCCCAGAGAAGCCCCGTTTCACTCACCTTGCCCCAGAGCACGTGCCGCATCTCTGTGCGCTGCTCGGCTTAGCCGTCACCAGAGCCCATGGAAGCAGAGTGAAAGCGAGTCGGGAGCGACAGGAAGGTGAGTGACTTAGGGGCAAACACACACTGGGGCATCCCAAATTCAGGAGGCTCCCACTGAGATGAACAACACCCTGAATAGTGACAATTGAGTGTGCTGTTCCTACCACATTAAGTGTCAAGTTAAAATGTGCTACATCTGCAAAGCTGGGACGTGTACTTACATGGGATGAACTTATATAGAGAGAGAGAGAAACACAACTACCGGGAGGTGAATTTCATTAACTTTCTGCTGCTGGGTGCTGACTGGTCATCGCATCCCCAATTGTGGCTCCATTATTCACAGCCGCATGCTAACCCAGAAACACGTTATTATGAAGATTACAGTGCGCCACCTGCTGGGGACTTTGCACAACTATTTCAGAACTGCCAACTTTCTAAGATGTTTCTAAACACTGGCTGCCAAAAGCCCCGCAACCGCCATATTCCCTCTCTTGATTATATGTCATTTGGTAATGAAGAGGCTTTGCTGCACAGGGCATTATACAGTGGCTGACTAAGCAGCCAGTCATGGTCAGTAGAGATGAGCGAACTTTTGAAAAATTCGATTCGACTGATTCGCCGAATTTTCCGACAAAAATCGTTTCGACCCGAATAAATTCGCGACGAATCGCTATTAAAAACGGCTATTTCTGAGCCTCCTAGAGCCTCAATAGGGTTGTAAACCATTCAGCCTTGCTGTAACACGCACAGGATGCGTGCTGGGTTAGTTAAATAATACTTTGAAGAAATATCACATGCAGATCAGAGGCATCGCTAATAGAATCGCAGAGCGGCACAATTGCAGAGAGTTGAAGTGGCATCACTATGAGGGGCAGAAGGAGCCCAAATATACACTGGAGTTGGCCTCAGGAGCCCAAAAATTGGATGAATCACACCCTGGAGTTGGCAGAAGTTGGCAGCAGCAGCAGCAGGAGCCCAAATATACACTGGAGTTGGCTTCAGGAGCCCAAAAATTGGATGAATCACACCCTGGAGTTGGCAGAAGTTGGCAGCAGCAGGAGCCCAAAAATTGGATGAATCACACCCTGGAGTTGGCAGAAGTTGGCAGCAGCAGCAGCAGGAGCCCAAATATACACTGGAGTTGGCCTCAGGAGCCCAAAAATTGGATGAATCACACCCTGGAGTTGGCAGAAGTTGGCAGCAGCAGCAGCAGGAGCCCAAAAATTGGATGAATCACACCCTGGAGTTGGCAGAAGTTGGCAGCAGCAGCAGCAGGAGCCCAAATATACACTGGAGTTGGCTTCAGGAGCCCAAAAATTGGATGAATCACACCCTGGAGTTGGCAGAAGTTGGCAGCAGCAGCAGCAGGAGCCCAAATATACACTGGAGTTGGCCTCAGGAGCCCAAAAATTGGATGAATCACACCCTGGAGTTGGCAGGAGTTGACAGTAGCAGCAGCAGGAGCCCAAATATACACTGGAGTTGGCTTCAGGAGCCCAAAAATTGGATGAATCACACCCTGGAGTTGGCAGGAGTTGACAGCAGCAGCAGCAGGAGCCCAAATATACACTGGAGTTGGCTTCAGGAGCCCAAAAATTGGATGAATCACACCCTGGAGTTGGCAGAAGTTGGCAGCAGAAGCAGCAGGAGCCCAAATATACACTGGAGTTGGCCTCAGGAGCCCAAAAATTGGATGAATCACACCCTGGAGTTGGCAGGAGTTGACAGTAGCAGCAGCAGGAGCCCAAATATACACTGGAGTTGGCTTCAGGAGCCCAAAAATTGGATGAATCACACCCTGGAGTTGGCAGGAGTTGACAGTAGCAGCAGCAGGAGCCCAAATATACACTGGAGTTGGCTTCAGGAGCCCAAAAATTGGATGAATCACACCCTGGAGTTGGCAGAAGTTGGCAGCAGCAGCAGCAGGAGCCCAAAAATTGGATGAATCACACCCTGGAGTTGGCAGAAGTTGGCAGCAGCAGCAGCAGGAGCCCAAATATATACTGGAGTTGGCTTCAGGAGCCCAAAAATTGGATGAATCACACCCTGGAGTTGGCAGGAGTTGACAGTAGCAGCAGCAGGAGCCCAAATATACACTGGAGTTGGCTTCAGGAGCCCAAAAATTGGATGAATCACACCCTGGAGTTGGCAGAAGTTGGCAGCAGCAGGAGCCCAAATATACACTGGAGTTGGCCTCAGGAGCCCAAAAATTGGATGAATCACACCCTGGAGTTGGCAGGAGTTGACAGTAGCAGCAGCAGGAGCCCAAATATACACTGGAGTTGGCTTCAGGAGCCCAAAAATTGGATGAATCACACCCTGGAGTTGGCAGAAGTTGGCAGCAGCAGCAGCAGGAGCCCAAATATACACTGGAGTTGGCTTCAGGAGCCCAAAAATTGGATGAATCACACCCTGGAGTTGGCAGGAGTTGACAGTAGCAGCAGCAGGAGCCCAAATATACACTGGAGTTGGCTTCAGGAGCCCAAAAATTGGATGAATCACACCCTGGAGTTGGCAGAAGTTGGCAGCAGCAGCAGCAGGAGCCCAAATATACACTGGAGTTGGCCTCAGGAGCCCAAAAATTGGATGAATCACACCCTGGAGTTGGCAGAAGTTGGCAGCAGCAGCAGCAGGAGCCCAAATATACACTGGAGTTGGCTTCAGGAGCCCAAAAATTGGATGAATCACACCCTGGAGTTGGCAGGAGTTGACAGTAGCAGCAGCAGGAGCCCAAATATACACTGGAGTTGGCTTCAGGAGCCCAAAAATTGGATGAATCACACCCTGGAGTTGGCAGAAGTTGGCAGCAGCAGCAGCAGGAGCCCAAAAATTGGATGAATCACACCCTGGAGTTGGCAGAAGTTGGCAGCAGCAGCAGCAGGAGCCCAAATATATACTGGAGTTGGCTTCAGGAGCCCAAAAATTGGATGAATCACACCCTGGAGTTGGCAGAAGTTGGCAGCAGCAGCAGCAGGAGCCCAAATATACACTGGAGTTGGCCTCAGGAGCCCAAAAATTGGATGAATCACACCCTGGAGTTGGCAGGAGTTGACAGTAGCAGCAGCAGGAGCCCAAATATACACTGGAGTTGGCTTCAGGAGCCCAAAAATTGGATGAATCACACCCTGGAGTTGGCAGAAGTTGGCAGCAGCAGCAGCAGGAGCCCAAATATACACTGGAGTTGGCTTCAGGAGCCCAAAAATTGGATGAATCACACCCTGGAGTTGGCAGGAGTTGACAGTAGCAGCAGCAGGAGCCCAAATATACACTGGAGTTGGCTTCAGGAGCCCAAAAATTGGATGAATCACACCCTGGAGTTGGCAGAAGTTGGCAGCAGCAGCAGCAGGAGCCCAAATATACACTGGAGTTGGCCTCAGGAGCCCAAAAATTGGATGAATCACACCCTGGAGTTGGCAGAAGTTGGCAGCAGCAGCAGCAGGAGCCCAAATATACACTGGAGTTGGCTTCAGGAGCCCAAAAATTGGATGAATCACACCCTGGAGTTGGCAGGAGTTGACAGTAGCAGCAGCAGGAGCCCAAATATACACTGGAGTTGGCTTCAGGAGCCCAAAAATTGGATGAATCACACCCTGGAGTTGGCAGAAGTTGGCAGCAGCAGGAGCCCAAATATACACTGGAGTTGGCCTCAGGAGCCCAAAAATTGGATGAATCACACCCTGGAGTTGGCAGAAGTTGGCAGCAGCAGCAGCAGGAGCCCAAATATACACTGGAGTTGGCTTCAGGAGCCCAAAAATTGGATGAATCACACCCTGGAGTTGGCAGGAGTTGACAGTAGCAGCAGCAGGAGCCCAAATATACACTGGAGTTGGCTTCAGGAGCCCAAAAATTGGATGAATCACACCCTGGAGTTGGCAGAAGTTGGCAGCAGCAGCAGCAGGAGCCCAAATATACACTGGAGTTGGCCTCAGGAGCCCAAAAATTGGATGAATCACACCCTGGAGTTGGCAGGAGTTGACAGTAGCAGCAGCAGGAGCCCAAATATACACTGGAGTTGGCTTCAGGAGCCCAAAAATTGGATGAATCACACCCTGGAGTTGGCAGGAGTTGACAGTAGCAGCAGCAGGAGCCCAAATATACACTGGAGTTGGCTTCAGGAGCCCAAAAATTGGATGAATCACACCCTGGAGTTGGCAGAAGTTGGCAGCAGCAGGAGCCCAAATATACACTGGAGTTGGCTTCAGGAGCCCAAAAATTGGATGAATCACACCCTGGAGTTGGCAGGAGTTGACAGTAGCAGCAGCAGGAGCCCAAAAAATGGCCTAAAGACATAAATATGTTTTGCACCATTTGGAAAGTGTAAAACGTGGCACCATGCTGAATCTAGTCGCATGCATCAGGCATTGGTGGGTGGAAATCTTGGCTGATCCATCCCTGATTCATTTTGACAAAGGTGAGTCTCTCCACATTTTTAGTTGACAGACGAGTTCTCCTCGCCGTAACTATGGCCCCCGACGCACTAAACACCCGCTCAGATGGCACGCTACTTGCCGGGCAGGACAGCTTTTCCAGGGCAAACTCTGCTAGTTGCGGCCACAAATCAAGTTTGGCTGCCCAGAAGTCCAGCGGATCCTCAAGGTGTGTTGGCATGGTCATGTCAAAGTATGACATGACCTGCTGGTTCAGGTCCTGCTCCAGGTCTTCCTGCTGCTCATGAGTAGCCTCACTATGCGGGTGTAGAAAGCTACTCATTAGCGACTGAAGACTGAGGCTGCTGCTGCTGATGGAGCTTCTGCTGCTGCTGCTGCCAACCCCCCCAGCGGCCATGGCAGTGGAAGGTGAGCGCAGAGGTCCCCTCGAGTCAGACCTGCGAGAGTATGGACCATGGCGCAGATAGGCATCGGCCAACTGCCTACGTAGAATGTCTTTGTAGTAGTTGAGTTTGTCCTCCCTCTCGGTGGGTTTAAAAAATGCCCCCATTTTGTGCCGGAAGCGAGGGTCCAATAAGGTGGACAGCCAGAAGTCATCCCGCCGACAGATGGAAACAATTCTGGGGTCACTACGCAAGCACGTGAGCATGCTTCGTGCCATTTGCGCAAGTGACTCGGATGGACTACCTGTCTCCATCTCCACTGCATACTGCCACGGTGTGCCCGGGTCCTCTGTCTCGCCTTCCTCAAAAACCTCTAGCTCCTCTGGCTGCTCCTGCTCCTCCTCTCCTGTCCGCTGACTAGATAAACCAGCCATTTCGCCAAGCCTAAACTGTGTTTCGCTGGGCAACTCCTCCTCCTCCTCTTCCTCCTCCTCCAGTTCAGCTCCAGCGGGGTTCATGTGGCCGTAAGATGTAAACGCCATGTCTCCAGTGCCCTGACCAGCCATGGTTTCCAACATGTGCTGTAGTACATGAAGCAGTGGAATCACGTCGTTCATCCCGTAATCCTGCCGACTGACAAATAAAGTGGCATCCTCAAAGGGCCTGAGCAAACAGCAGGTGTCACGTATGAGCTGCCACTGGTTGACATTGAAGTTACACAGGGGAGTCCCCCTATCTGCTTGGATCATCAGGAAATCCGTGATGGCTTTTCTCTGTTCATATAATCGGTCCAACATGTGAAGGGTGGAATTCCAACGGGTGGAAACATCGCAAATCAGACTATGTTTGGGGATACCATTCTGACGCTGTAGCTCAAGAAGGGTGTGTTTGGCGGTGTAGGAGTGGCTGAAGTGCATGCAAAGTTTCCTTGAAGTTGTTAGGATGTCTTGCAGATGGGGGGAACACTTCAGAAACCGCTTGACAACCAGATTGAAGACGTGAGCCATGCAGGGGGCATGGGTCAGGCTTCCTTGGCGCAGCGCAGACAAAATGTTCTTCCCATTGTCGGTAACCATGATTCCCATTTTAAGTTTTCTCGGAGTAAGCCATGTTTGGATTTCCTGATGAATACATTTAAGCAGTTCCTCCCCTGTGTGACTCCGTTCGCCAAGACAAACCATGTGAAGCACTGCGTGACACCTCCGTGCCCTGCACACATGGTAGACTGGAGGGGCACTGAGACTTGAGCCTACAGTGGAGGGTGAGGAGATGGCGGAGGATGAGGAGGCCGAGTCGCACGGTGTCACAGGCCCAATGGGCAGAGAGCGCGGAGGCCGAAGCGGCGTGACCTGTCCAAGTTGCTGCTGCAAAGGGACCACATTCACCCAGTGGGCCGTAAACGACATGTACTGCCCCTGACCGTAGTTACAGCTCCAGATGTCGGCGCTGCCATGTATTTTGCTACACACCGACAGGCTCAAGGACTGGCCCACCTTCTGTTCAACAAAAGTGTGCAGCGCTGGTACTGCCTTCTTGGCAAAGAAATGACGGCTTGGGACTCTCCACCTCGGCTCGGCACAAGCCATCAGTTCTCTGAAAGGTGCAGATTCCACCACCTGAAAAGGGAGCGACTGCAGCACCAGCAACTTGGACAGGAGCACATTCAGCTTCTGCGCCGTAGGATGAGTGGGCGCATACTGCTGTCTCTTGGACATGGCTTCGCTGATGGATTGCTGGCGGGATGCATGACTTGGAGGAGGAGGAGGAGGAGCAGGAGCGACAGAGGATGGGTATGACGCACAGCTGCCTTCGGCTGAGGTGCTGGAGCCTTGGCTGGCAGAAATTGGGAGCTCACTTGGTGAGGAAGCAGACTGGACCACCCCTTGGGAGCCTCGGTTCTCCCAGGTCGTTTTATGGTGATGCATCATATGTTGACGCAGGGCCGTGGTGCCAACATTTGGACCCTGGCCACGCTTCACCTTTTGCCTACATATCTTGCATGTGGCCATGTTACCCTCCTGCGGATGCCTCAGGAAAAACTGCCACACTGCCGAGTAGCTACTTTTCCCACCCCCTGGCCTCACTGATTCACTGCTGCTGTTGCCAACTCCAGGAACCCCTGCTCCACTACCTCCCGATAAGGTAGACTGCCGCACAGCAGGTGCTCTACCCCGGCCCCGGCCCCGGCCGGCTCCAGCCTTTGGAATTGTGCCCCCATGCTGACTGCTACCACCTTGCTGCCTCAGCTGCTGACTCCGGGGCAACCTGCGCCCCTCTTCTCCTGATGATGACGATGAAGCCCCTTCATCACCCGGCTCCCAAGTGCGATCGGCTTCATCGTCATCATCATCATCATCATCATCACCGAGTTGTGGCTGTACGTCACTGATGTTCGTGGATTCGTCAACAGTGTCTGGCGCAGGAGCTGGAACGCTCGCAGCACCCACGACACTGTCCACATCACTATTTGTCTGCCTAGCTAAAGAAGCCACCTCCATTTCTTGGCTGGGCAGTAGCTGCTGACTGTCCTCCTGTATCTGATCGTCCTCCTCACTAAAGAGTGGAGCTGAACCCAAAGCATAGGATACGTCGCTGGGGGAGGGAACGGCGTAGGACAGAGGCAATGGGAGGACAGGGACTGCTCTCGGGGCATGCCAACTCAGGGTTGTGTCAGAGGAACCTACCGACCCTAGACTGGGGGTCTCAGATGTAAGTTGTGATGATGTTGTTGATGAGCGCGTCAGCCAATCTACCACGGCAGATGCGTTACTGGTGGAGACCCGACCGCTAGCAGATACTGGCAGATTAGGTCTCTCAGCGTGACTCCTGCTGCTACTGGCCCCCAGTCTGATGCGAGCTCTGCCTGCGGAATCTTGGCCTCTGCCACTCCTCTTTTCACTTCCAGGCACTTGTCTGCCCGACATAGTCTAACTGGCGTGGTAGTAGGTGATATTTAAAAAAACCCCGGGCAGCGGTGGGTCTATATGAAACAGAATATAATGCACACCAAAAGTGAGCAGTAACACTCAGCCTCCAACAGGCCTGCTTAGTGTAAATAAGAGAGCTGCTTAGTGTAAATAAAGAGGGGTATGCTATGTTACAGAATGGGATGCCTCAACAGAAGTGCACCTGGCAGGCAACAGTAAGCCTATGCCCAGCAAAAGTGTCTTATAATATAAATATAATAAGAGCAAATGCTTATATGGTCTTAAACAGAGGCTGCTGTAGTCACAGAATGGGATGCCCCAACAGAAGTGGACCTGGCAGGGTCCAGTAGTGCTATGCCCAGCAAAAGTGTCTTTATCAGGCCTAATTTCAAATATGATAAGTGAAAATGGTTATACGGTCTTAAACAGAGGCTGCTGTAGTCACAGAATGGGATGCCCCAACAGGAATGGACCTGGCAGGGTCCAGTAGTGCTTTGCCCAGCAAAAGTGTCTTTATCAGGACTAATTTCAAATATGATAAGTGAAAATGGTTATACGGTCTTAAACAGAGGCTGCTGTAGTCACAGAATGGGATGCCCCAACAGGAATGGACCTGGCAGGGTCCAGTAGTGCTTTGCCCAGCAAAAGTGTCTTTATCAGGCCTAATTTCAAATATGATAAGAGCAAATGCTTATATGGTCTTAAACAGAGGCTGCTTTAGTCACAGAATGGGATGCCCCAACAGGAATGGACCTGGCAGGGTCCAGTAGTGCTATGCCCAGCAAAAGTGTCTTTATCAGGCCTAATTTCAAATATGATAAGAGCAAATGCTTATATGGTCTTAAACAGAGGCTGCTGTAGTCACAGAATGGGATGCCCCAAATAGGAGTGCACCTGGCAGGGTCCAGTAGTGCTATGCCCAGCAAAAGTGTCTTTATCAGGCCTAATTTCAAATATGATAAGAGCAAATGCTTATATGGTCTTAAACAGAGGCTGCTGTAGTCACAGAATGGGATGCCCCAAATAGGAGTGCACCTGGCAGGGTCCAGTAGTGCTATGCCCAGCAAAAGTGTCTTTATCAGGCCTAATTTCAAATATGATAAGTGAAAATGGTTATACGGTCTTAAACAGAGGCTGCTGTAGTCACAGAATGGGATGCCCCAAATAGGAGTGCACCTGGCAGGGTCCAGTAGTGCTTTGCCCAGCAAAAGTGTCTTTATCAGGCCTAATTTCAAATATGATAAGAGCAAATGCTTATATGGTCTTAAACAGAGGCTGCTGTAGTCACAGAATGGGATGCCCCAAATAGGAGTGCACCTGGCAGGGTCCAGTAGTGCTATGCCCAGCAAAAGTGTCTTTATCAGGCCTAATTTCAAATATGATAAGAGCAAATGCTTATATGGTCTTAAACAGAGGCTGCTGTAGTCACAGAATGGGATGCCCCAAATAGGAGTGCACCTGGCAGGGTCCAGTAGTGCTATGCCCAGCAAAAGTGTCTTTATCAGGCCTAATTTCAAATATGATAAGTGAAAATGGTTATACGGTCTTAAACAGAGGCTGCTGTAGTCACAGAATGGGATGCCCCAAATAGGAGTGCACCTGGCAGGGTCCAGTAGTGCTATGCCCAGCAAAAGTGTCTTTATCAGGCCTAATTTCAAATATGATAAGTGAAAATGGTTATACGGTCTTAAACAGAGGCTGCTGTAGTCACAGAATGGGATGCCCCAAATAGGAGTGCACCTGGCAGGGTCCAGTAGTGCTATGCCCAGCAAAAGTGTCTTTATCAGGCCTAATTTCAAATATGATAAGAGCAAATGCTTATATGGTCTTAAACAGAGGCTGCTGTAGTCACAGAATGGGATGCCCCAAATAGGAGTGCACCTGGCAGGGTCCAGTAGTGCTATGCCCAGCAAAAGTGTCTTTATCAGGCCTAATTTCAAATATGATAAGTGAAAATGGTTATACGGTCTTAAACAGAGGCTGCTGTAGTCACAGAATGGGATGCCCCAAATAGGAGTGCACCTGGCAGGGTCCAGTAGTGCTTTGCCCAGCAAAAGTGTCTTTATCAGGCCTAATTTCAAATATGATAAGAGCAAATGCTTATATGGTCTTAAACAGAGGCTGCTGTAGTCACAGAATGGGATGCCCCAAATAGGAGTGCACCTGGCAGGGTCCAGTAGTGCTATGCCCAGCAAAAGTGTCTTTATCAGGCCTAATTTCAAATATGATAAGAGCAAATGCTTATATGGTCTTAAACAGAGGCTGCTGTAGTCACAGAATGGGATGCCCCAAATAGGAGTGCACCTGGCAGGGTCCAGTAGTGCTTTGCCCAGCAAAAGTGTCTTTATCAGGCCTAATTTCAAATATGATAAGAGCAAATGCTTATATGGTCTTAAACAGAGGCTGCTGTAGTCACAGAATGGGATGCCCCAAATAGGAGTGCACCTGGCAGGGTCCAGTAGTGCTTTGCCCAGCAAAAGTGTCTTTATCAGGCCTAATTTCAAATATGATAAGAGCAAATGCTTATATGGTCTTAAACAGAGGCTGCTGTAGTCACAGAATGGGATGCCCCAAATAGGAGTGCACCTGGCAGGGTCCAGTAGTGCTATGCCCAGCAAAAGTGTCTTTATCAGGCCTAATTTCAAATATGATAAGTGAAAATGGTTATACGGTCTTAAACAGAGGCTGCTGTAGTCACAGAATGGGATGCCCCAAATAGGAGTGCACCTGGCAGGGTCCAGTAGTGCTTTGCCCAGCAAAAGTGTCTTTATCAGGCCTAATTTCAAATATGATAAGAGCAAATGCTTATATGGTCTTAAACAGAGGCTGCTGTAGTCACAGAATGGGATGCCCCAAATAGGAGTGCACCTGGCAGGGTCCAGTAGTGCTATGCCCAGCAAAAGTGTCTTTATCAGGCCTAATTTCAAATATGATAAGAGCAAATGCTTATATGGTCTTAAACAGAGGCTGCTGTAGTCACAGAATGGGATGCCCCAAATAGGAGTGCACCTGGCAGGGTCCAGTAGTGCTATGCCCAGCAAAAGTGTCTTTATCAGGCCTAATTTCAAATATGATAAGAGCAAATGCTTATATGGTCTTAAACAGAGGCTGCTGTAGTCACAGAATGGGATGCCCCAAATAGGAGTGCACCTGGCAGGGTCCAGTAGTGCTTTGCCCAGCAAAAGTGTCTTTATCAGGCCTAATTTCAAATATGATAAGAGCAAATGCTTATATGGTCTTAAACAGAGGCTGCTGTAGTCACAGAATGGGATGCCTCACAGCAGACTTAAGATCAGTTAAGTATATATGCACAGTTAGTTACTATAAGCAGCCTGAAAACGCTAACAAAGCCTGTCAGCCAGCTAGTAACACTCAGGCTGGATGAAAAAAAAAAAAAATCTCCCTGTCACAGCCTCCGTTTTTTCCTACCTTTCCCTGGCTTTCTGTCTGTCTCCTGCCTGTCTCCTGCCTGTCTCCAGCCTGTCCCTGTTTGTCCCTGTCTCCAGCCTGTCTAACTGCCTCAGCTACACAGCGTTCTGTCTGTCACGAATGCAATAGAGAAATGAGGAAAAGCAAGATGGCCGCCGTTAAATACCGCTGTGTGACGTCACCGGGCTTGCTGGCTGCTGATAGGCTGCATGTGACTGCCCCAGCTTGCACTGACGCGGGATACATGTCCAGACATGTCCCGTCCGCCATCTTAGAATGCCTGTAAATGTAAATGAATGGATGTTAAAGGAAAACTTCGAGTGATCGAATCGCGGGGAAATTCGGATTCGATCCGAATCGAATTTTTCCTGAAATTCGGATCGAATCCGGGTTCGTCCGGATCGATTCGCTCATCCCTAATGGTCAGTCCAGCTGCTCCTAGAGGGGAACAGGCAGCCATTGTATTGTCTTTATTTAACGTGAGCTGTCATTGTTAGACATGTTATCAATATCAGTAATGCAAAATGTAACCAATCCTCTTTTACAAATCAACTGACTTTCCGTGTGGTCTGACGGGCTTATTCTTAAAGGGATAGTGGCAGGTAGCGCCTCGTAGCGGCAGGCAGCGTCTGGTGAACGCTGGGCGCTGTACGCAATACCACATTTATGAAGGCGATTCTGGTGAGCGACTCTAACAGCGCCATGTAGCGTACGATTCATCATTACAGGCAGCTCAGCGTATAGCCCCGGCACTCTAGCTTCCAGAGCGCCAGGTATTACCTGTCGCTACCTCTCGCTCTCCCATACATTTCTATGAACGTTTCTTTTCTTCTGTTTAAACAGGGTTTTTGTGTTTTAATTTTTTTTCTCTCAAATAATTGTGTGACTTCTCCTGGCCTAGAAAAAGTCATTTTTATAAATGTTTTTGATTTTTTTATATTTTTATGCAGAATTGTCATTACAGGTCTGCCAAGTATTCATGTCACAACAATGTAATTACACGTGTTTTCGCTTTGTTACTGGTGGATATGTGTTCAAAAACAGACTTTAATGACACAGCGTCTGGCGCTCTATGCTATAGCGACCAGATCCAGAGCGCCAACGCTGTGTGTGTGCTTTTTGTTGAATATAGTGTGAGTCACTGAGAGTCGGTCGCAATGAGCTGGCTATACCTTTCGCTCCCTGCAACTCTGTACTGGTGTTAGAGCGCCCACATACTTCTTATTCATCAATGCAGGCCAGGTTACTACAGCGAATGAGACACTGTTACAGTGCCCAATCACAGCGTCTACTAGCAGCCGTTCTTAGCGCCTCTGTACAGACGCTCATCTGCCGATAGTAATAAGAGGCCGATTCATTAATAGCGCCAGGTAGCGACAGATGAGCGCCAGTAGCGTGATTTTCACAGCGCCAGCTAGTATTCGCTGTGCTTGGCCGGGGTTTGCTTGTTGACAGCGACTCAGTTGGTGTGCGGTAATGTTGAATACGGGGTTAGGGGTCGCTGTTTCACAGGTTCCGCTTGTATGGGTGCGCCTGACAGCGAACGGCTTGCTGCAGATTCATTAAAAAATCACGCTCAAAAATTTCTCGCGCTGTGAATTCCTTGTTTAAATCCCAGAGCGCTGGCGGCGATGTGGGTAAAGTAGTTTTTAACCCCCAAACAACCTTTTTTTTTATATGTAAAAATTATACAAGTTTTTCTAAACATTTTGTAATATGAATACATGAATATCTGACCTGTAATATCAATTCTGCACATTTTTTTTTTTTTTTACTTTAAAAAAAAACCTAACATTGCAGAAGTGGTCACAGAATTTTTGACATTAAAATAAAAAAAAAAAACAGTAATAGCAATTAATTATGATTATTTAAAGATTGCTCCATTGAAATGCATTGGACCACGCCAGGGAGCGCCAGGTCATACCTGTCGCTGTGATGGGATTAGCAGCGGCGCTGTTCGTTGCAGTCGGCTACATGATGAATCCCGCGCTAGCTGATGCTCTCGTCGGCGCTAGCCTCATTTAGCGTGATAAATGCGTCATTGTGACCGCCGCCGGGCGTACTTGATTCGGTAGCCGCCGATAGCTGGCGGTACCTGGCGCTCGTCAGACACTACCTGGCGCTAGCCCTTGATAAATAAGGGCCTAAATCAGCCTGTAAGCATCTATAGTCCTCATTCATCCTATTGGAACGCTCCTCTATGAGATTCTACTGAAAGAGGAGCATTGGCGCACTTTGAGGCATCTGGTGCACAGCAGCACCACTCCAAGCCATGACGCTGACTCCTCGCTATATTTATAGACTCCAAATGCCGATCATCTGGGACAATAATTCATTATACTGTCTTATAAAGCAAACACTCATTACACTGCCATGGAAAAGGGACGGGCTTCCCGATCCTTGTATGGATTTTATTGATTACACAAACAGTAACTGTGCAAATTGCAGCGTTCTATTTAATGTGAAACAGAACAGGCCTCAGATATGTGACATAACATGTTCAATGTATACAATGGCCTCATCATTAAATAATCAGCAATTTGCTACTATGTACTAATTACCCTTCAGCACATTTCCAGAATACACACGTAAGGTACATATTGCAAGCATGTGTCTCAATGCTTAGCACTGGGAATGAAGTTTCCATCACGAAAACATTCAGCAGAGCGTTTCAGGGCTTCTTCCTGTTCTTGCGCTGGCTTCCTTATGGGATTTCAATTTCCCACCACAATTTATAGATATCCTGTATTAGTAGAATTATTGGCTAATACCCAAACTGCAGGATGTCTATAGTGATGAGACTGGTTATCTCAGATATCTCTCTCCAGTCAGAATAATCTGTTCATTATAATAAGCATAGGGTCAAGGTGTTGATCACATTATTGAAGCTCTAGGGGTGTTTATAGGGGCGGGCGGGGGCAGAGCCATGGTACCAAAGCAATTGGTAATGCTTGGGGGGGGGGGTTTCTTTATCTCAGCCATCCTGCTTTCTGCAGATAGGTCAGGGCCATTGTTAAAGTGGAACAAAACCCAGGATTTTGACTGTCCTGGGTTTTGGTCCTTAGCCCACTGTTTGAATCTGTCATGAATCTTTCAACAGAGGGATTCCTTTATTAGAAATGACCAGTAATGAGACTGAGAAACAGACTGAGATGCGGCAAACAGATCACACACACAGACATCAGACTGCTATACATATCTACATGGAACATATCTACTACGGTGACTATACAAGAAGCATGGTAATCACGGCTGTGCAGATAAACAGATAAACTGGGAAACATGAAACACTCAGATTACTGTGAAGCCAGGAAATATACATACATGGAATGCAAGGAAAAGTCCAAAGGCAAAGACTGAGCTAAACAAGAAACATAGACACAAGGGCTATGGCAGGAATCCAGGGTTCAAGTCCAAGGTACAGATTCAAGGATCCAGGTCAAGATACAGGATTCCAGAGTTCAGAGCACAGACAGACAAATACACATGGACTGACATCAATGCTGATCCACTGAGGCAATGTGCTGACCAGCTTATATAGGCCAGGAAGCAGGAAGCCCCACAGGTGCTGGCTGATTAACACACCTCAGCAGGACAGAGCCATCTGCTGGAGGAGCAGCATAATGCAGGGGGAAAGTCTCGAGAAAGGAGCCAACAGTACTAAACAGCTGACAGACCTGACAGAAACCCCCCAGGTTGCTGAAACCAACTCACCTCTTCGCGGTCCTACGGCGCATATGCGCAGCCACTCGTCCAATCAGCGCACTCCGATCTGCTGATGTCACATTGTCTAAGCCCTTGTCTAAGGCGAGTGGCTCAGAGCGAGCTGGCGGCTGCATCCCCCACTACCCTATAACAGGGAGTGTGCCCTCGCCGGCCATTTACAAATGCCTGGCACAAGCTCGCGCCCTGTGCATGCGCCATTAGCCTGGGAAAGAAGGTAAGAGCGACCTGGGGGGTTTCACACAGTGGGCCCATCTCGATTTTGGATGCCCTGGGGGGAGGGAATCAATCAGTTTGGGAATCTTAGATTCTCTAGATTCCCTGGCTGATCGCCATGGGTTTTGGCCACTTTAATGGTTGCAGGCCATAAGCCAAGTCCATGATTCCCCCATATTGGGCTCAGTCATGTGGGGGAGAGCTCTGCGTGTTGCTAAGGAAGAGGCAGAGCCTGGCATAAACCGATATGGGTAAGCAGGGCTATCAACCAAATTGCCATGGCCATTGTCTATGCTGGGGGGGGGGGGGCGAGCGCCTTCATCCCAGCCATCCTGTTCCTGCAGATGGGTCAGAGGTCAGAGCCATAGGGCTTAGTCATGGAGAGGGGGCACTGCCTGCTGCTAAGGAAAAGGCAAAGCATGGCACAAACCAATGCAGGACAGCGGCACAGCAGGATGGGTGAGGAGGGGAGAACATTTTTCTCTTCCTGCTAAGAGACGGGGGCTAAAGTGGAATACATTGTGTTTCCTGTGTTTTGGACCAGGGCCCCCTTTGGGATGTGCAAGGTGTGCCAATGCACAGGGCGCCATGGTCAGGGGACGCTGTGCACATGCGCTTGCATGGTGCCCCCCTCTCCCTCAGTGTACTGGTTAGCCGCTCCCACACCCAGTTTACTGCTCACTGGCTGATTCCAATATGGGATGCCCCACTGTGTAAGATCCCCCAGGATGGCCGGCATACCCACATTGCAAGCAATCTAATGGCTTTAATCCAATCGGCACTCTATGCTGTATATATTAATGTAGGGCATAGAACTCTTTTTATCCACAGAGCCAGGAATAGAGACCTGGGAACAGCTGACATCCCCAGTTTCCCTCCAGCCCGGCTGTGTATCAGTCAGGAAACTCAGGGATCGCTTGTGAGGTAAGTATACCAAGAACCCCAGGTGGTTTCAGATAGCGGGGAATCCCACATTGGGGTGCCCTGGGGATAGGGAATCAGCCAGCTTCGGAGTCTTTTAGAGGACTACAGAACTGGCAAAATACAGGTTTTAGTCCACTGGGCTGGCAGTCAAACTACTGCTAGTGTACTTACCCCTAGTATCATGCCTGACACTGGAGGGACTCCCCCACTTCTGTATTGCCTCCCCACAGGCTGCCAGTTCTCCACCCAATACGAGTGGTCACATGGTACAGTGGAACTGACAGCCACTGGTTAGGGAATGCTTCTGTGGGTGGGTACCTCTGGCTTGATGCTTGGTTTTGTGCAGGAGGCTTCCAGAAAACCTCTGGGGCTGTCGGCAACAATGTGGGACAGTGGGCCGAGTGAGGGAGGGAGGGAAGAGGTGTGTTGGGGGGCATCATCCTGTAGTCTTTCACAGGGAGCCTTCCTTCCTAAGGTCGGCCTTGTTTGGGACACTATAGAGTAAGTATAATCTCTTGTAGACGATGAAGCATTCTTCCAGGCTGATTCACTAATAGCGCCACATATTGCCAGATGAGCGTCTGTACAGCCGCGCTTAGAGCGAAGCTGAAAGGGGGTATTGGGCGCTGTAAATTAGCGTAGCAGTTGCTGTAGTAACCTAGCAGGCATTGATGAATGTGATGTGTGTTGGGTGCTCTAACAACAGTATAATGCTGCAGCAAGTGTTAGGCAGCGCCAACTCAGTGCGTCCAGCACTCAGCGCTCAACATATTTAAGAAAAAACGACACACACACACAGCGGCGCTCTAAAGCTGGGCGCTGTAGCATAGAGCGCCAGATGCTGTGTGATTAAAGTCTGTTTTTGAACACATATCCACCAGTAACAAAGCGAAAACACGGGAATCACATTGTTTTAACACTGTGACAATAACACTTTAGTGCCAAACCTGTAATGACAATTCTGCTTAAAAATGTAAAAAGTAAAAAAATGTATAAAAGTGTTTGTTTGCAGCCAGGAGAGGTCACACAATGATTTTAGCAAAAAAAAAAAAAAAGAAAACGGCAAACACGCTGTTTAAACACAAACAAATGAACGCCCATTGAAATGTATGGGAGAGCGACATTGAGTGAAAGGTAATTTGTGACGCTCTTGAACCTAGAGCACAGGCGCTATATCTTGAGCCTCCTGTATTAATACATGTGACGCTACACGGCGCTGTTAGAGGCGCTCACCAGATTCGCTTTCTCAAATGTGGTTTCCCGTACAGTGCCCGGCGTTCACCAGACGCTGCCTGCCGCTACGAAGCACTACCTGGCGCTATCTGTTCTTAAATAACCCCCTTCTACCTTTCTATCTATTGTGAACTATTTTTTCTCCCCAAGATACAAACCTGCCTATTCTCAAAAGTTTCCAAAGCATTGTGTTGAAATCCAAACCCCATATCAAAACATACATAGAACAGATTGTGTTCATAGGGACATATGATGGCCTTGACGGTACTTAATTTGTAGAAGATCCAATGAAACAACTCAGAAATCTTTTTTTACCTGTATTCCATGGTTAAAAAAGGACATTTCAGGACCCCCAAATACTCCTTTCTAAAGTGCTTACTGAATATTTTGTATAATATATTATCAAACATGAATTATTTAGATTGCGTTATAAAGTGGAGTCTTGGCCACGCAGGCCCATACAGCGGAGTAGCTGTGGTTTCATTTCTATTATGTACATATATGTCTCAGCACTGCTCTTCTCTCCTGAGGCTGAGCTGGCTGTACTATCGGCCATTAGTGTTGGGCAAAGCCCCAAGGTTCAGGTTCAGTAAGTTTGGCCGAACTTTGAAAAGTTTGTGTTCGAAGAACTGAATTGATTTCTGGGACCTAACGGTCCCTCCCCACACTACAACCACCCAGATGGGGGGGGGGGGGGTGGGGGGTCCGTCAAGTGCCCCCCAGAGGCAGAATTGGGACTGAAAAAAAATTGCAATGTTGGATGTGTGTGTGTGGGGAAGCATGCAGAGTGTGCAGCAGCTGTAACTTACCTGAGCCCCACAATCTGGTCCCTGGTTGGCGTCAAATGGGCTACGTCCACCGCTCCCATGAGTGAGGACACTTCTAGTGCCAGCTGCCAGTGTCCTCACTCATCGCAGGGCTCAGGTGAGATTCAGGTCTTCCTGCTGAACACTGCCTCGGTAAGCTGGGTCGTTAGGTTGCTTAGCAACCCATCAACCAGCTTTTCCATGTTTGAGCCGAATGTCGACTTGGAACACAGACTTCTGGCTGAGGTCCGTTAGGGATTGCCCAACACTATCAGCCATCGCTCTCTGCTAAGCAGATTGATACATCGCTAAATAGGCAGGAAATGACATTACACAAGAGTTTTGTAACATTTCTTTAGTAAGTTAATAAAAATGTATTTTTCCATTTCCTTTTCCTCATTAGATTATTAGGCAAACTGAAATAGAATCTATCAGTAATAAAACTATGTAGGTTAATTCAATAGTTAATAGATTTAAGGAATTAAACGGATATTAAACTTGACTGCTTAATTAATAGTTACAGTAGTATATATTCTTTTTTTCAGCGCATAATGTGGCAGGTACAGTATATGTACATGTGTGTATCTTAAAGCGAACTACACATACTTTGAAAGTGCTTCTCAAAGACTCAAACCCCCAAAAGCCCTGCAGTGATCTATATCTACCCCTTCCCCTAAGAGTCCTCTGGTTAGAGGCAGGAAGCTTCAGACCACACTGCAGAGACCACAAGCTCCTCCCGTTGGGAGGCACCAGCTGCTGCAGTGTGTACGTTGGCTTCTAGGCCCCCATCAGATGAAAGACCCAGCTTAGAAAAGATGATTATAGCTAACTGTGGGGCTGGGTTTAAAGGCAGAGAGGGAAGCCTACCCCATACCCCTATGGTGCATAACATGGTGTAGTCCAATGTGTGGGCCCTGGCCAGGCTTTTTAACAGTAACATTTCAACATAAAAAGTATCAAATAGAAGGGTTATATTTTTTTTGGAACGTGCTTAATGAATTAATAAATGATCAGCTCCGAAACATCATCTGCTGTGTCAGTTATTAGAGAACGTCATCAGGCTCACATAGCCAGGTTTAGACATTGCTCTTTATATGTAGTTTCTAGCTTGAGGTCTTTGCAGTAAGAGTATTTTTTTTATTCAGCTGATACAAATTGTTTTTATATTTGGTTTAACACGTAGAAGAACATTGCATGAGTCTAGAGTTGAGTTCCTCCTGTATCTGGACACACAGCAATAATGGAGATTTGTCTGTTCACTGCTTCTCCCCCTAATCACCAGTGACAGAAAAACTATTACTAAATGTTCTCTTCAAGCCAGCAGGTGGAAAATGCATTTCCCTTTGTATAAAAGCATTAATGTGTGTACTGAACAACTTCAGTACAAGGCCGGGTAAAGTGTTCAAAGGCTTCGCTTCACCTCTCGGAGCTTGACGACTGACATTAAACACTGGAAACATGTTTTATCAAGTGCGTGTATGCGTGTGGACAACAGGGGGACCTGCTGCCAGCCCAGCAAAGGGGGGGGGGACCTGCTGCCACCCCAGCAAACTGGGGGGGGGGGGGACCTGCTGCCAGCCCAGCAAACAACTGGGGTGGGGGGGGGGTACCTGCACAGACACATGGAGCTCTCGTTTTATTTCCTCTTTTTCTTCATCTAAAGTGCAAAGACGCACAGAAAAGCCATTGGTTTCTTGCATGAACTCATCCATGCATATTGCTCACAAGGAAATGAGCAGATCAGCGTGGCATGAAAAGCAAAGCTAGTTTTCCCTTTGTTTGCTGAACAAAATGATTTCCTTTGCTGTATGGAGATAACAGGGAAATATTAAAATGGTCAACATGAAAGACTAAATCTCTCACATTGGTAGCTCTATTTCAACTGATAAATGTCAACCAACCAATACTGATTTAAGATACTCTACCAGTTAAAAGTCTAAAAAGAAGCTCAGTGTTGGGCAAAATGTCTGCACTTCAGCTCACCACTCTCACAGCATGTTAGCGCCTTCAAAGGAGAGCAGCAGCGGCCCTGGAAGTCAAAGCTGCCCACCTGCTGCCAACAGTAAATTTAGGCAAATGAAGCAGCACAAGATGGTGGCACATGGAGTCTGCAAATAGGAAGTGTCTTCTGCATTCTGGGATTGCGATCCTTTATATGACCCCCAGCTCTGCTCTGTCTGTGCTCTGTCTATGCAAAAACACAGCTATAACCCCCCCCTCTTCATTTTTGCCCCCTCTTCTCAGTATGTGATGCTTCTGAGGCAAGATGGCGGTGCCCATATCCTAGAGTCCTGAACAGAGTGAACAGCTCAGTGGGGGAGAGAATAAAAAGTGACAAAAATGTAACATCTATTAATTTTAGATGCTGAGGAAGAGTTTTTTAAGGGTTTGGGTTTTTCATTAAATGATGCTGAAGGTCCGGTTTAACAAATAAAAACACAATCAAAGCTCACTGATCAGATATGCGATATTGTGAACCGGAAGGGTCCAGTCAGTGCAGGGGATGCTTGTGTGCTGATTCCACCAAAGTAGAAAACCAACGTTTACCCACAAGCGCTGTTCCTTCCTAATTCACCTATTTTGGAACATTTACATTTACCTCCATGTGAAAACGCAGCATGAGACTGGATAAAAGGTGACTGGGTCACCTGCAAAACTCCCTATTCCACACAGTGCTCCTGCTGTCTCACTACCATTACTATCAGTGCAGACCACAAAAACAGTGAGCACTTTGTCTTTGCTCTTGGCAAAGGAGTAATCCCATTTTCCCATTTCAGGGATCAAGTGTTCTTCTCCCCCCCCCCCCCCCCCATCTGCCTATGGCCCAACTCAAAGATGCCCTGGCCAAACAGGGTAGTTCTGCCCCATATACAGTATATGTGTTTGTGCAGCATTCAACAAGTCCTCACTACTTTGCAGGATAAACCATACTCTTGAGACCAAGTGGTCAAGTGGGGTAACTGGGTTGTAGAATACCCAGTGCAAGTCTAAAACACCACATCGACAATGACAAGTAGAGCAACACTACTGGCCCTTACACTCTCCTTGCACTGCCTCCACCTAGTGCTAACCATCAACACAACACAACCTGTGGCAGATAATTGTAAAAAAAAAACCTGATGATTATAAACCTGCCCATCAAGGTCTCCCTCCTCACGCCAGTACATGTCTATTTCACCAATGACCAAGGACAATCCAGAGGAAGCTCAGGAGAAAGTCAGGTGGTCAGATGAGACCAAAAAAAACAGTTTGGTATCAACTCCACTCACTGAGTTTGGAGGAAGAAGGATGAGTACAACCCCAAGAGCACAGTCCCAACCATGAAGCATGGGGCAGAAATATGATAATTTGGGGTGATTTTTGCAAAGGGAACAGGATGACTACACCATATTAAAGGGAGGATCGATAGGGCAATGTATCACAGGAGCATTAAAGATGGGTTGAGACTGGGTCTTCCAGCATAACAATGACCCGAAACACACACTCAGAGCAACTAAGGAGTGGCTCTTTAAGAAGAATTTCAAGGTTCTGGAGTGGCCTAGCCAGTCTCCAGACCTGAACCCAATTGAACATTTTGGGAGGGTGCTGAAAATCAATGTTACCTAATAACAGCCCGGAAATCTAGAAGATCTGTATGGAGGAGTGGCACAAAATTCCTGCTGAAGTGTTTGTAAACTTGGTCAGGGACCAAGTTGCAAACAAAGTTTTCTGTACCAAATATTCAAGCAGACAAAAAGTCAAAAAAAGCAAAAGGTTCAGTAACGTGCTCCCCTAAATCCCCACTCTGGTAATCAGTAACAAACTATTTGAGAGGGCCTAACTCCATGCAGATGTTATGGAATAGCTGCATAACTGCATGCATGGCAGCGGCCATCTTGCCACATACATGAGTCCAGCTTATATAAAAACCCAATCCCACAGACAAAATTGCCTCACATATTGCAATCCTTTATTTCTAGTACAAAGTCATCAGCTGTGATGACTCATTGCTCTGAGGCACAGCTGAAAGAACAGAGACACTGACTGAATGACTAAATGGTCTGCGGACTCCCACTGAACACTGATAAAGAAACATTGTTGCATCTTTCCCTTCACACACACTCTCTAGCAGCTGGTTATTCAGTGTGTTTGTTTATATAACATAATACACAAGCTTCCTGTGTTTATGAGGCATTTAACTCTCAAAGTTTGGTGTGGGCTGCTGCTGGCACAGCTCTCCCCTCATGCTTATGTGTGTGACAAGATGGCCGCTCCCATGCAGTTCTGCAGCAAAGAATCTAACGGTTATTCCATAACATCTGAATAGAGTTAAGCCCTCTCAAATAGTTTTTTAGGGGAGCAACTATTTTTTTTACTTTTAGAGTATCAAATACTCATTTCACGCAATGCAAGGTGCCAGACTGCAGCAAAAGGAGACTCTGGAAAGTTGGAAGAGAAAAAAACTGTGTACTGTACATCTGAAGGTTATCATTCATCCAGGTCATGGTATAGCTGTAGAAAGAAAGCGAGGCAACTGGACTTGCTGTGTTATTCTTGGAGACGTTTCACGAGTCTACCAAATGGCTTTTTCACTTCAGACTGACTTGTACAGGAATCTGTCTACCATAAACATTAGTGAAGTAAGGTGTCAATTGCTTTAGTATAACTTGAGTTACTAGGTGTGAGTAGCTGCATTTGGTCATTGTAATTCCCAGCCAGATATTGCAGCACCTCTATAGAAGAGAATTCCACCAATCAATTTATGGTAAACTTAGATATTGATCCACCTACTTCCTGAGGATTGATCTTTACTTAGGTGGATACTGTGAAGATCATCCACAGCATTCGTCTTCCATAGACGTCCAGAACTTTAGTTGCCAAGCTAACCAGTGCGTTTTTTTTCCCACAATGTACCTACTGTTGATTCGGCAACTGCTTACATTTCCTCTGTCTTACAAAATTTTGGACAACTGCTTTAACATATACGAACAGGAAATGGAGGAGAGGCACACGGGGCAGGCTTCAGGGTAATTCACTGCTACCTTGTTATTGCCAATGTCTGGACTGTCCCTTTAAGGAGTACTGACTGGTGATTTAGACTAGAACAGGTACAGGAAAGGGAATTTTAACATTTTAAAAATATAATTCTATCATTACTCACCTGTAGAATTGGTATTATATGTATACAGCACGTCCTGCTCCAGAGAATAATTCCTTATGTTTGGGTTATACATCCACAAGATTGCGCCGGACTGCAGAGACAGCAAAAAAGTGGCTCCTCCTGGCCCCTTATATTCCAGGGACCTCCCACAAAATCCCCAGTATTGACAAGCAGTGAGCAAGAAGCCAGGAGAATAATAACCATAATCAAACAATTTTAACCATGATAACAATCACCATACAGAGGCACTAAGAACAATGAAAACAAGGGCGAGGTGGAGCAGGACGTGCTGTATACGTATAATACCAATTCTACAGGTGAGTAATCACAGAATTGTATTATTCTAAGTATACAGCAAGTCCTGCTCCAGAGAGTAATTCCTTACGTCTGGGACATCCAATAGCAGTGTCCGTAAGGTAGGGTGGGATCCCCAAAAGCAACAACATGCAGATTAAACCACTGCCGCCTGCAGAACTTTGCGGCCAAAAACAGCATCAGCTGAGGCCCTAACACCAACACTGTAAAACATAGAAAAAGTATGAACAGAAGACCAAGTAGCGGCCTTGCAAACTTGTTCAACAGAAGCCTGGTGCTGGAAGGCCCAAGAGGCACCAATAGCACAAGTGGAATGAGCAGTAAGGCGGAAGGGAGGATCCTTCCCTTTAGCAGAATAGGCCTGAATAACAGCCTGATGGATCCACTTGCTGATAGTATACTTAGCTGGAGCCAGACCCTTCTTGGGACCCAAAGGGACCACAAAAAGAGCATCAGTCCTCCTGAAGGGCTCAGTAGCCACCAAATAGAACTTCAGGTTTCTGACCACATCCAAGAAATGTAGAGCCCTCTCCTTAGGGTTACTAGGATTAGGGCACAGAGAAGGTAGAACAATGTCCTGATTGAGATGAAGGCAGACACAAAAAAAAATCTGGTTTAAAGCAAAACACCACCTTGTCCTGGTGTCTCTCAAAGTAAGGGGGCTTGATGGAGAGCGCCGCCAACTCAGAAACACGCCTAACAGAAGTGATAGCCACCAAAAAGACTACCTTAAGCGTAAGAATGGACAAAGCAGCCTCATGCACAGGCTCAAAAGGAGACCCCTGCAAGGCAAATAGGACCAAGTTCAAGTCCCAGACTGGTAACATAGGCTTACCTGGGGGGCGCACAAGAGTAACCCCCTGGAAAAAAGTCCTGACCAGATGATGCTGAGCAAAAGATCTCTGAAAGAAAACAGCCAAGGCAGACACATGACCCTTCAGAGTGCTGAGTTGAAGCCCCAGATCCAAACCATGTGGGAGAAATTCTAGAATCTTACGAATAGAAAACACACGACAGGGAAGAGATTTAGCCTCACACCAGTCAATGTAGGTACGCTAAACCCTATAGTAGATGGAAGAAGATGACTTTTTCCTAGCCCTGATCATGGTGTTAACAACAGAGGCAGGCAGCCCCTTTTCCATTAAGATGGAGGTTTCAGCAGACAGGCCGTTAAAGCCAGCATTTGTAAATTGGGGTAGCGTTAGCCGCCCCCGAGTGAGCCGGTCTGGATCCTTGGGCAGGGCGTACTGATCTACCGCCAGCTGCACGATGTCTGCGAACCACACTCTTCTTGGCCAACAGGGGGCCACCAGGATTGCTGGCACCCCTTCCTGAGCTATCTTTCGCAGAACCCTGCCCAACAGGGGAAACGGAGGAAAGACATACAGTAGCTGAAAGCCCAGCCAGGCATTGTCTGAGCATCCACGGCAAAGGCCAGAGGGTCCTGGGACAGAGACGCAACGTGTGACGGGACGCAAACAGATCCACATCTGGCTGACCCCAACGGTGACACAGAGAGCGAAACACCCTGTTGCTGAGGGACCATTCCCCCAGGCGAGAAGTCCCCCTGCTCAGAGAGTCTGCCTCCAGATTCTCCACCCCCGGAATGTACACAGCTGAGATGCAGGGAACATTGTCCTCTGCCCAGGACAGGATCAGAGACACTTCCTTGAGGGGCCCCTTGCTCCGGGTCCCTACCTAATGATTGATGTAGGCAACCGCCGTTTGGTTGTCCGAGCGGACCTGAACAGCCCGACCCCGAAGGTGCGGGGTCAAGCGGGCTAGAACCAACCTGATCGCCCTCAGTTCCAGAATGTTGATAGGGGTGTGAGCCTGAGGGCCCCACTGCCCCTGGAATGTTAGGGATCTCCTGAAGCCCCCCCAACCTGTCAGACTGGCATCTGTGGTGACTGTCTCCCAGCAAGGGGCCAGAAAGGATCTGCCCACTAACAGGTTCCTTGAGTCGAGCAACCACGAGAGGGACCGCCTGACTAGGGGGAACAGAACCAAAACCTGATCCAGGGACACAGGGTCCCTGTCTCATACAGACAAGAGGTGGAGTTGAAGAGGCCTCATGTGGAACTGAGCATAAGGAACCGCCTTGAAGCAGGACACCATCAGGCCCACCAGCTGCATTCCCTGCCTGATGGAAGGATGAGGGCACGACAGAAGGAGCTGAGCTTGCGCTTGCAGACTGTCCACCTTCTGCGGAGGAAGAAAGATCCTGGCCCGAGCTGTATCTAGATTCATGCCCAGAAATGGCTTTACCAACGAGGGAGACAGGGAAGATTTGGAGTGGTTTATCACCCAGCCGAATGACTCCAGAGTCCAGACCACCCGCTAAGTATCCAGCTCTGCCTGTTGGGAGGACGGAGAAGTGATAAGAATGTCGTCCAAATAAGGAAGAATGTGAATGCCCTGAGCTCTCAGCAGAGCAATAATGCCCGCCAGCACCTTGGTGAATACCCTGGGAGCTGAAGTAAGACCAAAGGGCAATGCCACAAACTGGTAATGCTGATCCTCCAGAGCGAACCTGAGGAATCTCTGATGACCTGGAAAGACTGGAACATGGAGGTAAGCATCCTTGATGTCCACAGAGGTCATGAAGTCCCCTGGGCGTAGTGAACTTACAGCTGAGCGCAGAGTCTCCATGCGAAAACTCCTGGGTCTGACAAACTTGTTGAGAAGCTTTAAGTCCAGGATGGGTCTGACAGACCCATCTCTTTTGGGAACGGTGAAAAGGTTGGAATAGTAGCCCTTGCCCCTTTCCCCTAAGGGCACTTGGCAGATGACCCCCAGCTCCAGTAGATTCTGCACAGCAAGCAACAGGCCCTGAGCTGACAGGGGGTCTTGAGGCATCCGGTATCTGATGAATCTTGGGAGCGGCCAGGCTGCCAACTCTATCTTGTAACCGGAGGACACTACCTCCTGAATCCACCGGTCTGAGACATGACGCCTCCAGACGTGAGCAAAGAGCCGAAGCCGTCCCCCCACCCAGATGGGTGAGGGCGCCCCTTCATGCCTGAGGGGGCTTGGGGGAAGACTTAGATTTGGAACCCCAAGAGGGTCCAGGGCGGCCACGTTCTCTGTCCCTGCCCCAGAAATCTCCCCAGGCCCCTGCAAATGACGCTCCCCTTCCCATTCTGGACCCACGGTAGGAGGGAAAAAAGGAACCTGAACCCTGAAAGGGCCAGGACTGTCTCTTGCACTGGGGTAACCTGCCTCCCTTAGAAAACAGGTCCAGGCGAATAGACGCAGCCCTTTAAAGGAGAACCCAGTGAGAGCCTTCTTGGCAGCATTGTCAGCTGCCCACTGGCGCAGCCAAACCGAGCGGCGTATAGCCACCGCCAAGGCAGAAGCCCTGCCACATATTCTAATGGTATCATCCAAGGCAGAGAGGACATATGTAACAAATTCCTCACAACGCAGAAGGGCTCTATACTCTTCACTAGCCGCATCATCAGGAGCCCCATCTAAAATACTCTTGAGCAGAGTCCTAATAGCCACAGCTGTAATGGCAGAGGCACAAACCGGGCACAGCGCAGACCCCGCAAAGGCATGGGAAGCCAGCTGATCAATTTGCCGGTCCTCACCATCCCTCAGTGTAGTAGAGTCAGGGGAATGCACGACAGAAGTGTTGGACAACCCCAGAATTGGTGCATCCACTTCTGGAGGGGACGGCCAAAGCTTCACCACTTCAGCAGGAAAAGGGTACCCCAATTCTGAGGCACCCCAGGGAGCCTGCTCGGTCACTCCCACTCCTTGAACACAAGATTATTAAAGTGAGTTAGCTCAGGAAACTCCAAACATGGCTTAGCCGTGTGAAACAACTCCCCCTGCTGCCGAGGAGCCGCAGCAGGAGGAGAGATAGAAAGCACTTCAAAAATGTGAGCCAAAAGCCTGTCAGTATCATCTGGAGCCCATGGGTCAGAGCCAGAATCAGCATAACCCTTAGGCTGCTCATCAGATGATTCTGAATCAGAAAACAATTCCCCCTCTTCCAGGGGGGTATAGCCAGCCAGGTCAAAAAATTCCTCAGCCTCCATAGGAAAAAGGTTAACACTAGGTGTCAGATGCCGCCTCTTAGCCGAGGCCTTATGCGCCGTAGAACCAGCAATCAGCTTTTCAATACTAGCCACCCTGGTAGACAAATCAGGCTGAGACTCCCCACTGGTATGCAGCTCACTGGGAGTCAGATGTAAGCGTGGGGGAGTGGGCGAAGCCACACGGGGCGCAGGCACAGCCACAGGTAACCCAGATTGCAGCGCAAGCGCCCGCTGGGCACAGGGTACACAGACCCACACATTGTCATCACTAGTAGGGGACACCCCACACGCCACACACAGCCGGGCTTGTCCCGAAGGAACCTCAAGCACATTATCCTGAGAAGCCTCCATATGGTGATTATCGCGGCCACCGGCCAATGGGGATTTACACAATGAAGTCACCCGGGATGCCCAAATAACCCGCTAGGGAAGTGGGAGGTAAAGGCAGAGTAGGCCTCTAATAGCAACTAAATAGAGGGGATAGCCAGGGAGAAACCACAATTAAGTTTGACCCGCCTGCAAGACATAAAAAGAAAGTCCTGTAAGCGGTATGCATACATAAGATATAAACAATAGGTCAGCCCGCAGGAGCACTTACGGACTGCTGAAGGTAGAAGCAAGCCACGCAGCATGAGAAGGCAAACATACAATTCTGTGATTACTCACCTGTAGAATTGTTATTATGAGTATACAGTACGTCCTGCTCCAGATAAGATTCTTTACGTCTGGGTATTACTCCTCCAGATGGCGCTGGACTGCAGAGATCGCGAAATTAGCTCCTCCCGGCCCCTCAAATACCCGGGACCTCCCACAAATCCCCAGCATTGAAAAGCAGTTAACAAGAAGCCGGGAGAATAACAGAACCGACTAGTAACTATCAAACAATGATAACAATCACCATACAGGGGATCCAAGGATAATGAAACCAAGGGTGGGGTGGAGCAGGACGTACTGTATACTCATAACAATTCTACAAGTGAGTAATCACAGAATTGTATTATTCTTAGTATACAGTACGTCCTGCTCCAGATAAGATTCTTTACGTCTGGGACATCCAATAGCAGTGTCCAAAAAGTAGGGTGGGATCCCCAAAGGTAACAACAGACAGGTCAGACCACTGCCGCCTGCAGAACTTTGCGGCCAAAAGCAGCGTCAGCTGAGTCCCTAACATCAACCTTGTAAAACTTGGAAAAAGTATCAACAGAAGACCAAGTAGCGGCCTTGCAAACTTGTTTAACAGAAGCCTGGTGCTGAAAAGCCCAAGAGGCACCAATAGCACGAGTAGAATGAGCAGTAAGGCGGAAGGGAGGATTCTTCCCCTTAGCAGTGTAGGCCTGAATCACAGCCTGACAAATCCACTTGCTGATAGTAGACTTGGCAGGAGCCAAACCCTTCCTAGGACTAGAAGGGACCACAAAAAGAGCATCAGTATTCCTGAAAGGTGCAGTAGCCACCAGATAGTATTTCAGATTCCTAACCACATCCAAGGAATGCAAAACCCTCTCCTTAGCGTTACTAGGATGTACACAGCTGAGATGCAGGGAACATTGTCCTCTGCCCAGGACAGGATCAGAGACACTTCCTTGAGGGTCCCCTTGCTCCGGGTCCCTCTCTGATGATTGATGTAGGCAACCACCGTCTGGTTTCCGAGCGTACCTGAACAGGCCGGCCCCGAAGGTGTTGGGTCAAGTGAGCCAGAACCAACCTGATCACCCTCAATTCCAGAATGTTGATAGGTGTGTGGGCCTCCTGAGGGCCCCACCGCCGTTGGAACTGTAGGGACTTCCAGAAGGCCCCCCAACCTGTCAGGCTGGCATCTGTGGTGACCGTCTCCCAGCAGGGGGCCAGAAAGGATCTGCCCGCCAACAGGTTCCTGGAGTCCAGCCACTAGAGAGACCTCCTGGCTAGGGGGGACAGAACAAGGACCTGGTCCAGGGACGCAGGATCCTTGTCCCATACTGACAAGAGGTGGAGTTGCAGAGGCTTCATGTGAAACTGCACATAAGGAACTGCCTCGAAGCACAACACCATTAGGCCCACCAGCTGCATTCCCTGCCTGATGGAGGGATGAGGGCAAGAGAGCAGGAACTGAACCTGTGCTAGCAGACTGTCCACCTTCTGCTGAGGAAGAAAAATCCTTGCCTGAACTGTATCCATATTCATTCCCAGGAATGGTGTCACCAAAGAGGGAGACAGAGAAGACTTGGGAAGGTTGATCACCCAGCCGAATGACTCCAGTGTGGACACTACTCGCTGAGTATCCAGCTCTGCCTGTTGGAGGGACCGAGAAGTGATGAGAATGTCATCCAAATAGGGCAGAACGCGAATGCCCTGAGACCTGAGCAGGGCCATCACTCCTGCCAGCACCTTGGTGAACACTCTGGGATCTGAAGTGAGACCGAAGGGCAATGCCACAAATTGGTAGTGCTGATCCTCCAGAGCGAATCTGAGAAATCTTTGATGACCTGGAAAAACAGGAATATGAAGGTAAGCATCCTTGATGTCCACAGAGGTCATGAAGTCCCCTGGACGCAGGGAACTGATAGCAGAGCGCAGAGTTTCCATGCAAAAGCGCTTGCATCTGACAAATTTGTCAGGATGGGCCTGACTGACCCATCTCTTTTGGGCACGGTGAAAAGGTTGGAATAAAAACCCTTGCCCCTTTCTCGTAAGGGGACCTGACGGATGACCCCCAGCTCCAGAAGGCTTTGCACCACCAGAATCAGACCCTGAGCTGACATGGGGTCCTGAGACATCCGGGATCTGATGAATCTTGGGGGCGGCCAGGCAGCAAACTATCTTGTAACCGAAGGACACTACCTCCTGAATCCACCGGTCTGAGACATGAAGCCTCCAGATGTGAGCAAAGTGCTGAAGCCGTCCCCCCCCCAGATAGGTGAGGGCGCCCCTTCATGCCTGAGGGGGCTTGGGGGAAGGCTTAGGCTTGGAGCCCCAGGATGAGCCAGGGCGTCCAGGTCCTCTGCCCCTACCCCAGAAATCTCCTCGGGCCCCAGTAAAGGAAACCCCCTTCCCCTGTCTGGATCCATGGTAGGGGGAAGAAAAGGAGCCCGGGCCCCGAAAGGGCCGAGACTGCCTCCTGCGCTGGGGTAACCTGCCTCCCTTAGCAAACAGGTCCAGGCGGTCCCCAAATAGGCGTAGTGCTTTGAAGAGAAAACCAGTGAGAGCCTTCTTGGAGGCGTTGTCAGCTGCCCACTGGCGCAGCCAAACCGAGCGGCGTATAGCCACCACCAAGGCAGAGGCTCTGCCACACATCCTAATGGTATCATCCAAGGCAGAGAGGACATAAGCAACAAATACCTCACAACGCAAGAGTGCATTATACTCTTCACTAGACACATCATCAGGAGCACCATCTAAGACACTTTTAAGCAGAGTCCTAATAGCCACAGCTGTAATGGCAGAGGCACGAACCGGGCGCAGCGCCGTCCCCACACAGGCAAAGGCATGGGACGCCAGCTGATCAATACGCCGGTCCTCACTATCCCTCAGAGTAGTAGAGTCAGGGGAATGCATGACAGAGGTGTTAGACAGACCCAGGATTGGGGCATCCACTTCTGGAGGGGATGACCAATGCTTTACCACATCAGCAGGAAAAGGATAGCTCTTATCCCAACTCCGGGGAGCCTGCTAGGACGCTCCCATTCCTTGAGCATGAGATTATTAAAATTAGATTGTTCAGGGAACTCTAAACATGGCTTAGCAATATGAAACAATTCCCCCTGCTGCTTAGGAGCCGCGACCGGGGGAGAGCTAGAAAGCACTTCAAAAATCTGAGCCAAAAGCCTATCAGTATCATCTGGGGCCCAGGGATTATAACCAGTATCATCATGAACCTTGGGCTGCTCATCAGATGACTCTGAGTCAGAGAACAATTCCCCTTCTTCCAGGGGAGTATAACCAGACAGATCAAAGAACAGCCTCCATAGGGAAAAGAGTGACATCAGGCACCAAATGCCGCCTCTTAGCAGAGGCCTTACGCGCCATAGTATTAGCAAGCAAATTTTCAACACTAGCCAATCTAGAAGACACATAAGGCTGAGATTCCCCACTGATATGCAGCTCACTGGGAGTCAAATTTAAGCTTGGGGGAGTAGGCGAAGCCATACGTGGCGCAGGCCCAGCTGCTGGTAAACCAGGCTGCAGCGCAAGCACCTGCTGGGCACAAGGTACACAAACCCGCACATTGTCAGCACTAGTAGGGGACACCCCACAAGCTACACACAGCCGGGCTTGTCCCAAAGGAACCCCGAGCACATTATCCTGAGACGCCTCCATATGGTGATTATAGTGGCACAATAGGCCAATAGGGATTCACGCTATAAAAAGCAACCCAGGATGCCTCAATAGCACGCTAGGGAAGTGCGAGGAACTAGGCCTCACAAAGTTTAATAACTAAATAGAGGGGGTAGGGCCGGGAGAAACCAATTGTGTTTGACCCGCCTGTAAGACATAAGCGAAAAACCCCAGAAGCGACATGCATACATAACATTAAAAGTAAAAACAAACAGCCCGCGAGGGCACGCACGGACCGCGGTAGGTAGGCGCCAGACACGCAGCAGGAAGAAGCCAGAAAAAAATGGCACCGAGTATACTCCGAGGGGCGGGCCACGGAGACAGTGATGCGGAACGTGCCATCCACAGGCCCCGCCCCCCCCAAAGAGCGCAAAGCCGCACACTTGACAAGCAACCACTGATGGCCCAGCAGCGCCTGAGGTAATGTCGCCGCCAAACGCGGAACGGCGTAGAAGCGCACGCCGCGGCGGCATATTCAAACCAGCAACCAGTGCAACCAAAGTCTGTGCGGTGACAGAACTAAAGGCAAACCAAGCACACCCTACATAGTGAATGTACAAAAGCACACACTCACCCCCCCACCCCCGAGAACTACAAGGGGTGTAGGGCCCACCGATAGACAGGGGAAATAGCGCGGGAGGGGCATCCCATAAGGCTCACCATATGCCTATACCGCCTACCCTTTGGTGGGGGATTGCGGTGGAGCAGCGCTCCTAAGCACCTGACAGCAGTGCTTCCTACCATCACCCGACCAGCGCAGCCAAAGCTGGGAGGCACATTAACAATGGAACGGGTGGGAATAGTCCTACAGGGCCGCAGGCTAATAGCCCCGCTCACCTGCGAGAAGAGAGAGCCATCTTCTTGTCCTTCGCAATCCAGACTGCAGAGAAGATCTGGGGATTTATGAGAGGGCCCGGGTATTTGAGGGGCCGGGAGGAGCCAATTTTGCGGTCTCTGCAGTCCAGCGCCATCTGGCGGAGTAATACCCAGACGTAAAGAATCTTATCTGAAGCAGGACGTACTGTATACTAAGAATATGGCGCCCGCAGATACCTCGGGGGGTGGGCCGCGGAGACGCGCCATCCGCAAGGTCCGCCCCCACCGAAGACCGTGAAGGTGCCCACGTGACCATGTCAGCCAATGATGGCACAGAACCCCCTTTGGTAAAGTCGCCTCCGACCACGGAACGCCGTACAAGCGTGTGCGCGGCGGCGGCATTTTTATAAGCAACCAGTGCAACCAACACACGCGGGGCAACACAAGCCAAGCTATACCACGGAAACAATAAGAGTGAAGAATACACCTACAAACACACACACAACACCCCCCTCCTCCTGAGAAATTCCAGGGAGAGCGAGGGAGGGCAGCGGCCAACCTAACAGGAGCCCACAGATGGACAGGGGGCGAGGGGCATTAGTGCGAGAGGGGCATCCCATATGGCTCACCATGGGCCTATACCGCCTACCCTTTGGTGGGGGATTGCGGTCGGAGCAGCGCTTAAGCACCTGACAACGGTGCTGCCTACCGTCACCCAACCAGCGCAGCCAAAGCTGGGAGGCATGAAAAGGAGGAACGGGTGGGAATAGTCCTACAGGGCCGCAGGCTAATAGCCCCACTCACCTGCGAGTAGAGAGAGACATCTTCTTGTCATCGCAGCGCCGACTGCAGAGAAGAACTGGGGATTTTGTGGGAGGTCCCTGGAATATAAGGGGCCGGGAGGAGCCACTTTTTTGCTGTCTCTGAAGTCCAGCACCCTCTTGTGGATGTATAACCCAAACGTAAGGAATTACTCTCTGGAGCAGGACGTGCTGTATACTTAGAATAGCAGGTCAAGTGTACATTTTGAAATATTTGCATACCATCTATGAAGAGCACGTTCTGTTGTGTGCTAAAGTTGTTGAAGTTGAGATCTAGCTTCTCCTGTAATCCAGCCCCCAGATTTCATTTATGCATGCTGATCTTTTTTCTTCACCCCCGCTCCTCTTGCATCAGACTATGCAGGTAGGGAGAACCAGGGGCAATTGATGGTGCATGAGAAATTGGGATGCCCCAATATACACAACACCACCCATCTGGTGTAAAATGGATGTTGATCCACTTTAAGAGAAATCTCACAAAGAGAATTATTTATACTCACAGGGCTTATAACACCACATTCCAGTTAGAATCACTGCATTAGATATTTCCTGTGCACTTTTTATTTTCCTACATGATAGCACAGGACAGATTACAGTTAAGACAGACGGAAGTGTCCCCCATTAGCTATTTAACCTGTTAGAAAAACAAGTTGTTCTAAGCAGCAGTTTCAACATTATTTGCATAATTTATGGCTTTTATGACAGTGTGTAATCCTGGGAGATATGCTGGGGGCGGCTAGGAATGCAATGGTTGCTATGAGGGTTTGGGTGTGTTGGCTGAGGCAGATAGAAGCGTATTGAGAAATGGAGGTCAGAAGAGTTTGGTTTCAGCAGGGTTGGATGGTACGACAGATGGCAAGACCGAGTGCCTGGCTGGCTGTAATTAGATGAAATCAAGGAGCACCATGGCGGAAAAAAAAAGATTACTAAGAGAACAAACAGATAAATAGGTTAGAAGGCAAGGTTTATACATTCGCCATAAAAATCCAAAAAGCTTGTTTTCTTTTGCTGGGGTGACAGGTTTTGAACATGCACTTGTACATGGAGAACTCATGAACCAAAGCAGATTATTGTTATTGCAATTATTTTGATGTGTATAGATGATTTACCCATCATGCAATGCTATAGACAGATGTTAAAGTGGACCAAAACTTGTGACTTGTGCCCCCCAGATCGGGGATGCCAGCAGTGTGAAACCCCCCAGGTCGCCAGTTCTAACTCACCTTTCCCCAGTCCTATTGCACATGCGAGGCCTGTCGTCCAATGAGCACTCTGATCCGCTCCCATCCACTTGTCTGAGGCAAGCGGATCCAAGCCCGCAGGCAGACGCATCCCCCGCTACCGTCTAAGGGAGTGTGCCCATGCTGGCCATTCACAAACACCGAGCACAGGCTCGTGCCCTGTTAGAAGGATAGTGGGGATGCAGGCGCTGCTCACGCATGCACAGCTGGACCAGGGCGCGCTCAAATCCACTCACGTCCACTTGTCTAAGGTAAGCAGATCCAAGTTTGCTACCCTCTAATAGGGAGCGTGCCCATGCTGGCCATTCACAGACGCCTAGCACAGGCCCGCACCCAGCTAGGATAGTGGGGATGCAGCCGCTGCTCATGCATGCGCCGTTGGAGCATGTAAGAAGGCAAGTTTCTGGGCGACCTGGGGGGCTTCACACAGTGGGACATTCTGATTCTGGGTACACTGGGGGAGGGACTATAGTGGCCTTGGAATAATATAGATTCCAGGCCCGTCGAGTGTGGGTTTTGGTCCACTTTAATGTTGCTGTTCTCCACAAGCTGGCTCAGGCAGAGGTGAGCAGTTCTCTCCTTTAAAAGTAGAATGGTTTGCTCCACATGCCTGGTGAGAAGTTCTTTCAGTTAGGGTGTATAAGTATGGCATGTTGATATTGATTTTTAAAATAACTTCAGCAAAAAAGCTCATTTTAATGTCATTCTATAGTAAGGAACCATTATGGTGCACCAAAACCTGTGATTTTCAATATCCCACATTTTGGTCCTGAATCCCTGAGGCGTCCCAATTTGGAATGCCCCACGGTGTGCAGCCCCTCGAATCACCCTACTTTACCTTTCTGCCAGCCCCACAGCACATGTGCGGGCTCTTGCACAATCAGTGCTGTATTTAGTTCATAGAAATAATCCCTGAAGCTCTGTTTGGAACAGTTTCACTGACCATCAGCTGTCAAACTGGTCCAGAGTCCATTCGGTGCCTGGAAACTGGAAAGGAGACTTTTGACCACGAGAGCCCGGGTGGCCAATTCTGTAGCTTGTTCTCAATGAAGTAAGGATCAAATAAGTGGGGGAGCTTGAAAAGTAAGAAATTATTAAAGCAGTACAAAACCTATACCCAGCTCCACCCGAGTACCCTGGAAGATTTGGAGGGCTCAGCGGTGGCCTGGTATATAAACATCGGTTTCCAGGAGAGAAACACAAAGAACTGAGGTGGGGAGGAAGGGGTGGGGCTTCTAACATCTGTTCCAGTTTGTGTTTCTTCCCAGGGGGTGGAGTATAATCTCTCCATGTGGTCAAGCTGAAGGATGACTTGGAAAAAATGTTTCTCTGTGGTTGAGGCCACGCCCCCCTGCCTTTTTGGACATTGCTGATTGCAGGATGCCAGCTGAAGTGACCTGTACCCATCCCCGGCTTCTCTGTAGTCCAGGAAGCGCTCCTGCTATAGCCTTTCTGAATGGCTTGGGCGCATGAATGTGCCTCAGCTACAGGGAATCCAGGGATGTAGTCGTAGTCGGCATAAGCCCGTGGGAGCCGCCAGGAAAGGTGAGTTTACCGGCAATTCTGGGGGTTTCACACAGGGGGCAGGCTAGCGGCCAGCCCTAGGAACTTTTACATTCAGGGACCACGGCGTTCAGCTTTCCAACTCATTTTGTACAATGCTGGACTTGCATCCAGATTGCGGAGGCCGTTGCGCAATTTGATCTCTTGTGATCAACCCGTATATTATATATATTGGATCACGTGCTATTATGTTTGGAGCGTTTCGAAAACGACAAACCTTTTCCGGGTTATCTGACCAAATCCACCTTCATGCTCAGTCATTTATACCAACATTCACAGAATAAGAAACATGAGAATAAAGCAAAAGTTAGGTAAATTATGTATATATTACATGTTTATTACAGATGCAACATATTTTTTAAAATTTACATTATGAAAAAAAATCAAATATATTTACATAAGTCTTTTGTAAGATAAAACTTGTTTTTTTTTATTTTTTTATTTAATTTACAATCATAAGTAAGAACATTCCATAAAAATTCTGGTGTACTTTAGCTTTTCAGTGTTTACAAAGTCATCTAAACAAGAGGCAGCTAAGGAGGATATGACTGTGCAGGAAAGCAAGAGCCAGCTTGCTAGACGTGACACTCGGCAGACACCAGCATCTACCAGCAGAATCCCAGTTCATTCATTGGTTAATATTGACAGTTCCCATGGAAATCGGCATGGCTTCCCTATTGTAACCTGCTCTTTAAAATTCTACCGTTACTGAAAATGATGGCGAAAAAGCGCTACAAGTATATGTTGTATACACAATCCAGGTCATGCTAAAGATTTGGTGAAGCAAGTTTAGCTTTGAGTTTGCTTACATCTGAGTGAGCTTTTTAAACTGAACACACTAAACAATTCTATAAAAAAAATGTGTGCCAATACAAAAATCATCTACACCTCTAATGGGGCAATTTTTAAAGGTGAGGTCCATTTTTCCAGTGGTGTCCATAGGGTGCTGTTCCAGACTTTAAAGATGAACTTTGGAGGCCCTGGCTGTCTCAAGTTCTACTCCTTGGATCATCCCGAAATGGGTGAAACCCCCCAGATCCCCCATTCCACTCACCATTCCTTAATTTGGGATGCCCCCCTGAAGGGAAAAAAATATATCCTTACATCATTGGAAAAACGCCCCATCATAGGGGTATTTTTAGGAAATATTAGCACAGAAATGTTTGTTGAAGTAAAAAGGCTCACTCAGATGTTAAAGTTGAACTTGTTTCACCAGTTCTTTACATGACCCCAATTATTCTGCCATAATGGTCTCCATGCAACTAACCCTAATATTTAACATATAATGGCCAGGCATGCTAGATGTACCTGTTCTTCAGCTGTTAATGCAATACAGGGCAACAAAAATTAAAATCTATCCACTCAAAAGATTTAGCAAGCCACATCATTGTGCTCCTGCAAACCCAATTGGCTGCCGGCAGTCATGTGAATGGCAGTAGTCGAGGGAACACGGGGATAGATATATAATTTAAATGTAGTTGCTGTAAAGTTGACATTTTCAATTCGAATTTCTCTTTAAATACATGGACTAGCATGAAGGATTGGCTATAGTTGCTTTATAAACACTTAATCAAGCGGACTGTAAACCCTAAAAAAAAAAAAAACAAAAAAAAAAAAAAACAAAAAGGGTACTGCCATTTTTTTTGGCACAGCAGCTTTTAGTGGGTCCAGTGCTGAGAAACCTCCTGGTTTCGAACAATGAATCCTGAGGTAAGCACAGGCTCCAGAATTTCTTGGCCACCCAACGAACGCTCATTGACTTAGTCTCTGTCTGTGCAAGCCCAACTCCATTCACTGCAATAAAGGGGGCAAGCTATGGCACTGCCTGGCACTCCCCTATTACCATGAATTGGAGAGGTTGTGGACATTCAATGTTGCCTTACGTGAGGGGTGGCTGGAGTGCTTGTGGCAAGTAATCTTACCTGATTCCGGTCTTCGCCAACCAGCATCTCTGGATTCTATGCAGCTGTGTGCACACCCCGTGCCCAGCCTCTCAGACAGGTTAGGCGCACTCCACAGGGAAGCGACCACCTTTGCAAAGTTCAAATCAGTGGCTTTATGCCACGCATTAGTAAGCACTGATTGGAGGAGCGCTCACGCATGCACTGTGGGAACTGGGAAAAATGAGTGAAAGTGTGCTATCTGCCCCTGGGGCAGGGACCAATCACCAGGATAGTCAAAATCCCAGTGATTGGTCCACTTTAAGGTTTACAGTCCCTTTAAGGACTATAGGAGCTGAAGGCTAAAAAGCAGTTTACAAATGGGGCGTTTTATTCAAATGAGGTCAAGAATAACCATTTCCATCAAAAGGATATATATATATATATATTTTTTTTTTTTACATGATAGCGCAGAACAGATCACAATAAATACAGCCGGAAGCATAACTTTGCTTTTTACTAGTTATAAATCACAATGCCCAATGGTTTTATTGCTTTGCTGTACTCCTTACAATACTTGATTAATATAAGAGGCTTGATTATTGCAAAGTAGTTGAAGGTTGATTGGTAAGGCTCAAGTTGCCGTGGGCAACGAAACGCGTCGGCGGCGGTGGCAGGCGGCATACATATTCGATTGACTGATTGATCTGGCCAGATCTTATTGTGTGTGGGGAGCTGGTGAGAACCATCCTCTGATTTTACACGCTTTTAAAGTTTTTCTTCTATGTGAGTGCATTACCTTTCTTCATTAAAATAACGTGTGTCATACGGAATTACACTATATGAGTGTTTTTTGTTTTCATGCTGCACTCCTGGGCGTGATATCCTCCTTTTGGGACCTACGTTGAGGGGTTGGTGGAAAAGGTGGAAAAGGGGTTGGTGGAAAGGTGGAGTAGATACGCTTGCAAGTCTCTTTTGGGAGAAATTAATCACGGATGGAAAGAAGAGTGCATCTAAACTGAAGGAAGTGCTTGCACATGGACTTTGGGATAACCGTTTGGTAACTAAGGAAGCTCTGTGTTTATTTTTACATGATTGATTGAACTCTGTGGACAAAGGGTTACACACGTTGAGTCTTCCTTTTAAGATTTGTGCTTTTTCTCTAATTAATGTGTTACATTAGTGATTTAAAATCTGATTTGCTTTTTTAGCGCGGTATTTTAATATTCTTTTATTGAGATATATATATATATATGTATATATACACATCCTCGGAGTAGTGGTTTCTGTTAGTATGTAGAGGCAGTGTCTTGACAACTTGTTTAGAACTTTGATTATTGTATTAACAGGCACATTTATCAGCATTAAGGCCAGGTATTAAACTATGCTTTTTAATAAATGTTCTGTTAAAAATAAAAGGGTATTTCCACTTAAAGTTCAAATGAAAATCCCCTTGTTTGCAAAACTGAGTTTTACTAACCTTCTTATTTAAAGTATTAAAATATCAGGTGTTATCTGTCGGTCAGCAGGGCCAGGCTGAGACCAGTGCTTGGCTTCCTTTGCTTCTCTCCACCACTGTGCAGGCACAACACAGAGCACTAGGTAAAAAGGCCTTTATTAATGTTGCATCCTAAAACATATCACTGTGTTAAAGATTTGTAAAGAAAAATCTGTAAAATACTGTCCTATGACGTTTGTAATGCCCTCAACCTGCACCTCCGCACGTATGGTATGGGAGCAGCAATCACAGGCTTATCAGTTGGAGCAGCTAATAAACATATACGCCATATAGTCAGGTGACACAGGTAATAAAAGGGAAAGTCCCATTCTGAACTTTTAAATCAGACCCCATATTAGAACTTACTGGGAACCGCTCATCCTCCATTTTACTTCTGACCTGGCAGGGTGTTTTTGAGTAGGAGAGAAGACCAAAGTGCCCACTAGTATCTATGGACGTCTTGGTCTGATATTTCTTTCAGGCACTGCTGCCTTAAAAGCCAGATAGGCAGGACCCAGCAGGGATATTGCTAAACCTATGGGCCCCAGGAGACCTAAAAGCTGCAGACTCCGATTGTAACTCAGAGCTCAGTAGCATCCTCTCTTAGGGTCAGAGGGACAGGCACACAATGGAAACGTATCACGGGTCCCAATTTGTGTGCCTAAAAGGGTCACTAAACCAAAAGAGCACATAGCACCTTCTCTCCCCTGCAGCAGCTCCTGATTAGTCCAACTCAGAACTCTCCTGATTTATGAGAACAAGGGGCTCAGCGAGAATGTGCACCAGAATTCTTTGGGTCATGACCAACACTCACTGTAGTTCGTGGTACAGAATATATATATATATTTTTTTTTTAAATATTGTCAAATATTTCCATTTCTGGAGCCTCCTATCCTATAAAAGAATTTAATCTTGATGAAAGTTTCATGATAGTTGTTCTTTTAGGTTATATTCAGATGTGAGGATCAAATAGTTCCCAAATCTAGAACAGCATGGTATACATCACTGTTTACTCAACCTGCAGTATGTATACCTGAGAAGATATGCAGCAATGTTCACCAACAAGGGTTATTTTGTGTCTGGTATATTATTTTAACAATAAAACATCATCCTTTTTTGCTTTACCAGGTGCTACAAGGCCTTTGACCTACTTATTTTGGTAACCTTAATAATTGATCTCCTCCTTGGTGGTACATGTTTTAACTGCTTGTTGCTAGGGGGTACTTGGTATAAAAAGAGCACTGGTCTACACTAAAGAAAATAGTTGCCTGTCTAGATCAGAGCCAGAGAGCTCTAGTCAGGTCACACACAGGGAAGATTTCCATCGGTATTGTGGGTAATTTTAGATAAACATTCATAAACTAGCTTACTTTACTTACTTTACTTTACACGTTACACAATTAAAGCAAGAATCACAAGAGACAAGTGGTGGGGCGTTTACACACAAACATACAACAATTTGGACCATAAATAAATTAATCTGAAAGATTCAAAAGCATACGCAAATAATTGTTCTTTGTGGATCAGAATATCTGCTACATTAGGTCAAAGTAAACCTGAATAGGAACAGCTATAGTCACCTCCCTTCAATGCTGCAGGGACCCACCCCCATGGCTGCATTCACCAAGTGCCATGGCAACATCCATTGGCAGTGGCGCTTTCTGGTCAAAAAGAAAGCTAATATAGGGTAAGTGAGCCGCTGACTAGCATCTCGTTATTGGTAGTTGTGTAGCTGCCCGAATGGTGTATACTCTGATTGTCTGTTTAGGAATTGCTTAGTTTACACCAATGAAAGTGCTGCAATGTATTTCCATAAGTTGTGTTTTCATAAAGCAGTAGATGAGGCCAAAATAGACATATTGCTGGACTTTTAAAGATACAATGACCTGCAACAGATCTGGCATTTAAATAGACAGTAGAGGTCTCTCCTCCATTTCCTGCAGCGTGATGTAAATACTGTCACAGCTCTCCAAAGTTTTCCTCCACAACCACCCTCCAAATGTGGCTGCACGTCACTCAGTACTCCCAGTATGACCAGGTCCCAGCACGGTGGTTTTCAGGGCTCACTCACACTTGGAGAGCTGGGGGATAGGGCGGCCTTGCGACCACATATAGTGTGGTTGTGGGAAAAAAGTCAAGGAAAGAAGGGACACACTGCAACAGAATCTACAGCATGCAGTTCAGGGGAGCTCCTGGCCATTGCCTGGACGAACAGTTGAAAGGACTGTCCAGCCAAATAGTTTTTGCCTTCTGCCTTGCTGTAACCTCACAGCAGCAAAAACTTGGCACAGACTTATGGCACTCTCCAATTAGCCTAGCAGTAGACCACTAATCATATGGCTCTACTGGTAGTCTTTACCTCCCGTGGCCATCTATGCATAAGTAAATCTGCCTGCTATCGTACTGGAGAGAAGCCACTGCCAATAGCTGGGAATTTAAAAAATGAATGAAAACGTTTTTTGCTTTGAGGGTTCATTTTGGGAAAAAAAGAAAAAAAAATGGTAACAGTAGGAGCTTTAGGGCTATGCGATTTTATGCTCTTGGTAGTTGTCTGGATATTCCCTTTAAAGTGGACCAACACCCAGGATTTTGACTATCCTGGGTTTTGGTCCACTTCGGCGGGGCACCCCGATCGGGGGTGCCCCACTGTGTGAAACCCCCCAGAAAGCCCCAAAATCTTACCTGTCCCCGCTCCCACGTGACTGGACGGTCCAATCCCCGCCAACGTCCAGGCGGGGATCAGGAACGTCCAAGCGGCTGCCGCCGCCTCCCTCGCGTCACTTTCGGCGCGCGCGCGCCCCCGCCGGCCATTCGCAGACGGCCGGCGCGGGCGCGAGCACGCCTACAGGGGCGCGAGGGAGGCGGCGGCGGCCGGCCGCCGAAGATCAGGTAAGGTGTTTGGGGTTTTTTTGGGGGGTTTCACCCCGCGGGACATCCCGATCTCGGATATCCCGCGGGGTGGGAGGTGATCGGCCCGGGAATCTTATAGATTTCCGGGCCGATCACCTCTCGGTGTTGGTCCACTTTAAGTATCTCTAGTAGAAACAATCAAATCTTTGCAGCCCCTGCAATTTACAGTGTAGAAAAGACTGAAAACAGAAGCAGCAGTGTATCACTATACGTAACTTTATGTATAGCTCTAAGGTCCCCATATGACGTTGTCTATATCAGTATTTTTCGACCAGTGGTAAAGTGTACCCCGGGGGGGGGGGGGGGGGGGGCGGGGGACTCAGCAATGTTCAAGCACCAACAGAGTCGCTCTGATATGTCTGGTTTATTATTTTAATAGTAAAACATTATTCTTTCTTGCTTCAAAAAGTGCTTTAAGGCCAGCGACCTACTTATTTAGGTAATATTAGTCATGGATCCCCCCCCCCATTCAGGGTATTTGGTTGCAACTGCTTGTCGCTAGTGGTACTTGGCATAGAAAAGTTGAGAACTGCTGGTCTAGATCACAGATTCTCAACAAGAGGTGCACATACCCCAGGGGGTACACAGCAGGGGCACACCGAGAGGGTGTGTCTCACTGGACTAGTATAATATTTTAACAATTAAACACTATCTCCTCTTGCTTTTAATGTAACACGAGGCCTGTGGCCTACTTATTTTGGTACTATTTACTGGTTGGAACTTCTTGTCAGAAGGGGGTACTTGGCATAAAAAAGTTGAGAACCAGACATCTAGATCACATGATCAACTGAACATAAAGTGATACAGCAGACAAGGGTAATTGTTACAGCATTGCGTCGGGCTACATTCAGCACTGTCCTAAGCGGTTTTCTGTTTTTAAATTAAAGCAGAAATGGCCGAGATATCAACTTTAAAGGTTCAGCCAATGGCATTCTCTTTTTCACCCCATCCCCCAATCAGCGCAGCAGAGCGGGAAAGGATTGCCGGCCCCTCCTTCAGATTCATTACATTGCTGTTAGCACAGAGAGCTAATTATTATGCATGACAGATTCAAGGGCCACACCCACTTTTTTTCAGAAGAAAAACCATAAGCTGAACCCATAAACCCCGATATCTGGGCCATATTTTTTTTCAGATTAAAAATGGAAAACAGTTTAGGACAGTGCCAAAGACGCAATGGTGTAACAATTACTTTTGGCTACAGCAGCACTTTAAGTAGCCCTTATGTTTCGGTGCTGAACAACCACTGCAGGCATTCAAAAAAATACTCGCGTTACTCAAGACATCTTATCTTGCGTAGTGGTGGTTGCTGAAATCGGCTGCTTCTTCTGACCACTTTAGTTTGGCTCCAAGCGCACCATAACAACACTAAATACCAATATATTTTGCAGACCTGATAGAGGAGGCATCTGCTCAGGGGTGGCACCTGAGGAGGGCAGAAAAATCCATAAAAACACTGATATCAGCTGCCAGCACTGCGCTGGATCAGATGTTCAGAAGAGAGAATGGGAGTTAAGTTATCCCTAAATATGACACCTTGACACTCAAATAGCAAAAGGCACAGATGTCAATGTGTATAAAAATGCATAAATCATAGATTGCCTACAATCAGCCAGAAAGAGAAGCATAACATTAGGTACACTTGTCTCTGCACTGTAGTTAAAATCTTCCGACTAAATTTAAAAAATATGACATTGCCTACTAGCAGCATTCTCACCTGAGGAGGCAATTACTGCTGCTTGCTTTAGTCAATGCTGCTGATGAGCTCACCTGTAACAGCAGAAGGATTCTAGGATTTACAGTCAGAAACTATACTAAGAGCCAGGAAAGCAGCTCCCACTTTAGCAACAAACTTATGCTGAACTTTTTTTAGAGAAAAATAATGAATGAATGATATTTTACTATTAGAGAAACTTCAATCTGCCGACAAGTAACCATAATGTGATGGGCCTACAGCCATTTGGTAACTTCACTTGCTGACCTAAAAGGAGGCCCGTTTATGAGCACAACCATCTAGCTAGCAATCGGGGTGCTCGTTATATTAGCTCTCTGTGCTCCATCCGCTTGCACGCTCACTTCTAGTCTTGCGCACACACCTGGCCTTTCTGAATGAGCGGTGCAAGCACGCCACAGCTACAAAGTGAGTGGGGCGGCTGGTGCGCGCACTTTGCTCCCTTCACTCAGGTGCTTAGCTCTCACCCAAGTCTTCATCGTGGGAGAGAAAGGAAGGTGTACGGGGCGACCTGGGGGGATACACACAGCAAGGCAACCAAATTGGGGATGCTGCCGCATGGAGGAACGCCACACGGGAAAGTGAAATTCCTGTGTGTTAATCCTCTTTAACAAATACACAACCCATGTTTTCGGATAGATGTATTTTTGAAAGTTTTGACACATGGTAAAAATTAAGCTAAACAGAATTTCTGCTGAAGTAATGAGTCTTCATCATCAAACATTTCTATTGCTCTGAAATGTTAAAGTAAGCTACAATTATTCAAGGACAGTAGGTCGAGCCAATATGCATACGCTTGGAGGGCTGCCACATGTTTTTGCTACATAAGGTATTTTACTTAACTAAATTACAGAGGGCATTCTGCTAGACACTGTATAAAATACAGTGTGACGTGACCGATCTAGAGTGAGCTGGTCCTAGCAGGGGTAATCAATGGCCAGAAAGACCCCTCTAAAGGCCTGGGCCTCGATTCAGTAAGAGGTGACAAAGTCAATGGCACATTTAACTCCTAAGAAAAGTAGTGAACTTTTGACACTCTAGTAAAAGGTGCCATTGCCTTTTTTTGTCTTCCTAGCTGGCGATGCAGCAACAGTGATATTCTCATGCTTTTTACAGCTAAAAAGAATTTTTAACTACCAAGAATCTTTCGAGGCCCTAGTCTGAAAAACCCCTATGCTCACCTTTCCTACCACCTGGGGCAAGGCTAGCGGTCTTTGTTTCAGATTTTAAATACTTCTACTGTATGTCTGGAGAGGGAGAAAAGTGAAGTATTTCCTCAAATGGAATACTGTAGGCAAAAATGACAAAAAACAAAAAAAAACGTTTAAGAAAAAAAGAAGCGCATGAAAATAATATACTCTTAGTAGTAAAAAAAAAGAAATCAGTAGAAAAAAAAACCTGAGAATGTCACTGTTGCTGAAACGCCCACTAGAAGTCCATAGCATGTTTTACTCCAAAGAAAATGTTTTACACTGTGGTATAAAAAGTGCCATTGCCTTTAATTGTTTTCCTAGCTTCGTTCAGCAACAATGACATTCTCAGGATTTTTTCACCTGAAGGTAATTTTTTACAACCAAGAGAATTTCTCAACTCTTAATGAATCGACCAGGCCCTAATTAATATTACATTGGCTCCTTCTGCAAATCTTCTTTTTTTGCGTTTTTTCCAGTTATACTGGTTGTAGTATTTGGCAGTCTCGGAGCACCTCCCGCTTTAAAAAGATACAATAAATGAATGTGGATTCTAGGGAGCAGAGGGGTAATGTAGCAATTCTGACTGTGGGGCATCCCAAATGATTCCTAGGGGCATCCGATTGTGGATGCTATCTGGTCTGTTTTGCAAGCTTTAGAATAAGGTCTATTTAATTTTATTTTTTAACCACCCCAAGTACCTAGAGGTGAAGCTACTTCTTCTGTAGCTTCCGGTTTCTTGTGAATGGGACTTGTTTTCCCTGGCTAGACACGTCCCCCCAGCAAATTTGAGATCATATATTGGTTGACCTCAAATATGCTGGGTGACAGAGCACGGTCACTGGCTGCCTGTAGTCTGTAGTCTGTAGCGCACTCCCTTCCCCAGCCTATCTGAATTAGCTGGAGCACGTCTCAGTCGAGGGAAGCCGTGGGATCGCTAGACAGGTAACAACTGCAGGGCTCCCGGGCCAAATCAGAAAAGCCCCAAAAAGACAAAAAAGGTTTTGGTCTGCTTTAAGCTCATCCCCAGATCCACGGAAAATATTTCTGTTTCACTAACACACATCAGCACTACTATACTATCATTAATTCCACATGAGTTAAAAGAATATAAAGTGCCTGAATGAAAAAAGTTCAAGATTTCTGAAAGCAACCATGTTGTGTCCTCAACTCCAACAGGCCATGATTTGTAGATTTTTGCAAATGTGTAGTAATAAGAGCTTGAGCATCCCTATAGAGCTTCCTGTATGGAAAGCCACAAAACACAACCTTTTAATGGGCCTTGGGGTTGCTGGCCAACACTAGCTATCGGCTGACGCATTCAAACTCGATGACCCGCCCATGCAGAGCTCGCTGTTACATCTGACAATATTGTTCGGCAATACACAAAGGGTACAAAATCGATTAAATCATTTGTAGACATCTGACTGACATGTATGTTTCTAGCCCTTAATAAATGACAAAGGTTTGTTTTTATGAGCAATGGATAAGGTGGCAAAATAACAGACTCCAAAGCCCATAAGTAAAAGGGGTCAATGGAGGTGGCCACAAATGATTCCCTGAAATGCTCACAAAAAGGGAAATTATACTGTTAAATATTAATGCACTGGATATTTACACATATAGAAAACTTCATACAAATGTATACATGACCGCACTGTGTGTTTTGGAGTTACAAAAAGGTTATAATTGTTCTATGCTTTCCGATAAAACAACGATGCTTTGTATAGGAAAATTTTGTCTTTATACAAATACACAGATTTTTTTTTTTTTTTCTTTTAACAGCTGAGTTTTTACCACGGCGCAGAAAACTTCAGTGCTACAACATAATCAAAAAGATATTCCACAAAATGACTCATAAAAAGTGCATTCGTATACTCTGTAGTTGGCAGCAATATAGAAATACCTTCTAAACAAGTCAAGAATTAAAATATATAATATATATATCTATAATTAAAACAGCATGTGGAAGATTTCCGATAAATTAACAGGAAAGCTGCTTGCTTACATCCCATGATTAAAAATGTAAATAAAGTTAAAAGCATCAACAGTCAGCCATGTATTTTCCTGAAAGAGAAAACGATAGAAGAGATCAGCTTCCAAGGCTATAAAAGACAGTTTTATCTCGCGTTTCGACAAAAAGCGTCATAATCTTACATCAGATATAAAGCTCTATAAACACCGACAAATATATATTTGGAATTTTTCTTTAGAAGAAAAAAACAAAATACATGTATCCAAACCTTTCACATACACTTTGTTGTTTTTGACCTTTTCTTGGTTTTAATAAATTATGAGACCGCACCGGCTAAGTAATCAAAGTCTGCACACACAGGGATAAGAACACAATTAGTGTATATCTAAGAGAGCAGAAGAGAAAGAGTCCCACTACTCCTAACCCTAGAAGAGTGGCACCACTATTTAAATACCAAAGAATATATAATGTTTTATAGATCAATGCATCTACAAATACATACACTTAGACACATTAAAAACATTCTAAAATACATAAGACAAACCTGAGAGGAGAAGGGGGGAAAGGAAGACAAAAAGTTGCTTTTATAGGCCAATACCATTATGATCAAAATAAATTATTTTAGGTCCTCTTTATCCCTACTTGACCAAAAGTGTGTACTGTGCTCACAATACCTAATATTCTAAAGACATATATAATTAATTAATAATATTCTCCATACTACTGTTAAAAGTGCTATGTGCTAAGGTGCTATACAAAGAAATATATGAGGACCACCTGGGTAGGAACAAACCGAGCCAAACAATCCATCAATACAAAGAAATCTCACGTCTCCTGGGCCATGCAGCATATCCCCCCACTCGCCGCCGATGCGTTGCGTGACGTCAGCGCATCACTTCCTTTCTTGGTTTAATTTTATATTGTTTATACGATTGACTAGAAAAAGTAAAACAGTTATTTTTTATCCAAGGCCTTTTTTGTGGTGCTGGAAATAACTACCTTCTTATTAAAGTGGACCAAAATCCAGGATAGTCAAAAGTTTTTTGGCACATCTAAGAACAATATGAAATTAAACCAAGAAAAGGTCAAAATCAACAAAGTGTATGTGAAAGGATTGGATACTCGACTTTAATTGCTCAGAGGTCTATTATGAAGTTATCACATTGCCAATATATCCAAATGGCAGTTTAAAAATTTCATACCGCGTTTCCCCCGACAAAAGGACAAGGCTTATATTAATTTCTGCTCCAAAAATAGGTTATGGGGCTTATTTTTAGGGGCAAGATAGTGGTGGCAGTGTAGCAGCTATAGTACAGTATGTGCACAGAGCCAGCTGGGGAATTCGGCTTTGTGCGCGGCATGGCGGCAGGCTGGGGTACAGCCAAAATCAGACATTTCACTCCCAACAGACAAGCTTACCTATTTGATTTGATGTGTCCTCACCCTCCTTTATAGCCATGATGTGTCCTTGCCCACCTTTACAGCCACTCCTGTCCCTCTGCTAAAGCCCTGCAGCTGGATTATGAATTGTAACTAGGGATTATTTTTAAGGGTATATTTCACGAATTAGCAAAAAATGCTGAAAAATCTTACTAGGGCGTATTTTCTGGGAAACAGGGTCCAATGTGCAATAAGCACAAATTTCAAACAGCATTCCACTAAAAGCTCTTTCTCTGTACAGAAGGTCAAACTCAAGGCCCAGGGGCTGAATGCCCCCCTTCTAACTGGCCTGGTCCCGTCACGGCTTCTGATCCCAGGGTGAGGTGCTGCCAAGTGATGCACTGGTACACTGCACTCCACTGTGGAGCACAGTAGCGCCTCTAGTGCCAGGTGCAGTGCCAATAAAGCAACTGGTACTTGCCTTTTTAATTTTTTTTGTTTTGGGGGGGGGGGGGGGGGAGTTAGAGAGTAGTGTCTGCAAATGTTCTGTGTCTCCAGCTCCAGCTCTCACCATACAAGAGGTGGACGCTAAGCCACCAAGCCAACAGCCACAGAAGAGGGTGCTACATCTGCTGCAGTGGTTCTTGGGAGCTATTGCAAGGTAGGATGGGAAAAAATGTTTGTAGTGTTGTCCTGGGCAAAAATACAATTCTGTGATTACTCACCTGTAGAATTGGTATTATGAGTATACAGTACGTCCTCCAAATCTAATACTTACAGTTGGGATATACTCCGCCAGATGGCGCTGGACTGCAGAGACATCGAAAATAGGCTCCTCCTGGCCCCTCAAATACCCAGGGACCTCCCACAAATCCCCAGCATTGAAAAGCAGTTAAGGAAAGCCGGGAGAATTAAACAATCCAAACTATCAACTATAACAATGATAATCACCATACAGGGATCCAAGAAAATGCAAACCAAGGGTGGGTTGGAGCAGGACGTACTGTATACTCATAATACCAATTCTACAGGTGAGCAATCACAGAATTGTATTATTCTTAGTATACAGTACGTCCTGCTCCAAATCTAATACTTACAGTTGGGACATCCAATAGCAGTGTTCATAAAGTAGGATGGGATCCCCAAGAAAAATCAGCAGCAGGCAGTTTAAACCACTGCCGCCTGCAGAACCTTGCAGCCAAAAGCAGCATCAGCTGAGGCCCTAACATCAACCTTGTAAAACTTTGAAAAGGTATGAACAGAAGACCAAGTAGCGGCCTAGCAAACTTGTTCAACAGAGGCCTGGTGCTGAAAAGCCCAAGGGGCACCAATAGCACAAGTGGAATGAGAAGTAAGGCGGAAGGGAGGATTCTTCCCCTTAGCAGAGTAGGCCTGAATCACAGCCTGACGAATCCACTTAGACTTGGCAGGAGCCAAACCCTTCCTAGGACCAGAAGGGACCACAAAAAGAGCATCAGTTTTCCTGAAAGGTGCAGTAGCCACCAGATAGTGCTTCAGACACCTAACCACATCCAAAGAGTGCAAAACTCTCTCCTTAGCATTGCTAGGATTAGGGCACAAAGAAGGAAGAACAATATCCTGATTCAAATGAAAGGCAGACACTACCTTAGGCAGAAAGTCAGGTTTGAAACGAAACACCACCTTGTCCTGGTGTCTCTCATAGTAGGGGGGCTGAATGGACAGCGCCGCCAACTCAGACACACGCCTGACAGAAGTGATAGCCACCAGAAATACAACCTTGGAGTGCAAGAATGGCCAAGGCAGCATCCTGCACAGGTTCAAAGGGAGCACCCTGCAAGGCTGACAGAACCAAGTTCAAATCCCAAGTTCAAGGCACCATAGGTTTACGTGGAGGGCACACATGAGTGACCCCTTGGAAAAAAGTCCTGATCAGATGGTGCTGAGCAAAGGACTTCTGGAAAAAAATAGCCAGGGCAGAAACCTGACCCTTCAGAGTACTGAGTTGGAGCCCCATCTCCAACCCATGCTGCAGGAACTCCAGAATCCTGGGAATAGAGAACACACGACAGGGAAGAGACCTAGACTCACACCAGTCAATGTAGGCATGCCAAACCCTGTAATAAATGGAAGAGGAAGACTTCTTCCTAGCTTTAATCAAAGTATCCACAACTGAGGAAGACAGCCCCTTCTCCATCAAGATGGAGGTTTCAGCAGCCAGGCTGTCAAAGCCAGAGTTTTAAATTGGGATGGCGTAGTGAGCCCTGAGTGAGCAGATCTGGTACCAAGGGCAAAGCGTACTGATCTACTGCCAGCTGTACCACGTCTGCGAACCACACTCTTCTTGGCCACCTGGGGGCCACCAGAATTGCTGGCACCCCTTCCAGAGCAATCTTGCGCAGAACCCTGCCCAGCAGGGGAATTGGAGGGAAACATACAGGAACTGAAAGTCCTTCCATGACATTGCTAGCGCATCCGAGGTCAGGGCCAGAGGATCCCTGGACAGAGAGACAACAGCTGGAAGCTTGTGATTGTGGCAGGACGCAAACAGATCCACATCTGGTTGGCCCCAATGGTGACACAGAGATTGAAACACCCTGCTGCATAGGGACCATTCTCCCTGGCGAGAGGTCCCCCTGCTCAGAGAGTCCGCCAGGTGATTTTCCACCCCCGGGATGTACACAGCTGAAATGCAGGGGACATTGGCCTCCGCCCAAGTCAGGATCAGAGACGCTTCCTGGAGGGCCCCCTTGCTCCGGGTCCCTTCCTGATGATTGATGTAGGCAACTGCCGTCTAGTTGTCTGAGCGCATCTGAACAGGCAGGCACTGAAGATGAGTAGTCAAGTGAGCCAGAACTAACCTGATCGCTCTCAGCTCCAAGACATTGATAGGTGTGTGGGCCTCCTGAGGGCCCCACCTCAACTGGAACCGCAGGGACTTCCAGAAACCCCCCCCCCCCCAACCTGACAGACTGGCATCAGTGGTGACCGTCTCCCAGGAAAGGATCTGCCCCCCAACAGGTTCCTTGAGTCCATCCACCACAAGAGGGACCTCCTGACCAGGGGGGAGAGCACACAGAGCCTGTCCAGGGACGCTGGATCCTTGTCCCATACAGACAATAGGTAAAGTTGCAGAGGACTCGGGTGGAACTGAGCATAAGGGACCGCCTCGAAGCATGCCACCATCAGGCCCACCAGCTGCATCCCCTGCCTGATGGAGGGATGGGGACAAGCTAGGAGGGACTGGGCCTGTGCAATCAGACTGTCCACCTTCTGCTGAGGAAGATCCTTGCCTGAACTGTATCCAGATTCATTCCTAGGAATGGAGTTACCAAGGAAGGGGACAGTGAGGACTTGGGGTGGTTGATCACCCATCCAAATGACTCCAGAGTGGACACCACGAGCTGAGTATCCAACTCTGCCTGATGTAGAGACTGGGAAGTGATGAGAATATCGTCCAGATAGGGAAGCACGCGGACGCCCTGACATCTGAGCAGAGACATCACGCCAGCCAGCACCTTGGTGAACACCCTGGGAGCTGAAGTGAGGCCGAAAGGGGAAGGCCACAAATTGGTAGTGTTGATCCATCAGAGCGAACCTGAGGAACCTTTGATGACCTGGGAACACAGGAATATGAAGGTAAGCATCTTTGATGTCCACAGAAGTCATGAAATCCCCTTGGCGCAGGGAACTGATGGCAGAGCGCAGATTATCCATGCGAAAGCGCCTGCCCCTGACAAATTTGTTGAGAATCTTTAAGTCCAGGATGGGCCTGACAGAACCATCCTTTTTGGGTACTGTGAATAGGTTGGAATAAAAGCCCTTGCCTTTTTCTCTTAAAGGGACCTGGCAGATGACCCCCAGCTCCAGGAGGCCTTGCACTGCTTGCACTAGCTCCTGAGCAGACACAGGGTCCTGAGGAATCCGGGATCTGATGAATCTTGGAGGGGGATCGGTAGCAAACTCCAACTTGTAACCGGAGGACACTACCTCCTGAATCCACCGGTCTGAGACATGAAGCCTCCAGACGTGAGCGAAGTGCTGCAGCCGTCCCCCCACCCGGATGGATGAGGGCGCCCCATCATGCCTGAGGGGGCTTGGGAGAGGATTTAGCTTTGGGACCCCAGGAGGAGCCAGGACGTCCACGTCTCTGCCTCTACCCCAGAAATCTCCCCGGGCCCCAGGGAAAGACATCCCCCTTCCCTGTCTTGCATCGCGGTAAGGGGAGGATGGCACAGCTGCAGCAAGACACATCTGTCGGCTCCAGTAAGAAAGGGAGGGGAAATGGGAAAACAGGGCAGGCAAGACAGGTGCTGGTAGTGGGTGACTCTATTATTAGGGGAACAGACAGGGCAATCTGTCACAAAGACCGGGATTGCCGAACAGTGTGTTGCCTTCCTGGGGCAAGAGTACGGCATGTAGCGGAGCGGGCTGACAGATTGTTGGGAGGGGCTGGCGTGAACCCAGCGGTCATGGTGCATATTGGCACAAATGACATAGGAAGAAGTAGGTGGAAGGTCCTAAAAAATGATTTCAGGGACGTAGGCCGTAAGCTTAAGGCAAGGACCTCAACTGTAGTATTCTCAGAAATACTACCAGTACCAAGAGCCACACCAGAGGCAGCGGGAGATTAGAGATGTAAACAGGTGGCTCAAAAATTGGAGTAAAAAGGAGGGGTTTGGGTTCTTAGAGAACTGGGCCGACTTCACAGTGGGCTACAGGTTCTTTGGCAGGGATGGGTTGCACCTCAATGGGGAGGGTGCATCTGTTCTGGGGGAGAGGATGGCTAAAAGGTTAGAGGAGTGTTTAAACTGAGCATTGGGGGGGAGGGTAAAAGCAGTTACAAAGGGGAAGTTAGGAAAGAAAGTGACAGTGGGTGTAGACATGAAACTGGGGGTGGAGAGGGGGGAGGGGTTAGCACATCTAGCAGGAATAAGGGCAATATACAAAATTATCAAAATTGTCATAAGCATTTGAAATGCATGCTTACAAATGCTAGAAGCTTGACTAATAAAATGGATGAACTAGAATTGATAATAACAGAAGAGCAATATGACATAGTGGGGGTAACAGAGACCTGGCTGGATGAAAGCTATGACTGGGCAGTAAATTTACAGGGATACTGTGTGTTTAGGAGGGACGGTAACAAACGCAAAGGGGGTGGAGTCTGCTTAATTGTAAAATCCTCTCTACAGCCTGCTCTGCGGGAGGATATATGTGAGGGGAATGACCATGTGGAGTCTGTATGGGTAGAAATACATGGAGGGAGAAACAAAAATAAAATACTGATGGGGGTTTTCTATAAACCTCCAGATATATCCGAATCCATAGAAAATATGATGCTAAGGCAAATAGATATAGCCGCTAAACTAAATGAGGTAGTGATTATGGGGGACTTTAACTACCCAGATATAGACTGGGATGCTGAAACATGTGTTTCGCATAAAAGTAATAGTTTTTTTATCTAAAACAAAAGATGGCTACCTTTCCCAACAAGTACAAGCTCCAACAAGGGGGAAAGCCATATTGGACCTAATACTAACCAATGTACCAGACAAAGTAATAAAGGTACAGGTTGGGGGACACCTTGGAAGCAGTGATCATAATATCATTAATTTCCAATTAGCAGTCACTAGGGTGCCTTATCAAGGAGCCACAAAAACGCGGGACTTCAAAAAGGCAAAGTTTGACCAACTTAGAGATGCCCTACACTGCATTGGCTGGGAAAATGCCCTTAAAAACAAAAGCATGGATGCTAAATGGGATACTTTCAAAGGAATACTTAATTTTCATTGTGACAGATATATACCTTACAGGAATAAAACTATTAGACACACATGTAAACCAATGTGGCTAAATAAAAAGGTTAAGGGGGCAATAAACAACAAAAAAAAGGCATTTAAACGTTTAAAGCAGGAAGGGACAGCGGAAGCGTTAAAAAAAAAAACATAAAGAAGAAAATAAACAATGTAAACAACAGGTAAGGGCAGCTAAGCTGGAGACAGAAAGACTGGTCGCGAAAGAGAGTAAAACTAACCCCAAATTATTCTTTAGCTACATAAAGTGTAAAAGGTACAAACCTGAGGGTGTGGGCCCCCTGAAAAGCAAGGAGGGGACCCCTATAGAGGGAAATGAGGAGAAAGCTAATTTGCTTAACAACTTCTTTGCTTCTATATTCACAAAAGAATTTGACATGCCGAGTGAAATGCAGGGGAATAACTGAAACCCTCCATTAAATGTCACTGGTCTAACCAAGGAAGAAGTCCAGCACCGTCTCAAGCAGATAAAAATCGATAAATCACTGGGACCAGATGACATACATTCTCGTGTTTTAAGGGAGTTATGTACAGTAATAGACAAGCCGTTATTTCTAATATTTGTGGATTCCATAACTACAGGGTTTGTTCCGAGGGATTGGCGCTTGGCAAATGTGGTGCCAATATTCAAAAAGGGATCTAGGGGGAAACCTGGGAACTACAGACCGGTAAGCTTAACATCTGTGGTGGGCAAGCTGTTTGAAGGTTTCTTAAGGGATACTATCCTGGAGCACCTTGGGGAAAATGACCTTATTACTCCGTATCAGCATGGATTTATGAGGAATCGCTCCTGCCAGACAAACCTAATCAGCTTTTATGAGGAGGTAAGTTCAAGATTGGATCAGGGGGAGTCATTGGATATCATATATCTTGACTTTTCTAAAGCATTTGATACTGTGCCACATAAAAGGCTGGTACAAAAGATGAGAATGCTTGGACTGGGGGAAAACGTGTGCAGATGGGTGGGAAATTGGCTTAATGATCGGAAGCAGAGGGTGGTTATCAATGGTACACACACAGATTGGGTCACTGTTACTAGTGGAGTACCACAAGGGTCAGTTCTGGGACCAATTCTCTTCAATATATATATAAATGACATTGGGTATGGATTAAACAGTAAAGTCTCAATTTTTGCAGATGATACTAAGCTGAGTAAAGTAATTAAAACAAAAGAGGACAACAGGCAGCTACAAACAGATTTAGATAAATTGGAAGCATGGGCAGTTAAATGGCAAATGAAGTTTAACACCGATAAATGTAAGGTTATGCACATGGGAAGGAGAAATCTGTGTCATAATTACACACTAAATAAAGAAACACTTGGTAAAACAACAATGGAAAAGGACCTAGGGGTTTTAGTTGACAATAAGCTCAACTGTAGTAATCAATGCCAGGCAGCTGCTGCCAAGGCAAATAGGATCAAGGGGTGCATCAGGAGGCGCATAGGTGCTCATGACCAGAGCGTCATTTTACCCCTGTACAAGTCACTGGTCAGACCCCATATGAAATACTGTGTACAGTTCTGGGCACCTGTGCTTAAGAAGGACATATCAGAATTGGAGCGCGTTCAAAGAAGGGCAACAAAGTTAATAAAAGGAGTGCGGGGGCTAGAGTACCCGGAAAGATTGTCCAAGTTAGGTTTATTTAGTCTACAAAAAAGACGATTGAGGGGTGATCTAATAACTATGTATAAATATATTCGGGGTCAATACAAGGACCTGTCCCACAATCTATTTATACCCCGGAGTGTAACCATAACCCGGGGGCATCCACTAAGGTTAGAGGAAAGGTGCTTTCTCCACTGACATAGGAGGGGATTCTTCTCTGTGAGAGCAGTGAGACTATGGAACTCGCTGCCAGAGGAGGTAGTAATGATGGATACAGTAAAAACGTTCAAAAGTGGCCTTGATGCCTTCCTGGAATAACATTTCCAGCTATGGCTACTAGACCACTGGAAGGAGTTAAACAGGCTGAACTGGATGGACTAAAGTCTTTATTCAGCCTTACATACTATGTTACTATGAGGAGAAGGAACCCTGACCCCGAAAGCGCCTGCGCTGGGGTAACCTGCCTCCCTTAGCAAAAAGGTCCAGGCGGTCTCCAAACAGACGCAGTCCTTTAAAGGGAAAACCAGGGAGGGCCTTCTTGGCAGCGTTGTCAGCAGCCCACTGGCGCAGCCAAACCGAGCGCCGTATAGCCACCACGAGGGCAGAAGTTCTGGCACACATTCTGATGGTGTCATCCAATGCTGATAGGACAAAATTTACAAAAACATCACAACTGGAGAGTGCATTAAACACCTCACAAGGCAAATCATCAGGGGCACTATCGAGCATATTTCTGATAAGGGTTCTAGTGGCCACAGCAGAAATGGCAGAGGCACAGACCGGGCGCAGCGCCGTCCCCGCACATGCAAAGGCGTGGGATGACAGCTGATCAATACACCGGGCTTCGGCATCCTGCAGGGTAGTAGAATCAGGGGAATGCATGACAGAGGTGTTAGATAGCCCTAGGATAGGGGCATCCCCCTCGGGGGGGGGGGGGGGGCGGTGGTAGGTGGGGGTGACCAACATTTAACCACCTCAGCAGGAAAGGGATACTTCCTATCCCAACTCTTTGGAACCCCGGGAAGTGTACTGGGGCGCTCCCATTCCTTGAGCACAAGGTTATGGAAATGTGCCTGCTCTGGAAATTCCAAACGTGATTTTGCTGTATGGAAAAGCTCCCCTCTTTGCCTGGGAGCCTCAACAGGGAGAGAGATAGACAGAACCTCAAAAATCTGGGTCAATAATCTGTCAGTGTCATCCGGGGCCCAGGGGTCAGAGCCAGAATCGTCATGACCCCTTGGTCTCTCATCAGATGAGCCTGAATCAGAAAAGAGCTCCCCTTCATCAGACGGGGTATAGCCACACAGATTCAAAAACTCCTCAGTTCCCATAGGGAAAACCGTGACATTAGGCGTCAAGTGCCGCTTCTTAGCAAGGGCCTTACGCGCTAAAGACTTCGCAATAATCTGTTCAACAGTAGCCAGTCTAGAAGACACATCAGGCTGAGAATCCCCACTAGTATGCAACTCAGCAGGAGTGAGATTTAAGCTTGGGGGAGTAGGTGAAGTGAAACTAGGTGAAGTGAAACGAGGTGCAGCCACTGGCAGGCCAGATTGCAATGCAAGCACCTGCTCAGCACAGGGTACACAGACCCGCGCCTTGTCAGCGTCAGCATGAGGCTTCCCACCCGCTGCACACAGCCGGTCTTGTCCCGAAGGGACCCCGGTAACATTATCCTGGGATGCCTCCACATGGTGATTATAGCGGCGCTATACGCCGATAGGGAATAGCGCTATACAGCAACCCTGGATGCCCCAATAACCCGCTAGGGACGTGGGAGTATAATTTTTACAAGGCCTACAAGTAATATACTAAAAACAGGGCCGGGAGAAGCCAAGAAGGGTTCGTCCCGCCTGAAAGACATAAGCAGACAGGACCTTAAGTACATCGTAACAAAAGTGAAGCAGATAAAGTCGCCCGCAAGGGCACTTACGGACCGCGGTAGGTAGGAGTCCGTCGCGCATAGGCCAACCAAGTCAGAAAAGATGGTCGGTATACCTCGAGCGGCGGGCCAGTAATAGCGATGACGTGGAACACGCCAAAGACGGGGCCCCGCCCCCCCCGAAGAGCGCGAAGCCAGAAGGCCAACAGCCAATGATGGCGCACCGGCGCCTGAGGTAATTTAAAGCAGTAAAGACAAGTCAGCGCGGCGGCTGACACAAGAATAAAGGCATGTGAAAAGTGAAAGCAAAGACTGCATAACATAAATACCTATACACATACACCCCCCCCCTCTTTTCCCCCGAAGACTACAAGGAGGATGAGGGAGGACGGCAGCCACTTAAATAGGGCCCACCGTTAGGCAGGGGCAATAGTGCGGGAGGGGCATCCCATAGAGGCTCAACATAAGCCTGAACCGCCTACCCTTTGGTGGGGGATTGCGGTGGAGCAGCGCTCCTAAGCACCTAACAGCGGTGCTGCCTACCTTCACCCGACCAGTGCAGCCAAGGCTGGGAGGCATATTACTAGTGGAACGGGTGGGAATAGTCCTACAGGGCCGCAGGTTAATAACCCCGCTCACCTGCGAGTAGAGAGCCAATTTCTCGTCCTTCGCAGCCAGACTGCAGAGAAATTCTGGGGATTTGTGGGAGGTCCCTGGGTATTTGAGGGGCCGGGAGGAGCCTATTTTCGATGTCTCTGCAGTCCAGTGCCATCTGGCGGAGTATATCCCAACTGTAAGTATTAGATTTGGAGCAGGACGTACTGTATACTAAGAATATTATTCTACATCTGCATCTGTCCTGGGCAAAATTTGAATGGCCGTATTTACATTTTGTCTTTCGTCTGTGATTAACTGGCCCTTTGAAGGGACCATAATGCTGGTGTGGCCCTCTGTGAAAATTAGTTTGACATCCTTGGTCTAAAGGAGCTACTCTGGTGGTATAAAACAGACAAGCTTTGAGGCTTGGGTCACATTCCACTGGTACTCACCTGCTACCATACAGCTTTGTGTCTGCCCTGCCCTCTTGAGAAAAAATACCGTGTAGAAGAATACAATAGAAGATGAAAACAACTGTACCTGTGCCAAACCTCTTTTTCACCAAAGAAAGGCGATAACCTGTGCCGACTAGTTCAATATCAACACCAGACAGGGTGCTGCCATCGCTGACAAACTGCACTGCCAGAGTGCTTGGGTTACTAGGTCCTTCTGTTACATCAAATTTTGCCCTGAGCGTTCCAGATCCTGGAAAGTCAAAGAATCAATAAATTCCCCCAAAACAAAGAATAGCTTTTACCATTGTAAGATAAATCTCTAGTGACTAGCATATATAACGTGCATCACATATGACCAGAATATTGTGCTTTAAAACTAAATTTAAAACATCACAACATGTAGGGTCAAGCATTACAGCTATGATTAGTTTAGCATCTGTTACTGAACTAGAAATATATCTGTTGCTAAAGAATGGGCATCTTCTGGCCAAGTCTAGGAATTCTTTCCTTTTCCCTCAGTTCTTATACTCTCAGTGCTTGAAGACTGTTACCTGGCTGAGTTTAAAAATCTTATGATAGGCTGACCATGATGCACTTTGTATAGACTTTCAGAGGCACTTCCGAGCCCCACTACTTGGGGCATCCAGAATTGAGATGCCCCACTGTGTGAAACCGTCCACATCGCCAAATCCACTTTTCTGTTTCAAGAGGCCTTGGCACCGCAGCCACATCCCTGTTAAACTCTAGTTGCCCATGCATAGCTTTCTGAATGAGCAGCACAGGCATGACACAGCTAGAAGTTAAGCGGTGGATGTAGCTGGTAGAGCACTAGGCTCTGCTCAGCATAGCTTCTCAGACAGCAAAGCTGCTAACAGGGCTGAAGGGAGCCGGCCGAAATAGAACGCGCTGATTGGCTAAGCAGGCCACTCAGCAAATCAGTGCACTTGGTTTCAGCTGAGCAGTGCCATGGGAACACCAGGAAAGGGAGTTTAATGGGTGAACTGTGGGGTTACAGACCCCCATCCGGGATGCCCCATCTGAGAGGAACAACACATTGGAAAGTGCCATTACTGTGTGTAGTTCCTCTTTAATAGAGCTCATGGCAGTGTGACAGGTCAGCCTGCAATGATGAAACTACCAGATGTTGAACATGGCTAGCAATTGTTACTTCACCAAGCAGGCTCAATATTTGAAGGTAATCGGAGCAGAAAAAAGTGCTTACCCCCATTCTCAGACTTTTCTGAAATTGCAGATATTTTCCATAATGCTTTCATCTGTTCACCATTCCTGGAAGAACAATAATTCATGTTTATGGTGTTTGTAACAGACAGCACTGGATTCCTGCCATACAACACCATCGATGTATTTCATGCTGGTTGGGCAGAGAATGAAACCATGCATCATAAATGGGCACAATGGGGTGGAGAGCAGGACCACCAGTGGTTGGTAGTCTGTAAATATTTTTACAAACTGGAGTACATTGTTCCAGGGAACGAATATCCAGTATTTCAAAGATCATCATCAAGTGGTGTTGTTAACAACAATTTGAAAATGGAGTAATATAGTTCTGTCATACGATACCCTCACCATGGCCATAACTATCTCACAGATGGAAAGTATAAGGGGGGGGGGATTAAGATATCATTAACTGTCACCTAATGTAAAAAGGGGGAAATTGGGACAGGCACTATAGGGAAAGTGGATGAAGTTAGGTCAGCAAGTGAGTGAATTGGCTGGTGAACAGAGAAAATGTTGCTTGCTGAACTGGAAGTTTACATGCCTTAACGGGACAACTTGGACCCATTTGCACTCAATTGGGGGAAATGCAAATGATAATGTGATTTTTCATTTGAGTCAAAGCAAAATAAATTAGAGATCCAAGATGGCAAGGTCTGCAGCAGATAAAACAAAAACCCACAATAAATGTTATGTAAATGTTATGCTTTCTTTTAATGAACTGCCAGCCTGTATGTCTATATTAGGATACACCCTCACCATAAAGCAGAAGGAAGTGACTGCATGTTTGTAACACCACCATCCACCGGAACCACAACCTGTATATTCGATAACACACTGGGTGTTGCCATAGACTCTGGATTGTACTTGTAATCTAGCCGGACATCAGTAGTGGTGGAATTACACTTCCAATAGGTGGCAAGGTTCAATGGAGTTGACTGAATCCCATTTGATGATACCTAGAAAAAGAACTCACATGTTAGGAGATTTCCATACTGGGAAACAGATGAAAAGCTGGTTATAGAGGACAATGCTCGGTGAAGCAAGCAAAACATCATAAAACTCAACCAGCTGTGAAGAGAGATAAGTGTTGCACAATCCCATCGTAAACTAAAAGATTAAAAAACAGTATGAAAACATGTAAAACCTATGTACAATATGCAGAGAGGGAGTTTATCATCAATCTAACCTGGTTATGACTTATTTTACAATGACAGTGTATATCCTAAACCGAATGGTATGCTAAAATACATCCCCCCCCAAATAAACAGGTGTGCAGAATCCCCCCATCACCCCGTAACAGGCAGTGTGACAAAAAGAAAATTCTGTGAGTACTCACCTGTAGAATTAATTTCTCTTCCATTATTACTTCAGGACATCAGACTTAATTCAGAGACGAATGGGTTAACCTCTCCCGAAGGGTGTGGTCTGCAAGAACAAAGGTATGTCTCCACCTCCCGGGCCTGTATCCACCTGGCTGACTTGATGCACCTCAGTTTAATTGAAAAGCAGTAGAACCAGCCACCCGGGAGGCATATCTATCCTTTTGGAAACAAAAGGCTGGAGACAAAATACAAGACTCCTCGCTCCGTTTAATTTTTTATTTTTTATTTTACGCTGATCATTATTTACAGCAACTATGTACATGTTTACCACTCCACTAAAACTAGGCATCCAAGACATGGACATAGTAACCTAGCAGACAGGGAGGGTCTGATGTCCTGAAGTAATAATGGTAGAGAAATTAATTCTACAGGCGAGTACGCACAGAATTTTCTTTTCTCTTCCATTTTACTTCAGGCCATCAGACTTAATTCAGAGACCAATGGGACCTCCAAAAGCAGTACCCGAATTCGGGTGGGATCCTCAAACCTTATTCCTTTCAGGAATAAGACATTCCAAAAACCCTTATTCCTTTCAGGAATAAGACATTCCAAACACCCTTATTCCTTTCAAGAATAAGACATTCCAAAAACCTTTATTCCTTTTAGGAACAAGACATTCCAAAAACCCTTATTCCTTTCAGGAATAAGACATTTCAAAACCATCTGATTACCACTGTATGTAATTCCTTCCTACCAAAGACTCTACCTTATAGAATTTGGTAAATGTATGAGCTGAAAACCAAGTACCGGCTTTGCATACTTGTTCTATTGAAGCTTGATGCTAAAAGACCCCAAGAGTCCCCAAAAGCTCTTGTCAAATGAGCAGTAGTCCTAAAGGAAAAATCCTTCCCCTTAGGGAATATAGACTCTTACCACTGCCTGTCTAATCCATCGCTGATGGTAGACTTAGATGGTGGAAGACCTTAACCCTCAGGTAAAATAAAGGAGTTTGTAAAATAAGGAGTCCGACCAGCGGAAAGATTGTGTAGCAGTGAGATAGTATCTTAGTGCTTTTCACTACATCCAGCATTTCTGAATAAAAAGATAGATAAAGCAGATATCTGTCCCATTAAAAGTACTCAATTGAAAACCTTCATCAAGACATTTCTGCCAAAAAATCAAATACTCTGGGAACAGAAAAAAATACAATTCTGTGATTACTCACCTGTAGAATTGGTATTATACGTATACAGCACGTCCTGTTCCAGAATATTCCTTACACATGGGTAATACATCCACAAGATGGCGCTGGACTGCAGAAAACAAGTCAGGGACAAGTCAGGGACCTCCCACAAATTCCCCAGTATTGACAAGCAGTAAACAAGAAGCCGGGAGAACATTAATAACCAGAATTCAAAAATGAACATATGAACTATCACCATACAGAGGTAACTAAGAATAATGATAACAAGGGTGGGATGGAACAGGACATGCTGTATACGTATAATACCAATTCTACAGGTGAGTAATCACAGAATTGTATTATTCTAAGTATACAGCACGTCCTGTTCCAGAATATTCCTTACACATGGGACATCCAATAGCAGTGTCCGTAAGGTAGGGTGGGATCCTCAAAAAGTAACAGCGGCAGTTTAAACCACTGCCACCTGCAGAACTTTGCGACCAAAAGCAGGATCAGCTGAGGCCCTAACATCAACCTTGTAAAACTTAGAAAAAGTATGAACAGAAGACCAAGTAGCGGCATTGCAAACTTGTTCAACAGAAGCTTGGTGCTGAAAGGCCCAAGAGGCACCAATAGCACGAGTAGAATGATCAGTAAAGCGGAGGGGAGGCTCCTTCCCCTTAGCAGAATAGGCCTGTACCACAGCCTGACGGATCCACTTGCTGATAGTGGACTTAGCCGGAGCCAGACCCTTCTTAGGTCCAGACAGGAGCACAAAAAGAGCATCAGTCTTCCTGAAGGATTCAGTAGCCACCAAATAGAACTTCAGAGTCCAGACCACATCCGGAGAGTGTAAAACCCGCTCCTTAGGGTTACTAGGATTAGAGCATAGAGAAGGCAAAACAATGTCCTGATTGAGATGAAAGGCAGACACAACTTTAGGCAGAAAATCTGCCTTAAAACGAAACACCACCTTGTCCTGGTGTCTCTCAAAGTAAGGGGGTTTGATGGAAAGCACCGCCAACTCAGAAACACGCCTAACAGAAGTGATAGCCACCAAAAAGACTAGCTTAAGAGTCAAAATGGGCAAAGGGGCCTCACGCAAAGGCTCAAAGGGAGACCCCTGCAAGGCAGATAAGACCAAGTTCAAATCCCAGACTGGTAACATAGGCTTACGTGGAGGACGCACGTGAGTAGCCCCTTGGAAGAGAGTCTTAACCAGACGATGGTGAGCAAAGGATCTTTGGAAGAAAATGGCCAAAGCAGAAACATGGCCTTTGAGGGTACTAAGTTGAAGACCCAATCCAAACCATGTTGCAGGAATTCCAGAATCCTAGGGATAGAAAACACCCGACAGGGAAGCGGCTGAGACTCACACCAGTCAATGTAAGCATGCCAGACCCTATAGTAGATGGATGACGAGGACTTCTTAGCCCGAATCATGGTATTAACAACAGAGGCAGGTAGCCCCTTTTCCATCAAGATGGAGGTTTCAGCAGCCAGGCCGTTAAAGCCAGCGTTTGTAAATTGGGATGGCGAAGCTGCCCCTGAGTGAGCAGGTCTGGATCCTTGGGCAGAGCATACTGATCTACTGCCAACTGCACAACGTCTGCGAACCACACCCTTCTTAGTCAACAGGGGGCCACCAGAATGGTGGAATCTCTGATGACCTTGAAAGATTGGTACATGAAGGTAAGCATCCTTGATGTCTACAGAGGTCATGAAGTCCCCTGGGCGTAGTGAATTGACAGCTGAGCGCAGAGTCTCCATGTGAAAGTGTTTGAATCTGACAAATCTGTTGAGGCACTTTAAATCCAGGAAAGGTCTGATGGACCCGTCTTTTTTGGGAACAGTGAAAAGATTGGAATAGTAGCCTCTGCCCCTTTCCCTCAAAGGCACCTGGCAGATGACCCCCAACTTCAGAAGGTTTTGGACAGCAAGGCACAGACCCCGAGCTAACAGGGTTTTGAGCCATCCGGGATTTGATGAATCTTGGGGGCGGCCAGGCTGCAAACTCTATCTTGTAACCGGAGGACACTACCCCCTTAATCCACCGGTCTGAGACGTGAAGCCTCCAGACGTGAGCACAGAGCTGAAGCCGTCCCCCCACCCGGAAGGGTTAGGGCGCCCATTCATGCCTGAGGAGGCTTGGTTGAGGATTTTGGCTTGGGACCCCAGGAGAGGCCAGGATGGCCACGTCCTCTGCCCCTTCCCCAGTGATCCTGTCAGAAGCCTGTCAGTGTTATCTGAGGACCAAGGATCTTCCCCAAAGGGAGACCCTGTACCACCATACACCCTAGGCTGCTCCTCAGATTATTCTGAATCAGAGAACAATTCCCCCTTCTCCAGGGGGGAATAACCAGTAGTGTCAAAAATTTCCTCAGCTTCCATAGGAAAGAGGGAAACGGCGGGAGATAAATGCCGCTTCTTAGCAGAAGCCTTACGCGAGGCAGACCCAGCAATATGTTTTTCAATGCTGGCCACCCGTGCAGCCAAATCAGGCTCAGACTCCCCGCTAGTATACTCCTCGCAGGGGGTCAGATGTAAGCGTGGGGGGGTAGGTGAAGCCCGAGGGGGCGCAGGCTCAGCAACAGGTAACCCAGACTGCAGTGCAAGTAGGCAAAAGGCTCACCATTAGCCTAAACCGCCTACCCTGTTAGAGCAGGGACTGCGGTAGGAGCCTAGCTTCTCAGCACCATAGTGCTTCAATACCCTACCTTTACCCGAACCTTATCAGCCGAGGCTGGGAGGCAGTAAATGGGACGGAACAGGTGGGAATAGTCCAGCAGGGCCGCAGGCAATAAGCCCCGCTCACCTGCGCCACAAGAGAGCTATCTTCTATCTTCTCAGCGCAGACTGCAGAAAGAACTGGGGAATTTGTGGGAGGTCCCTGACTTGTATGGGGTCGGGAGGAGCCACAAGCAGTTTTCTGCAGTCCAGCGTCATCTTGTGGATGTATTACCCATGTGTAAGGAATATTCTGGAACAGGACGTGCTGTATACCAGCGAACCTTCTGGATTCGCACCAAGCGATAATGCTTGCCAGACTCTAGATCTAGTAGATCATCGATGAAGGCTTCTTCTTGGCCTGAATCATAGTCTGCATGACTATGTCAGAAGAATCCCCTTTCTGCCAAGATAAAGGATTCAATAGCCAGGCCGCCCAAGCCAGAACATGTGAATTGGGATGCCTTAGAGGCCCCTGTGTGAGAAGATCTGGATCGTCGGGTAACCTCCACGAGTTGCCCTCTGACATCCTTACTATGTCTGAGAACCAGCTTCTTCTTGGCCACCGAGGAGCCACCAGAATGGTTGGGACTCCCTCGTGAGCTATCTTTTTTAGTACTCGCCCTAGGAGTGGAATCAGAGGGAATGCATAAAGAAGCTTGAATGCTGACCCCTGAAGAGTCAGGACATCTGTTGCTATAGTAAGAGGATCCCTGGACCGAGACACAAACCTGGTAACCTTCCGATTGTGTCATGAAGCACAAGAGATCTAGGTCTGGAATTCCCCAGCGCATGCATAGGGATTGAAAAAAAAACCCTCTGACTAAGAGACCATTCCCACTGATGGAGGACCGTTCTGCTGAGATGATCGGCCTGCAAGTTGTCCACTCCAGGTATGTGTACAGCCGAAATGCATGAAACCCGTTTCTCGGACCAAAGTAAAAACCAGCTCACTTCCATGAGGGCTTCACTGCTTCAGGTGCCCCCATGGTGGTTGATATATACCACCGCCGTCCGATTGTCTGTTTGAATCCGGACGGGATGGTATGTCTGAGATACAATAGAATTGCTCTCAATTCCAGGATATTTATGGAGAGTTTGCTCTCCTTCAGACTCCACTGTCCCTGGAGCGTTGGTGGCTCCATGACACTCGCCCAACCCGATAGACTGGCATCAATGGCGTGTGGGTCTCGATCACAGATTGTGAGCATTTCCATCTGCAGGGATCTTGTGTGAACAGTACGAAAGGCCCAACAGACATATTCCTTGATGAATCGTCGGGTGAGGGCAAGACAAGAGACCCTGTACCCTGGCATGAAGAAAGAGTCACTTCTGTGTTGGAAAAATACCATTTTGTGAATACTCACCAGTAAAATGGGTATTATAAGTATGTCACACACTCCGCTTCAGATAGTCATTACACTTGGGTTATACCGACCTGTAGAGGGCGATCTTGCAGAGATGTCACGAAAAAAAGTGAGCCCCTCCCGGTCCATAAATACCTGGTACCTCCCACTCATTCCCCAGTATTAAGACAGCAGTAAAGGGACCAGGAAGAGCCACAATAACCAGTAACAGTAAAAAAGGTTAACCATAGAAAGGATCCAGAATACCAAAGGGCGGGGTGAAGCGGGGTGTGTGACATCCTTATAATACCCATTTTACAGGTGAGTATTCACAAAATGGTATTATTCTAAGTATGTCACACACCCCGCTTCAGATAGTCATTACACTTGGGACATCCAATAGCAGTGTCCATAAAGGGCGGGGATCCAAAACAAGGCAACAATGCACAACTTAACCCACTGCAGCTTGCAGAACTTTGCGGCCAAAAACAGCATGCGCTGAGGCCCGCACATCAACCTTGTAAAACTTGAAAAACGTGTGAACTGAAGACCAAGTAGCCGCCTTACAAACTTGCTCAACAGAGGCCTGATGCTGGAAAGCCCAGGACGCCCCAACAGCACAAGTGGAATGAGCAGTAACACGAAAAGGGGAAACCTTCCCCTTGGCAGAATATGCCCCAACAATGGCCTGGCGAATCCATTTACTAATAGAAGACTTGGCAGGAGCCAAACCTTTCCTAGGCCCAGAGGGCACCACAAAAAGGGCGTCAGTCCTACGAAGTAGCCACCAAATAGTACTTCACACAGCAAACCACATCCAGAGAATGCAAAACCCTCTCCTTGTCATTGCTGGGCTTAGGACACAAGGAGGGTAGAACAATGTCCTAATTAAGATGAAAGGCAGAGACCACCTTAGGAAGGAAATCTGGCTTGAAGCGGAAAACAACCTTGTCCTGATGTCTCTCAAAGTAAGGAGCCTTAATGGACAAAGCCGCCAACTCCGATACACGCCGAACGGAAGTGATGGCAACCAAAAACGCGACCTTCTGAGTAACCGTAGAAAGAGCAATATCCTGCAAAGGTTCAAAAGGAGGACACTGAAAAGCAGAGAGCACCAAATTCAAATCCCAAACTGGGAGCAAAGGCTTCCTAGGAGGCCGCACATGCGTAACCCCCTGGAAAAAGGTCTTAACCAGAGGATGAAGAGCAAAAGACTTTTGAAAGAAAACCGCCAGGGCAGAAACATGCCCTTTCAGCGTACTAAGCTGCAAACCTAGGTCCAGACCATGTTGCAGAAATTCCAAAACCCTAGGGATAGAAAACGCCCTGCAAGGCAAGGCCCGGACCTCACACCAATCAATATAAGACCTCCAAATCCTATAGTAGATGGCAGAGGAAGACTTCTTTCTAGCCCTAACCAGAGTCTGAATGACAGCATCAGAAAGACCTTCCTCCTTCAAGATGGAGGTTTCAGCAGCCACGCCGTCAAAGCCAGCGTTGGTAAATTGGGGTAGAGCAGTGGACCCTGAGTGAGCAGATCCGGCAGAGAGGCAAAGAGGTCCACCTCCGGAGTCCCCCACCGGTGGCAAAGCGACCGAAACACCTTGGGGCTGAGTGACCTTTCCCCCCGGCGAGATGAGCCCCTGCTCAGGGAGTCCGACTCCATGTTCTCCACTCCCGGAATGTACACTGCCGAGATGCATGGGACATTGCCCTCTGCGCAAAACAGGATCAAAGGCACTTCCCTGAGGGCACGCCTGCTGCGAGTCCCTCCCTGGTGATTGATGTAGGCGACCGCCGTCCGATTGTCCGACCGAACTTGAACCGGTAGGCCCCGCAACTGATGAGTCAAGTGAGCCAGAACCAACCTGATGGCTCTCAGCTCCAGAACATTGATGGGATCGTGAGCCTCCTGAGGCCCCCAAAGTCCCTGAAACTGAAGATCCTTCCAAAATCCCTCCTAACCTGACAGACTGGCATCCGTGATGACCGTCTCCCAATGAGGGGTCAGAAAGGATCTGCCCCTCATCAGATTGCTTGGTTCCAGCCACCACCGAAGGGAACGCCGCACCCGGGGGGGACATCAGAAAAGACTGATCCAATGACGGCGGGGACCCGTCCCAGGCCGCCAAGAGATGGAGCTGGAGTGTCCTTGTGTGAAACTGGGCAAAGGGAACCGCGTCCAAGGATGCCACCATCAATCCCACCAGTCGCATCCCCAGCCGGATGGACGGGCGAGGGATGGATAGGAGACGCTGAGTCAATTCCTGAATCAAAAGAACCTTGGGCCGGGGGAGGAACACCCTGGACTGAGGAGTATCCAGAGACATTCCCAGGAATGCCACCACCCTGGAGGGAGAGAGGCAGGACTTGGGATAGTTGATCACCCAGCCGAATCTCTGCAGGGTGGCTACCACAGTCCTGGTATCTAGCTCCGCCTGGCTGAGAGAGGGTGCCATAATAAGAAGATCGTCCAGATAAGGCACAATGCGGATACCCTGGGCTCTGAGGAGGGCCATCACCCCCGCCATCACCTTGGTGAAAACCCTTGGAGCCGAGGTAAGGCCAAACGGAAGGGCCACAAACTGAAAATGCCGATCTTCCACCACGAACCTGAGAAATCTCTGATGCGCTGGGAAGATTGGAACATGCAGATAAGCATCCTTGATGTCTATGGACGTCATGAAGTCCTCCTGCCGAAGTGAATTTATGGCAGAGCGCAGAGTTTCCATGCGGAACTTCCTGGGACGGATAAACCTGTTGAGAAACTTCAGATCCAGGATGGGACGAACGGAGCCATCCTTCTTGGGCACCGTAAACAGATTGGAATAGTATCCCAGGCCTTGGTCCGAGGGAGGCACCGGGCAGATGACAGCCATGTCCAGGAGATCTTTTACTGCCGCACGGAGCCCCTGCGCGGCCAGAGGATCCAAGGGCACGCAAGACCTGAAGAATCTGGGAGGAGGCCGGATCTCGATCTCCAGTTTGTAACCAGAAGACACCACTTCCCGAATCCATCTGTCCGAGACCTCCTGGTCCCAGACCTGGGAGAAGTGTCGCAGCTGTCCCCTCACCCGCGAGGGTGAGGACGCCCCCTCATTGCTGAGCCGGCTTAGCAGCGGCTTTGGGCTTGGAGCCCCAGCAGTGACCTGGACGGGCACGTCCTCTTCCCCTGTTCCAGGAATCACCTCTGGAGGGGAAGACAGCCGATCCCCGTCCAGCTCTGGCCCCACGAAAGGAAGGGGTAAATGAAGCCGCCCCCCCCCCCCCCCCGAAAGGGACGACGTTGCTTCTTCCGCTGAGGTAACCTACCTCCTTTTGCGACCGAATCCAATTTTTCTCCAAAGAGCCGCAAGCCCAGAAAGGGAAGAGCAGTAAGAGATTTTTGGACACAAAATCAGCCGCCCACTGGCGCAACCAAACCGACTGCCGAATAGCCACCAGCAAGGCCGAAGTTCTACTACACATCACCATGGTGTCATCCAGGGCGGCTAGCACAAATGACAAAAACAATTCGCACCACTTAAGGGCGGTGAACTCATCAATAGCCGGGTCAAGCCTGGAGGTAGACAACAGGTTCCTGACAACCAACCTAGAAGCCACAATTAAAAGCGCTGAAGCACAAACAGGCCGCAAGGCTGACCCGACACTGGCAAAACCGTGACAAGCCATCTGGTCAATGCGTTTGTCCTCACCGTCCTTGAGAGTAGAACAGTCAGGAGAATGCAAGACAGCAGTGCTAGACAACCCCAAAACAGGGGCGTCCACCTCAGGAGGGAACGACCAGCGCTTCACCGCATCCACCGGAAAGGGATATTTCTTATCCCAACCCGTAGGGACACCCGGAAGCCGAGGAGGCCTCTCCCATTCCTTAAGAATAATGCCGTTGAAATGCCTTTGATTAGGGAATTCTAAGCGCGGCTTAGCCTCCTCAAGAACTCCCCCTTCTGCGGAAGAGTCACTTCAGGAGGAGAGATTGCCAGAACCTCAAACATATGAGCCAGGACCTTAGGGGTATCCAAAGAATCCCCCTGACCCCGCTCGGCATCAGCGCCAACAAACTGCTGATCGTCAGAATCATCCGACTCCCCAAAAAGCTCCCCTTCCTCTAGCGGGGGGTAATCAGACCAGTCCAGTGAATCAAACTCCTCAAAATCAGAAGCCTGCGTGGCTGGGGACAAGTGCTTTCTCTTAGCCGGGACCTTTCTGGCCACAGCGCTAGAAAATAATTTTTCAAGATTGTACAATCTGGCACACACCTCATCTTGCCACTCCCCACTCGTGACAACATCACACGGGGTACGGGTCAGGCGGGGAGGGGTAGAAGAAGGGACTGGCGGCGCAGAACCAGACGCAAGGGATCCGGACTGCGGCGTAATAGTCTGCTGCGCACATGGTATGCAAAGGAAAACATCATCCCCAGTAAGGGATGCCCCACACCCCAAACACTGCCGGGGTTGCCCCGAGGGGAGCCCGGTATCCTGGGAAGCCTCCATATGGTGATTTTATTGGTAGTCGCAATACCCCAGGGAATTACGCAATATAAGCGACCCGGGATGCCACTTCTGTGTCTTGAGTGGGAGGATTTATGGGGAGTTCTAAAATTAAACCAGGGAGCCTAAGACCGGGAGGACCCTTTAGGATCCGACAAGGGTCCACCTGGAAGACAGAATACAGGGCTATTCAGCACCTCAATCATGCCCAAGCACACAAAATGCAGACATACAGATAAGCAATAACATAAGAAATATATATATATATATATATATATATATATATATATATATATGCATGTCATGAAAGTAACTCACGGAGGAAGATGGCGTCCGCCCTGCCAGAGGCGAGAGACACGAGAAGCAGATGGAGAAGAAGGCCCCCCCCCCCCCCCACAACAGTGGCCGGGCTCCGCAGCGGCACAGCGGCCAGCGCCGGCTGAGTAATTAAACATGCACTCAAGTGAATCACACACACACAACGAGAAATACAGCTGTGACAAACACACAATAAAGACAATTACACTAAAGGAGAAAGGACCCCCCCCTCTAAGGAGCAAGGGCAGTCCGGGAGAGGGGGAATCCACGCTGGAAGGTGGAAGGGCAAGGGACGGGGCATCCCGAACCGGGATCACCAACCCGGCAAAACCGTCTACCCCTTAGTATGGGGTCTCACGGTGGAGCGTAGTCCTTAGCACCATTAGGTGCCGTCTACCCTTGCCCGGACCAGCATCCTAGGCTGGGAGGCAAGGTGAAATACTAAGAAAGGGGGTCCAGGCAGAAATATACTAACAAGCGGGCCGGGAGTTACACCGACTACCTGCAAGGAGGAGACATCCATCTTCTGACTTGCTCGCCGTCTGCAGAGATGAAAGACTGGGGAATGAGTGGGAGGTACCAGGTATGACTGGGAGGGGCTCACTTTTTTACATCTCTGCAAGATCGCCCTCTACAGGTCGGTATAACCCAAGTGTAATGACTATCTGAAGCGGGGTGTGTGACATACTTAGAATAAAAACACATTTAGACATCTTGCTAGACTACCAATGGTTGTCTGAGGAATGTTTTGCCACACTGAATATACCTGGACATTCAAATCATCAAGGTGCCTGGGAGCTCCCTTTGCTACTGCTCTAAGATGTGCTTAAAAGAAGACCAGAGATGCTGCAGGCCATGGTAGCACAGTTAGGTCAGGCAGGTGGCTCACAGTAGCACAAGCAACATGCAGTCTTGGGTTTGCTTGCCTCCCCACTTTGAAAAAATGGTTGTAGCATTGGCTCTGCAACCAAATAAATGCTAATGGCTTAATATCCAGGCTAAGCTCTGTCTATGACTGCATGTGAGCCAAAGCTGGATTCAAGGCTGAAGAGGGTAAACCTTCATTCCAGCATCCATTGCTGCCTTTCTGTGCACCATGATAGCCCATTAAAAGGATGTCAAGTCAGCCAATGCTTACCACTTCCTAATTCATTGCATGACTCACAATCACATGACTGCTAGTGACCAATCAGGTTTGCTGAGCAGGCTTCTAGATCAAGCCTGAATAGTTGCCAATGGTCGCATGACTGGCTGCCATACAATTGAATAAGGAACTGGTGAATTGACTATGTCACCTATTAACTGTGTGACCCTAGACTTGTGATGTATAATTTCACTTGCAGAATGGATGCAGAAGGCCATGCAAAGGATTACCCCTGTGCAGCCAACCACAGGACATGCAATTTTGAATAGTGCAGATATCTCGGCCTAGTGATCGTGCAGACCAGCCAGAATCTGCTTCCTTAGAAATAAGGTATTTTAACTTGCTTTCATTTTCCTTCCTCTGGTGTCATCATGATAATGTTAAAGTATCTTTTATAGATCTGAACAGAACAGGATGCATGATGAAGGGACTGGGTACACAAAGTACTAGGCACTATGTTTTGCATTCAAGTGACGCGACTCTTAATTCTAATAAATAGTAAAGTAGCAATTTCGCACAGTTAAACACAAACAGTCACTGCTACATGAATGTCATTTGGCTGATTTTTATGTATTAGGTAAAGGAAATGTGATAATAGCAAGTTGCCTGAATATTAACACTGGCCGGCAAATGACCTGTAAATTAGGGGTACTTCGTACATTGCAGAGGCAAAATGTCCCTGAGCAAATCCCCACTGCAATATGAGTTCTACATGGTATACCTACACAACCTATTGGTTGCACATAAAATAATAAAAGAGTATTTAGATTTTGGGATAGCTTTAGCGAGAGACTTGTCTACAGACTACGTTATAGTACTTGCTTTTAAAAATGAATTTTACCACTGATACAGAACAGTAAGCTAAACTTCCATAACACGTAGAATAATACCATTTTGTGAGTACTCACCTGAAAAATGGATATTGTCGGTGTGCCACACACCCCGCTTCACCTTTAATATTCTTCACGATTGGGTTACTCACCGCCAGGTGACGCTGTTGCAGAGAGGAAGTCTTGTAACCAGCCCCCTTCCGGCCTATATATACCTGGTACCTCCCATTTAACACCAGTGATTTAAAAAGCAGAAAGACAAGGTACCAGTAATTAACGGTAACCTCAAAATAAATAAAAGCTTCACCATATAAAGGATTCGGGATACCGAAAAGGGTGGGAGTGAAGTGGGGTGTGTGGCACACCGACAATATCCATTGTTCAGGTGAGTACTCACAAAATGGTATTATTCTCGGTGTGCCACACACCCCGCTTCACCTTTAATATTCTTCACGATTGGGACATCCAAAAGCAGTGTCCACAAGGGATGGGTATCCCAAGGCAAGGTGAAGCATAACTTAAATGACTGCAGTCTGCAGAACTTTGAGGCCAAAAACAGCATCCGCTGAGGCTCGCACATCAACTTTGTAAAACTGGAAAAAGTATGAACCGAAGACCAAGTGGCGGCCTTACAAACTTGTTCAACAGAAGCTTGGTGCTGAAAAGCCCAAGACGCTCCAACGGCGCAAGTAGAATGAGCAGTGATATGAAAAGGGGGAACTTTCCCCTTAGCAGAATAAGCCGCAATAACGGCCTGACGTATCCATTTGCTAATGGCAGATTTGGCTGGTGCCAAACCCTTCTTAGGCCCACAGGGCACAACAAAAAAGGCATCAGTCTTACGAAAAGGAGACGTGATAATCAAGTAGTACTTAACACAGCGTACTACATCCAAACAATGCAAAACCCTCTCTTTGTCATTCTTAGGATTAGGACACAAGGAGGGAAGAACAATATCCTGATTCAAATGAAAAGCAGAAACAACCTTAGGAAGAAAGTCTGGCTTGAACCGAAAGACCACCTTATCCTGATGCCTCTCAAAGTAGGGTGCCTGGATAGACAAGGCCGCCAACTCCGAGACACGCCGGACCGAAGTGATGGCTACCAAGAAGACAATCTTCTGAGTCAGGGTAGACAAAGCAATATCTTGCAGAGGCTCAAAAGGAGGAGCCTGCAGAGCAGAAAGAACCAAATTCAAATCCCAAACCGGGAGTAATGTCTTAAAAAAAGTTTTAACTAAAGGATGAAGCGCAAAACACTTCTGAAAAAAGATAGATAAGGCAGAAACTTGCCCTTTCAAAGTACTTAGCTGAAGACCAGAGTCCAGCCCAGATTGTAAAAACTCCAGAATCCTGGAGACCGAGAAGACCCTACAAAGGAAAGGATCTAATCTCACACCAAGCGATATAGGCTTTCCAAGTCCTATAGTAGATGATAGAAGAAGACCTCTTCCAGGCACTGATCAAAGTCTTAACGACTGAGTCAGAAAGACCCTCCTCCTTCAAGATGGAGATTTCAGCAGCCAGGCCGTCAAACCCAGCGCTGGTAAATTGGGGTAACACAACCGACCCTGAGTGATCAGATCGGGCCGAAGAGGCAGAACGAACTGGTCCACTGCCAGCCGAACGATGTCTGCGAACCACACTCGCCTTGGCCACCTTGGGGCCACGAGAACGGCGGACACCCTTTCCAGAGCCAACTTCCGAACCACCCTGCCCAGCATGGGTATAGAAATCACAGATCCCCCCAGCTCAGGGACATGGCGTCCACTGCCAGAGCCAGAGGATCCTGGGAGAGCGACACGAAGTTCGGGAGCCTGTGATTGTGACGAGAGGCAAATAGGTCCACCTCCGGTGTCCCCCATCGGAGACACAGTGAGCGAAAAACCTGAGGATGGAGAGCCCATTCTCCCAGACGGGGAGAGCCCCTGCTCAACCGGTCCGCTTCCTGGTTCTCCACTCCTGGAATGTATACCGCCGAGAGAAAAGGAACGTGGGCCTCTGCCCAGGTCAGGATCAGGGACACCTCTCTGAGAGCACTCAGACTGCGAGTCCCTCCCTGATGATTGATGTAAGCAACCGCTGTTCGATTGTCTGAACGCACCTGGACCGGATGGCCCAGAACGTGACGAGTCAGGAGAGCAAGCACCCGACGGATGGCTCTCAGTTCCAGAACATTGATGGGTAAGAGGGCCTCTTCAGGTCCCCATTGCCCCTGGAACTGAAGCTCCTTCCAGAATCTGCCCCATCCCGAAAGACTGGCGTCCGCGGTGACAATTTCCCAAAGAGGGGTCAGGAAGGACCTGCCCCTCACGAGATTGGCCGAGACCAACCACCACTGGAGGGACTGCCGGACCCGGAAGGACAACTGGAAGGGCTGATCCAGCGACCGAGGCTGCCGGTCCCAGGATGCCAACAGATAAAGCTGAAGCGTCCTCGTGTGAAATTGAGCAAAAGGAACTGCCTCGAAAGAGGCGACCATCAACCCTACCAGCCTCATCCCCAGACGGATGGACGGCCGAGGATTGGAAAGAAGGACCCGAGCCAACTCCGGAATCAGATGAATTTTTGGACTGGGGGAGAAACACTCTGTGTTGAAGAGAGTCCAACTGCATCCCCAGAAAGGACACCACCCTGGCCGGAGCGAGGGAGGACTTGGGGAAGTTGATCACCCAACCAAAGCTTTCCAGCGTGGAGACCACCATCCTGGTGTCTGTCTCCGATTGATTGAGTGACGGGGCCATGACGAGAAGGTCGTCCAAATAAGGTACGACACGAATGCCCCAAGATCTGAAAATGGCCATCACCCCTGCCAGCACCTTGGAGCCGAGGTAAGGCCAAACGGAAGTGCCACGAATTGAAAATGCTGATCTTCCATCACGAATCGAAGAAAACGTTGATGAGCGTGGCAGATGGGAACATGAAGATAAGCATCCTTGATGTCTATGGACGTCATGAAGTCCCCCTGCCGAAGGGAACCGACGGCCGTACGTAAAGTTTCCATGCGAAACTTCCGAAAACGGATGATCCTGTTGAGTAATTTCAGGTCCAGGACGTGACGAACTGACCCGTCCTTTTTGGGGACTGCGAAAAGATTGGAGTAGAAACCGAGGCCCATCTCTAAGCGCGGTACCGGCCGGATGACCGCCATTTCTAACAGATTCTTTACAGACGCAAGGAGCCCCTGTGCGGCCAAATGATCGATGGGCACCCGAGACCGAAAGAACCGTGAAGGAGGGCGAGACTCGAATTCCAGCTTGTAACCGGATGACACTACCTCCCGGATCCATCTGTCCGGAACCTCCTGGTCCCAAACCTGGGAGAAGTGTCGCAATCGTCCCCCCACCCGCACGGGTGAGGGCAGCCCCTCATTGCTGAGCGGGCTTACCAGCAGGCTTGGGCTTGGTGCCCCAGGACTGAGTGGGACGGCCCCTCCCCCGAGTCCAACCTGCACCTCTGGTAGCGGGAAAGGAAGCCCCCCCTACCCGCTCTGAATCCCCGAAAGGAAGGCCTACCAGAACTTGCCCCCCGAAAGGGACGACGAGGCCTCTTGCGTTGCGGCATTTTACCACCTTTTGCAACTGAATCAATTTTATCACCAAACAGTCGCAATCCCAAAAAAGGGAGAGCTGCGAGCACCTTTTTAGAAGCTACGTCCGCCGACCACTGGCGCAGCCATACTGCCCGACGAATAGCCACCAGCATTGCCGCTGTCCTGCTACTCATAGGACAGAACATAGGAAACAAAAGACTCACACTGCCTGAGAGCAGTAAACTCCTTACAAGTGGGATCAAGATCCACACAGAGATCCTGAATAACAGATCTAACCGCCAATAGAAGAAGCGCCGAAGCACACACCGGGCGCATTGTTGATCCATTAATAAAACCATGGCGAGCGTACTGGTCAATCCGACGATCCTCACCATCCTTAAGGGCAGTGGTTTCAGAAGACTGCACCATAGCCGTGTTAGAGAGCCCTAGCACAGGTGTATCGACGTCAGGAGGAACCGACCAAAGCTTCACCAATTCTGGCGGAAAAGGATAACGTTTCTCCCAACTGGAAGGAATTCCAGTTAACCGCGTGGGATGTTCCCATTCCTTAAGCACAACCCTCTCAAAGTGTTGTTGTCTAGGAAAAACCAAACGCGGCTGAGGCACATTAAACAACTGACCCTTTGGCAGGGTGACAGCCTCAGGCGGATCTAAATTCAAAATTTCAAACATTTGAGCCAGAATGGAAGGGGTGTCAAGGGAAACCCCCGCAGACAAATCGCCAATAGCATCAACCTCAAGCTGATCTGCAGGCTCATCTGACTCCACCAGGAATTCTCCCTCCTCGTCCAGGGAGCAATCGGACCAATCTACAGGGTCACATACTTCATCCTGTGAAGCCGGAGGTACAGGAGAAAGGTGCTTCCGTTTTGCAGTGGCCTTCAACCCTGCTTTAACGGAAATTATCTTCTCGAGGTTGGCTAACCGTGCAGACACCTCGGATTGCGAATCCCCACCTTTGACAATGTCACACGGGGTCCGGAACAGGGAGGGTGGGGTAGGGGATGATGGAAGTTGCGAAGAGCCAGCAGCCGGAGCGACGGACTGACGCGCAATATTCTGCCTTGCACAAGGAATGCATAATATAACATCATCGCCTGGGAGCGGAGTCCCACAGCCTCCACACACCCTAGATGGCCCAGAAGGACCATTTCCGGTATTATCGGAAGCCTCCATTATGGTGATTTATGGTATTCGCAAAATCCTGGGTTTAAGGCATAAGCCACCCGGGATGCCCCTTTTACGTAAAAGTCCCGGGAGGGAGGATTTAATTTATAATAAAGATCCCCTTTAAAAATAATTAACTTAATAAATCATTGTATCGTATATCTACAATTTAAAACTTTTTTTTTTTTTTTTAATATAAATATGTCCCAATTTAGAGAAAAAAAGGACTAGCCAGGCAAAATAGAACCGGGAGGCCACTGTATTGAGGGAATCCCAGGATCTGTGGGGGAAGAAAAAACCAACAGTAAGACCCCCAGAACAAATGGCAACATGCAATACAACATTCATGCAACAAGTACACATGATAATGCACAGCACCAGAGTGCTTTAAAGAGGCAAAAGAAAACTGGCCTCTGATTTTCCTCCTTTCCTTATTAAATATAAGTATTTCTCTTTTTTTATTTTTTTTTTTTATTTTAAAAAATAAACAGTCAGACATGATAAAAATAGACGGCCCCACGCAAGGTGAGGCCGCTTACCTGCCCAAGTAAGGCTAAAAAGCCCAGGCACCTGACCAGTAGAAATGGTAGAAAGACAGGCAGCAATGTTCAGCGATGTTCAGGAGATGCAAACAGCAGTAGCAGCAGAAGCAACAGGGCGGCAGTAGCGGCCAGTAGCAGCAGCAGCAGCCACAACACACATATGCGGCTGAGAGCCCCGCACGTGTCCTCCTGATAACAGGAAGGAAGTGCGGCTGGGGCCGGGTAAGATGACGCCGCCGCCGGAACCACGCCCCCACCCCTGGCGTCATCCGGGCCCCGCCCCCCCACCGAATTTGAACAGTGCGGCCCGCCAGACAGCGGTGCCGAAACAACAAGAGGGCCAGCAATGCCCTCAGTAAAGGGAGAAGGGGGGAGGGGGGAAACGAGAGTTCCTAGGCAGCCTGCGCTGCCCACCAAACACTGACACGCGGCCCGCCAAGCGGCGGCCGTTTTAAAAAAGGAGACAAGGGGAGAGGGGGGGAGGGGGAGGGGAGCTGTACAGCCTGGGAAAGGCGCAGGCAGCCTCAGGCAAGCCTGTCACAGCGCAGCCCGCCCCGGCCACCCTAAAAGCTGACCCCAAAACTCTGGCCATACAGGCCAGCAGCAGCCCGCAGAAATAACAGAAAACTGCCAGAGGATACGTGCCATGTCAGGCCAAACACATGAAATAAACATACAGTAAAAACATACATACAAATACACATTCCTCTACCCCCCCCCCCCCCCCCCCCCCATAGTGAAGGGAGAAGGGACCGTAACGGGAGAGCAAGGGGAACCTCGGGACAGGGGCATCCCAAATCCGGATCACCATGCCGGACAGCCGCATTGCCCCCAAAACAGGGGGTCGAGCGGAGGAGGTAAGCTCCTAGGCACCAATAGTGCCATCTACCAATTGCCCAGTGAGCAGCCAAGGCTGGGAGGCTTCCATTTAACCACAAAGGTAACAATCAAAACCGGGCAGAAATAGACCAAAAAGGGGGTGCCGGGGTAAGACCCCGGCTACCTGCAAGCAGGAGACTTCAATCTTCTGTCTTGTCGTCATGCAGAGAGAAAAACCCTGGTGATAAATGGGAGGTACCAGGTATATATAGGCCGGAAGGGGGCTCGTTACAAGACTTCCTCTCTGCAACAGCGTCACCTGCCGGTGAGTAACCCAATCGTGAAGAATATTAAAGGTGAAGCGGGGTGTGTGGCACACCGAGAATATAATCATTAGCAACACAAGACATTGTCATTTGAAGAGCAAGGCAATAAAGTTTTAGGGTGCAAAGAAAAAAAATATAAAACAAAATAAAAATCAAGAATGAAAAGAAAATGTGCTATGAAGTATATCCGTTCATTTCACAAGAGACAGACATCCCTGGAATGTACACTACTGAAAAGATTAGAAAGCAGCCTACTGCCCAACACATATTCTTGTTAGCTTCTGCCATTACTGCTCTGCTCCCCCATTCCCTGCGATAATACTACCATCCTTAATGGTGCTAAAAGGGATGATGAGCCGAATGAAGGTCTGCCTTCTACACATCAAGAGGCGTTTCCTCTAAACACAAACGAAAACAGGCAATTTAGATCCAGCACTAAAACCCAGAAATCCTGTCTAGAGATTTTGCCTAAGTCTATTTGCTTACTTACATGACCCTCTCTGAACAAGCTGTCCAACACCTATGCCATCTGCACACTCCCCAGCAACTGTACTCTTGATAGTTCAGCCCAAACTCTTTTACATTTGATTTACCTGGTATTTTAAGAGGTCAACATTATAATACGAGGCTGATGGGTTCTGCTCAGAGGACTTCTTGAGGTAGGCAGTGACTGCTTGCATATTCATCCAGAAGTCTTTACAATTACTATCACTTTGTGAAGGATCGCTGTAAAGGAGAGCATTAAAATAAAAATACATTTTTATTACAAACAAGCTGTCTCATCATGGCCTGAACACAAGTATAAGCATCCTTAAGTTAAACACTTGAGGACTACAAAGGGGTTAACCCCTGCTTTTGATAAATATATATTTATTTTGCAGTTTTTGTTAAAAATAAAAGAAAATAATTAATTACACTCATGTTGTTAAAGTGGCAAAAAAAAAGCGCAAGGAGATGAGACACTGATCCTTATTGATGTAACCAGCCCCCATTTGCTGGCTAACTCCAATATGTGACCAGCAGCATCACATGCAGATCTCCCCCCAGTTCCAAAAGGAATCTGGGAATAGATTCTGCCAAATGTTAATATTGTATGACTTGTGGGCTGCCCAAAAGCAGAATACAGAATGCATCCAAACCAGAAAAACCTGGCAACATTTACCAGATAACCAGAAAAAGAAGCCTTTTAACAATAGCTATTGTACTAAAGGAAAAACTTCAACTTCAGCAGTCCAGAGGAATGCAAAAAAAAAAATCTTGTGACCAAAAACTGTCCATCTTGTAAAACTTTGTAAAAGGTTTGAATCTGTTCAAAGGAAGCTTGAGGGTGGAAAGCCTAGGAGGCCTTGGAAGAATGAGCAATGCGGGAGCCTTGCCTGTGCTTTTCTAGGAACTCAAAAGGTACTTTATGATCCACCTCCTGATGCTGGGAGTGCCTTTGTTCATTTGGACTTCAAGAAAGCAGGCTCAATAGTGCAAAGTTATGTAGAACGCGAGTGCCCTTACCCCACCTAAGTGGTGCAGTTGCCTCTCATTAGGATGGGAGGGAGGATGGACAGTAGGAAGGGACCACAATCTTTTCGCCGACATGACGGCAGAGACCTCCTAAGGCAAAAAGTTTCAGGCAAAAGACGCCCTTGTCCTTATTGAAAGCCATGTAGGCCAAATACACAGAAAGAGTCACCAACTCTGACACACTGTGAACATACATGGCTGCAACCAAGAAGGCACATTTCTGCACAAAATAGCCAAATTAATAGAGTCCAAACGATCAAAAGGAGGGTCCAGTAAGGCCACTTGGACTTAAAGTGGACCAACACCCAGGATTTTGACTATCCTGGGTTTTGGTCCACTTCAGGGGGGCACCCCGATTAGGGGTGCCCCGCTGTGTAAAACCCCCCAGAAACACCCCAATACTCACCTCAAAACGCTCCCACGTGGCCGGGTGACAGCGACGGACAAGCGCTGACAGCGACGGACAAGCCAGCGCGTCCGCCGCCGCCTCCCGCACGTCCCTCTGACAGCGCGCGCGCCCGCGCCGGCCATTCACAAGCGGCCGGCGCGGGCGCGCGCACGGCTAAAGGGGCGCGCGGGAGGTGGCGGCGGCCGCAGCCGCCGCCAAGAAGGTGAGTTTTTGGGGGGTTTTCGGGGGGGGGTTCCTCACCGCGGGACATCCCGATCTCGGATGTCCCGCGGTGAGGGGGGTGATCGGCCCGGGAATCTTATAGATTCCCGGGCCGATCACCCCAGGGTGTTGGTCCACTTTAAGTTCCAAGGCTCTTTGGGAAGAAAGCCATTCCCAGGAAGGAGATCATGATTATCCACCCCATGTATTTGAGGGTAGCCAATGCTTTGCACACCGTCATCTAATTCTCTGTCATGACAGGGCCCCTGACCAGGAGATCATTTAAGTAAGGTAGTGCTTGAATCCTGTACTTCCTCAGGATCACCGTCGCAAGCGTTTTGAAGACTACCTTGGGAGTCTCGGCAAGATCAAATAAAAATGCTACAAATTAGTAGTGAAGTTACCTCACTGCAAAGCCCAGGGATTTTTGGTGCCCCAGAAATAATGCAATTCTGTGAAATACTCACCTGTAGAATTGGTATTATAAGTATACAGTACGTCCTGCTCCAGATAGATTACTTACACTTGGGTTATCCTCCGCCAGATGGCGCTGCACTACAGAGACATGCAAAACAGGCTCCTCCCGGCCCCTCAAATACCCGAGGACCTCCCACAAATCCCCAGCATTGAAAAGCAGTGAACAAGAAGCCGGGAGAATTTAACCACCCAAAAACTGGTAATTATAAATAACAACAATCACCATACAGGGGATCCAGAACAATGCAAAAACCAGGGTGGGGTGGAGCAGGACGTACTGTATACTTATAATACCAATTCTACAGGTGAGTTTTTCACAGAATTGTATTATTCTTAGTATACAGTACGTCCTGCTCCAGATAGATTACTTACACTTGGGACATCCAATAGCAGTGTCCATAAAGTAGGGTGGGATCCCCAATAAAAAAGGTAACAGCAGACAGTTTAAACCACTGCCGCCTGCAAAACCATGTGGCCAAAAACAGCAGCAGCTGAGGCTTTAACATCAACCTTGTAAAACCTTGAAAAAGGTATGAACAGAAGACCAAATAGCGGCCTTGCAAACATGTTCAACAGAAGCTTGGTGCTGGAAGGCCCAAGAGACACCAATAGCACGAGTAGAATGAGCAATAAGGCGGAAGGAAGGATTCCTCCCCTTAGCAGAATAGGCCTGAATCACAACCTGACGGATCCATTTGCTGATAGTAGACTTGGCATGAGCCAAACCCTTCCTAGGACCATAAGGGACCACAAAAAGAGCATCAGTTATCCTGAAGGACGCAGATACTACTAGGTAATACTTCAGACACCTGACCACATCCAAGGAATGCGAAACCCTTTCCTTAACATTGCTAGGATTAGGGCACAATGAAGGAAGAACAATATCTTGATTCGAATGAAAGGCAGACACCACCTAGGCAGAAAATCCGGCTTAAAGCGGAACACCACCTTATCCTGGCATCTCAAAGTACGGGGGCTGGATAGACAGAGCCGCCAGCTCAGACACACGCCTGACCGAAGTAATAGCCACCAGAAAGACAACCTTGAAGGTAAGTACAGCCAGAGCAGCATCCTGATTAGATTCAAAGGGAGCACCCTGCAAGGCAGACAAGACCAAGTTCAATCCCAAACAGGGACCATAGGTTTTCGTGGGGAACGCACATGAGTAATCCCCTGAAAGCAGTCTTAACCAAGGAATGCTGAACAAAAGACTTCTGAAAGAAGACAGACAGGGCAGAAACCTGACCCTTCAAAGTACTGAGTTGGAGACCCGACTCCAACCCATGCAGTAAAAACTCCAGAACCCTGGGAACTGAGAAAACCCGACAGGGAAGAGACCTAGACTCACACCAGTCAATGTAGGTACGCCATACCCTATAATAGAAAGAAGAAGTCTTCTTCCTAGCCTTCACCATGGACTCAACCACCGAGGCAGACAAGCCTTTCTCCATCAGGATGGAGGTTTCAGCAGCCATGCCATCAAGCAAGAGTTTGTAATTGGAATGGCGTAAGGGGCCCTGAGTGAGCAGATCTAGCACTCCTGGCAGAACGTACTGATCTGCTGCCATCTGCACCACGTCTGTGAACCACACTCTTCTTGGCCACCAGAATCACTGGCACCCCTTCCAGAGCAATCTTGCGCAGGACCCTGCCTAACAGGGGGAATGGAGGAAAGACATACAGAACAGAATGTCCTGCCATGACATTACTAAAAGCATCCGTGGTCACGGCCAGAGGATCCTGGGACAGGGAGACAAGGGCCGGGAGCTTGTGATTGTGACGGAACACAAACAGATCTGGTTGGACCCCACGGTGACAGAGATTGGAACACCCTGTTGCAGAGGGACCCCGCCGGAATGTATACCGCTGATATGCAGGGAACATTGGCCTCCACTTCCCCTGGAACCACAGGGACTTCCAGAAACCCCCCCCCCCAACCTGATAGACCGGCATCCGTGGTGACCATCTCCCAGGAAGGGGCAAGAAAGGATCTGCCCCCCAACAGGTTCCTTGAGTCCATCCACTACAAGAGGGACCTCCTTACCAGGGGGGAAAGCACACAGACCCTGTCCAGGGATGCTGGGTCCTTGTCCCATACAGACAATAGGAGAAGTTGCAGAAGCCCCAAGTGGGACTGAGCATAAGGGACCGCTTCGAAGCACGCCACCATCAGGCCCACCAGCTGCATCCCCTGCCTGGTGGAGGGACAGGGACAGCTAGGAGGGACTGAGCCCATGCAAACAGATTGTCCACTTTCTGCTGAGGAAGGAAGATCCTTGCCTGAACTGTATCCAGATTCATTCCTAGGAATGGAGTTACCAAGGAAGGGGACAGTGAGGACCTGGGGTGGTCGATCACCCATCCAAATGACTCCAGAATGGACACCACCAGCTGAGTATCCAACTTAGCCTGATGTAGAGACTGGGAAGTGATGAGGACGTCCAGGTAGGGCAGCATGCGGACGCCCCTTGGTCTCAGAAACATCACCCCCACCAGCACCTTGGTGAGCACTCTGGGAGCTAAAGAGAGGCCAGATGGCAAGGCCACAAATTGGCAATGTTGGTCTTCCAACGCGAATCTGAGGAACCTTGGTGTCCTGAAAACACAGGGATGTGAAAATAAGCATCTTTGATATCCACAGACGGCATGAAGCCCCCGGGGCGCAAGGAGCTGATGGCCGAGCGCAGAGTTTCCATGCAGAAAAACGCCTGTACTTGGCAATTTGCTGAAGATCTGTAAACCAGAATGGGCTGACTGACCCATCCTTTTTGGGAACTGTGAAAAGGTTGGTGTAGAGTCCCTTTCCTCTGTCTGTTAAGGGGAATCTGCAAATGACCCCCAGACCCCGCAGGCCTTGCATGGCCTGCGCAACACCTGAGCCGAGGCAGGGGCCCAGGAGTACCCGGGACCTGATAATCTTGGGGGAAGCCGCACAGCAAACTATCTTGTAGCCGGAGGACACTACCTCCTGAATCCACCGGTCTGAGGCGTGACGCCTCCAGACTTGAGCAAGGTGCCGCAGCCGTCCCCTCACCCTGACGGGCGAGGGCGCCCCATCATGCTTGAGGGGACTTGGGAGAGGATTTGGGCTTAGCCCCCCGGAGGAGCCAGGGTGTTGTCTGCTGCTCCTGGGACAGGAATCTGCGTGAGCCCCCGCGAAGGACACCCCTGGTTCCTGTTTAACACCATGGTAGGGGGTAGAAAGGGGGCCCTGGCCCCGAAGGGGCCGAGACAGCCGCCTGCGCTGGGGTAACTTACCTCTCTTACCAAACAGGTCTAGACAGGCCCCAAACAGGCGTAGCCCCTTAAAAGGAAGCCCAGTAAGGGCCTTCTTCGCAGCATTGTCAGCACCCCACTGTCACAGCCAGACCAAGCAACGTATAGCCACCACGAGGGCAGAAGTTCTTGCACACATTCTGATGGTGTCATCCAATGCTAATAGGACAAAATTTACAAACACATCACAACTGGAGAGTGCATTAAACACCTCACAAGGGAGATCATCAGGGGCACTATCAAGCATTTTTCTGATGAAGGTTCTAGTGGCCACAGCAGTAATGGCAGAGGCACAGACCGGGCGCAGCGCCGTCCCCGCACATGCAAAGGCGTGGGAGGCCAGCAGGTCAATGCGCCGGTCCTCAGCATCCTGAAGGGTAGTAGAATCAGGGGGATGCATGACATCATGGCGTCAAGTGCCGCTTCTTACCAGGGCCCTTACGCGCTAAAGACCTCGCAATAATCTGTTCAGCCGTAGGCAGTCTAGAAGACAAATCAGGCTGAGAATCCCCACTAGTATGCGACTCAGCAGGAGTGAGATTTAAGCTTGGGGGAGTAGGTGCGGTGAAACGAGGTGCAGCCACTGGCAGGCCAAATTGCAAAGCCAGCACTTGCTCAGCACAGGGTACGCAGACCCGCACCTTGTCAGTGTCAGCATGAGGTTGTCCACACGCCATACACAGCCGGTCTTGTCCCAAAGGGACCCCGGTCACATTATCCTGAGATGCCCCTATACGGTGATTATTAGGCACAATATGCCAGTAGGGATTGACGCTATAAAGCAACCCTGGATGCCCCAATGACCCGCTAGGGAAGTGGGAGTAATTTTACAAGGCCCGACTATCAATTACACTGGGCTGGGAGAAGCCAATGGATTCACCAGTCTGAAAGACACAATGAGAAGAAAGGGTGTCAGAACCGAAAACACTACAATGAGTATAAAGCCGCCCGCGAGGGCACTTACGGACCACGGAAAGTAAGAACGTCACACGCGCGCGCGACCTGACAACATGGCGCCGAGTACCTCGAAGGGCGGGCCAGAGCGAGCCGTGACACAGGGCGCTCCAGGCCCCGCCCCCCTGATGAGTGCGAAGTCCAACAAGCAGCCAATGAGGACGCAGAAGCGTCTGAGGTAACGCCGCCGCGGAACATCCAAATGGCGGCATTTGCAAGAGTAAAAAGACAAGTCAGCGCGGCGGCTGACACCACATATACTAGTCCAAAAGACATTACAAAAGGCCATATGCACGTAATCACGATACACTGACACCCACACCCCCCCCTTTCTTTCCCCCCGAAGGCTACAGGGAGAATGAGGGAGGATGCCAGCCCTTTGTACAGGGACCACCGCTACCGGGGCATGGGACAATAATGCGGGAGGGACATCCCATAAAGGCTCACCATCAGCCTATACCGCCTACCCTTTGGTGGGGGACTGCAGTGGAGCAGCGCTCCATAAGCACGCATGGTGCCGCCTACCTTCACCCGACCAGCACAGCCCAGGCTGGGAGGCACATCACACGAAGGATGGGTGGAAATAGTCTAACAGGGCCGCAGGCTGTAATAGCCCCGTTCAAATGCGAGAGAGTGATAACTTCATGTCTTCGCTGTAAGCACTGTAGAGAAATCTGGGGATTTGTGGGAGGTCCCTGGGTATTTGAGGGGCCGGGAGGAGCCTGTTTTGCATGTCTCTGCAGTGCAGCGCCATCTGGCGGAGGATAACCCAAGTGTAAGTAATCTATCTGGAGCAGGGCGTACTGTATACTAAGAATATTAGGACATGTAAGCAGGCCTTTGTTGTTAATGTTCAAAGAGGCTAGAAACACATCCAGCTGCTGGGAGGTACAAAACTAGCCCAAAGGTCTCTGCTCCATAGGAGACAGCTTCTTTTGGAGTAGAAGAGTACTCTTGACCCTAGTCTTGCCTAAGCATCATCCCTACAACCTAGTGTATTTGTGAAGCCTCTCAGACAGCCTGTCAGCAGCATCATGGACAGTATAGCAAACAATGAGTCCATCTTGAGGAACCTTTCAGTCTCCCCCTTCCTCAAAAGATTGGCCTCAGCTGCCTCTCTGTCCTGGCACTGATTGACAGAATTACACTATGCATCAGAGATGTTCTGAGTGCTAGTTATCAGTAGCTTCTTTGAAGGGAGACATGTAGCATCTAAAGGCAATGTTACCAGACTGCTACGCCAACGAGATTAGCTGGTAGATTCAAAGTAACCAGTGACATAGTGAAGAAAGATCTTACTTCTAAAGATCCTTGTCCAGCCTCTGGGAATGGAGCCCAAGCATTCTTCAAAATAAGTGGTTATCTTGTTACCTTATTATCTTCCTTTTCCTAATAATGGGTGTATATAATAATAATATTATTCCCTGCTTATACACCCTGCCGGCTCAACCCTGGGAAGATCACTAATTCCCCAGTGGCCGTTGCAGAAAACCGGTGAAAGTTGGACTACTCACAATCAATCACTCTAGCCATGGTGGAACCACTTTCTAGGGGGTCCGAGGAAGGTGTTAAACCGGACCTTCAGCATGATTTAATGAAAAGCCCAAACCCTTAAAAAACTATTCCACAGCATCTTAAACTAATATATTTTACAGTTTTAGTCACTTACTTATTCTTTCCCCCACTGGGCTTCAACTCTGTTCAGGACTCTAGCATACGGGCGCCGCCATCTTGCCTCTGAAGCAACACATACTGAGGAGCACAGAGGGGGAAAAAGTACAGGGGTGGGGTTATAGCTGTGCTTTGCACAGACAGAGCAGAGCCAGGGTCAATGAAAGGTCAGCAATCCCAGAATGCAGAGCGACACAGTCAGAAGGAACTTCCTGTTTGCAGGCTGCCTGATGATCCATGAGCCTCCATCTTGGATGTTTAAAAGCTCATAACATGCAGTCTGTATGTACAGGGTGTGGGAAACATATAAGATAGACTTTTATTCAGAGTGAAGGTCCGCTTTAAGTCCCATCAGTAAGAAAAAGCTTAAAGCATAAATGATAAACAAGCTTAGAGGTAAGTTTCTATTTTATAGCAGGGCCAAAGCTCTCCAGCGGGAGGGGCTAGTTAACAGAAGAGAGGATCTTTCTGACATCAGTGTCCTGTTTCCTGTGCTGCACACTGCTAAGCCATGAGTAATTAAATAGTTGTGAATCCCCCAGTAGGAAAATAAAGAAACACAGTTTTCACCTCGAAACATTATATGCAAAACAGCAGCAAATGAAATACACACAGACAGTAAAAGAAATTAAACAAAATACCTGTATAAAAGTTGAGTATTTGGTAAAATCTGCTCAAGTGTGCTGGTGTTTTTTAATCTAAAGCACAGCACTGCTGGAGATGGGTTATTTGTGAATACTTTAATAATTCCACTTGGAAATGACACTGTCATTTCTCCAGTTATCTTTACAATACACCTGCAGAGAGAAATACAATTTTAGAAACAGGTAAATTGTAAGTAATAAACAAATCATCTAACATTGCAGCACAGCAACTCAGTTTGAACGGTTGTTTCATTACTTACTTTGCTGGGTCTGCTCCTTTGAAGTAAGCATTAACAGACTCTGAAAGAGCTACAGCAACAGGTAGAGTATCCTGAGTTCCTAAGGTAACAGGACTAGGACCACGTGATATGCCTGAAACAATAAGTATGTTTGGGTGGAATGACATCTAAACAGCATATGTATAATGGTGTATAAAAAAATGTGTCAACTGATCTCACACAAGCTTTTTGTCACCTGTTACATACACTTTCTTTCCCCTTTTCTCTACACGTCCAACTCCACAAACAAACCTAGTCCCACCAAGCATAATTTTCAAGTGCTCCCAATCTGGTGGGGCTGCAAAGCATAATGAATTTGTCGGATGACCTGCAGTTCCGAACTAACGCAGGAATTTCTAAAATAGAAATTTCTCACCTGTAAAATGGGTATTATAAGTATGTCACACACCCTGCTTCAGATAGTCATTACACTTGGGTTATACAGACCTGTAGAGGGCGATCTTGCAGAGATGTCATGAAAAAAAGGGAGCCCTTCCCGGTTCATAAATACCTGGTACCTCCCACTCATTCCCCAGTATTAAGACAGCAGTAAGGAAACAAAGGGACCAGGAAGAGCTAAAATAACCAGTAACAGTAAGAAAGGTTCACCATATAAAGGATCCAAAATACCAAAGGGCGGGGTGAAGCGGGGTGTGTGACATACTTATAATACCCATTTTACAGGTGAGTATTCACAAAATGGTATTATTCTAAGTATGTCACACACCCCGCTTCAGATAGTCATTACACTTGGGACATCCAATAGCAGTGTCCATAAAGGCCGGGGATCCAAAACAAGGCAACAATGCACAAACTTAAACCACTGCAGCTTGCAGAACTTTGCGGCCAAAAACAGCATCCGCTGAGGCCCGCACGTCAACCTTGTAAAACTTGGAAAAGGTGTGAACAGAAGACCAAGTAGCAGCCTTACAAACTTGCTCAACAGAGGCCTGATGCTGGAAGGCCCAGGACGCCCCAACGGCACGAGTAGAATGAGCAGTAACACAAAAAGGGGGAACCTTCCCCTTGGCAGAATAGGCCCCAACAATGGCCTGGCGAATCCATTTACTAGTGGAAGACTTGGCGGGAGCCAACCCTTTCTAGGCACGGAGGGCACCACAAAAAAGGGCATCAGTCCTACGAAAAGAAGAAGCAGCCACCAAATAGTACTTCACACAGCTAACCACATCCAAAGAATGCAAAACCCTCTCCTTGTCATTGCTGGGCTTATGACACAAGGAGGGTAAAACAATGTCCTGATTAAGATGAAAGGCAGAAACCACCTTAGGAAGGAAATCTGGCTTGAAGCGGAAAACAACCTTGTCCTGATGCCTCTCAAAGTAAGGAGCCTTGATGGACAAGGCCGCCAACTCCGATACACGCCGAACAGAAGTGATGGCAACCCGAAACGCAACCTTCTTAGTAAGCGTAGAAAGAGCAATATCCTGCAAAGGTTCAAAAGGAGGACCCTGAAAAGCAGAAAGAACCAAATTCGCTTCCTAGAAGGCCGCACATGCGTAACCCCCCGGAAAAAGGTCTTAACCAGAGGATGAAGAGCAAAAGACTTTTGAAAGAAAACCGTCAGGGCAGAAACATGCCCTTTCAGCGTACTAAGCTGCAAACCCAGGTCCAGACCATGTTGCAGAAATTCCAAAACCCTAGGGATAGAAAACGCCCTGCAAGGCAAGGCCCGGACCTCACACCAATCAATATAAGACCTCCAAATCCTATAGTAGATGGCAGAGGAAGACTTCTTTCTAGCCCTAACCAGAGTCTGAATGACAGTATCAGAAAGACCTTCCTCCTTCAGGATGGAGGATTCAGCAGCCACGCCATCAAAGCCAGCGTTGGTAAATTGGGGTAGAACAGTGGACCCCGAGTGAGCAGATCCGGCAGAAGGGGCAGATCTAACTGATCTGCTGCCAACCTTACCACCTCTGCGAACCAAACCTGTCTTGGCCATCTTGGAGCCACCAGGATTGCAGACGTGCCCTCCAGGGCCAGCTTGCGCACCACTTTGCCCACCATGGGAAATGGAGGGAACAGGTACAGAAACCCCAGATCCCTCCAGTTCAGAGACATGGCATCCGCTGCCAGAGCCAGCGGATCCCGCGAGAGAGACACGAATGCCGGAAGCTTGTGATTGTGACGAGAGGCAAAGAAGTCCACCTCCGGAGTCCCCCACCGGTGGCAAAGTGGCCGAAACACCTTGGGGCTGAGTGACCATTCCCCCCGGCGAGATGAGCACCTGCTCAGGGAGTCTGCCTCCGTGTTCTCCACTCCCGGAATGTACACCGCCGAGATGCATGGGACATTGCTCTCTGCCCAAGCCAGGATCAAAGACACTTCCCTGAGGGCACGCCTGCTGCGAGTCCCTCCCTGGTGATTGATGTAGGCGACCGCCGTCCGATTGTCCGACCGAACTTGGACCGGTAAGCCCTGTAACTGATGAGTCAAGTGAGCCAGAACCAACCTGATGGCTCTCAGCTCCAGAACATTGATGGGATCGTGAGCCTCCTGAGGCCCCCACAGTCCCTGAAACTGAAGATCCTTCCAAAATTCCCCCCAACATGACAGGCTGGCATCCGTGGTGACCGTCTCCCAACGAGGGGTCAGAAAGGATCTGCCCCTCATCAGATTGCTCGGTTCCAGCCACCACCGAAGGGAACAGGCCACCAAGAGATGGAGCTGGAGCGTCCTTGTGTGAAACTGGGCAAGGGGAACCGCCTCGAACGAGGCCACCATCAATCCCACCAGTCGCATCCACAGCCGGATGGACGGCCGAGGGATGGATAGGAGAAGCTGAGTCAATTCCTGAATCAAAAGAACCTTGGGCCGGGGGAGGAACACCCTGGACTGAGAAGTATCCAGAGACATTCCCAGGAACGCCACCACCCTGGACGGAGAGAGGCAGGACTTGGGATAGTTGATCACCCAGCTGAATCTCTCCAGAGTGGCTACCACAGTCCTGGTATCTAGCTCCGCCTGGCTGAGAGAGGATGCCATAATAAGCAGATCGTCCAGATAAGGCACGATGCGGATACCCTGGGCTCTGAGGAGGGCCATTACCCCCGCCAGCACCTTGGTGAAAACCCTTGGAGCCGAGGTAAGGCCAAACGGAAGGGCCACAAACTGAAAATGCCAATCTTCCACCACGAACCTGAGAAATCTCTGATGTGCAGGGAAGATTGGAACGTGCAGATAAGCATCCTTGATGTCTATGGACGTCATGAAGTCCTCCTGCCGAAGTGAATTTATGGCAGAGCGCAGAGTTTCCACGCTGAACTTCCGGGGACGGATAAACCTGTTGAGAAACTTCAGATCCAGGATGGGACGAACGGAGCCATCCTTCTTGGGCACCGTGAACAGATTGGAATAGCATCCCAGGCCCCGGTCCGAGGGAGGCACCGGGCAGATGACAGCCATGTCCAGGAGATCTTTTACTGCCGCCCGGAGCCCCTGCGCGGCCAGAGGATCCAAGGGCACCCGAGACCTGAAGAATCTGGGAGGAGGCTGGATCTCAAACTCCAGTTTGTAACCAGAAGACACCACTTCCTGAATCCATCTGTCCGAGACCTCCTGGTCCCAGACCGGAGAGAAGTGTCGCAGCCGTCCCCCCACCCGCGAGGGTGAGGGCGCCCCCTCATTGCTGAGCCGACTTAGCCGGGGCTTTGGGCTTGGAGCCCCAGCTGTGACCTGGACAGGCACGTCCTCTTCCCCTGTTCCAGGAATCACCTCTGGAGGGGAAGACAGCCGATCCCCGTCCGGCTCTGGCCCCACGAAAGGAAGGGGTAAATGAAGCCGCCCCCCAAAAGGGACGACGTTGCTTCCTTCGCTGAGGTAACCTACCTCCTTTTGCGACCGAATCCAATTTTTCTCCAAAGAGCCGCAAGCCCAGAAAAGGAAGAGCCGTAAGACTTTTTGGACACAAAATCAGCCGCCCACTAGCGCAACCAAACCGACCACCAAATAGCCACCAACAAGGCCGAAGTTCTACTACACATCACCATGGTGTCATCCAGGGCGGCCAGCACAAATGACAAAAACAATTCGCACAGCTTAAGGGCGGTGAACTCATCACTAGCCGGGTCAAGCCTGGCGGTAGATAACAGGTCCCTGACAACCGATTTAGAAGCCACTATTAAAAACGCTGAAGCACAAACAGGCCGCAAGGCCGACCCGACACTGGCAAAACCATGACAAGCCATCTGGTCAATGTGTTTGTCCTCACCGTCCTTGAGAGTAGAACATTCAGGAGAATGCAAGACAGAGGTGCTAGACAACCCCAGAACAGGGGCGTCCACCTCGGGAGGGGACGACCAGCGCTTCACCGCATCCACCGGAAAGGGAAATTTCTTATCCCAGCCCGGAGGGACACCCAGAAGCCGAGTAGGCCTCTCCCATTCCTTAAGAATAATGTCATTGAAATGCCTTTGATTAGGGAATTCTAAGCGCGGCTTAGCCTCCTCAAGAACTCCCCCTTCTGCGGAAGAGTCACTTCAGGAGGAGAGATTGCCAGAACCTCAAACATATGAGCCAGGACCTTAGGGGTATCCAAAGAATCCCCCTGACCCCGCTCGGCATCAGTGCCAACAAACTGCTGATCGTCAGAACCATCCGACTCCTCAAAAAGCTCCCCTTCCTCTAGCGGGGGGTAATCAGACCAGTCCAGTGAATCAAACTCCTCACAATCAGAAGCCTGCGTGGCTGGGGACAAGTGCTTTCTATTAGCCGGGACCTTTCTGGCCACATCGCTAGAAAACAATTTTTCAAGGTTGGACAATCTGGCACACACATCAGATTGCGACTCCCCACTCGTGACATCACACGGGGTACGGGTCAGGCGGGGAGGGGTAGGAGAAGGGGCCGGCGGTGCAGAACCAGATGCCTGGGATCCGGACTGCCGCGTAATAGTCTGCTGCGCACATGGTATGCAAAGGAAAACATCATCCCCTGTAAGGGATGCCCCACAACCCCAACACTGCCGGGGTTGCCCCGAGCGGAGCCCGAGCCCGGAATCCTGGGAAGCCTCCATATGGTGATTTAATAGGCAGTCGCAATACCCCAGGGAATTAGGCAATACAAGCAGGATGCCCCTTCTGTGTCCCGAGTGGGGGGATTTATGGGGAGTTCTTAATTAACCAGGGACCCTAGGACCGGGAGGACCCTTTAGGATCCGACAAGGGTCCACCTGGAAGACAGAATACAGAGCTGTTCAGCACCTCAATCATGCCCATGCATACACAATGCAGATACACTCATATTGCAATATTAATTGGGGTTATGAACTCCCAACACTATGCTTCGTAAGACCAGCACTACCATTGACATAATAAAGAAACATATATATATATATATATATATATATATATATATATATATATGCGGGCCAAGAGGGTAATGGGCCCAAAGGGCCACTCACGTAGGAAGATGCGTCCGTCCTGCCAGCAGCGAGAACCCGAGAGCAGAGGGAGAAGGGCGGGCTGGCGCGGTTCGCGCCCAGCCCCGCCCCCCTCCCCTGACAACTACGCTGCTCCCGGCCAGTGGCCCCGCCCCCCTACCGACCGCACCAGAGGGGAAGAAGCTCCCCCACCGAATCTGCTCTAACGGCAGGCACTGCGGCACAGCCAGCGCCGGCTGAGTACTATAAAAAGGCACACAACGTGAAACACACGCACACACAAATAATAAAGATTACACTAAGGGAGAAGGGGACCCGTACACTGCCCCCCCCTCTAAGGAGCAAGGGCAATCCGGGAGAGGGGGAATCCACGTTGGACGAGCAAGGGACGGGGCATCCCAAACCGGGATCACCAAACCGGCAAAACCGCCTACCCCTTAGTATGCTCCCTAGCACCATTAGGTGCTGTGCTGTCTACCCTTGCCCGGACCCGCAGCCTAGGCTGGGAGGCAAGGGGAATACTAAGAAAGGTGGGTCCGGGCAGAAACAGACTAACAAGCGGGCCGGGAGTTACCCCGGCTACCTGCAAGGTGGAGACGTCCATCTTCTGACTTGCTCGCTGTCTGCAGAGATGAAAGACTGGGGAATGAGTGGGAAGTACCAGGTATTTATGGACCGGGAGGGGCTCCCTTTTTTTCATGACATCTCTGCAAGATCGCCCTCTACAGGTCAGTATAACCCAAGTGTAATAACTATCTGAAGCGGGGTGTGTGACATACTTAGAATTTATTTTATTAAAGTTCTAAGGCGATCCTAAACTCAAATGGCTCACAGGGCATACTACCACACTAGGCATTCTGATTGGGCATGCCCATCAGGTCAGCGCCCTGATAAAGGTAAGATGTTGACACTGCATTTGAGGATTGGGGGGGGGTTACAAAGAAGAAAAACACAACTTAACCAGCGGCCCACGACGTTCCCCCAGCACTCCATTTTGAGAGTAAAACACAGAGCCATATCTCCCAGGCTCTCAAGTGAATGGGCAGTGGGAGCTTGTGTGGACCCAGGTTATGCCGCTTTCTATCTTTTCCTGCGGCGGCTGTGGGAGACCGGGAGGAGCAGCAGGGGCCCCTGGATAAGGTAATATTTTTTTTTCTGTAACCCCCATGTCCTGAAGTTTCGCTTTAAAAGAGCTTTGTATGTGTCAGACAAAAGAAGCCCCCCCCCCCCAGTAAATATGTAAGACACATTTGAGATGCCTTATTTTTATTCTACTTCCTCGTTTTTTGCTTTTCACTGTTGTAGCTACTTCCTACTCTTAATCCAGGGGTGTCATTACCATATTTTCCAGAAAAAGTCAAAGTACAACCGTATTTTCCGCCACATAAGACGCACCCATCCAAAATGTCAGTCGCTCCTGCGCCGCTGCCACCCGGAGGCCAGACAATGGAGGATCGTCAGGCAGATGGGCAGGGTACCTGACCCCTACCCGCTGTAGGCGTGGTGTGTGCAGCGGGTGGGCGTGTCCTTGCCACAGGCTACGCCCACCATCTGCATGGACCCAGGTGTGTGCGTGCACATCGTTCCCAGGATCCGCATTGGCAGAGCGAGGACAGCAGGCAGGAATCAGTTAACCTGTTCATCCACCGCTTCTCCATCATCTGGCCTCCAGGTCGCAGCAGTGCGGGAATGACGGTTATGCAAGTTTCCTTTTTTCCCTCCAGTGTCTGGGGAATGGGAAGGAAGGAATGCCACACTGCCTATATAAGGGGTGGTGCCACACTTTCTATACTATGGAATGCCACACTGCCTGCAATGGGAGGGGGGTGCCACACTTCCCATAATGGGGAATGGGTTGGGGGATGCCACACTGCCTATAATGGGGAATGAGAGGGGGTGCCACACAGACTATATTGGGGAATGGGAGGGTAGAATGCCATTCTGCCTGTAAGTGGGGGATTCTGCAGCTTGCTTATTTGGTTCTTGGGCAGTATTTTGGCAGAATATTTTTGTGTGTCTTATATCTAAGACACAAATCTACCTTGATTTAACATTTTTTAAAACTAAAAAGCAAAAACGTTAAAATGATTAACTTTCCAGTGTGTCAAATTATTTTAAATAATCCACATACTACTTACATGTTCAAACGTATATGCATAGACAGCATATTCTAAATACTACATAACAGCACTACAATACACACAGCACTTACCAAAAGTCGGAGTATTTGCAGCGCTAATTGAAGCAGATGAGGATATTGAAGACGAGCTTTCTGCACGAGGCAAAGAAGCGGTGGGAGGGGGGCTAGTGTTGGAAGTTACAGGAGGGCTAAAGGGTCGTGGCTTAAGGAGAAAAAATTAAAAAGCATAGGTCAAAAAAAAAATTTAAAAATTCTTTGAACATTTTAATTTAAAAGTAAAAGATTTGTGATGCACTTGGGAAATACGATTCAAGGCAAACATATAACTTCGAATTTTTTATGTTGATACATTTCTTTGTATCTATTTATTTAGTAGTGCAAGGCTACTCTTACAAAGTGACTGGTCAGCCAGAAAAAAAAGTAACACTCCTGGTAATCAGAATAATTAAAGCACCTACCTAGGTCTGGTGTACCGATGTAAACCAATGTACACCAGAGGTAGGTGCTTTCATTATTCTGATTACCAGGAGTGCTCCTTTTTTTGGCCAACCAGTTTTAAGCTTGATTTGCAATTGCACTGCAATCAAAATGCTGCCCATCAGGGCCAGTGCCAGCACAGGGCAAACCCGGGCAATTGCCAGGGCCACTGGCATCTTCAGGGGCCCACTCAGGCTCCCACTTGGCCTTGGTATTGTTTTACAGTGGACCCGAACCACCAAATGCCGGGTGATGTGTGCGGACCTGCTCATGGCTGGCCTCAGCAACAACAGGGGATAGTCAGCAACAATGGAGGAGGTGCCATGGAATGGAGGGCAATTGATGGAAGCTCAGAAGGTGGCGATAACCAACTGAACAAGGTGACAAGGACTGGAGGGCGACCAGCAGCAGGGGATAACCCATTTGTGACTGAAAGGTGACATCATGTGACTCAATACTTTGGGGCCCACTAAGACTCTCTTGCCCAAGGGCCCCCACAAACCTGGAGCTGGCCCTGCTGCCCATAGTTACCTATGGGCCCATTCATACATGCGTTTGGCGATTGCGGGACAATCACAAAAGTCCTGTATAAAGCGCTTTGGGAAAAATCACTCCCGAAACGCCCACGTATAGACAGAACAAGGAGATTACGTTGCGATTATCGCAATCACCACTGTCTGAACATGGCCTAACTATACAATGTTTACAGCATTTAAGCCAATAAAAAATAAAAAAGATAATTAAAGAAAAAGTAATGATTTCTGTAACACACTATTACTTTCCAAACAGACTACAATACTCCACTAACCTCTGATACTTACCACTTCATTTATACCACCGAGTTTGCCTGTGGGAGGCTTCGGTCTTGATGGGGGTCGGGGTGGGGGTACAATTGTGCCGACTGAAAGTGGTGTTGTGGGTCGTGCAGGCGGTGACACTGGAAAAGCAAAAAAAATGCATTTACAGTTTTTTTTTTCCACACTTGAGACACAATTAAAAGTCCAAATAACTAAGCACCTTACCACTGCACTATATATAGAAACAAAAGTCCTTTACCAGTTATAAAAAAAATAGTAACACTTGTGTGTGTGCAGGGCTCTATGCCTTCTATATACAGGAAGGTCACTTAAAGAAAGTGATCCTATACCCAGAAAGGAAGTATGTTTTCACCTTCTATCCCCAGCCCAGTGCCCCAAAACGGCCTGTGTTTCCATTTTACTAAAGCCTTTGCTGAATATTCATAACACAAACTGGATGCAGATATTGCTACCTGGCCGAGCACGCCCCACCCCTGGACCCTTCTAGTGATGATCCATTCAGTTACAGTACACACATCTCAGCGTTGGGTAGCACTTCAACCTAACTGCCATTATGAGTGTTTAGCTGTAACTGAATTAATTAGCATATGACTGCCATTCAGACATTATACTTCTTTCTGCTAGTGTTTTTATGAATATTGGACAAAGGCTTTTGTAAAAAAAAAAAAACATACACAGGTGTTGGGGCTAATTAAAGATGCTGACAAATTTCCTTTTTGGGTATAGGTTCACTTCAATGCAATTGTAATGTTGGGTTTAACACTGTTGCCATCACCAATACCGAGAGAAATGAGTGGCAAATTCCCAGCAATGTTAGAATTTTTGGATAGGAATTAGCTGCTTCTGTACCAGCTGCTACTGCTGTATAGTAACCAAGGAAGTGGGCATGCACATTTAAGAGGACAAACATTAGGCAATCACATGTGAATGAAGAATTCCATGTCCCAATAAGCTCTGCTGGCGAGCATTGCCTCCATAAGACAGACACGAAGCACCAACATCACAGAATTACAGTGCACCTATACTCAGAGGGTTTATGTCCTCGCCTTCTATCCCCAAGCCCAGGGCCTCAAAAAAGCCTGTGTTTTTTCTTCTTTTTTCACTAAAGCCTTCGCCCAATATTCATAACCTGAACTACGATGCAGTCGACCATTCTGCTCTCCGGCCGAGCAGCCCCGCCCCCAGTGATGATACATTCAGTTACAGTACACACATCTGAGCAATGGGGAGCACATCAATCTAACTGCCATTATCTGAGTTTAGTTGTAACTGAACTAATCAAGGTTGGATTAGGTGTGGTGGGGGCCCCTGTGCACAAAATCTGGTGGAGGCCCCAGATACAGTATAAAATAATAGCCAAGCAACTAATTGGTGGTTGTCTGGCACCCGCCTACTTATTGGAACGTCAGATCGAGTCCCTTGTGCCATCCTTGTGTGGGTGCGTGCTGCTCGGGAATTCCAGATTTGCCATTCTGGGCGGGGGGAGGGAGTGTAGTCGCCTCCAGCTGGTCCAGCAGAAAACAGTTCCCTGCATTGAGCTGCCAGCGGCTGTGTTGGTGGCTTATGTGCAGTGACAGCTCTGCACGCACCCATCACTGTAGCGTTGCTGACAACAGCTTTGCTGCTCTAGACTCTCCGTCCTGCCTTGTGGTGCCTTTGGCTGCCCAGGAGCACCCCCGTTGCCGCTGATAGCTTTGTTGCTGGCCCCCGCGGCCCTTCAGACCAAAGACTGAAAAGCCTCCTAGACCAGACCATAACTAGAAGGTTGGTGGAGGCCCCAGGGCGTGCGCCCCCCTCATAATCCGGCCCTGGAACAAATTAGCATATGTCTGTCATTCACCATGATACTGCTTCCTGTCTTTTTATGAATATTGGCCACAGGTTTAGTAAGAAAACATAAACACAAGCTTAAATGAAGACAGGATTTGTGCACACACCAATGTGTGATATCCACTGAAATGATCCCAAAGCATGCATTCATTCAATAATATTACCAACATAATGCACGGCTAGTACTGCTATTGTAAACAAGTCCTCGCAATAGCATTGTGAATGCATAATACATCATCATTTATATCATGCACACACATACACACACATGCACATGACAGAACTATTTTGCATATATGCGTGCACTTTAATGTGCAAAATCCACAGAACACACAAAAAGTTTCAACTATATGCTAACCACAAGGAGTGTTATTGAAGCTGGTTGAAATCAACACAGAAAACCCCCAAAAACATGACAGGATGCAACATAAAAGGAGTATGAGGTATATGTTCACATAATGATGGGAAGGAAGGTTCACTTTTTGGCACTCTGCTGCACAACAAAAACACAAGGCATGCTTGTCATACCATTGTTTGCATGAACTGTAGGCAAGCTACAGTCCACAGAGTCAGACTTGGCAGATTTGTCAGAAGGGTTTGAGTTCTCTTCAACAAATACATCATCGAGGCAATAGTTGGCATTAGACAAGCCTACATAGTCTTCAAAAACATAGTTCCTCAATGTTCTCTCAGATAAATAATAACGCATGTTGTCAACTTTCTCAAAAGCGCTATGGAATCTCTGAAGCTTCTTTCGCCCCGTTGTGTTGTATTTGCCGTTGAAACTCTCAGTGGCCCGTGGCCTTTGGGGAAGTACAAAATGAGGTGGTACGTTTTCTACCTGAGCTTTCATAGTACCAACATTATGAATAAAGTTTGTGCCAAATTCAGTTTGTGTTGTGTCTCCAGGGTCAGATACTGGGAAGTCAAAAGAGAACTTGGATATATTACTTGAGGTCAGAGTTGTGGGAGAAAAAGGGAAACTCCCAAAAGGCTCCTTTATTGCAGCTGAAGACAACATAAGGAAGAAGAAACATACAGCATTGAAAGTATCGTGTTTATTTGCAGATAAAATATCACATGATCTAAAGCTAAAGGAACTGTGCGGGCAAAAAGTAAAAAACATAGCATGGTCCAGTGCAGCTCCCGGGAGTAAGGTAAACAGGGAGCCTCCTGTTCTGTATGGCATCCCCGATTTGAGATCTGCAACTAAGTCCTGAAAGTAGACCATACCTTTAAAGAAGCTATTTTTTACAGAATGTATGCACTTAGTAATACCAGTATTTTTCAAACTACATCTACATATACATTCCAAAATAATGAGCTATTTAAACAACCCAAGATGCAAATGCAAAAAATAAACACAATGAGGAATTTGTAAATTATAAAGAAGCATGCGGACTAAATTGGATTACCTGTAGAACTTGAGGAGGAGAGGGAGGAGGTCTCAGCAGAGTTGCCAAACAACGGGTCCCAGGCCAACAGATCGCTGTTAACTCTGCTGCTAAATATGAAATTTAAGAAGTTTACTATAAAAGTTTTTTGTATATCACAAAATTGTGTACAAATAAAATCCATATAAACACATCAGCTAATTAGAGGAGGGATCACTTATACAGTACACCTAAAATGAATAAAACTGAGGTTTATGCTAGTGGTAGGGAAAAAAATGGATGGGATGACAAGTTTGAGTGTAAAAGGGAAGACAGGTCCAGATTTCCTCTTACTTCCAATAAAAAAAAAAAAAAAAAAAACAAGCCTGGCAGGATATTTCTTGATGCGGGGGGGGGGGGGGGGGGGGATGGTGCATAGGTGTATAACAAGCCTCCCGCCATCCAGCAAATTTATATGGATTTTTATCATTAGGCCATTCTTTCATCATCCACTTTTCATGGACTAGGTTTCTAGGCACTATCAGCACTGACTATATGACCAGGGTTTTTAGGCTACATTTATACCTGCTATGCGGGGGTTTGGGCTACAGAATGAAAACCTATAGCTGTGGTTAGACAGCCCTAAGGTATATTAAAGGCAAGCCCGATTGTTGTCCCATTGTCTCTGGCTATGCCTTGCACTGTCCCAAACTGTAATCAGTTTTCAAAAAGACCCTGTAGTTCCTAAGTTATCTTTAAAAGTATTAGAGCATTGGAGATACATAGAAAAAAAATGAGAAAAAGTGGGTGTGGCAACAGTGATGTGATGTAAGCACACAGTGTGCTTTACATATTCATAATAGGCAGTCTCTAACACATGTTTTCCTGTATAAAATACACAGCTTATACAGTGGATCATGGGGGTGAGAATTATGCTGCAGGCTGAGATTGCCTCCAGCTTGTCTGCTCATAATGTGAGCAGATTGTTGGGATGAGTGATATACTGCAGGCTGAGATTGTCTTCAGTCTGTCAGCTGATAGTGTGCCCGGATAAAGGGGCGGGGGTTGCTACTGCAGGGTGGGTGACCTGTGGCAGGGCTGGCAGACAAAGATGAACGCCGGAGTACAGGGTGGCAGGCGTGGGTACTGGAGATGAGTGCAGGCGAGGAGACTGGAGCCAGCTGTTTGAACGCTGCGATCAGTGCACAATCACAACAAGGAAGACAAGTCAGGAAGGCGGGGTTTCAGTGCAGAGAGAGGCAGCCAATCAGGGCAGGGAGTGGGGGGCGTTTCCGTTCTTGGTCCACCGAATGTTGATTGATGGACCAGGATCAGGATCAGAGGGGTGGGGGACTGAAAGCAGAATGAGGAAGTGATTTTCCAGAGGAGAGGAGGAAGCACATCGCTGGAGCTACTCAATGAAAGGTAAGCTACTGATAGATATTTTTAACTTTTGACTTGCCAATCACTTTAAATATACAGGCTACAACATTGCTAAATAAGAAGAAAGAAAAAAAGAAAGAAAGAAAGAAAGAAACATACTCTGTTCCTGCCATTTTTAGTTTGGTCACCTCTTCACCTAGAATATAAAAACATCAAAAATGACCAACTGCTACAAAAGATAAAATTGCATAAAAGCTCTAAGAAAGTATACTTACTTGAGGCATTGCTGATCATTTGTGCCTGGTGGTAAAAAGAAAATAGAAAAATATAACAAATATATTGTATTCAAGATTACACAGATCTTTGTATGCAAAAAAGGTTCTTCTGCATTAAGCATTATGTATAAAATATCTGTGCAACATTTACCCTTCCCCTTTAAAATAAGAAAACAGCATCAATAAAATTAAGTACCAGTCTTTTCAATAATCACAGACCAAATAAACCCCTAAGTGGGAGAGAAAAGCAATGTCTCTGAGATGCAAGGGAACAGCTTATCTGGACTGAAATGACAGCTTTATTTTTGCTTTAATGAAGTTACCCTAAGCGGTCAATAGATATTGGATGTGTGGATGCATCCGAATCTTAAAAATCTATATAAACATGCCGGTTAATAAGAGGAGGGGTCCTGTATACACCTGAACTAAATAAAACTGACACCAACACCACGCTTGTGGTTTTCTTCTCCTGGTAGGAATAAAATCCAAGGCTGCCAGTAAAGTGAATCTGAACCTGTCCCCTTGATGTCATCTTCCTTCCATTAAAAGAAAGTGAAACGTGCCTGGCTGGATATTTCTTGATTCTATGTGTATAAGTGACCCCTCTTCTGCTATCCAGCATAGTTTTCCAGCAATACATTTTTCAGGATAGTCCTTCTTTAAGTCCTTCTTAAGCAAAGCGACTATGCTTTACCTTCAGTGTTGTGGCTGAGCTGGGAGGGGAATGTCATCATGGTGCTGATTTGTTCAGAAACAAAAAGAAAATGTAACCCTCTACATACTAATACTATTGAAAAAGCTAGCTAACACTTGTTAAAAATACAATTCTGTGAGTACTCACCTGTAGAATTGAATTGGGTTACCTGCCACAAGGTGTCGCAGTTGACTGCAAGACGAAACTTGTGGCTCCTCCCGGCTCATATAAAGGCATCTGTTTCCCTAATAATCCCCAGTGGTTGAAAAGCAGTAAATACAGAAACAAGCCGGGAGGCCAGAGACCATGTTAATTCACACAGCCCCAAAATGAACTCTCTCAAAAGAAATCACCATAACAGGCAAAAAGAGGATAACAGAACAAGGGTGGGATGGAGCGACCCGAGCAGGACACCAAAATCAATTCTACAGGTGAGTACTCACAGAATTGTATTTTTCCTGGTGTCCTGCTCGGGTCGCTCCATTCTTGACAATTGGGACATCCAAACGCAGTGTCCAAGAAAGGGTGGGATCCGCAGTGAGCAACAGCACGTAGTTCATGACACTACCACCTGAAGCACCTTACGGCCAAAAACAGCATCAGCAGAGGCCCTAACATCAACATACGTAACAAGTATGAACTGAAGACCAAGTAGCGGCCTTATAAACCTGATCAACAGAAGCCTGGTGCTGAAGCCCAAGAGGCACCAATAGCTCTGGTAGAGTGAGCTGTGATCCGAAAAGGGCTTCCTCCCCTTGGCAGAATACGCTTGCACCCTCGCCTGTCTGATCCACTTGCTGAGAGTGGATTTGGCTGGAGGCAAGCCCTTCCTAGGACCGTCAGGAAGGACAAAAAGAGAATCCGACTTCCTAAAGGATTCCGTAGCAACCTGGTAGTACTTAAAGGCTCGGAACACATCCAGGGAATGGAGGGTCCTCTCCTTAGAATTAGAAGGCACGGGACACAAGGAAGGCAAGACAATAGGCTTGATTCAGAGCCCCTTTCTCACCTTTTTTTTGCGTGGATATTTCCATTCTCGTTCATTTTTTCCCCCCGTCTGATTCAGCAAGAACTTTAGTGTGAAATGTTTTCATTTTTGCATGATTTTTCATTTGGTAGCAAGACCTCCATAAAAATGATGAGAAAGGGGCTCTGAATCAACCCAAATGTCCTTATTGAGATGAAAGGCAGAAACAACCTTGGGTAAAAAGTCAGGCTTAAGATGAAAAACCACCTTATCCTGATGCCGCTCAAAGTAAGGAGGCTTTATACAAAGCACCGCCAGCTCCGAGACGCGACGCACCGAAGTGATAGCTACCAAAAAGACCACATTCAGAGTCAAAATGGATAAAGCAGCATCACACAAGGGCTCAAAGTGAGGACCCTGGAGAGCAGAAAGCACCAAATTCAAATCCCACACCGGTAGCATAGGCTTACGCGGTGGACGTACATGAGTGACTCCTTGGAAAAAGGTCTTGATAAGTGGAAGAAAACAGCCAAGGCCGAAACCTGCCCCTTGAGGGTACTCAGCTGGAGGCCTGAATCCAAACCATGTTGTAGGAACTCCAAAATCCTAGAAAAAGAAAATGTGCGACAAGCCCCTAAACTCACACCAGGCAATGTAAGCGTGCCAGACCCTGTAATAAATCATGGAGGAGGATTTCTTCCGAGCCTGAATCATGGTACGCACGGCCGGGGCAGACAGCCCTTTCTCCGTCAAGATGGAGGCTAAATGTGGACACGGGGATGTCGGCGAGGCCGTCGGTAAAATGGGACTGGGGCCGGCAACGGTTGCCCCATCCTGTTCCTAAATGATGCTTTGCGCGCAGGGCACACAAGCGACAGTTCAAAGGGCATGTACCACACAAGAGACAGAGCTTCACAAGTCCCGAGGGGGCCCCAAGCTCGCTATCCCCAGAAGCCTCTATTATGGTGATTATAGAGGAAGAAATCAGGTCACAAGGCACTAACGGCCCAGAACTGGACAATCCCCAATTTGGTCCCTCTGAAACCCTTTAACCACAGGGCAGGAAAGGGGGGGGGGGGAGAGACAGAGACCGGGAGGAACCACCTATGGATAATACCATCTCAAAATGGCGCCCAGGCCGCACAGAGGAGCAGGCAGGGGAGGCATAGTCCTCCTTGCCACAAGGAGAAGACGCGCCGGTGCAGAAGCGCCAATAACAGCTAGCGCGCCCCCCGTCCCAGCGCCCGATCCGACGCCCTCCCCCTCGCAGCCTGGGCAAGAGGGGAAGAGAGAAGAGGAGGAAAGGTGAGAATGCAGTAAAGTAAAAGTACCAGTGCACAAAACACGGCAAAAACAAATAAAGCTTGTGGGAGACATAACAAAGGGTCCCAAGGTGGTCCCCCCCCCCCACATAGGCTCGAAGCGAGCTCCTCGAGGGGCGGGACGCGCAGCGATGACCCGCAGCAGACAGGATAGGCAAGAGCGGATTCCGGGTGCCAAACCAAAATGGCGCCCAGGCCGCACAGAGGAGCAGGCAGGGGAGGCATAGCCCTCCTTGCCACAAGGAGAAGGTGCGCCGGTGCCCATAACAGCTAGCGCGCCCCCCGTCCCAGCGCCCGATCCGATGCCCCGGCCAGGCCCACGCCCCCCCCCCCTCCCCTTGCAGCCGGGGCAAGAGGGGAAGAGAGAAGAAGAGGAAAGGTTAGAATGCAGTAAAGTAAAAGTACCAGTGCACAAAACACGGCAAAAATACCATTTTGTGAATACTCACCTGTAAAATGGGTATTATAAGTATGTCACACACCCCGCTTCAGATAGTCATTACACTTGGGTTATACTGACCTGTAGATGGCGATCTTGCAGAGATGTCAATAAAAAAAGGAAGACCCTCCCGGTCCATAAATAGACCTCCCACTCATTCCCCAGTATTAAAACAGCAGTAAGGAAACAAAGGGACCAGGAAGAGCCAAATTAACCAGTAACAGTAAGAAAGGTTCACCATATAAAGGATCCAGAATACCAAAGGGCGGGGTGAAGCGGGGTGTGTGACATACTTATAATACCCATTTTACAGGTGAGTATTCACAAAATGGTATTATTCTAAGTATGTCACACACCCCGCTTCAGATAGTCATTACACTTGGGACATCCAATAGCAGTGTCCATAAAGGGCGGGGATCCAAAACAGGGCAACAATGCACAACTTAAACCACTGCAGCTTGCAGAACTTTGCGGCCAAAAACAGCATGCGCTGAGGCCCGCACATCAACCTTGTAAAACTTGGAAAACGTGTGAACTGAAGACCAAGTAGCCGCCTTACAAACCTGCTCAACAGAGGCCTGATGATGGAAAGCCCAGGACGCCCCAACATCACGAGTGGAATGAGCAGTAACACGAAAAGAAGGAACCTTCCCCTTGGCAGAATAGGCCCCAACAATGGCCTGGCGAATCCACTTACTAATAGAAGACTTGGTGGGAGCCAAACCTTTCCTAGGCCCAGAGGGCACCACAAAAAGGGCGTCAGTCCTACGAAAAGAGGAAGTAGCCACCAAATAATACTTCACACCGCGAACCACATCCAAAGAATGCAAAACCCTCTCCTTGTCATTGCTGGGCTTAGGACACAAGGAGGGCAGAACAATGTCCTGATTAAGATGAAAGGCAGAGACCACCTTAGGAAGGAAATCTGGCTTGATGCGGAAAACAACCTTGTCCTGATGCCTCTCAAAGTAAGGAGCCTTAATGGACAAAGCCGCCAACTCAGATACACGCTGAACGGAAGTGATGGCAACCAAAAACGCGACCTTCTGAGTAAGCGTAGAAAGAGCAATATCCTGCAAAGGTTCAAAAGGAGGACCCTGAAAAGCAGAGAGAACCAAATTCAAATCCCAAACTGGGAGCAAAGGCTTCCTAGGAGGCCGCACATGCGTAACCCCCTGGAAAAAGGTCTTAACCAGAGGATGAAGAGCAAAAGACTTTTGAAAGAAAACAGTCAGGGCAGAAACATGCCCCTTCAGCGTACTAAGCTGCAAACCTAGGTCCAGACCATGTTGCAGAAATTCCAAAACCCAAGGGACAGAAAACACCCTGCAAGGCAAGGCCCGGACCTCACACCAATCAATATAAGACCTCCAAATCCTATAGTAGATGGCAGAGGAAGACTTCTTTCTAGCCCTAACCAGAGTCTGAATGACAGCATCAGAAAGACCTTCCTCCTTCAAGATGGAGATTTCAGCAGCCACGCCGTCAAAGCCAGCGTTGGTAAATTGGGGTAGAGCAGTGGACCCTGAGTGAGCAGATCCGGCAGAAGGGGCAGATCGAACTGATCCTCTGCCAACCTTACCACCTCTGCCAACCAAACCTGTCTTGGCCATCTTGGAGCCACCAGGATTGCTGACGCGCCCTCTAGGGCCAGTTTGCGCACCACTTTGCCCACCATGGGAAAGGGAGGGAACAGGTACAGAAACCCCAGATCCCTCCACTACAGAGACAAGGCATCCGCTGCCAGAGCCAGCGGATCCCGCGAGAGAGACACAAATTCCGGAAGCTTGTGATTGTGACGAGAGGCAAAGAGGTCCACCTCCGGAGTCCCCCACCGGTGGCAAAGCGACCGAAACACCTTGGGGCTGAGCCACCATTCCCCCCGGCGAGACGAACCCCTGCTCAGGAAGTCCGCCTCCGTGTTCTCCACTCCCGGAATGTACACTGCCGAGATGCATGGGACATTGCCCTCTGCCCAAGCCAGGATCAAAGACACTTCCCTGAGGGCATGCCTGCTGCGAGTCCCTCCCTGGTGATTGATGTAGGCGACCGCCGTCCGATTGTCCGACCGAACTTGAACCGGTAGGCCACGCAACTGATGAGTCAAGTGAGCCAGAACCAACCTTATGGCTCTCAGTTCCAGAACACTGATGGGATCGTGAGCCTCCTGAGGCCCCCACAGTCCCTGAAACTGAAGATCCTTCCAAAATCCCCCCCAACCTGACAGGCTGGCATCCGTGGTGACCGTCTCCCAACGAGGGGTCAGAAAGGATCTGCCCCTCGTCAGATTGCTTGGTTCCAGCCACCACCGAAGGGAACGCCGCACCCGGGGGCACATCAGAAAAGACTGATCCAATGACAGCGGGGACCGGTCCCTGGCCGCCAAGAGATGGAGTGTCCTTGTGTGAAACTGGGCAAAGGGAACCGCCTCGAACGATGCCACCATCAATCCCACCAGTCGCATCCCCAGCCGGATGGACGGGCGAGGGATGGAAAGGAGACGCTGAGTCAATTCCTGAATCAGAAGAACCTTGGGCCAGGGGAGGAACACCCTGGACTGAGGAGTATCCAGAGACATTCCCAGGAACTCCACCACCCTGGAGGGAGAGAGGCAGGACTTGGGATAGTTGATCACCCAGCCGAATCTCTCCAGGGTGGCTACCACAGTCCTGGTATCTAGCTCCGCCTGGCTGAGAGAGGAAGCCACAATAAGTAGATTGTCCAGATAAGGCACGATGTGGATACCCTGGGCTCTGAGAAGGGCCATCACCCCCGCCAGCACCTTGGTGAAAACCCTTGGAGCCGAGGTAAGGTCAAACGGAAGAGCCACAAACTGAAAATTACGATTTTCTACAAAGAACCTGAGAAATCTCTGGTGTGCCGGAAAGATTGGAATATGCATGTAAGCATCCTTGATGTCTATGGACGTCATGAAGTCCCCATGACGAAGTGAGTAGATGGCTGAACGCAGAGTTTCCATGCGGAACTTCCGGGGACAGACTAACCTGTTGAGTAACTTCAGATCCAGAATGGTACGAACGGAACCGTCCTTCTTGGGCACTGTGAACAGATTGGAATAGTAGCCCAGGCCCCGGTCCGAGGGGGGCACCGGGCAAATGACAGCCATGTCCAGAAGATATGCTACTGCCGCCCAGAGCCCCTGCACGGCCAGAGGATCTGAAGGCACCCGAGACCTGAAGAATCTGGGAGGGGGCTGGAACTCAAACTCCAGCTTGTAACCGGAAGACACCACTTCCCGAATCCATCTGTCCGAGACCTCCTGGTCCCAGACCCGGGAGAAGAGTTGCAGCCGTCCCCCCACCCGCAAGGGTGAGGGCGCCCCTTCATTGCTGAGCCGGCTTGGCAGCGGCCTTAGGCTTAGAGCCCCAGCTGTGTCCTGGACGGGCACGACCCCTGTCCCGGTTCCAGGAATCACCTCTGGAGGAGGAGAAGGCCAATCCCCTGCCAACTCTGGCCCTACGAAAGGAAGGAGTGAAGGAAGCTGCCCCCCGAAAGGGACGACGCTGCTTCTTACGCTGAGTTAACTTACCACCCTTTGCAACCGAATCCAATTTTTCTCCAAAGAGCCGCAACCCCACCAAGGGAAGGGCCGTAAGCGACTTTTTGGACACAAAATCAGCCGCTCACTGGCGCAACCAAACTGACCGCCGGATAGACAACAAGCAAGGCCGAAGTTCTACTACACATCACCAATGTGTCATCCAAGGCGGCTAGTACAAATGACAAAAACAACTCACACCGCTTAAGGGCGGTGAACGCCTCACTAGCCGGGTCAAGCCCGGAAATAGTCAACAGTCCTCTAACAACCGACCTGGCTGGAGAATTCAAGATGGAGGTGCTAGACAACCCCAAAACAGGAGCATCCACCTCAGGAGGGAACGACCAGTGCTTCACATCATCCACCGGAAAGGGATATTTTTTGTCCCAACCCGGAGGAACACCTGGAAGTTGGGTAGGCCTCTCCCATTCCTTGAGAATAATGCCATCAAAATGCTTTTGTTAAGGGAATTCCAAGCACGGCTTGGTTGCCTCAAAGAACTCCCCCTTTTGCGGAGGAGCCGCTTCAGGAGGAGAAATAGCCAAGACCTCAAACATATGGAGCCAGGACCCTAGAGGTATCCAAAGAATCCCCTTGACCCTGCTCGGTATCAGCACCAACAAACTGCTGATCATCAGACCCATCCGACTCCTCAAACAGCTCCCCTTCCTCTAGTGGGGGGCAATCAGACCAGTCCAGAGAGTCAAACTAATCCAAATCAAAGGCCTGCGTGACTGTAGACAAATGTTTTCTCTTAGCCGGGGCCTTTCTGGCAACAGCACTAGAAAACAATTTTTCAAGATCGGCCAATCTGGCGCACACCTCAGAATGCGACTCCCCACCCATGACAACATCACATGGGGTACGGATCAGACGGGGGGGGAGTAGGAGAGGAGACCGGCGGAGCAGAACCAGACGCCGGAGATCCGGACTGCCGCGTAATAGTCCGCTGCGCACATGGTACACAAAGAAATACATCATCCCCCGAAAGGGATACACCCCAAACACTGCCTGGATTGCCCCGAGGGGAGCCCAGGTCCCGTATCCGGGGGAGCCTCCATATGGTGATTTTTTTATATAATTAGTCACAATGACCCGAGGGAATTACGCAGCAATGCTACCCGGGATGCCCCTTTTAGTCCCACGTGGGAGGAATTTTACAGGAAACAATTTTAAAAACCAGGGACCCCAGGACTGGGAGAACCCCCCTTTAATAGTAACAAGGTTCCACCTGGAAGACAAAAGACAGGCACAGCAATCAGACCCCATACAAGTAAATGTCCAATAATGTCAATAGACAAGCATTGCAGACAACCACACAAGGGGCATAGATATATACAAAAACTAATGGGGCCCCAAAGGCCACTCACCGACCAAAATGACAGCCGACCGTCACACACGCACACAAACGGAGGAAGGAGAAAGGTGCGTAATCAGTGGTAGAAGGAGGGCGGGCCGGCACAGTTCGCGCGCCGCACCCGGCCCGCCCCTCCCCCTTCGCTCCCAGCCAGTAGCCAGGAACTAAAACAGCGGCGCCAGCAGCACGGGGGAGGGCCGTAGGTTATCGCGCAAACGCCCAGCCCCGCCCCCACACCTGAGGGGAAGAAGCTGCCCCGCCGCCATCAGCGAACAAGGCGGCCGGCACCGCGGTACTGCCGGCGCTTAAAGCGGACCTTCACTCTGAATAAGTGTCTATCTTATATGTTTCCCACACCCTGTACATACAGATTGCTCACATTAAAAATCATCCTACCTGCAGCTACTGCATGTTATGAGCCTTTAAACATTCAAGATGGCGGCTTATGGAAGCCGCCATCTTATCAGGCAGCCTGCAAACAGGAAGTACCTCCTGACTGTGCTGCTCTGCATTCTGGGACTGCTGACCGTTACCTGACCCCAGCTCTGCTCTGTCTGAGCAAAGCACAGCTATAACCCGCCCCCCTGTACCTTATCCCACTCTCCTCAGTAAGTGTGATGCTTCAAGAGTCAAGATGGCGGCGCCCGTATCCTAAATTCCTGAACAGAGTTGCAGCCCAGTGGGGGAAAGAATAATAAGTTAGTGACTAAAAACGTAAAATATATTAATTTTAGATGCTGGGGAACCGTTTTCTTAAGAGTTTGGGCTTTTCATTAAATCATGCTGAAGGTCCGGTTTAAGTACAGTGATAAAAAACAAAGCACACACACACACACTCTGACCGAGTGCCCACACAAACTCCACACATACAATAAAGGACCCAACAACATTTAAGTCCTCAAGGGACAAGACCCCCCCCTTCTAAGGGTATCCGGGAGAGGGGGAATCCACGCTAGGGTGGTAGGCCAAGGGACAGGGCATCCCAAGCCGGGATCACCAACCCGGCTAACCACCTACCCCTTGGTATGGGGTCTCACGGTGGAGCGTAGCTCCTAAGCACCATAGGGTGCCGTCTACCATTGTCCGAACCAGCAGCCTGTGCTGGGAGGCAAAGTAAAATCAGTTAAAAGGGATCCGGACAGAAATAGACTCAATAGAGGGGCCGGGAGTTACCCCGGCTACCTGCAAGGAGGAGACATCTCTGCAAGATCTCCATCTACAGGTCAGTATAACCCAAGTGTAATGACTATCTGAAGCGGGGTGTGTGACATACTTAGAATAACAAATAAAGCTTGTGGGAGACATAAAGGGTCCGAAGGTGGTTCCTCCCCCCCCCCCCCCTATATAGGCTCACCATAGCCTATGGCCGGCTACCCTTTGGGACAGGGTCTGCGGCCCAGAGCATAGCTCTGCCGAACTCCCGACTCTTGGCGTTCCCCTACCATCACCTGATCCGTAGCCGGAGGATGGGAGGCAGAAAGGGTCCACTGAAACAGGTGGGAATAGGGCTGCAGCGGCCGGCAGGCTTGGGATGCCCTGCTTATCTGCAATATCCATGGAGAGAGAGATAGATCCATCTTCGCAGTCAGACTGCAAGAGAACTCTGGGATTATTAGGGAAACAGATTACATAGATTGCAATGAATGTAAAAGTGAGGTAGCCATGATAAGGCCGTCCAATTTATACCCTGTCCCTAAAATCACTAAGTCTACAAGAGTTTAGCAATGTCTGCACAAACTCTATTAGGCTTTATAATGTTCAGGGTGGGATATAAATTGGACGGCCTTGTTGTGGCTACCTCGCTTTTACACTCATTGCAATCTATGAAAGCTTTTGAAACAGTATGAGTATGTAAGTATGTGCAGAGGGTTACATTTATTTTTTGTTTATGAAGTGTGGTCACACCCCTCTAGCACCTCCTTGACTGCCATATATTGACTGGATGAGCACATCCCACCTTCCATTTTGCTGTTGCATTTGCAGGTCAGTGGCCATATCTGCTGGATTGTAACACCCCAGGGGGAAAAGGCTATTATAGCCTGGGTGTAGCTCTAACAGGAGTAGGAATTCTCCTGGACAAGTCAATACAGATTGCTCAATTTAACAGCCGCAACAACTGCCCGTGACTGTACAAAAGACAAGAGTGCTGAACACAACAGCTGAATACAAATGTAGTTTGAATCATTTACATTTGCTACATAAATACAACAATGCAATGGTTGCCACCCAGGATGCAGCTTCACATACTTTTAATGTGTCAGGGCTATTATAATGGTACCAATGAAAAGGAGCTATTACATATTTTTTGAGGATCACCATTTATATGATCCCCCCCCCCCTTCCCATTTTAGAGGGTATAATGCTTGGTGTTAAAAACACAAAGTTGTGTCCTGTGTATCATGACTCAGGATACATGTTTATATAATAAATACAAGGGCAAGTAGCAGGATTAAGTTTACAGGGTGGGTTACATTGGGTTACATAATACATTTCTTTTACAAAACATTTCTTATTGTACACCATCAAAATAGATAAGTATCTAAATGTGGAAGAGAATAACGGGAACAAATTATAATGTATTTATGCAAAAAACAGAGCAAAATGAGATTGTCCTATGTCAATATTTGCATAGCATATTAATTCCTGTGAGCCAACTGTAATACAGATCAGCAAAAATACCATTTTGTGAGTACTCACCGGTAAAATGGGTATTACGAGTATATCACACACCCCGCTTCCAACATTCATGACACTTGGGTAACCGGCCTGTAGAGATGACATGAGAAAAAGGAGCCCCTCCTGGTCCATAAATACCCGGGACCTCCGACTATTCCTCAGTCTTTTAAAAAAGCAGTGAAGAACCAGGAAGAGCAAATTATAAAGTGAAAAATAATAAGAAACACCATATAAAGGATACCAGAACAAAAAAGGGCGGGGGAAGCGGGGTGTGTGACATACTCGTTATACCCATTTTACAGTTGAGTACTCACAAAATGGTATTATTCCTAGTATGTCACACACCCCGCTTCCAACATTCATGACACTTGGGACATCCAATAGCAGTGTCTATAATGGGCCGGGATCCCACAAGGAAAATAAGGCATAACTTAAATTACTGCAGCTTGCAGAACCTTGAGACCAAAAGCAGCATCCGCTGAGGCCCGCACATCAACCTTGTAAAACTTAGAAAAAGTGTGAACCGAAGACCAAGTAGCAGCCTTGCAAACTTGTTCAACAGAAGCCTGGTGCTGAAAAGCCCAGGACGCACCAACAGCACGAGTAGAATGAGCAGTAACACGAAAAGGGGGAACCTTCCCCTTAGCAGAATAGGCCCCAACAATGGCCTGACAAATCCATTTACTAATGGAAGATTTGGCGGGTGCCAAACCCTTCCTAGGCCCAGAAGGCACAACAAAAAAGGCATCTGTCTTACGGAAAGCAATAGTAACCAAATAATACTTAACACAACGAACAACATCCAAAGAATGTAAAACCCTTTCCTTGTTATTACTAGGATTAGGGCACAATGAAGGAAGAACTATATCCTGATTTAAGTGGAAGGCAGACACCACTTTAGGAAGAAAATCTGGTTTAAAACGGAAAACCACCTTATCCTGATGCCTCTCATAGTAAGGAGCCTGTATTGACAGGGCCACCACTTCAGAAACCCGACGGACAGAGGTAATAGCAACCAAAAAGGAAACTTTCTGAGTGAGAATATGAAGAGGAACCTCCTGTAAAGGAGCACCAGATTAAGATCCCAAACTGGAAGTAGGGGCTTTCTAGGAGGCCGCACATGCGTGACCCCCTGGAAAAAAGTCTTAATCAAAGGATGAAGAGCAAATGACAGATCCTCTGCCAGCCTCTGTGACCTCTGCGAACCACAGGCGTCTTGGCCACTTTGGAGCCACCAGAATTGCTGGTGCCAACTTGCGCACCACCTTGCTTATCATGGAAAATGGGGGAAAAAGATACAGGAACCCCAGATCCTTCCAGGCAAGAGACATGGCATCCACAGCCAGAGGATCCTGGGATAGAGACACAAAGGCTGGAAGCTTGTGGTTGTGACGAGACGCAAACAGGTCCAACCGCGGAGTCCCCCACTTGTGACAAAGGAGCTGAAAGACCTCGGGGCGAGCGCATGCTCTGCTCAGGGAGTCTGCCTCCACATTCTCTATCCCCGGAATGTAAACTGCCGACATGCAGGGAACATTGATCTCTGCCCACTAAAGGATCAGAGACACTTCCCGGAGGGCACCCCAACTGCGAGTCCCTCCCTGGTGATTGATGTATGCAACTGCTGTTCGGTTGTCTGACCGAATCTGAACCGGCAAACCCCGCAAGAGATGAGTCAGTCGGAGCAGAACAAGACGAATGGCCCGAAGTTCCAATAAATTGATTGGGGAGTGAGCCTCCAGAGGCCCCCACAACCCCTGAAACCGGTGTCTCCTCCAGATGCCCCCCCAGCCCGTAAGGCTGGCATCTGTGGTGACCAACTCCCAACAAGGGGTCAGAAATGATTTGCCGTCCCTGAGATTGCTCGAAATCAGCCATCACTGGAGGGACTGCAGGACGAGGGGAGACAACAGACAAGTCCGATTCAAAGACAACGGGCGCTTGTCCCACTTCGCCAGGAGAAAGAGCTGAAGCGTCCTCATGTGGAACTGAGCAAAAGGAACCGCTTCGAGCGTGGTCACCATCAACCCCACTAATCTCATCCCCAAGCGGATAGGCTGATGAAGATTGGACAGGAACAGATTAATTAAATCCTGAATCAGAACAATCTTGGACTGAGGAAGAAATACCCTGGCCTGAAGGGTATCCAGAATCAAGCCCAGAAAGGGAATCTCCCTTACAAGACAAAGAGAGGATTTGGCATGGTTTATCACCCAACCAAACCTCTCTAGTGTAGTCACCACTGTTCTGGTGTCCAATTCCGTCTGATTGAAAGATGATGCTGTGATGAGCAAGTCATCCAGAAATGGCATGATGCGAATGCCCTGGACCCTGAGAATAGCCATTACTCCTGCCAAGACCTTGGTAAACACTCTTGGGGATGAAGTGAGACCGAATGGAAGAGCCGCAAACTGAAATGGTGGTCTTCTACTGTGAATCTGAGAAACCTTTGGTGAGCGGCACAAATAGGAATGTGCAGATAAGCATCCTTGATGTCTATGGACTTCAAAGTCCCCCTGACGGAGAGCGTCGATCGTTGAACGCAACGACTCCATGCGGAACTTTCGGAAACAAATAAACTGATTGAGTCGTCTCAGATCTAGAATAGGCCGAACAGAGCCATCCTTTTTGAGAACCGTAAATAGGTTGGAGTAAAACCCCAGATCTCTTTCCGCTGGAGGAACCTGGCGGATAACATCCATGTTTAAAAGGTTCGCCACCGCTGTCCGGAGCCCCTGTGCTATCAGCGGATCTGCGGGCGTCCGAGACCTGAAAAATCTGGGAGGAAGCCGAACCTCGAATTCCAGCTTGTAACCGGAGGACACAACTTCCAGAATCCATTTGTCTGATACCTCTTTGACCCAAGTCTGGAAAAAGAATCGCAGCCGTCCCCCCACCCGTACAGGTGAGGGCGCCTCCTCATTGGAAGTGGAATTGGGCTTAGACCCCCAACTCTGACCTGGACGGCCACGTCCTCTTCCTCTGTTCCATGTAATCCCCCTTGGGGATGAAAAGGCCGATCCTCTGCCCCTTCTGGAACCACGAAAGGAAGGGTTAAAGGAAGCCGATCCCTGAAAGGAGCGACTTTGCTTCTTACGCTGAGGCAATTTGCCTCCTTTAATGAAAGAATCCAACTTCTCACCAAAGAGGCGTAATCCCCCAAAGGGAAGTACTATAAGCGACTTCTTTGCCACTGTGTCAGCCGCCCACTGGCGTAGCCAAATAGACCGCCGAATCGCAACAAGCAAGGCAGAAGTTCTGCTACACATGACCATAGAGTCATCTAAAGCAGAAAGTACAAAAGACACAAATAAATCACATCGCTTAAGAGCGGAAAACTCATCAGAGGCTGGATCAAGCCCTGAGGTATTCAATAGGTCTCTAATAACAGACCTAATAGCGACTGCCATAAGTGCCGAGGCACCAACAGGCCGCAAGGCTGAGCCAACACTAGCAAACGCATGGCAAGCCATTTGATCAATACGCTTGTCCTCCCCATCCTTAAGGGAAGTAGATTCCAGAGAATGCAAAACAGAGGAATTGGACAAACTGAGCACAGGTGAATCCACCACAGGGGGGATGACCAATGCTTAACTGTGTCTGCAGGAAAGGGATATTTTTTTATCCCAGCCCAAAGGAATGCCAGGAAGCCGCGCAGGCTTTTCCCATTCCTTAAAGGAGCAGTATCGCGAATTTTTCTTGGTGACTTATATTTAAATGGTACTTTGAATGTAGATAAGTGTTGGAGTAAGAATTACAAATGTAGAAAAAAATGATGTGTGTGTTGAGCAGCTGGAGACTAATAGCTGATGTTTATGTCTTGTCAGTGTCGGGCGCGACACTCTGGCCTGTTCCACACTGAGGAGAGGGGTGCAACAATGTATCAGTTCCACGCTGAGGAGAATGTATCAAAGTCTCAGCTGTTCAGTGCTGGCAGCCGTCCAGCATCAGATAACATTGCAACATTGCCTGGCCAGAACTTATATCTAAAACAGAGAGAAAAGCTCTAGAAGTCATTTAGCTGATTTTGACAGTTTTCACTTCATGTTGGCTCTGCTGCAAAATTGTTCAGTTTACCATTTTCTCTTTTTTTTCCATATGATCTTTCTTTCAGCTTTGTGTGTTTTGAGCAAAGCCCAACCCAGGATTTTCACTATCTGGAGTTTTGTTTTGTGCCCCTAGGGGCATCCCGACTTGGGATGCCCTGATATGTGAAATCCCCAAGTTCGCCTGTGAAAACGTACCTTTCCCTGTCCCCCAGCGCATGCGCGGGTCTCATCCAATCAGATCTGTTTGCACGCAGATGGGGAGCCTGAGCAGTAACCTTCCTGGCCGCCCGGCCTGTCTAAGTGACTATCTGCGTGAGTGCACCAGAAAAATGGGGGGATCTGTGGTTATCCAGGGGTCATTTCACACAGTGGGCATCCTGATTTAGAATGGGGTTTTGTTCCACTTCAATACCTTTAGATTTTCCTGCACAGTTATTCAAAGAATAATTTCAGTTATTTTCAGTCAGTTTAGTTTATTTTGTATAGATTTTACACATTTGAGTCACCTGGTCTCATAACAAAAGCAGCACCACACACACACACACACACACACACACACACACACACACACACACACACACACACACACACACACAGCCGTTACAGTGTCAGCCTCTGAGGTAAAGTGTTGCTAGGAGACCAGTGGGCTAAATGAAGCAGCTCACTAAAAACAACCCAGCAGATCCCCCTATTCAGCAAATGGACTGAGCTATTATAATTATACAATTTAAAAGAGAGGCATATATTTTTTTCTTTTTCTATCGCCAGATTATTTATACACATGTTATAAGCTATTGTATGGCTATTTAATTATTTATCTTTTTTAATGCAAATTTCGCGATACTGCTCCTTTAAGGATGATATCTTCAAAATGTTTTTGATTAGGAAATTCAAAACGAGGCTTGGAGGCTCCAAAGAACTCCCCTTTCTGAGGAGGGACTGCTTCTGGAAAATCGATAGGCAAGACCTCATATAATTGAGCAAGCGCTTTAGGGGTGTCAAAATTCTCCCCTTCACCTTGTTCAGCGTCATCACCCACAAATTGCTGAACATCCGAAACATCAGATTCCTCAAACGGAGAACAATCTGACCAATCAAAACGCTCGCTACAATCGAGCTCATTTGCCTCAACTGCCGGAGCTAAATGTTTTCTTTTAGCTGAGGCCTTCTTGGCCACAGAGCTAGACATTAATCTTTCAATGTGAGCCAATCTGGCACATACATCAGAACTCTCCACCCATGACAATATCACTGGGGGTATGGACGAGACAAGGTGGTGTGGGAGAAGAGGCCGGGGCCCCAGACCCTGAGGCCTCTGAATGCTGCATAACAATCAACAGAGCACAAGCTACACAAAGAAATGCGTTATCCCTAACAAGGGATGCCCCACATCGTAAACACTGCTGAGTCTGTCCCGCAGGTACTGAAAAGCCAGTATCCTGAGATGCCTCCATATGGTGTTTATTAAAAATACCATTTTGTGAGTACTCACCTGAAAAATGGATATTGTTGGTGTGCCACACACCCCGCTTCACTTTTAAATATTCTTCACTTATTGGGTTAACTCACCGCCAGCTGACGCTGTGCAGAGAGGAAGTCTTGTAACGAGCCCCCTTCCGGCCTATATATACCTGGTACCTCCCTTCAATCACCAGTATATTAAAAAAGCAGAAAGACAAGGTACCAGTATTTTACCGGTAACCTCAAAATCAATTTGATAAAAAATAAAAAGCTTCACCATATAAAGGCTTCGGAAATACCGAAAAGGGTGGGAGTGAAGCGGGGTGTGTGGCACACCAACAATATCCATTTTTCAGGTGAGTACTCACAAAATGGTATTATTCTTGGTGTGCCACACACCCCGCTTCACTTTTAAATATTCTTCACTTATTGGGACATCCAAAAGCAGTGTCCACAAGGGATGGGCATCTCAAGGCCAGGTGAAGCATAACTTAATGACTGCAGTCTGCAGAACTTTGCGGCCAAAAACAGCATCCGCCCGGAAAGTAGTGCTTTAACGGGCACTACTTTCCGGGGGCTGGCCGACCGTGCCGCCACCTCGGACTGCGAATCCCCACTTTTGACCGTGTCATGCGGGGTCCGGAACAGGGAGGGAGAGGTAGGAGATGATGAAGGTTGCGACGGGCCAGCAGCCGAAGCAACAGACTGATGCGCAATGCTCTGCTTTGCACAAGGGATGCAAATAAAGACATCATCAGCTGGGAGCAGAGCCCCACAACTTATGCACCCCCCGAATGGCTCAGAAGAACCGTTTCCGGCAATAACGGAAGCCTCCATATGGTGATTTATGGTATTCGCAATTTCTTTGGGCTTTGAGGCATAAGCCAACCCGGGATGCCCCCTTATTTGTAAATGTCCCGGAAGGGAGGATTTTTTATTTATTTTTTTTTTTAAAGGAAGGTCCCCCTTAATATATATATATATATATAGATTATATATGTATATTCTTAAATATAAAAATATCCCAATAATTTTATTTTTTTTTTTTTAAAGAAAGACTAGCCAAGTAACAGAGCCGGAGGGCCACCATAAACAGGGATCCCGGGATCTGTAAGGAAAATAAAAGACCACAATCAGATCCCCACATGCGTGTAACAAGCCAAACCAATGTATGCATGGCACCAAAGTGCCTTTAAATGAGCAAGAAAAGACCAAAAACCCTGCCCCTTAATAAATTCAAAACATGATGCCTCCTTAACAAAAAACACTCACCCCCATATCTATATATCAAATATATTAAACTCCCACTCAACGGCCCCACCAGGGTGGGGCCGCTTACCTGAAAGGACCGAGAGCAGCAACCGGAGGGACGAAGCAGCCAGCCAGCAGCAGCACAGGAAAACATAACCAAGTGCGGCCGCGCCCCCCCCCCCCCCCCCAACGTGACTTCCCTTTAAACTTTGAAAGGAAGGAAGTGAAGCTGGGGCCGGCCGCATGACGCTACCGCCGGCGCCACGCCCCCGTCGCCGCGTCACCGGGACCCGCCCCCTAAGCTCGAGCAATGCGGCCAAATCATCTGGGAATTGACACCAGATGAGCCGCTACACGCGCACACCAGGCAGGAGGCAGCGGAGGGGGGAGATGAAAGAGAGGGGAGGAGGAGGAGAGGAAACAGCATAGCGCAGCCATACAACAAAAAACCTGTCATATAGTGGCCGCAGGGAGACCAGGGGGGAAGGGTAGAGGCGGGAGGGGGCTGTGGAAACTCAGGCGGCAAACCAACCTGCCCAGCGCGGTCCGCCCAACCGCCCCCAAGCTGACCTAAACACAAACCGGCCAGGACTATAAAAAACAGACCTGGCCGAAAGGGAAAAGAGTGCACATGCTGTGCAGTCTGCTCAATGCATAAAGTAAAAACACACATGTTATAATAAAGTTATACTGTGAAACACATACATAATATACAACCCTCTAACCCCCCCCCCCATAGTGAAGGGAGAAGGGACCATAACGGGAGAGCAAGGGGCTACGGGGACCCTCGGGACAGGGGCATCCCATTTCCGGATCACCATGCCGGATAGCCGCATTGCCCCTAAAAGAGGGGGTCGAGCGGAGGAGATAAGCTCCTAGGCACCTATAGTGCCATCTACCATTTGCCCAGTGAACAGCCTAGGCTGGGAGGCTTCCATTCCACCATCAAGGTATAAACACTCAAACCGGGCAGAAATAGACCAAAAGGGGGGTGCCGGGGTAAGACCCCGGCTACCTGTAAGCAGGAGACTTCAATCTTCTGTCTTGTCGTCAAGCAGAGAGAAAAATACTGGTGATTGAAGGGAGGTACCAGGTATATATAGGCCGGAAGGGGGCTCGTTACAAGACTTCCTCTCTGCACAGCGTCACCTGGCGGTGAGTTAACCCAATAAGTGAAGAATATTTAAAAGTGAAGCGGGGTGTGTGGCACACCAAGAATATACTTAATTTTTTATATAGTCGCCAAGTATATGGGATTTTTACAGCCGAAGCTACCCGGGATGCCCCTTAATAGATTTTAAGGGGGATTTTAAACAAGGACCAGGAGAAACCCATATTAAGAGAGTTTCCACCTGGAAGATAGAGAAAACACAATAAGCCTTATGCATATGCAAGAAAGAAATGACAGTAAATAAAAAAGATTTCCCTTTAGTATAACTAAAGGGTACTCACAGTGACCACAACGGCCCAGCGACAGCCCTGCGACCAATCTATATAAGAAAAGCCCAGCAGCAGCACAAACGCAGCAGCCAGGACCAGTGGAGGCCAGCACCAGAACAGGAACCAGCAAACCACATGTCAAACAGGAAGAGGAAGCAGAAATGTGACGCCGACTAGAAGCCCCGCCCACCACCTAACACTGCTCAGAGGGCGGGCCAGCCAAGGACAATAGCATGACATCATAGAACGGGGCCGAACGAAAGAAAGAGGGAAATTAAAAAAAAAACCCAAAACAGGTATGTCACTTTATCTTTTCCCCCTTTTTTTTTTAAAAAGAAAACATGCATAGGCCAAAAGATACTCCCTAAATAAAGATTCCCCCCCCCCCATCACCCCAGCAGGGTCCAGGAGGGCCAAAAGGGGGGAAAACAATAAGCACCCAATAGGCACAAGGAGATTTAAAGGGACGGGGCATCCCATGCCGGGGGACGCCAACCCGGATTCCGCCTACCCCTTATTTGAGGTCTCACGGAGGGAGCAAGCTCCCATATACACCAAAGGGTGCATCTACCTTTGCCCGAGCCCATCAGCCAAGGCTGGGAGGCATAGCATAAATATCACAATACAAAAATGTGGCTTTAGGCAGAAATAGAAAAAGGCCGGGCGTAACCCGGCTACCTGGAGGAAGGAGAGTCATCTTCTGAATGCTTCGCCGACTGCAGAGACGAAAAGGCTGAGGAATAGTGGGAGGTCCCAGGTATTTAAGGACCAGGAGGGGCTCCTTTTTCTCATGTCATCTCTGCAAGATCGCCCTCTACAGGCCGGTTACCCAAGTGTCATGAATGTTGGAAGCGGGGTGAGTGACATACTAGGAATATATCACATGACAATCACAAAGTCTGTCATTTATTTTACAGTCTAGGTGAAAAACTAAAATGCAAGTCTGTCAATAGGCCAGTGTAATACAAATAAAGGGGGGGGGGTGATGCAGTGAGCTGTCATCCTCTTTTTCTTTCCGAATTGCTTTTCTACAGCAATTATATGACCAGAAGTGGAAGGGTAGGGCAGAGTTATAGCCAAATAATATTTTTTACTATCTGTAATTTAATAGGGGGGGGGGATAAAACCTTAGTTCCGGTTCGGTCACTGAAGAGAGGAAGTTAATAAAACAGAAAGTAATTGGGTGCCAGTCAAAGTGGGATGACCACATACTTCTGTGCCACGTTTTATCTTAGATTACCCCTGTTCGAGGAGTAGAGTAAAAAAATAAGGCTTAAAGTGGACCAAAGCCCACTGAACTTGTGAAATAAATGTTGCCAAAGCCCCTGCCATTATTTTCACTTTTGAATTGTCCTGGAACACTGTTTTTTTCTGTCCCTCACTGTAATATGGCATAGGATCAGTCATTGCATAGGTGTGGCAATGACATCATTGGCACACACAACAGTGTCAATGAATGGAGGAGGTGGAGCTTTACACGTAAAACAGGCACCATTATCTGGTATTAGAGGGAAGCAGGAGCAGTGAAAATTGGCAAATGGTAATCTTCATGGGGGGAGCAAATCAAGGGATGCTAGTTAAAAATCAGGGTTTTGGTCCGCTTTAATAACCACAACAGTATCACAGAGAATGAAATAAAAATATTTTACTGGTTGGAACCTCCATTCTATCCACAATCTCCATTATAACCAAATCTAAATAAAAAAAGATAGCTGAACGAGTGATGTTCTCCAAATCTGATGGCTTTGACTCTCCTCAAACTGCTGGCAACAAAATCTCCACACATAATAGCTTAGAAAAGAAGCATAACTTATCATACACACAACTGTGCTGTAATTATATTCACTAAATAGCTGTACTCACCGGACTCTGCCTCTGTTGTCCGTGGATAGTGTGAAAAAAAAACAAAAAAAAAACATGAGTTATTTTGCAGGCACCAAAACTTTTTAGGTACATACACCTGACCTATATGATCTCCTATCTGCTTAAAGGAGCAATATCGTGAAAATGTGTAATATTAATAATCCATATAAACACATGAGCTAGAGAGAAAAAGAAGGGGTCACTTTTACCCCCGAACCAAATAAAACTTACAAGCTTATAGTTTTCTACTACTGGTAGGAATGAAATCCAGGGGGTGACAGGTTTAGTGTATCAGGGTTGACAGGGCGATGGTGCTCCTTTGAGAATCAATCTCACGGTAATGTGCTCCCTTTGGTTTGATTACCATTATATTTAAATCCTTAAAGTGGACCAAAACCCACTGTTATCAGCCCGGGAATCTATAAGATTCCCTCCAAAAATCGTAATGCCCCACTGTGTGACACCCCACAGGTCGCCCTATACACTTACCTTGTTTCCAGGTCCAACGGCGCATGCATGAGCCACGGGCGCATTCCCACTATCCCTCTAGCAGGACGTGTGCCCACACCAGGCATGCATGTGCCGTAGGACCGGGAAGAGGCGAGTTGGGCCCGTGGCCCCGGGGGGTTTAACACAGCGGGGCACCCCCAATCAGGGTGCCCTGGGGAAAGGACCAAAACCCAGGATAATCAAAATCATGGGTTTTGGTCCACTTTAACAGCAAAATCATAACTAAGCTAAGATACAAAAAGGACTGCGATAACATTAATGGGAAATTAATATTAAATGCTCAATTAAAAGTCCCTGGAGTCTGCCTCCAAAATATTATTGAGATGTTATCTAGTCCCCCCTCGAATTTCCAAAGCTATTTTAACCTATCCAAGATCAGGACTTTTCAAGCTGCAATTCTTCCATCAGGAGCCACAAAAGCCAATAGGAACATGTGGTTGCGTAATAAGTTCAATAGGTAGATGGTGTGCAATCAGCCCACCTGAGAATCTGCCGTTGTCCCAGATTTTGTGAAAATGTTTAGCGATTGGATTGTCTATATGTTTCCTAAAGCTAGGTGGCACCCAGAGCAAGCTGTCTACTTGAATAGGATGACGCCGTAGGGCGACCCAAAAATGTGGATCAGCCATAGCATCAAAGTAAGCCGGGACATCTGTGTAGCTTGGTAATACTTCACTATTTGGAACTCCCAAACCACTAGGCCTCTTTTGTCTAAGCAGGATCTTTTTGTTAACTCTTGGTTTGCTGGATACATAGATATTTAAAAGATTTTATTTTGAAATGCATTTAAATAAAGCAACAGGGCATCCATGTGGAGAATCCTGGCAAAGCATAAATATTTTGGAAATGCTGTCATCTTAAAAGCAGAGTTCATGCCTGACCAACATATCTGGTGTTTATGGCCTTTATATTTTATGAAACCGGAGTTATTCAAATTTCATTTGAATAATGAATTGTAGAAGGAAGTTTGGTTGATCCCCAAATATGGGATGAAATCAGACTCTGATTTGCAACTAAAGTAAGATTTCAGCACCCCACAGTCACCTTCTAAGACTGAAAGATTGAGGGTCCTTAATTTTGCTTTGTTCACTAATAATCCACACACTCAAAACAGGCTAGTAGTTTCTTGATGTTTGGCAAAAGAGGCGGCCTGGATACTAAAATGATTACGTTGTCATCTGCCAACGTGTTTTCTCATGGTAAAAGCAATCTATGTGGATTAACAGCTCAGCATTGCGATCAAGTCCCTTGGTGGACAGCTAGCTTTATTAAGGAAGTCAGACACATTTTTTATGTAACAGCAAGAAGAGAAGCTTTTGTTTTCTGCATTCACCAGTGCTAAACAATATCGATCACCAGGAAAAATACATTTTTTTCCAAGGAAAGGAATAGGCAAATATAATGGTAGATGGAATACCTGCACTTTGACTTTTGACTTGGGTAAAAGTTAACTGTGAAAATTAGCTGCAATAGGCATCTACAGCTTTATTAAAGTTGACAAAGTCTAAATAGATTTTTCATTTTGGCACACTTACATTATTCCCTAGGGGGCATCCCAATCTGGGGTGACTTTTGACTTGGGTAAAAGTTAACTGTGAAAATTAGCTGCAATAGGCATCTACAGCTTTATTAAAGTTGACAAAGTCTAAATAGATTTTTCATTTTGGCACACTTACATTATTCCCTAGGGGGCTTCCCAATCTGGGGTTCACCGCAGTGGGAATTGCTATAGAAGCCCACAATCTGTGCTACATACTTGTCTAGTTCCAGGGTCTCACGTTGGTCAAATGCAGAATTTAGTGGGGATCCTGGAACTAGGTCAGTATTTAGCACGGGCAGGGGTTTCTAGTGAGTCACACTGCTCTAGGGGACATTGTACGTCTAAATAGACTTTTGATCTACTTTAAAATAACTATTACTTCTATAGCATGTAACACTTGGTCCAACATACAAACTAAACAAATACTCACAGAAGGTGCTGGTGATAAAGATATATTTCCAATGGAAACTTTCAGTTCATCTAAGGAGGGCATAGTGTGATGGGAGCCATTATTAGGCTGCATAGGTTTGATCTCCACGTGGAACTTCTTACGGACATCTTCATCATCATCAGAATCACTTGATGAGTAAAAATGGTTTTCTTTGGTATGTGTGCATCAGTTAAGAGAATATCTCGCTCCTTAGAGCTACATTCAAATTGTTAAAGCACAATTCAGACATATTAAACATATAGAGGGCGAATAAAAAGATTGGTACAAAAAGAAAACATACCAGCAACTGCTGTGAAATGGTGGCATCAGTGCAAGTGCTTGCTTTTTGTTGATAGAATTGATAACAGATGTTCAGAGACATTTCTGAAACAAGATTGCTTGTCCATGCTCCCGTCGCCCATTCACTTAAATGAGCAGGCACGTGCAAGGAGCCAGGGGAAGCGGCTCTGTACTTTCAAGCAAGACGGCGCCAGGATCTGGAGTACCAGGAGAACCGTGCAGGCCCCTGGATAAGGTAAGAAGTCTCTTTCTAACACCCTGCCCTCCCATCCTGTCTTAGGGCCAGGGCAGGTGCGGAGGTATCCTTATGACTAAACTTCTGCTTTAACAAGCAAGTTCCAGGAACTCAGCTTGTCAAGTCACAGGCCTTACAAATTTCAATTGGCACAAGCACTAAAATCCACAAGCCAAAACAGAGAAAGCTCGACATGGATTTGCATGCCCCATTAGAGGTGGATGGTTTCAGACTTGTGTTTGTTTAATGTAGACATCTGCCATGTCACAAAGGGCACCTACACTGAACATCTGTTAATGCTCATAGAAACTTAAAGAGCTTATATTTCATGTTATATCGATATTTGTGAAATTAATTACAGCATTCGTTGGTATGTTTTCTTTTTGTACCAATTTGTTTATTGCCTAACTATACTTTGATCTTACCATCCTTATAGAGGGGCAGCCAGACACATGCCATTTCTAAACATGGGTCCAGTCTCTCCTTTTTCCACTACGAAACTGCAGTGTCTACCTAATGAGCAGAGCCAACCCATCCTCCACCTCAAAACGTTATTCCATTGCTCCACCAATGGAATATGAACACAGATTATAGAAACAACAGCGAACAGAGTTTTCCTTTTTCCTGGGCAGTCTTGTTTTACTGGGGGTGGTGCCCTGCCATTTCTTCCAGCTTGCTTCTCATGCTCGGTTTCACCTAGCTTATATCACAGCACCTATATGTATGCGGCATCCTCTGAAAATGGCCTAATCGAGTGACTGGACTAGATGCTGAATTACAACCATGCGCAGGTATTCCAAGAGATCCTACCACCAATTTTAGCAATACATATTTCCTGAGAATAGAAGATGGCCTTTTTAACTACTACTTCTGAACCCACCCCAAGTCCCAATGTCTTGTGATGTTTGGGCATACAGCTGCCTGACAGTAGAAGACATTGCAGAACATCAGGGCATATAAGGGATAGGCCGCCTTCATAGGTTCGTTCACTGTGTCCTGCAGCACTGATTGTGGTCCTTCAGGTTCAGTTTCTGAAGCTGGGAGCTGCACTTCCAGACCTTGACTGTCCAGAAGTGAAAAACCATGTACAACCTTCACGCTAGAATGCCGAAGTATGGCTTGCAGATTAAGGATAGATGAGAGGACTAGGATAGATAAGAGGACCATTAGCTCCCTATGGTACGCCTGACCTGGGGTCTGTTGGGAAGCCCATGAAAGTGAACTTTGCACTTAAGTTCTTGGTTTCCATGGAGCAGAAAGCAATATCTGATAAGTATTTAAGCTATATTTTATGAAAAGGATATAATTCTGGTTATCCTCCGGTTTTATACTATATCCTTCTTCATCAACTGCCGGCAGATTCTTAAAAAAACAAAAAGTGATAAGAGAATTAAAACAAATTATATTTTAATGCACAGAAATTATATTTTATTACTCACTGTAAACTGCAGGCATAACAAAAGTTGAGACCCTGAAGAAAAGCTCTGCCTTATCGTCATGTACCCAATAGTAGAGTCCATAGCAAGCAGCCCCACCCAGAAATAGCTTCATATAGAGGATCAACCCACATAGTGACAAATGTCAAGCTCCAAGACAGTATCAGAGGAAGAGATGGGTTTGGGCACTCCACAAAGGACGACCATGAAAAGCATTTTATGGCGAGTACTAAAATCCAATTTTCCTCATGGCTCTTAAAAGGGTTCCTGCATATGTTCATGTGAGATTGTGATGTTGTAAAGCATGACTTAACCAAACAGAAAGGCACAAGTTGACCCAACAGCTCTTATGGAATTAACGGTCACCCAGAATAGTCTTGCCCATGGACCTATAGGACTCCACAACCATTTCATTTACATATATGAAATTAGTAGAACAGCTCACAGACAGCTAACAGACTTCCTAAAGAGCAAACGATTCTCCATAGGGTAAGAGCGGTCTGGCCAAAAAAAGAAGGAAAAGTGATGTCCTGATTGACAAGTAGGCACAAGACAACTTTTAAGCTGGATTGTCAAGTCAGTGTAACAAAATCTAGTACTGTCTTACATGGAGCACAACACAATTCACATCTTCATAAAATGTCTTTTCAAGTTGGTTTGTTTCTAGATGCTATAAAACCCACAATACCACAATATACTTCTCTAGTTTTTGCACGAAAGACAGCCATGTTTCCAGTTGAGTGTGCCTCATAAATTATTAACTCCAAGCACCACAACAAGCAAGTCAGAGAGTAAACATTGTAAGTCAAACCCAATTAAGACCTGCTTCACCGCTTTAACCTTGCACTGATGGAGAAGCCGCACTTCATTAGTAATGTAATTGCAAGCTAGAACTGGGTAAAAGGCAAGTAGGACTACACAAAGTGCACACACCATAGATCCATCAAGATTCATCAGGAATAAAAGAAAATTAGGACAGGGGTAGCAGATGCAGGAGGCTTGTGTAATGATTACCTGCATTACAACTGACTCACTGCTGGGAAAAAGACCTAGCTAGTAATGTTTATGGAGCAGTAAAGCCTTCATGCATAGAAGAGCCCATGTGACTGCAGAATGAAGGGGGTGGTGAATGTCTATAACAATCGGTTGATATGATAAAGAGCAGAATACTGGGAGAAATATACACTGCTGAACTCCAATAAAAACCGCAATGCAGAAAAAAAAAAGTACAAAAGTGGCAAAACCCATCTACTTTATATCCAAAGTTAAAGGGATACAGTAGACAAAGGCAATTGTTAAGCCATTGTTTTAGACTTGAGCGTTTTTAAATTGAAGAAGAAATGACCGACATATCAAGGTTTACAGTTTTACCTTATTTCTGTTGTGAGATGTGGGCGTGGCCCTTGTCCGCATAATGATCAGCATAATGGACAGGGTATTTAAGCGCACAAGATATTGCTTCTCATTACTCTCATTAGGGATGCCACGTGCTAGTGGGAAGGGGGAGATGGGACAGACAGCAATATGAGCTGGCTGTAATGGCTCAGGCTGCTAATACTAGTGTGCTTGTTCTTGCTGACCTGACAAACCGGAGCAGAGCTATAGACCACCAATCAAGCTCTATGATTGGTGGTCTATGGCTAAGGAATTCAGGGGGTGCGGCACTACTCTTTGCCTTGTTTCTACTTCCAGGAGCAGCTGAGGTCTGAAAAAATAGGTGATGAGTTAAGCTGCTGAATGATAATCTATGCACTACAAGAGTCCCTTTAAGATGCAGCACCAGTCACCATCACAGCAAGAAAAGTGCATCCCTGCTCTGGCTATCACGTGGTGATCCAGGGCAGCAAGGACGCGCTTTCCCAGTTGCAGTGGAGACTGGTGATGCAGCACTGATGCTTTAGCGGGATTGTTTTTTTTTTTTTTATTTTAACACTGCTGGGCTCTTAAAGCCTTTACAGGCTAACAAAAAACATGTTATATCTATAAATTTATACTAAGATATACTAAGTTACTTACAATTGAATCTGCATCTGCATTCTCCCTAAAGAAAAAAAAAAGTTACAATGTACAATTTCCATATTATAATATAAAGCGTATAACATAATATAAAACAAAAATGAATCCTTCTAAAATAATGTAAAAAGAAAGGGGGTTGCCCCAGACTAGAGACCCCCGTAAGTGGGACTGCACTTAAACCTAGGACTAACCATTGCACTACCGCCTCATAATATAAAATTATTTTTTTTTTTACATTTTGAGAGTATTGGTGAGGAGGCAGTGCACACCAGGTTACATCACTTTGGATTTTTAGTTGGTGCCTATCTTATATTTACTTATAAAATGAAAATAGTAAAACTAGGGGCATATGAATCCACTAAAATATACCCCATTATACAGCTCAAAATATTCAGATACATTAAACCGGACCTTCACCATGATTTAATGAAAAGCCCAAACTCTTAAAAAACAATTCCTCAGCATCTAAAATTAATATATTTTACATGTTTAGTCACTAATTTATTATACTTTCCCCCACTGGGCTGCAACTCTGTTCGGGAATTTAGGATACGGGCGCCGCCATCTTGACTCAGAAGCATCACACTTACTGAGGAGAGGAGAGTGGGATAAGGTACAGGGGGGCGGGTTATACCTGTGCTTTGCTCAGACAGAGCAGAGCTGGGGTCAGGGAAAGGTCAGCAGTCCCAGAATGCAGAGCAGCACAGTCACTTCCTGTTTGCAGGCACTTCCTGTTTGCAGGCTGCCTGCAAAAATGGCAGCTTCCATAAGCCGCCATCTTGGATGTTTAAAGGCTTATAAAATGCAGTAGATGCAGGTAGGATGATTTTTAATGTGAGCAATCTGTATGTACAGGGTGTGGGAAACATATAAGATAGACTCTTATTTAGAGTGAAGGTCCGCTTTAAAATGTCATGTACCAGATCATAAATAATGTAACCAATATTCATTAAAAAAATAAAAAGGCAAATATAAAGCAATTGTCCTTTCAACACAATACTTACACGGATTCGGCATCCTTCTCCTTCTTATTTATTATTGTCGGAAGCCCAAATGTCTTTTTTTTCTTTTGCTTGACCCCTGTGTATAGTATAAAGCACATACAAATGTCAACTGGCAGGCGATGTAGAAGAAAACTATACATCTTAGTTCAGAATTACAACTCACCCTCAACTGCAGAGGCTGCATTGCATTCTTCAAATTCAATGGGACCTTTAAAAAAAAAAAAAAAAAAAATCATCATCAAGTACAAAGGAGACACATTTCACTCATTTTAAAATTGTACCACTATAAAACAAACCACCACAATTAAAAAAAAAAAGGTTATCCAGTCCGCAATACCAGGATGCTGGATGCCTAGCCAACCTTTATTTTCAAATAAGCTGCATTATGAAGGCCTTTCCCATAAAATGTATGATTGTTTGGAACAGATCTGTAAATCCATAAATTATCTAAGGTATTATTATGTATTAAGCAAAGCTGCTGTCTCCAATTCAATTTCTGGGTTATGGTTGAGCTGGGAGGGCATGTCATGGTGAAAAATGACTAGATTCCGTATACGCTTGCAGCAGAAAGGCATCCAGGCTGGGATTGGCGCTGGGCAAGGCAGAGGACAGTGCAACCAAAAATAGAATGAAAGAGAAGAAACAACTATGATTTGAGTGCAAAAAATAGTAAAGGGATTTTAATGGGGGGATAGTGTATACAACAAAAAGTGCTGGCTTAAATAAAAACGTTTCGGTTTTCTGGACCTCTTTCAAGAGGGAAGCGGTATCCATTTCCTTTTGATTACTGTTTTATACCCTATTTAGATGTGCTCCAGTGTACTGGATGCTGCCACAGCAGGGGTGCGCGCGAAGGCACCCATTGCTGACGTCATCCGCAGCGTCAGACGTTCGTCCCGCCAAGCGGGGACAAAAAGTGTCCTCCAATTGGCGACAGGCGTGCGGGGCAGGCACTGGTGTCACTGGGCCAATCAGCTGTAAGAAACCGTAAAGATGGCGGTTGCTAGTGAGGCGAGGCTGAAGCGTGGTTAGACAACCACCAAGATGGCCGCCATGTACCTGGCGACAATGCCCCGATTGCGGTACCGGAAATGTAGGTAAGTGGAGGTTTCTATTGGAACCAAAAAGATGGCAGATGTGGACGCGGCAACATAAACATACGTCCTTGTGTCTCCTAAGAAGGATCCGGCCCGATTGCGTAGCCGGAAACACGTACACCCAGAGGACCCTATTCCAACTGAAAAGATGGCCGCCGTGGATGCGGCGACATAAGAAGGCTAGTGTCCTGGTGTATCTGAGGCAGGGCAAAAACTAGGCTGGTCCAGACAGAAGTGGGGTGGGTCTCTCAGGCAGTATAATCACCTCTTTCATGGCAATGTCACCACTTTCAGCCTAAATGGCTTCTTTGTTGACCTCACTTCTAGGCTTTCTACCAGCATATTGATCAGCATATTGATCTAAAATAATTTTCTCTTTTCAAGGCATATAATCACCTCTCAGTGTACAGGGCAAACATTTCTGCTAACAAACCCTGACACATTTGTCAGAGGAGAACATAGGGAAGAGGTTGCTGGCAACTGTACCCTGGGAACTGTAAATTATATATTGACTTAAATGAATCATGTAACAAAACAAAAGCATAAAAGTAAACAGACAAATCCACCCAGGTACATAACAGAATTATTCAAGAATAAATATCACGATGGTAAACATAATATCATTTTCAAAGACGGTTAAGACCAGCCTTGCAAAATAAATGTCCCAATTTTGGAAGAAAAGGCCCACCTGCAGCACAGAATGAAAGCTACTGTTTTATCAAATATGTATTTATGATACTACTGATGGTTCCAACTTTAGTGATGAATTTTACTGACACCGATCTTATTTAGAGGACTGGAAAATCTTGAAAACAGAGTGAGAAAGAAGACAGTGGTCCTTTATCTAAGTTGGCACTCATCTCTTGACACTGCAGAGCGGGCAGCATCCCCAGCTCAATACAATCTGGAAGCACCCAGCAAAGTGAATGCTCCAGTTAGTAATAGAATCCTTTATGTTTTGTGTGTCCTGTAAATGAACAGTGTCAAACACAGGGAAAATCCAATCACTTTGAGTCATATACGCGTATGACCTATTCACTGTGCTTAGACTGCCCTCTGGTGCTCAAAAGCAGAAGTTGCACTTCTGCAGTGGAGACTCAAGATCTATATAGAGGTCATCAGGTAACTTATTATACATTGAGGAGATGGCAGTGAAATTGTGATCAAATCAAATTCAGGGACATAAATGCACTGAGATTACATTTTCCTGCAGTGGCCATAACATCCTATTGATTAACATGTTATTTGCAGCAGGTCAGTGTGATCTTTCCAGCAATCTTGAAATGTGAATCATTTTTACTGGCAGCGGGGCAATTTTTGGTAGGTAACACTGCATCAGAAAGATTCATCTAAAAGACTCCAGGGCCGACCGATTAATTGTCGGGGTATCCCAATCAGATGTGTGAAACCCTGCCCATAGCTCGCAAACACTCACCTTTCCAGCAATTCCATGGCACGCTTGTAAGCAGCGGCCGCAGCCCAGGGTACTTGCAACTGAGGCACATCCTTGTCTCTTCCCTTTCTTTATGCTGATCTCTGTGTGTTATGAGAGCTTTATGACTGATTGGACGAGAGCCCATGCATGCACCTTGGGACTTTTTGAGGGCGATCAGGGGTGCTTCGCACAGCAGGGCATCCCCAGGGACAAGGACCTATCACCAGGATAGTAAAAATCTTGGTGATAGGTCCACTTTAAAGAGCCTGTAAAACCAACAAGGCAGCAAGAAGCTTATGTCCATTTGATGCGTCTCTCTCCATTATCTGCAGCGCCGGATAGAAGCGGTAGCAGGGATCCAAAGTTTACCTCTACTTTCATTTTCATTCCTCCAGGACCACAACAAAAAAGTGGTCTAACAACTACTCTCTCCCTTGGTGTTTTTAAAGTGGACCTTCACCCTGAATAAGAGAATATCTAAAATGTTTACCACACCGGGTACATACAGATTGCTCACATTAAAAATCAATATGAGCCTTTAAACATCCAAGATGGTGGCTTCTGGAGCCTCAGGCAGCCTGCAAACAAGAAGTGTCACTCTGCATTCTGGGATTGCTGTCCTTTTCCTGACCCCAGCTCTGCTCTGACTGTGCAAAGCACAGCTATAACCCCACCCCCTGTACTTTATCCCACTCTCCTCTCCTCAGTATGTGTAATGCTTCTAAGGCAAGATGGTGGCGCCCGTATCCTAGAGTCCTGAAAAGAGTTGCAGCCCAGTGGGAGAAAGAATAATAAGTGAATAAAAACTTAAAATATATTAATTTTAGATGCTGGGGAATCGTTTTTTAAGGGGTTGGGCTTTTCATTAAATCATGCTGAAGGTTAAGTTTAATGCAAGCAAGCACAACAAGCCACAGAGGTCCCACAATTGTCTAGGACCACAGTACAGCATTCTAAAGACTCGCAGCTGCCCTGTACCATGTCCTTCCTAGCTCCCCCCATGCCCATAAATCCCAGCAGATTATATTTTTATAAATAATGAAAGATTGAGAGGCATTGAAATGGCTCATTTTATACTGTTACTATGGGGGGAGGTAAGTGTGCCTGGCCTTTGTAAACTGGTAAGTCCTTGAGACCCTAGCAACAGAGCATGACCAGTTCTCTAGGTAGGCTGACAGTTAAGGTTAAACTGCATCAGCGTATAATTCTTCAATACTTGATCTGTCTTAAAGACTTGGTCTGTCATTGGCTCAGTGATGCGTTTGCGCATCCAGGTCACTTGGTACAGAGGGAGTGAAGGTATAGAAGAATGAAGAACCTAAGGATCAAGAGGCAGTTGCTGTGGGGGAGTAAGGAGTCATTTAAAAGCTTAACAAGTTGTCTTGTCTACATCTTACAGACAAGTTCAAGGAAGTTCCACTGTAAAAGTTACTTCCCCCAAATCCTCTTTCAAAAAACGAATACATTAGAAAATTTTCCAGTAGGACTAACCCACAGAGGCTTATTCCTGCATCCGCTTTCCATGGCACAGCGAGTGGCAGTGCTTTGCGTGCCTGGCATGGTGCCAGTTGACAGCCCAGCTGGATATCAGTGCACATCGTGACCTCCCTCCTGTGGCGTGTCACTTCCAAATCGTTTCCACAGTAGAAAGTTTATTCAACCTCTCTGGAAATTCAGTGGACTTGCCATCATTCTGCTATTTAATCAGAGGACATTTTATTTTTCTGACAGCACTAAAGCCATGGAGCAATTCCTAATGAACAGCTTGAAACAAGTGGAATTTCAGATGTTTTAGCCTCAATTAATTCGGCTGTCAAAACAAATGACTGCTCTTAGCAGTGCAGAGAAAAGACTGGGTCAGCACAGGTCACCTCTGTGAGTACACAATCAAGCTATGTTTTGGCCTTTTAAACAAGCTGGCTAAGCCAAGTGTGATGGCGGCTTTATTAACTTGTAAGAACGCTGTGCTGCCCTGTATTTATTGAGAACATTACTAATAGGTGAAATACGTGTGCTATTCACAGGCATGTATCCCTTTTTTATTGCTATTGACCATATTAACAGTTTAGGGCCTGCAACAAATATGACCAGAAATATTAAATTCCCCCTTACTATTATGCCCTTACCTCCTTTCTCAAAACACTTTACTGGCCATGCCATTTGCTAACCCAGCTAAGTGACACTATTCACAGAAAGACCAGCTCCTAAGGGGATCGATAAACACATTGAACCACAGAGATCGCAGTGCCAAAAGGAATCCCTACTACATTTCTCACATGTGCATATGGACTGAGTCGGATTGTGTGGGGCGAAGATCAACCCCTGCTAAGAGCCGCTCTCAGCACACAAGCTTCAAAAGGATCACATTCCCCTATGGTTCCGGGAAGTTCCCAGCCACAGTTCACCCTAACCACAAGCCAAATATATATTCAGAACCAGAGTATATATATTCAGAACCAGAGTATATATATTCAGCACTAGAATATATATATTCAGCACCAGGAGGCATCAGTTTTCCTGAAAGGTGCAATAGCCCCCAGATAGTACTTCAGACACCTAACTACATCCAAAGAGTGCAAAACCCTCTCCTTGGGGGGGGGGGGGTTCCGGCCTGAGACTGGAGGGAGCGTGTGAGCGTTCTCCGGTTCCCCAAGCCCCAAAAAACAGCTGTTCCATAGGGGTCAGAGACCTACCTTAACTATGCCCAAGAAGCATAAGAAGCCTGGAAGAAGGAGCGACGGTGGTGGCATGTCGGCAAGGCGTCTTTTGCCAGAGCGGCTGAGAAGAAGAGAGGAGGCGGAGGATCTCAAGATGGCGGCAGCGGAGATGTCATGGTGGAATAATGCGGCCGGTGAGCACGGTGCGAGGGGTCAGGGAAGAGGTTGGAGAGGAGGCTGGGTGTACCAAGATGGCGCCTGCCGCCCAGCATCTACACCCGGAAGTAGTGAGTGAGCCGGGAGAAGAGCGCTCGGGGAGCAGCAGTGAGGCGGTGAATGTTGCAGTCGGAGCCGGGCCATGTTTGGCGATGGTGAAAGTGAGCAGTGGGCTGCCTCAGTGAACAGCACTGACAGAAGCGGCGGAGATGGGGGCAGCAAGATGGCGGCGACCATAACCCGCACTGCTTCCCCAAAACGTCTCAGTGGCATGGCCACAATCTCCCAGGAAGGGATGCCCACACAAGGAGGCAGCTACGGGAATCAAGCTGGGGAAAGGATAGCATGCCAGGAGGAGCCTCCCCAGAAACACCTTGAGCCCCGGGTCCCGCCGGCCCCGTCCTCTCCTGGTGACCTCCAGCTAATGGCGCCAAGTTTAGAGGGGCAGAACACACGTCATGCTGTTCCTTCAGCAAGTGGATCCTTAAAGTGCCATATCGCCAACATGCGTGCGGGAATCGAGGAGGACACTGGGGACATTACATTCTCAGTAAAGGGCCCCGGAAATAGATGTCATGCCTCGGATCTAGGCAGATTCGCTTTTAAACCCAGAATGGATCGGGGGGTGGCGCCCCCACCCCATTCGCTTCCGGGTCACACGGGGCTCACCTCATGTGCCCACGGTGGGGCCCTCCCTCAGAGACTGGTGAAGAAGAGAGATGAGCCAGCGTCCCAACCTAGTATGGTGTCTACTGCAATGTTGGGGTCGCCTGTGTCCCCTCTCCTGCCCTCCCCAGCGGCCCCGATTGCCGACCGTACCCCTGCACCTGCTGCCCCGGATGAGTGGGGTGTGGATGCACCGCCGGAGATCCCTGATGAGATGCTACGCGAACGACAGATTCATCTTGAAACTATCTCTCTTTTGAGAGGTATTCCGACCAAGTCAGAAATCGAAAACTTAATAGCCAAGTATGAAGCTGCACACAGTCCCGCGGGGTGAAACCCCCCCAAAACCCACAAACCCCCTTACCTCAGCTTCGGCGGCGGCCGGCCGCCGCCTCCTTCGCGCCCCTCTAGGCGTGCGCGCGCCCGCGCCGGCCGTCTGTGAATGGCGTGCGCGCGCGCGTCAAGAGGGACGCGCGGGAGGCGGCGGCGGAGGAGCCGCTTGTCTGCGGCTGTCAAATCCCTTGTCCGTCGGCGCTGGGAGCGGGGAGAGGTGAGTTTTTAGGGTGATCGGGGGGGTTTCACACAGTGGGGCACCCCGATCGGGGGTGCCCCACCGAAGTGGACCAAGACCCAGGATAGTCAAAATCCTGGGTGTTGGTCCACTTTAAGCTTTGAAGGGGCTACAATCAAGATTATGCAGGACTTGTCCAAACGGACCCTTCAAATGCGTAGAGTGATGAGACCCCTACTTGAAGCTTTTGCCAGCAAAGGAGCCACCATACAGATGGGGTTATCCTTTTCATTTGATCGTTAAAAGCCCTGAGGGGGAATTTCTATTGAAGAAGCATGAGGATCTGGAGGGCTTGTTCGAGTTCCTGCGGTGTGAGCCGGTCTGGATCCCGGACTGGCTGGATCCGGGTGGGCCCTCAGCACTATCTCGGCCGCCTAACAGAAGAAATCGAGGTCCCAGGAGCTTCAGAGATCTTTCTCGAGTCGGAGGCCCATCTCGGAGGCCCGTGGGGGGTCTAGAGAGACTCTGAGTCGTGGGGGTCTCTCAACCGGCAGACCCAGCGCCACCCGAGCTCTCGGTTCGTTTGGTCCCCACTCTCCCTCGGCTTTCTCATCTGAGGTGGGGGGGGTGGGGGGGACGATGAACGAACAGAGTCAGTTGGCTTCTCCTGCTGAAGACATTTGAATCTGTTGTTACGTTGATCCACCGCAGTAAGGCCTCTACTGTCCAGTTTGCCTTCCCTTGATCATCAGAGTGAGACTTCTTTGTTTAACGTTTTGGTAGGATTTTCGTGTAATAAGACGTGGAGCCATGGGCGGGAGTGCCTCAGGCCTCCCGTGCATCTGCTCCTGGACCGCCCATGGTTGGTAGTGATGTGTCATCTTGGGCTGGGTGAGAGTGGAGTGAGCACACCTGTGCGCCCCCTCACTCCTGTTGGACGCACTACCCCCCAATAGGCTGGTCTTTAGGGGATATTTGTCCCCTTAGACTACAACTATCCCACGAGTTGGGAAACTTAGTTACTGTTTGGTGTATTTTTTCTACTGGTCTAGCTTCCCTTCCCCCCCTTCTTAACCCAGTATCCCACACCTGATTAGAGCAGCTTCCGTCCTTCCTTCCCCTTTCTAGGTAGTGCGGATCTCCGGGTGCGCCCCTCGTTGGAGCCCGTTTGGCCCTGCGTGGCGCTGGCCATGGCTGATATCCGTATAGTGTCCCTTAACACCAAAGGGCTTAACAGCCCTGAAAAGAGATCTCTTATATTGAGGAATTTGAGAGGTCTGAGAGCTCAAGTAGCCTTCCTGCAGGAAACACATTTCAAGAGGGGTAAACCGCCTTTCCTCGGCAACAGGTACTACACGAGAGCTTACCACAGCTATTCGGCTGACTCTAGATCCCGGGGGGCCAGCATACTCTTGAGTGCAGCTCTCCCCTGGGAGCTGGTGGACTTCAAAGCAGACGAGGAAGGGAGATGGGTCTTCCTCAAGGGGAAGATTGCCTCCTGTAGTTCTACTTTTGCCACCGTGTACGTGCCGAACACGGGACAGGTGGCCTTCTTGGAATCTGTCCTGGAGGAGCTGTCAACCTTTAGGGAGGGTGAGCTAGTGGTGGGAGGAGATTTTAACCTTGCCCTCGACCCCCCTTATTGACACCTCTAGGGGGGGGGGGCCCACACGAGTCCTATGCGAGGCTCAAAAAAACTCTTGCATTGCATAAACTGTTTGATCTGTGGAGAATTATTCACCCCAACGAGCTTGACTATACGTTCTGTTCTGGTTCCCACGGGTCTTACTTGAGGATTGACTGGTTCTTGGTCCCTCATGCCTCCCTGTGCCGGGTTTCAGAAGCCACGATTGGTAGCATCACGGTCTCTGACCATGCCCCAGTTACCTTGACAGTTGCCTGCCCCACTCAAATTCCGAGGAGTTGGTCCTGGAGGCTTAACTCGTCCTTACTTGAAGACCAAAATGTTCTGGAGGAGGTACAGAAGGACCTAAATACATTTTTCCAGCTTAACTCCCCTGAGGTTAATCCTGGGATCTTATGGGAGTCGCACAAATGAGTCATAAGGGGCACTTTTATCAAAATTGGTTCCAGGATTAAAAAAGAGAAGGCCAAACAGGTGAGAGATGTGCTGAAGGAGATCGGGGCTGTGGAGAGGAAGCACAAAAAATCCTTGGCTAGTGAATTTCTCCCTGTTTTAACCTCCCTGAGGGAGAAACGTAAAACATTATGCTGTGACAAGATTAAAGCACAAATAAGCAACTGTCGTAGAATTTTCTACGAGTCGGGCGACAAATGCGGCAGATTACTAGCGAAGGCCCTTAGGGAGGAGCGAGTTAAAACGTACGTCCTCAAAATTTCCACTGTGGAGGGGCATGTAACACACCTGTTTAGCGAAATTGGAGACACATTCAGGTGGTTTTATGAGCGTCTGTATAATCTTCCGAAGGAGTGGAGGGAGACGAGGACCCCATAGAACGCTATCTTGTAGAGTCTGGCCTGCCGAAGCTCCCCAGAGACGTTCTGGAGGAAATGGAGGACCCAATCACAATGGCCGAACTGCATAAAGCAGTAACAGGAGCGGCAGGGGGGAAAGCCCCGGTACCTGATGGCCTTAGCCTCCCGTATTATAAGAAGTTCTTTCCTCTCCTGGCCCCAAAGCTCCTTGAAGTTTTTAACTCTATTAGAGACGGCAATGCCCTCCCCATAGACTCGCTGAGAGCATACATCTCAGTGATCCCTAAGGATGGTAAAGACCTGGCCCAATGTTCGAGTTACAGGCCGATTTCACTCCTGAACGTTGATCTGAAACTATTTGCCAAGATTTTGGCAAATGATGAAGTTCTCGGAGTCCGCTGAATGTAGAGCCCTACTGGCTGGTCCCCGGGGATCCGCACGCCCCTCTTCCCCCACCCCTCCCACTTAGTATTTTAGTGACCACACAGACTCATGTTCTGTTCATTCGTTTTGAGTTTATTGTGCTGTTGTATATCCGCATGGCCGGTGGCCTTCCCTTTACATGGGACTGAGAGTGTAACTTTCAATGTGTCTGTTGTGTATTCGATAATCTGTATGTGTACCATTATTTTTGAAAAGCAAAAATAAAGAATATTAAAAAAAAGCATCCTAGCATTGCTAGGATTAGGGCACAAAGAAGGAAGAACAATATCCTGATTCAAATGAAAGGCAGACACTACCTTAGGCAGAAAGTCAGGTTTGAAACGAAACACCACCTTGTCCTGGTGTCTCTCATAGTAGGGGGGCTGAATGGAAAGCGCCACCAACTCAGACACACGCCTGACAGAAGTGATAGCCACCAGAAATACAACCTTGAGCGTAGGAATGGCCAAGGCAGCATCCTGCACAGGTTCAAAGGGAGCACCCTGCAAGGCTGACAGAACCAAGTTCAGATCCCAAACAGGCACCGTAGACTTACGTGGGGGGCGCACATGAGTGACCCCCTGGAAAAAAAGTCCTGATCAGAGGGTGCAGAGCAAAGGACTTCTGGAAGAAAATAGCCAGGGCAGAAACCTGACCCTTCAGAGTACTGAGTTGGAGCCCCATCTCCAACCCATGCTGCAGGAACTCCAGAATCCTGGAAATAGAGAACACACGACAGGGAAGAGACCTAGACTCACACCAGTCAATGTAGGCATGCCAAACCCTGTAATAAATGGAAGAGGAAGACTTCTTCCTAGCTTTAATCAAAGTATCCACAACAGAGGAAGACAGCCCCTTCTCCATCAAGATGGAGGTTTCAGCAGCCAAGCCGTCAAAGCCAGAGTTTGTAAATTGGGATGGCGTAGTGAGCCCTGAGTGAGCAGATCTGGCACCAAGGGCAGAGCGTACTGATCTACTGCCAGCTGTACCACATCTGCGAACCACACTCTTCTTGGCCACCTGGGGGCCACCAGAACTGCTGGCACCCTTTCCAGAGCAATCTTGCGCAGAACCCTGCCCAGCAGGGGGATTGGAGGGAAGACATACAGGAACTGAAAGTCCTGCCATGACATCGCTAGCGCATCCGAGGTCAAGGCCAGAGGATCCTGGGACAGAGAGACAAAGGCTGGGAGCTTGTGATTGTGGCGGGACGCAAACAGATACACATCTGGTCGACCCCAATGGTGACACAGAGATTGAAACACCCTGCTGCATAGGGACCATTCTCCCTGGCGAGAGGTCCCCCTGCTCAGAGAGTCCGCCAGGCGATTTTCCACCCCCGGGATGTACACAGCTGATATGCAGGGGACATTGGTCTCCACCCAAGTCAGGATCAGAGACGCTTCCTGGAGGGCCCCCTTGCTCCGGGTCCCTCCCTGAAGATTGATGTAGGCTACTGCCGTCTGGTTGTCCGAACGCACTTGAACAGGCAGGCCCCAAAGGAGAGTAGTCAAGTGAGTCAGAACTAGCCTGATCGCCCGCAGTTCCAAGACATTGATAGGTGTGTGGGCCTCCTGAGGGCCCCACCTCCCCTGGAACCGCAGGGACTTCCAGCCTGACAGACTGGCATCCGTAATGACCGTCTCCCAGGAAGGGGCAAGAAAGGATCTGCCCCCAACAGGTTCCTTGAGTCCATCCACCACGAGAGGACCTCCTGACCAGGGGGGAGAGCGCACAGACCCTGTCCAGGGACACTAGGTCCTTGTCCCATACTGACAATAGGTGAAGTTGCAGGGGCCTCAAGTGGAACTGAGCATAAGGGACCGCTTCGAAGCAAGCCACCATCAGGCCCACCAGCTGCATCCCCTGCCTGATGGAGGGATGGGGACAAGCTAGGAGGGACTGAGCCTGTGCAATCAGACTATCCACCTTCTGTTGAGGAAGGAAGATCCTTGCCTGAACTGTATCCAGATTTATTCCTAGGAATGGAGTTACCAAGGAAGGACTTGGGGTGGTTGATCACCCAGCCAAATGACTCCAGAGTGGACACCACCAGCTGAGTATCCAACTCTGCCTGATGTAGAGACTGGGAAGTGATGAGAATGTCGTCCAGATAGGGAAGCACGCGGACGCCCTGACATCTGAGCAGAGACATCACGCCAGCCAGCACCTTGGTGAACACCCTGGGAGCTGAAGTGAGGCGAAGGGCAAGGCCACAAACTGGTAATGTTGATCCATCAGAGCGAACCTGAGGAACCTTTGATGACCTGGGAACACAGGAATATGAAGATAAGCATCTTTGATGTCCACAGAAGTCATGGAATCCCCTTGGCGCAGGGAACTGATGGCAGAGCAGAGAGTTTCCATGCGAAAGCGCCTGCCCCTGACAAACTTGTTGAGGATCTTCAAGTCCAGGATGGGCCTGACTGAACCATCTTTTTTGGGTATTGTGAATAGGTTGGAATAAAAGCCCTTGCCTTTTTCTCTTAAGGCGACCTGGCAGATGACCCCCAGCTCCAGGAGGCCTTGCGCTGCTTGCACTAGCTCCTGAGCTGACACAGAGTCCTGAGGAATCCGGGATCTGATGAATCTTGGAGGAGGATCGGCAGTAAACTCCAACTTGTAACCAGAGGACACTACCTCCTGAATCCACCGGTCTGAGACATGAAGCCTCCAGACGTGAGCGAAGTACTGCAGCCGTCCCCCCACCAGGATGGGTGAGGGCGCCCCATCATGCCTGAGGGGGCTTGGGAGAGGATTTTGCTTTGGGACCCCAGGAGGAGCCAGAACGTCCACGTCCTCTGCCTCTACCCCAGAAATCTCCCGGGCCCCAGGAAGGGAAACCCCCTTCCCTGCCTTGCACCACGGTAAGGGGAGGAGAAGGAACCCTGACCCTGAAAGGGCCGAGATTGCCGCCTGCGCAGGGGTAACCTGCCTCCCTTAGCAGAAAGGTCCAGGCGCAGCCAAACAGAGCGGCGTATAGCAACCACCAAGGCTGAGGTTCTACTACACATCCTAATGGTGTCATCCAGAGCAGAAAGGATATAAGCAATAAAAATCTCACAATGTGACAAGGCCCTGAATTCGGCACTAGAAGCATCATCAGGGGCATTTTCCAGCAGAACCTTGAGGAGAGTCCTGATAGCCACAGCAGTAATAGCAGAAGCACAGACAGGGCGCAATGCAGATCCCACACAGGCAAAGGCATGGGAAGCCAACTGGTCAATGCGCCTGTCCTCACTATCCTTCAGGGTAGTGGAATCAGGGGAATGCCCCACAGAAGTGTTGGACAACCCCAAGACTGGAGCATCCACTTCCGGGGGGGTTGACCAACATTTAACCACTTCGGTGGGAAAGGGATACCTTTTATCCCAGCCCTTAGGGATTCCGGGAAGCCGGCTGGGACGCTCCCACTCTTTGAGAACAAGATTATTGAAATGGGCCTGTTCTGGAAATTCCAAACGTGGCTTCGCAGTATTAAACAATTCCCCCTGCTGTTTGGGAGCAGCAGCAGTAAGGGAAATGGAGAGCACTTCAAAAATCAACAGTCAAAAGTCTATTGGTGTCATCAGCATCCCAGGGATCAGAGCCAGGGTCAGCACCACTGTAATGCTGATCATCAGACAGCTCTGAATCGGAGAACAATTCCCCCTCTTCAAGGGGGGTATAGTCAGTCATGTCCAGAAATTCCTCAGTTTCCATAGGGAAAACAGACACACCAGGCACCACATGCCGCCTCATAGCCAGGGCCTTACGGGCCACAGAGCTAGCAATCAACCTCTCAATGGTAGCCAGCCTAGGAGACACCTCAGGTTGAGACCCCCCACTAGTGTTCAGCTCACTGGGAGTCAAATTCAGGCGAGGGGGAGTAGGTGAAGACATAGTGGGCGCAGGCCCAGTCACCGATGGTCCAGAATGCAACGCAAGCGCCTGCTGGGTACACAGACCCGCACATCATCACTTACAGGGGATGCCCCACGTGCCACACACAGCCGGGCCTGTCCCGAGGGGACCCCGAGCACAATGTCTTGTGAAGCCTCCATATGGTGATTATAGTGGGCCAAATGGCCAATAGGAATTACGCCGTACAAGCAACGCGGGATGCCCCAAATGTTCGCCAGGGAAGTGGGAGGATTTTACAGTGTAGGCCTCTAATAAAGTTAATATAACTAATAGAGGGGACAGGACCGGGAGAAACCTCTTAGAACAGTTATCACGCCTGAAAGACATAACAATGACACCCCATCAGCACACCAAAATGACAATTGAATAAAAGCCAAGCCCACAGGGGCACTCACAGACCGCGGTGGGGAGCAGGCAATCACACCAGGAGAGGACCAACATGGCGCTGGAGGAACCTCAAGGGGCGGGCCGCAGGAGGATACGACGCGGAGCGCACCAACAGACAAGCCACGCCCCCTCCGAGAAGCGCACAGACAGGCTGGGACGCAACAGCCAATGGGCACACAGGGATTCTTGATGATGATGCCGCCACTGACGCCATAAGGCGTGTGTGTCAGCGGCGGCAAATTCAAAAATGACCTAGGTGAAGACAGGGCTCGAAGCCCTGAAAATTGAAGCGCAATCACACATGGCAATAAACACACATACCCCCCCTTCCGAACGGGACAACGAGAGAGGGGGGAGAGTGGATGTCCATTCAAGAGACCCACCGATGACCAGGGCAAGAGCGGACGGGGCATCCCAAGTCAGGTTCACCATAACCTGCACCGCCTACCCTTTGGTGGGGGATTGCGGTCGGAGCCAGGCTCCGTAAAGAGAGCACCTGTGATAGGTGCTGCCTACCATCACCCGACCAGCGCAGCCAAAGCTGGGAGGCATAAGTAATAAGCGGAACGGGTGGAAATAGTCCTACAGGGCCGCGGGCTGTTAAGCCCCACTCACCTGCGATAAGAGAAGCCATCTTCTTGACCTTCGCAGCCGACTGCAGAGAAGAAACTGGGGAATTTGTGGGAGGACCCGGGTATATATGGGACCGGGAGGGGCATCTTTTTGCCATCTCTGCAGTCCAGGCCCTATGGCAGAGGTAATCCCATCTGTTATGAATTATCATCTGTAGCAGGACGTGCTGCATACTTAGAATAGATCCCTTACCTTATCCAGGGGCTTGATCCACTCACCCAGCGCCATCTTGCTTGAATCCTTCAAGTGAATGGGCGGCAGGACTGGGTGTGGACTTGAGGCACCTGGCACTGTGCTTTCTCTGCGGCGGCCACACAGAGACCAGGGGAGCAGCACTGGCTCGCTGACTTCTAACCCCCTCGTCCTGCCTTAGCACCAGGGAAGGGTGGCAGGGAGTCACCTTTTGACTTAACTTCCACTTTAAAAGACATACTCCCCATCTGGAACATTGCAGCTATGGTTGGGGGAGAACATCGGGTACATTTTTTAATGAATAACTGACCACGCAGACACAAATACATGTAAAATCTGCCATTTTCCCTGCCTTTGCATTGCACACAATATACTTTTATGGCTCTGTAAGCCTGCGGTTGTGGCCATGCAGGACTTTTTGCAACCTTGTCATTAGAAGAGCAACAGGAGGAGCCATCATGGGATTTTCTTTACGGGTACTAAAGCGTCTGCCACGATCACATAGCTGTACTGACAGGTATGGCTAGTAGCCTAATTCAGATACTTTGTTATTTTGATTTTAGTACTTTTCTTTTCTACATTAAAGCTTCACTTTTTAGTCTAGTGCAGCGGTACTCAAATGGCAGACCAGGGTCCGAATGCGGACCTCGGCACCAGATTTCCGGACCCCTTTGATGACAGCCTTGCACTGTGTTGCCATGCTCAGCACTGCCCCCTTTACTTGGTCGGCGATATAGTGCTTAGTCTCCCTGCCAGTGTCATGGCTCCCTGGCACCTAACATTGCAATAAGAAGCACTGCACGGGTAGAAAGTGGTATTGCAAAGTACACACAAACTTTGTTTCTCAACCTCTCTGCCCCATCCAATCCTATCCCGCTGCCCCAACTCCGCCCCATCCCTGTCTCGCCATCTCTGCCCTATACATCTCCATCCTCCCACGTTGTCCCCATCCCTATTCATTCCTGCCCCATCCATACCTGTCTTTTTTAGTTTTGCCTGTGGAATCTATTGCCCTCCAGTGCGAATTCCTACCCCCCCCCCCCCCGACCTTCACCTCTCACTGGATGACTGTATATGGACCTTTACAAGAAGTGGTTGAGTATCCCTGTTCTAGTGTATGATTTCAAGCATTCTGAGTCAGCACAGAAGGAAACAGAAGTAATTAGAAGAGCAATAACCGAGTGGTGATGTGCATTTCCAAAGGTCAGGTACAAGCGTGACAATGAACATGGTTACTATTCTCATGTGGAACAAGTCAAATCACACATGGTTAGAAAGCTCTCCACACTACCTGTCACACAGAAAAAAGCTTCCCAAGTACAAGAAAAAATACTGTCTCTCACTCTGCTAAACACATGTACTTACTCGGCCTGTCTTTACCAGTGCCTTTAGACTCGACAAACTTCTCCAGTAAACTCCCAACTGTGATGTTTGCCATGTTGTTTATGAAGTCTTCATGGACCTAAAAAGAAATACAAGCAGATAAAAACAAGTCTGAAGTAGTAGGTCGCTTCATTCAACATTGTCTTTGTCACATGCCCCTAGTTGAAGTTGAACAACAGAAAACTGTATCTGCTCAGGGTTAAGATAATGCATTCCCAGTCTACGGCTACAAGGCGAACGAGATTGCATGCGCTAACGAGTGTAATAAAACCATATACCGATGTATTGTGGGTTTCATTTTAACACATTTTGACAAAGGGTTAAGTTTTCCTGCTTTCTTCTCTCCCTTTGCTGGCTGTCACTAGCTGCATCTTACATCCAGCCATCATTTAGCCTGATTTATATTGCCCAATAACACCCAGTAAGCTCTCTCCCCTTTACTGGGCCTCCTCAGCAGCAGATGACAACACGTACATGTATTTTTCAATGTGCGGGTCCCTTTAGAAGTCAATTCCTTTTCAGGGTCCCTGAAAAAGGAAGCAAGTTCTTAAAGTGGACCAACACCCAGGATTTTGACTATCCTGGGTCTTGGTCCACTTCGGTGGGGCACCCCTGATCGGGGTTCCCCGCTGTGTGAAACCCCCCCGATCACCCGGAAAACTCACCTCTCCCCGCTCCCACGTGGCCGCGGACAAGCGATCTGACAGCAACGGACAAGTGGCTCCTCCGCCGCCGCCTCCCGCGCGTCACTCTTGACGCACGCGCGCCCGCGCCGGCCATCTATAAGATTCCCGGGCCGATCAGCTCCCTCCCCGCGGGGCATCCGAAACAGGGATGCCCCGCTGTGTGAAACCCCCCAGGATGCCCACAAACCTTACCTTCTCCCCGTTCCAACGGCGCATGCACGGGCCGCAGCCGCCTCTTGCGCTTCCCTCTAGCAGGGCGTGCACCCACGCCGGCTGTTTGTGAAAGGCCGGCGCGAGCGCGCTCCCTGTTAGAATAAAGCGCAAGAGGCGGCCTCCAACGCGCTCAGTTTGGTTGTCGCTTGTCCGTACATACCACAGCGGCTCTGAGTGCTCTGATTGGACGAGCGCTCGCATAGGAGCAGGGTGAGGTGAGTTTTTTTGGGCGTTCTGGGGGGTTTCACACAGCGGGGCACCCCCGATCGGGGTGCCCCACAGAAGTGTACCAAAACCCAGGATAGTGAAAATCCTGGGTGTTGGTCCACTTTAAGCAACTCCTATAAGCTTCAAACGGCACATGCAGCCGAACTCAAGCTCTACCACTTGTGATCCCTACCTTTTGTTTCCACCCCCATCCTTTAGACTGTAAGCTCACAAGGGCAGGGCTCTCTTTCCTACTGTCTCCTGTGCTCACAACACTTGGTTTGAACCTCGTGGCATCTAAGTTTTGTATTGTTCCCGGTACTATATGTTTAATATTGTCTGTAATCATACCTTGTAAAGCGCTACGGAAGATGATGGCACCCTAAACAATAATAATAATGGTCCTGGAGAACAGAAATTAAAGGAGGAGCTAACTTTTGAACCCTGCTCAACTTCTACTGCAAAAAAAGGAGGAAGGGAACATGGGACAGACATTAAGGTGAGCAATTGCCTGGACAGTTCCTGGATGCTGGATACCCCACTAGTGTGAAACCCTCCAGATCTCCTGTAACAGATTAAAGTGGAGCGAAATGGCTTAAACCAGACTAACACAACAAACAGTGCTCCTATGCATCCCTCCCCATGGTGATTTAGATTGCTGCACATAAAAATACCGTTTTGTGAGTACTCACCTTTAAAACGGGTATTATGAGTGTGCTATAGACTCCACTTCGATCTTCATGACATGTGGGTAATCTCCAGTAGAGGGCGAACTTCTGCAGAGATGAATATGCAAAAATGAAAGCCCCTCCCGGTCCATATATACCTGGGACATCCCACCAATTCCCCAGTGTAAAAAAGCAGTAAGGGGACCAGGAACAATCAAAACCAATGGTTCACCATATAAAAGCCCCAGAATACCTGAAAAAAAGGGGTGGGGCGAAGTGGAGTGTATGGCACACTCATAATACCCGTTTTAACGGTGAGTACTCACAAAACGGTATTATTCTAAGTGTGCCATACACTCCACTTCGATCTTCATGACATGTGGGACATCCAATAGCAGTGTCCGTCATGGGTGGGAACCAGAAACAGTAAAGAATGTACCAACTCAAACCACTGCAGCTTGCAGAACCTTGTGGCCAAAAACAGCATCCGCTGAAGCCCGCACATCAACCTTGTAAAACTTGGAAAAAGTATGAACGAAAGACCAAGTAGCAGCCTTACAAACTTGTTCAACAGAAGCCTGGTGCTGAAAAGCCCAGGATGCACCAACAGCACAAGTAGAATGCGCAGTGACCCTAAAAGGGGGAGTCCTCCCCTTAGCAGAATAGGCCCCAACAATGGCCTGACGAATCCATTTGCTAATCGTAGACTTAGCAGGCGCCAAACCTTTCCTGGGCCCGCAGGGCACCACGAAAAAGGCGTCCGTCTTGCGGAAGGAAGAAGTAGTCACCAAATAGTACTTCACACAACGAACAGCATCCAAATTGTGCAGAACCCTCTCCTTGTCATTGTTAGGACACAAGGAAGGGAGAACAATATCCTGATTGAGGTGGAAAGGACACCACCTTAGGAAGAAAATCTGGCTTAAAACAAAAAAACACCTTATCCTGGTGTCTCTCAAAGTAAGAGGCTGAATCGACAGAGCCGCCAACTCAGAGACACCCCGAACAGAGGTAATAGCCACCAAGAAAGCAACCTTCTGAGTGAGAACCGAAAGAGCAATATCCTGTAGCGGCTCAAAAGGAGGACCCTGGAGAGCCGAAAGCCAACCAACCAAATTAAAATCCCAAACGGGAACCACAGCCTTCCGAGGGGGCCGCACATGCACGACCCCGTGGAAAAAGGTCTTAACCAGCGGGTGTAAGGCAAAAGACCTCTGGAAGAAAACTGACATAGCAGAAACCTGTCCTTTCAAAGTACTAAGCTGGAACCCAAGATCCAGGTTATGCTGAGAAACTCCAAGATCCTAGGAATCGAAAACACCCTGCAAGGCAAGGCCCTAGCCTCACACCAAACAATATAGGACCTCCAAGTTCTATAGTAAATGCCAGAAGAGGACCGCTTCCTAGCCCTAATCAAGGTCTGAACAACAGCCGCAGACAAACATTCCTCCGTCAGAATGGAGGTTTCAGCAGCCAAGCCGTCAAAGCCAGCGTTTGTAAATTGGGGTAAAGTAGTTGACCCTGAGATAACAGATCCGGCAACAAAGGAAGCCGGTACTGATCTACGGCCAGCCATACAACGTCTGCGTACCAAACCCTTCTTGGCCACCTTGGAGCCACCAGAATTGCTGGTGCCCCTTCTAGAACCAGTTTGCGAACTACCTTGCCCAGCATGGAGACGGGCGGAAACAGGTACAGAAAACCCAGATCCTTCCAAGCAAGGGACAAGGCATCCACTGCCAGAGATAGCGGATCCTGAGAAAGAGACACAAAGGCCGGAAGTTTGTGATTGTGCCTCGAGGCAAAGAGATCCACCTCCGGAGTCCCCCGGCAAAGATCCAGAAAAACCTCGGGGTTGAGAGACCACTCTCCTTGGTGAGAGGATCCCCTGCTCAGGGAATCTGCCTCCGTGTTCTCCACTCCCGGAATGTAGACTGCCGAAATGCAAGGAACATTGCTCTCCGCCCAGTGCAGGATCAGAGAGACTTCCCCGAGGGCACTCCTGCTGCGAGTCCCTCCTTGGTGATTGATGTAAGCTACCGCCGTTCGGTTGTCTGAACGAGCCTGAACCGATAGACCCTGTAAATGTGAGGTCAGCCGAGCCAGAACCAGTCGGATGGCTCTGAGCGCCAAGACATTGATGGGGGTGTGAGCCTCCTGAGAACCCCACACTCAGCTGAACTGATGACTTTTCCAATAACTTCCCAGCCCAACAGGCTGGCATCCGTGGTGACCGTCTCCCAACAAGGAACCAGAAAGGATCTGCCCTTCCACAGGTTGCTCGATTCAAGCCACCACCGAAGGGACTGCTGAACCCTGGGAGACATCCTGAAAGGTTGATCCAATGACTGCGGACACCTGTCCCAATGCGTCAATAGGTGAAGTTGAAGAGATCTCATGTGAAACTGTGCAAATGGTACCGCCTCGAAGGAGGACACCATCAATTCCACCAGTTTCATCCCCTGTCGCATAGAGGGACAAGGATTGGCCAGAAGAAGGCGGATCAGACCCCGAATCCCCTGCCCCTTGTTCAGCACAGAAGAGTTGGTCAAACTTAAAACTGGCGCATCGACCTCGGGAGGAAAAGACCAGCGCTTAACCGCCTCCACCGGGAAAGGATACTTCTTATCCCATCCCTGAGGAGCACCAGGAAGCCGACTGGCCCTCTCCCATTCTCTAAGGATCAGCGCATCAAAGTGACCCTGGGTAGGAAATTCCAGACGGGGCTTGCGGACCCCAAAAAATTCCCCCTTCTTGAGAGGAGGCGCCTCAGGTGGGTCAATATCCAACACCTCCAATAGATGTGACAAAACAGTGGCCGTGTCTACAGCATCCCCCAGCGCCTGCCCGACATTAGCATCACCAGACTGAACATAATCAGCCTCTGTTTCCTCATACAATTCCCCCTCTTCTAATGGGGAATAATCCGACAAATCAATGGAATCGTCGTCCACATCCCACAAGGGCTGAGCCGACGACAAATGTCTCCTTTTAGCCTGGCCCTTCTTGCCCACCGTGCTAGCAATAACTTTCTCGATGCTGGCCAACCTAGCCCAAATATCAGAGAGCGACTCCCCACCGGCACCAATGTCACTTGGGGTACGGATAAGGCGGGAAGGGGAAGGCGATGAAGCGGGAGGAGCCGACCCAAAAGGCTGGGTACCTGACTGCCGCGTTATGGCCTTTTGTGCACATGGTATATAGATCAGCACATTCTCCCCCGTAAGGGATGCCCCACACCCAACACATGGCCGGGATTGTCCCAGAGGGAATAAAAGGGGGGTGGGAATAGCTCAATCACTATTATTTATACAAATGTATTATTAGTCAGGGCCTGGGAACTCCGCCCAATGTTAACCCTCGCATTATCCAACTATCAAGCAACAAACATGTCTAGCTGTGTGGAAAGACAGAGATTTAGTTGCATATATCTGCAGATACATGTGGAAGCCACACTGCCCCGGCAAGGCACTCTGTATTCAGTGTGGTCCCTACTCTTAATTTTGAGTCCCCAAAATTGGGACATGCAATGCAGACAAATATTTGAGAGCTACTCACCTTTTTGGGAAGCTACTCACCCCTTTGTTCATTTGAATTGCCATGAGCACAAGCAGGGAGAGGTTCAGTCAATATGGATTTCTCCCTGTGAAGTGTTCTAAAGGGAGGCTGGCGGCTTCCCAGGTGAGTAGCTCACAGATATTTGTCTGCATTGCATGTCCCAACTTTGGGGACTCAGAATTAAGAGTAGGGACCACACTAAATACAGAGTGCCTTGCCGGGGCAGTGTGGCTTCCACATGTATCTGCAGATATGTGCAACCAAATCTCTGTCTTTCCACATAGCTAGACATGTTTGTTGCTTGATATTTAGTTCATGAGAGGGTTAAACTGGGCAGTAAATTAGTTCCCAGGCCCTGAATAATAATGTTGATAATTTTGTATAAATAGTGATTGAGCTGCTCCCACCCCCCTTTGTTCATTTGAATTGCCATGAGCACAAGCAGGGAGAGGTTCAGTCAATATGGATTTCTCCCTGTGAAGTGTTCTAAAGGGAGGCTGGCGGCTTCCCAGGTGAGTAGCTCACAGATATTTGTCTGCATTGCATGTCCCAACTTTGGGGACTCAGAATTAAGAGTAGGGACCACACTAAATACAGAGTGCCTTGCCGGGGCAGTGTGGCTTCCACATGTATCTGCAGATATGTGCAACCAAATCTCTGTCTTTCCACATAGCTAGACATGTTTGTTGCTTGATATTTAGTTGATGAGAGGGTTAAACTGGGCAGTAAATTAGTTCCCAGGCCCTGAATAATAATGTTGATAATTTTGTATAAATAGTGATTGAGCTGCTCCCACCCCCCTTTGTTCATTTGAATTGCCATGAGCACAAGCAGGGAGAGGTTCAGTCAATATGGATTTCTCCCTGTGAAGTGTTCTAAAGGGAGGCTGGCGGCTTCCCAGGTGAGTAGCTCACAGATATTTGTCTGCATTGCATGTCCCAACTTTGGGGACTCAGAATTAAGAGTAGGGACCACACTAAATACAGAGTGCCTTGCCGGGGCAGTGTGGCTTCCACATGTATCTGCAGATATGTGCAACCAAATCTCTGTCTTTCCACATAGCTAGACATGTTTGTTGCTTGATATTTAGTTGATGAGAGGGTTAAACTGGGCAGTAAATTAGTTCCCAGGCCCTGAATAATAATGTTGATAATTTTGTATAAATAGTGATTGAGCTGCTCCCACCCCCCTTTGTTCATTTGAATTGCCATGAGCACAAGCAGGGAGAGGTTCAGTCAATATGGATTTCTCCCTGTGAAGTGTTCTAAAGGGAGGCTGGCGGCTTCCCAGGTGAGTAGCTCACAGATATTTGTCTGCATTGCATGTCCCAACTTTGGGGACTCAGAATTAAGAGTAGGGACCACACTAAATACAGAGTGCCTTGCCGGGGCAGTGTGGCTTCCACATGTATCTGCAGATATGTGCAACCAAATCTCTGTCTTTCCACATAGCTAGACATGTTTGTTGCTTGATATTTAGTTGATGAGAGGGTTAAACTGGGCAGTAAATTAGTTCCCAAGCCCTGAATAATAATGTTGATAATTTTGTATAAATAGGGATTGAGCTGCTCCCACCCCCCTTTGTTCATTTGAATTGCCATGAGCACAAGCAGGGAGAGGTTCAGTCAATATGGATTTCTCCCTGTGAAGTGTTCTAAAGGGAGGCTGGCGGCTTCCCAGGTGAGTAGCTCACAGATATTTGTCTGCATTGCATGTCCCAACTTTGGGGACTCAGAATTAAGAGTAGGGACCACACTAAATACAGAGTGCCTTGCCGGGGCAGTGTGGCTTCCACATGTATCTGCAGATATGTGCAACCAAATCTCTGTCTTTCCACATAGCTAGACATGTTTGTTGCTTGATATTTAGTTGATGAGAGGGTTAAACTGGGCAGTAAATTAGTTCCCAGGCCCTGAATAATAATGTTGATAATTTTGTATAAATAGTGATTGAGCTGCTCCCACCCCCCTTTGTTCATTGTCCCAGAGGGAGCCCGAGCCCAGTATCCTGCGGAGCCTCCATATGGTGATTTTTGTGGTCAGTCACAAGACCGCAGGGAAATTACGCCTAAGCAACCCGGGATGCCCCTTTAAAGTCCCAGTGGGAGGATTTAAGGTGAACAATTTTAACACTAGGGACCCCAGGACCAGGAGGAACCCCTAAAAATGCACAATTATGAAGCAATCTGAAACACACAATTAGGCATATAGTTACTATCCAGAGTAACACACATAATTATATATATATATATATATATATATATATATATATATATATATATATACCCCCGTCTCCCGTCTCTGAGGCGATCTGGAGAAGCAGGGAAAGAAGGGGGGCGGGCCAGCGCCGAAGGCGCCTTTTCCAGGCCCCACCCCCCTCCCAGCAGCGCAGATCTAGCCAGGGAGGCCCCCACAAACAACGCGCCGAACGAGGGGTGGGGCTACCGCGGCCGCGCCCGGCCCCGCCCCCCTTTTCTAACGCAGCCTGAGGTAGAGAAGCTCCCCAGGCTGACAGGCAAAGGCACAGCAGGCTAGGCCAAGCAACCAATCCATCGAGGGACAACTACCACTCCAATCACACACACACACACACACACACATTGCCCAAATACAGTGGTAACACCAACACACATACACATACATACACACAAAATAAAAGTTTAAACAATAAGGGAGAGGCCGAGGATGAAGGCCCGCCAGCCCCCCCCCCCCAGGATCACCAAAACCTGGTTAACCGCCTACCCCATAATGAGGTCTAACGGTGGAGCAAGGCTCCTTCCGCACCCATAGGGTGCTCCTACCTTCACCAGGACCCGCAGCCTAAGCTGGGAGGCTCAATTAGGGGCAATTTAGAAAGGGTCCTGGCAGCAATAGGGACAATAAACGGCCGGGCGCGGGCCCGGCTTACCTGCAAGTAAAAGAAGTCTTCATCTTCTGTCTTGCCGCCTTTCCTGCAGAGAAGGAACTGGGGAATTGGTGGGAGGTCCCAGGTATATATGGACCGGGAGGGGCTTTTTTGCATATTCATCTCTGCAGAATTTCGCCCTCTACTGGAGATTACCCACATGTCATAAAGATCGAAGTGGAGTGTATGGCACACGTAGAATAATGCATTTACCTTTTTGTAACAAAATGTTGGCTCATGTATTTGCAGTCCTTCTGGCCTGGAAGTGCTGGCCCAAAAGTGCTGCTGGGCTTCCTGTTACTGTGCATTGTCAGTTATGTCAGTTGAATCCAGGCAGCTATTCAATATCCAGCTTTGTGATAGGTTAAATTATATTCTGCAGTGGGTATGTACATACAATAAACAAAGGCCTCCCACTATTTGATTGGTTGGCTACCTTTAGCCTACAGCAAGAGAAAATGTATGCAATGTCCAGAAATGTCACTTGCAGTGTACAATACAAAGAAAAACATGTATGCAGTGAATGCGTTTCAATACCTTAACATTAATAACTAACCTAAAATCAGGAAGAATGACACAAGTGGACTTACCTGGCCTATCTGAATATGAACCTCACTGACAGAATGGGAGAAGCAGCCAATGATCTCCTTTACCCGAATGAGATGTGCCTCTTCAATATCTTGAAATTTCTAAAAAAAAAATACAATAAAAAGACATCAACAAAAAAAGGGGCAAAACAAAAAACGCACTTATCACCCATAATGATAAAGCTGTGACAAACGACAGCAACATTAAAGAAAAAAAAACATGCATTTTCAGGACAATGATGTATTGCAGAGTAAATTCAGGCCAAAGCTGGATATTCTGTAATGGCTCATATCCCACAGCATGCAGGCTCTTACTGTAGGTAAGGTGTTACAGCCAGTGAAACCAGCCTGATAACACATGTAATGTTCCCGGCTCAGGCAGATTACATCCTTACAAGCCAATACACATAGGGTTAGTCCTAGCAGGCAAATGGCACATGGACATGGCACCCCATGGAAAAGGTGCCACTGGGCACCTGTCAGTGAGTCATTTATTAGTTTTATTAGAGATTTTTATCATGGATTATTAATTTTTAATAGTTTATTGCTGCTGCTGTTAATTTTCTTATCAAAAGCTGGAAGTTTGGAGGATGGTGGGTAAATCCAGCCAATTTGGTTATTTTGTGTTTTGTTATATTAAGTATTTTTCTGGTATGGCTGTATTCCATCTTAAATCTGGGGTGGTATATGGCAGTACTATTCATTTTTATTTTTACTTTTGTTGATGCTGTGCTGCTGAGAGCATCGGCGGCTTCTGTGGCTGGCGATTGGGCCGGCGATGCTTTCTCGCCACGTAAGACACAGCTAATAAACAAGGAGCCTGACTTTCATCTTGCTTCCACTTGGAACTTGTTACAAAGTATTTTGACACCTGTGATCCTGTGTTAGGTAAAGAGGCACCAGGACTCAGCGGGATCTCCAGCCAGATTATTGGGTGATAGGATTTCTTTATACACTATTTATTTCACTTTAGGATTATTTTTGGGTTTGGTCATTGGATCAGTTTAGATGCACATTTTTTATCACATGATAGTTGTGGGATTTATTATTATTCCAATTAATATTGTGTAGTTTTTCACATTTTCTGAATACAGGTTGTTTCTTGTATTAATTATCCACTGGTTCACATATATATATCTTTGTATTATATCATTTTTGCACAATGACACCTTCTTATGGCTTGAGATTTTTCCCATTGAGTTATTATGGTTTTTAGCATTGTTGGATGAGCTCTATTTTTAACATGATGTAAATAATAAATTTACAATTAGAAATATATTTTATTGTTGCATGTCCTGATTGAATTCTAGATATATAGATTGGTGGTGCAGATTTTTGGTGTTTGTACTTTGTGGGGTACTGGGCCCCACACTACTTTTGCTGCAACCCTATTGCTTTTGTCACACTAATTTTTTGCACACCAATCTTATTTCTCTTTAACTAAGAGTGGTGCAGGGACAATCTATTGTTGACACCTGTGATCTGGTGAGCATATTTGGAGATGCTAGTAGAACCTTGATTTTAATAGTATCACGCTATGTCGCTATTTTTTGTCTGTTTGTTTGTGTTTATGAGCTGTAATTCAAAGCAATTAAATTGAATCTTTTAAATAAGATATCTGTTGAAGGATTTAATTAAGGAACACATTTAAAAGGAGTGGAGTGAGATTATATATAAATAGGATTGGATGTTATCTGATATTGACAATCGGTTGAAATCATGGAGGATTTAAAGGCGTATTTCATTTAATGATTCTGGTACGTGCAATTGTTTGCTTTGGTGGCTGGGAATCACGGATGAAGAATTTTGAAAGATAAGATCCACGTGGTGGTTTATTTAGGGTTAATAATTCCTTTAGAGACATATAAATTCATATTTCATGAATTTTTTCATGAAATATAATGCGTAGGATAGAATCATAGATCAATTAAGATCCAAGGTGCAAGATTATAGTGAGCAACATCCACCCACAGACACTTGTGCTGTAATGTCTTGTCAAAATTATCAACTGTCTATCCACTGATAACATGTTCTGCCTAATAAAGTAACACCAACTGCATCTAAAATATGGACATTACCATTCAGGTGGGATTAATATCTACTAGAGAGCAGGTGTGTACAGGAAAAAAAAATACAATTCTGTGAGTACCTGTAGAATTGTTTTTACTATGCACAGCACGGCCTGTTTCATTTAATCCTTACTTCTGGGTATTCCGCCACAAGGTGGCACAGTGGACTGCAGAAGATTTGTGGCTCCTCCCGGACCCATATAAAACCAGGAATCACCCAATAGACCCCCAGTGTTGAAAAGCAGTTGTACAAGAAGCCGGGAGCTAATCAAGATAAAAAAAAGTTAAAAGCCTCACACAACTAAACTTTGGAACAAATCACCATACAGAGGCAACCAAAGATAACAATAACAAAGGAGGGATGAAACAGGCCGTGCTGTGCATAGTAAAAACAATTCTACAGCTGAATACTCACAAAATTGTATTTTTCCTAATGCACCGCACGGCCTGTTTCATTTAATCCTTACTTCTGGGACATCCAATAGCAGTGTCTGTAAAAGTAGGGTGGGATCCCCAAAAAGTAACAGCAGGCAGTTCAAACCACTACTGCCTTTAGTACCTTGCGGCCAAAAGCAGAATCAGCTGAGGCCTTAAAATGGGCCAACACCCAGGGGTGATCGGCCAGGGAATCTATAAGATTCCCGGGCCGATCACCTCCCTCACCGCGGGGCATCCGAGATCGGGATGTCCCGCGGGGTGAAACCCCCCGAAAAGCCCCAAAAAAACCTTACCTTATCGGCGAGGGATCAACCGCCGCCGCCTCCCGCGCGGCCCTTTAGCAGAGCGCGCGCCCGCGCCGGCCATTTGTGAATGGGCGGCGCGGGCGCACGCCCTGTAAGAGGGATGCGCGGGAGGAGGTGGTGGCGGCTTGTCCGTCGCCGAAAAGGTACGTTTTTTTGGGGCTTTTGGGGGGGGGGGGGGGGTTCACACAGTGGGGCATCCTGATCTCGGATGCCCCGCTGAAGTGGACCAACACCCAGGATAGTGAAAATCCTGGGTGTCGGTCCACTTTAACATCAACCTTGTAAAACTTTGAAAAAGTATGAACAGAAGACCAAGTAGCGGCCTTACAAACTTCTTCAACAGAAGCCTGGTGCTGAAAAGCCCAAGAAGCACCAATAGCTCGAGTGGAATGAGCAGTACACGGAAGGGAGCTTCCTTTCCTTTAGCAGAATAGGCTTGCACCACCGCCTGACGAATCCACTTGCTGATAGTAGATTTGGCCGGAGACAAACCCTTCCTAGGTCCAGCAGGAAGAACAAAAAGAGCATCAGATTTCCTAAAGGATTCAGTAGCAACCAAATAAAACTTCAATGCCCTGACAACATCAAGAAAATGAAGGGTCCGTTCCTTAGAATTAGCAGGGTTAGGACACAATGAGGGTAAGACAATGTCCTGATTGAGATGGAAGGCAGACACAACCTTGGGCAGGAAATCCGGTTTAAGTCGGAACACTACCTTATCCTGATGCCTCTCAAAATAAGGAGGTTTAATGGATAGCCACCAAAAAGGCCACCTTAAGAGTCAGAATGGGCAACGCAGCCTCACGTATAGGTTCAAAAGGAAAACCCTGTAGAGCAGACAACACCAAATTTAAGTCCCAAACTGGCAGCATAGGCTTACGCGGCGGATGCACATGAGTAACTCCCTGGTAGAAAGTCTTAACAAGCCTGTGATTGGCAAAAGATCTTTGGAAAAAAATTGCCAGAGCCGACACCTGCCCTTTGAGAGTACTAAGCTGAAGGCCCGAATCCAATCCATGTTGTAAAAACTCCAGAATCCTGGGGATAGAAAACACCCGACAAGGAAGAGACTTGGACTCGCACCAGGCAATATAAGCATGCCAGACTCTGCAGTAAATACAAGATGAGGATTTCTTCCGAGCCCGAATCATGGTATTAACAACAGAGGCCGGCAACCTCTTGCCCATCAAGATGGAGGTTTCAGCAGCCAAGCCATTAAAGCCAGCGTTTGTAAATTGGGATGGTGCAGCTGTCCCTGAGTGAGAAGATCTGGATCCTTGGGCAAGACGTACCGATCTGCCAACTGCACGACGTCTGCGAACCACACCCTCCTCGGCCAACAGGGGGCCACCAGAATGGCCGGTAGTCCCTCCTGGGCTATCTTGCACAGCACCCTGCTATGTTTTCAATCAGGAAAACATAGAGGAGTCGAAACTCTGTCCAAGAAATTGCCAGTGCATCCGTGGTGAAGGCCAGAGGATCCTGTGACAGGGACACAAATCTTGGAAGCTTGTGACGGGACGCAAACAGGTCCACATCCGGCTGACCCCAGCAGCAACACAGGGCGTCAAAGACCTTGTTGCTGGGAGACCATTCCCCCAGCCGAGACGACCCCTGCTCAGGGAGTCCGCCTACTGGTTCTCCACCCCCGGAATGTAGACCGCCGAGATACAGGGAACATTCTCCTCCGCCCAAGACAGTATCAGGGACACTTCTTTGAGGGCTCGCTTGCTCCGAGTCCCTCCCTGATGATTGATGTAGGCTACCGCCGTCTGGTTGTCCAAGCAGATCTGAACAGCACGACCCCGAAGGTGTGGAGTCAACTAGGAGAGAACCAACCTGATCGCCCGCAGTTCTAGAATGTTCATGGGTGCATGGGCCTCTTGGGGGCCCCACTGACCCTGGAATTTCAGAGACTTCCAAACTCCCCCCCCCCCCCCCCAACCGGTCAGACTGGCATCTGTGGTGACAATCTCCCAGCACAGAGGCAGAAAGGTCCTGCCCACTAGAAGATTCCTCGAGTCCAACCACCACGAGAGGGACTGCCTGGCCAGAGGGAACAGAGCAAATTGCCGATCCAGGGACACAGGGTCCCGATCCCAAACTGACAAGAGATGCAACTGAAGAGGTCTCATGTGAAACTGAGCAAAGGGAACCGCCTCAAAGCAGGACACCATCAGGCCCACTAACTGCATCCCCTGCCAAATGGAGGGATGAGGACACAAGAGCAGGGCCCGTGCCTGCATCTGAAGGCCCTCCACTTTCTGCTGAGGGAGAAATACCTTGACCTGAGAGGTATCCAGAGTCATGCCCAGTAAGGACCTCGCCAAAGATGGAGACAGTGAAGACTTGGGATAGCTGATCACCCAGCCGAAGGACTCGAGAGTGGACGTCACCACCTGAGTATCCTTCTCGGCCTGAAGAAGAGACTGAGCAGCAATCAGAATGTCATCCAGGTAAGGGAGAATGCGAATGCCCTGGTTCCTCAGGAGAGCCATTACGCCCGCCAGCACCTTGGTGAATACCCGAGGAGCCGAGGTGATACTGAAAGGTAAGGCTACAAACTGGTAATGCTTATCCCCCAGATCGAAGCTCAGGAATCTCTGATGACCTGGAAAGATTGGTACGTGAAGATAGGCATCCTTGATGTCCACAGTGGTCATGAAGTCACCCGGCCGAAGAGAGCCGAGCTTAGCGTCTCCATGCGAAAGTGCTTGAACCGGGCCAAACCTGTTGAGACCCTTCAAGTCCAGGATGGGCACCGTGAATAGATTGGAATAGTACCCCTGACCCTGTTACTGGTGAGGTACTAGACAGATGACCCCAGATTCCAACAGGAGTTGAACTGCTAGGCGCAACCCCTGAGCTGACAGGGGATTTTGAGAAATGCGGGATCTGAGAAATGCGGGATCTGAGAAATCTTGGGGGCGGCCAGAGCAGAAGCCGTCCCCCCCACCCAGATGGGTGGGGGCGCCTCCTCATGCATGAGGGGCCTTGGGAGGGGGTTTTGGCTTGGATCCCCAAGAAATACCGGGACGACCACAGGCCCAAGAGTCTCTGCGGCTACCAGAGAAGTGTGCGCCACGACCTCCCCTTGAGACACGAAAGGAAGAGGTGGAGGACCCCCGAAAGGGCCGGGACTGCTTTCTACGCTGAGGGAGCCTACCATCCTTGGCCAGCACATCCAGACGCTCACCAAAGAGACGAAGCCCCGTGAGGGACTTCTTAGCTGCAGTGTCAGCTGCCCACTGTCGCAACCAAACAGACCGGGGCATAGCCACCAACGGGGCCGAGGCCCTACCGCTCAGCCGGACGCATCATCCATGGCAGCCAGCACAAAGGCAACAAAATCAGAGCAAAGCAAGAGGTCCCTATAATCCTCCTTTCTCCTACCAGACATGGCGCCATCAGCAAGGCGCTTGAGCTTCCTCTTAATGGCAATGGCCGTAATGGCCGCGGCTCAGACAGGGCGCAGGCCTGCCCCTACAAAGGTGAAAGCATGACAGGCCAGCTGATCCAGACGCCGGTCCGTGCTGTCACGCAGAGTAGTAGTGTCAGGGGACGGCATGACCGAAAAGTTAGACAAACCTAGAACCGGAGTGTCCACCTCAGGAGGGCACGACCAGCGCTTGACCAGATCAGCCGAAAAGGGATACCTTCTGTCCAATCCCTTGGGCACCGTGGGGTTAGGACACTCCCACTCCTTGAGCACCATATTGGAGAAATGGCCCTGCTCCGGGAACTCCAAGTGTTTGCCAGGGTGAAGAACCTCCCCCTGCTTCCTCTTCGCCGCCTTGGGGGGGGGGGGGGCGATGTGTAATGTCTCAAAGATGGCCGACAACAGTTTATCAGTGTCATCAGGGAGCCAGGTATCCTCATCAGGGGAGGACCCCAGGTCACTGTCATAACCTTCCTGATGGCCCCCAGAGGAGTCTGAATCATGGAAAAGTTCCCCCTCCTCTAGAGAGCCAAATACATCAAGGCCCTCATCCTCCTCGGCAAAGAGGGACGGCGCCGCGTCAAGATGCCGCTTCTTGCCAGAGGCCTTGCCCGCCACAGGCCGGACTAGCTGCCTTTCAATGCTGGCCACGCGTAGTGCCAGATCAGATTGGGACCCCCTGCTAGTATCCCCCTCACTGGGGGCTAAATGAAGTCGCGGGGGAGTAGGAGATGCCGGAGGGAGCGCAGAACTGGAAAGAGAGGCGCTCGTCCCAGCCTGGTCCGCAATAATACTTTGGGCGCACGGCACACAAACTGCGCCACCACCACTCAAAGGGGATGCCCTGCACAACACATAGCCGAGGTTGCCCCGAAGGACCCCCAAGCACGCCATCCCCAGAAGCCTCCATATGGTGATTATCACAGGCACAATAGGCCAGAATAGGGTAAGGGCTAATAAAAGCCACCCGGGATGCCCCCCAAGGGATGCCCACAGAGAAGGCCAGGAAGAAAAGGGGGGAGGGAAGTAGGACCGGGAGAAACCACAACACACAGTTAACCCGCCTGAAAGACATCATCAAAAAGACACATAAGTATCCCGCAGCACATGCCCCAACAAGAAAACCCCCATGGAAGACTCATGGACCAAAGAGCGCAGCCACACAGGTGACCAGAGTACAGCCTAAAGATCCGCGGAGGGTAGATCGGGAAGAGCAGAGTCACCACCGCAGCCCACGCTGAAAAGGAGCCTTCGGAGCTTAGATCACAAGCAACGCAGCAGGCAGACAAGATGGCGCCGCAAGCGAGCACCTAGAGGGGCGGGCCATACGAGTCATCCCCCGGCCCCGCCCCCACGAAGAGCATGAAAAACGCCACCCACGTGACCGTGGGGCCCGTGCCATGACAGCCTGTCAGTAAGAGAGCAGTAAAGGCGCCGCCCGCTGTGGAGCGCAGTACGCCCGCGGCGGCGGCGAGAGACAACCATGGAGGCACACTCCACAGAGGGAGGGAGGGGGGCAAGGGAGACAGACACCCTGGCTAGGAACACAAAGTCCCCAAACACAACTCACCCCCTACACTAGAACGACAGCAGTGCTTCTTCATCCCTCAGCAGGCTCACCATAAAAAAGCCTATGGCCGGCTACCCTTTGTTATACAGGGTCTGCGGCTTGGAGCAGCGTTCCCCGAGCACCTGACCCCAGTGCTCCCCTACCATCACCCGATCCGACAGCCAAGGCCGGGGAGGCACATAGGGTCCGGAAGCTGGTGGAAATAGGCTTGCAGGGCCGCAGGCTTGGTTGCCCCGCTCGCCTGCAAAACATAGAGAGCCATCCTCTATCTTCGCAGTACGACTGCAGAGAAAACAATGGGGGTCTATTGGGTGATTCCTGGTTTTATATCGGGCCGGGAGGAGCCACAAATCTTCTGCAGTCCACTGCGCCACCTTGTGGCGGAATACCCAGAAGTAAGAATTAAATGGATTAAATGAAACAGGCTGTGCTGTGCATTAGGAAAAATATATAGGAGGATTTATTATGGTGAAAGCATTAAAAGACATTAGCCAACAACACATTTCCGAATTTGGATTGATTTTGTGGCCAGAAGGATGGAAGGGTATGACAGGAAATTCATAACACTGTAGTCACCAGTTGATTTTGTAAATATCAGGGTTGCTACTGGCAATGACAAAGTCTGGAAACAGTTACAAGTGAATCATAGAACAGGCTGAGGCGGACAGGAAAACTTCAGCCCGGAAGATGACGAGCAGCAGGTCCCACTACCAAACCTACCTGTCATTCCATAACAATCCGGGCCCTTAATAAAACACTTTAAAGTGAACCAAACCCCGGGATTTTCACTATGCCGGGTTTGGTCTGTCCCCTAAGGCATCCGAATTTGGGATGACCTACTAAATGAAAACCCACCATTCGGCCACTTTCCTTACTGGTCCACTAGCCTACAGCGTAGATCTCCTTAAATCATCTTCTCCGGCCACGCATGTGTCTGAAGAAGCTGAATGGAATCCTAGCCGCACACACAATCAGCACGCAGCGCATCCTTAGGATGTGTATGGCCGTGCCAGCCATTCAGTTACGGTGTGACTGTGCACAGCCCGAGAAGGATGAGAGTGATGCCGCTGCCGGGCACGCATGGGCCGAAATGCAAACAGCTCTGACTGGATGAAAGCGCGCACATGCGTCATTTGAACAGGGGGAGATGTTTACGGGCACCCTGGAGGGTTTCACACAGCGGGGCACCCCAATTCAATAACCTTGCGGGAAAGCCAGTGGCCGGCCCTGGAATCTTTTAGAGCTGGTGGGTTTGGTTTCGCTTTAAAATCCATCCGAGAATCTGTTCACATTAAACTTCAAAGATGATTTTGAGAGAATATTTCACTAGTTTTTCTATTGTTGCTCATCAGTGTGTTTAGCAAAAAATGCCCATAGCTACTTTACAGAAGTGCATTTCTGATTCATCATTTCAAACATCAGAAGTTAAAAAACAGGTGCCTGTGGATAACCAGCCTAAAAATAAAAACATTACTATATTGAAGTAAGACCTTCAGATCTAAAATCAGTTCCAGGTTAGGTGTTCAATAATATCCACAGGCCTGGCAGCAGCAATGAAGCCAGAAAAGTATAACGGTGGGTGGCAACGGCAGCTGTAATTTATTATCTTGGGGAAAAAGCATACAATTGCAGTATGTTCTACAAACACAAGAGGGCGCACAAACACAGTGTGTGGGAGTAGTTAAAAAACAGGCTGACAACTGAGTCAGCCACAGACTCTATGACTAAACTAGTAGAAGGTTAACAAACATTAAAGAGCTACAGCAGGCAAAGGCAATTGTTACACCACTGTGTCGGACTATGCCTGGCGCTGTCCTAAACGGTTTCCCATTTTTTAAATTGAAAAGGAAATCACAGAGATATCAAGGTTTACAATTTCACCTAATGATTTATCATTTGAAATACATGGGTGTGGGCCATGGCTCTGTGATGCCGCATTATAAGCATAATGGACGGGGTCTTTAAGACAGGCATTGTCATCACCCTGGCAGTTAGACCACCAGTTTATCTCTATTATTGGTGGTCTATGGCAAAGGAATTTAGGGGGTGTGCCACTACTCTTTGCTTGGTTTCTACTATCAGAAGTATGTGTTCTGACAGAAAGGGAGAGGGCAGCCATGATAAGGTGAGCTGCTGAATGACAGTTTATGCACTTTGCCTACAGAGACCCTTTAAGCAAAATAAACTCCTCTAACTATAGAACACTGCATTGTCTCAGCTCCCCAGCTGAACCTGATGGACATGTTTGCTTTCAGCCTTATGCTACATTTCCAGGCAGCACCAATAGTTCCTTTTACATAACATTGTGTTGGAAGTTAGTTGCACTTTTCTTTTCAAGCAAGCAGTTTCAAGCCAAGTTCCCATTCAGATTTATGAACTATGGCCTATATTATTGGTAGGATCAAATACAGGTGTTACATACATAAACAGGATTCAAATAACCCCCATGTGGCGTAACATTGTTTACAACACCATGCTGGCATGAGAACAGGATTAAAATTAAATTCTGATAATTGATGCATTTTGGTCATAAGATTTTTGCCTTTATTAGTCATTTTTGTCTTCTGTTTTATTAATTTAGTTATAATGGATATTGTATAACATTACGATTATTCAGGGAAAAATCTATGGCCTTATCAATGATAAGGAATAACCCATCATATGCATTTAATAATGTTACCATAGTGTTTAGGTTTAAAAACTAAAATGTACCATTATATTAATTGATAAGCTACATTTTCATATTGTAAATAATCTGCTTATTGTCTATTGATTACATTGATGCTCTGCCATCATTTTGGTTTCAGTGCCTGGTAAAGAGTGTGATAGTCTGTTGTCTATTGCAAGTGCCACCATTGTTTTGGTTGGTTTCAGCAGGGGATAATGGATGGGAGGTTTGCCTGTGTTTTACGCAGGTGCAACCATCCTTGTTATTCAGCGGGTGTGCCGGCCTTTGAGCATTGGACCAGGTAAACTTCATTTTCATGAGGTTTGTGCATGATTAAATAGGTGGAATCCTCTGAAACATGTAACGCTCGACTTTTTATTATGGAGTTCTTATGGACATTTTAACTTTTACAAATAAATAGAATGTTTTATCCAAGTAGTGGCCTCAAATACTTTGTCTTTGTACTGCTATTCACTGGGAGTCAGTGAGCCGTGCTCCTCCAAAGCTCATTACAAACGGATTAAGCCAGCTACACCCTTGCATTTAAGGTTACTACCGGTTCTAAAAAAAAAAACTTCCAAAAATGTGTCTTTATTATAAGGTGCAAATCCAGACACACAATGCGTGGGGGTCCTGACACATGGGGGGGGGGGGGGCAAGTAAAGGACAGCAGTCTGCTCAGACAGACTTAGAAGCTTCTTTTAAAAAAGCCAAACACCAGAGGGTTATAGGGTTAATATAGATCCTCACTGTTTTACTACTACCTTCTATTTACACTATGAGCAGACTAGGAGAAATGGAGAATTGAATAGGGCCCACAGCCTCATCATGTCCATCATACTGTTCATCAGTAGGCCAAATCTCCAGGATTTTGACTATCCTGGTGATTGGTCCCTTGCCTCAAGGGCATCCCGATGTAGGATGCCCCCTGTGTGAAACCCCCCAGATCAGCCACTTTCACTTATCTTTCTGCCATTCCCACGGCACATGCATGGGCGCTCGTCCAATCAGTGCTTTATATGGCGCATACTAATGCGCGGCATAAAGCCACTGATTTGCACTGAAGCGGCATAGGTGATGCCGGTGGCCACAACCCCGGATGGCTCATTCGGTCTATCTGAATGGATAAATCTTTTAGATTCCAGGGCAGCTGCAGGGGGTGATTGGTCCACTTTAAAGACTATCAGAAGCTCAGACTTTTCTTCAGATATTTACTAAGGTTTTGTTCCTTGCCATAAGTGGGTGCTGTGTGAAACCCACCCCCGAAAATGCCAGTAAAAATGTACCTTTCCATGATATATTTAGATGCACAGCTCAGCAATAGTGAGCAGCTGCATCCCCAGTTTCTCTTTAGATGTGGTCGGCCACAACCAGCCATCTAAATACCAGGGATGCCGTGGAATGTTTACATAACCGTGGGAACGAGTGCAAAGGTGACTTTTGCGGTGATCCGGGGTGGGGATCACCGGTTTGGGATGACCCGGGGCAACGCCAACAGCCGGCCCTGGAGCCTTTTAAAATCCAGGACTGCCCACAGTGGGTTCTGTTTCACTTTTAATAGCTAAGCAGGTTTTTGTGAGGTTAGCAGCTACGGTTATAAAAAAAAAGGGCTGGGGAATCCCACCGCTCTTTAGTAAGTGACATTGTTGCCTAGAACGTGAGCGCTAAGGGTTGAAATCACTAGGATGTCCATGGCACAGAAACCACTCAGCCACTCAAGACTCACCGGTGAAGCCCAATCACTGCAGGGCCACAACCCATCATGGACCTGGAGCCTTCCCTACCCAGTCCTTTCAGTTTTGCTAAACTAAGACTAAAAGAATGGACATGACCCATGACATGAAGCAGACTGCGCGGTTTTCTTTTTCACACAAGCAGAATGTAGGACTCATTTGTGGCATTTGTTAGCACCTCCACTCATCCACCAATTGAAACCCCTGTGCCTACTGTGGCTGTGTAAATTGCTGCCGCTGTATGTTGCCTAACTACGAGGGGGGAGAAGTTGCTCAGGCTTATAACATTTAATTGCTTGGCTGGACAATAATTTTAAAAATCACCATAAACACACCACATGGCAAGAGAAGAGACAACTGTGGCCTCCAGTTGGTGGAGAAATTGACAGAAAAAAAGAAAATTCAATTAAGAGGTTTATCAAATGCTAAAGAGGAACTAAAACTAAGATTGGACCCTCTAAGTGAGTCCGCACTATTTTTGAATAGATCTTCTGAGCTTAAGACTAAGCTAGTGAAGGAGGAAGTGGCGATTAAGAATCGTAAAATAAAGAAACTGCAGCGTGATATGAAAGATTACTCTTTAGATAGAGTGTTCAAATGGCAGTTTATGAATGGGATATCCACCGACACTACAATTAAGGAGAACTTGACAGTCTCTGATAGGAGGCCCTCTCGGTCCCAACTAGAGGTGGGGCCTGTATCAAGGGCAAACAGGGGGATGAGTGATGTGTTTATGAATCTTTCAGACCACACAAATAGGATGAAGAATCCAGGGTGGAGAAGGAACAGTACCACTGGGATTAGTTGGAGGAAACGTACTCTGTCCTGGAGGGACAGAGAAAGAGTAAATTATAGACAGCGAGATAATTTCTATAACAAGAGGGAGAAAGAACCCGCTCCTTCAATAAGAAACTATTCCCCTGTTCCTTTTCGGGAGGACCCACAGAGATCCCAAAGACCAAGAACACCCCCAATAAGAGACAGGGGAGGATTGGTGAATGGTGGAGTGCGACAGGCGCAAAAAAGAAAGGAAAGAGACAGAGAGGGAGACGAAGAGGAAATAAACATAAGAAGGCCGAGGCCATTTTAGGCCAAGGCATTTTTAATCTCAGCTCTATTCAGCTCACCAATAATGAATTGAAGGTGTTGGACCGTGGGTTGAAATTTGCCCCGCCTAAAGATCTGGACAGTTTTGCCACGTATATAGACTTTCAAAAATTTATTAGGAAACTGACACTAAAAAAGTTCTTTTTGGGCAAAGAGTCCCAAAATGTTGTTTCTAGTATTGAACAGGTAGAATCTGAGTCTGATGCAACTGACCAGGTTCAGCATACTTTATTATGAAATAGGTCAGTTTTCAACCCTCTCGTTACGGGTAACGCACAAATAGAGGTTTTTAAGAAATTGGTCTCTAAGGATCTTAGAAATATTAAAACTGGACATAATAGGGGCTCTCTGCCTATGTGGAAAAATATCAAGAGCTTGGAACAAAGACATGATATCGTGATTAAGCCCGCCGATAAGGGGGGAGGGCTAGTGGTACTCAATAAGGGGGACTATATTGCAGAGATGCAAAGGCTCCTTGGTGATATGGAAACTTATAAGGTACTAGAAAAGGACCCTACTAATGAATTTAAAGTGGGTCTAATCTCTCTTCTGAAACGTGGGCAAGATGAGGGTATCATTAACTTGAAAGAGTTTAATTATTTAAACATCCAAGCCCCCCGCACCCCTACAATATACTATCTCCCAAAGGTCCATAAACGTTTGGACAGACCCCCTGGACGGCCCATAGTGAGTGGGGTTAATTCCCTCACTTGCAGATTAGGGGAATATGTTGATACATTTCTCCAACCATTGGTATGTGCCTTGCCAGCCTACTTGAGGGACTCAGGGCAGGTTTTGGAATTATGTAATACCATAGAAACTCGAGAGGAGACAATATTGGCAACAGCGGACGTTACGTCCTTATATACTGTTATTCCTCACAATTTAGGTATTATAGCTGTTCGGCATTACCTTAATCTCTTATCTGGACTTCCTACTAAACAGGTGGATTTTATAATAGACTGTTTAACCTTTGCTCTAGACCACAACTACTTTTGGTTTGGAGGGAATTTTTACCTCCAAACCAAGGGTGTAGCCATGGGTGCTAAATTTGCACCCAGTATGGCTAATTTGTTTGTGGGACTTTGGGAATCCCAGCATGTCTTTAATGGACCTTGGCCTTATTTGAAAATATGGCGGCGTTACATTGACGACGTATTAATAGTGTGGGAGGGGCCGAGGCTGACCTTGGAAGAATTCTTTGGTTCAGTAAACTCTAACAGTTACAATTTGGAATTTACTCCGGAAATTGGACCGCATGAAATACATTTCTTAGATTTGACCATTAAGGTAAATGGATCACAATTACAAACCTCTACGTTTTTTAAAACCACAGACAGGAATGGATATGTCCCCTGGGATAGCTGTCACCATCCTAATTGGCTGCGGGCTATTACCAGGGGACAGTTCATGCGTCTAAGGCGTAATTGTAGTGAATTAGAGGTGTTTGATGAACAGGCAGCAGCTCTCTCCCAAAGGTTTGTAGACAAAGGGTATGATACCACCATGTTTGAAACACAGCTGACATCTGTTCGCGCAATGGAACGGGATTCCTTACTAAACAAATCAAAAGTGATTAAGGAAAATTGTTCCAATATGGAGTATGCTTTTATCTCTGGATTTAGTGCTCAACATCAGAAGGTGAAAAAAGTTTTGGGGAAGCACTGGCATATCCTAAGGGAAGACCCGGTTTTGGGTCCGGTGATACCCGAGAAACCGGTTTGTGTTTTTAGGAGAGCACCTACCTTGAGGGACAAACTGGTGCGGAGTTTTGTAGATCCCCCTAAACCCATTACGGTGGTTGAGTCCCTGCCCATTGGATTTTACAGATGTGGGAGGTGTTGTGGATGTAAAACCACAATGGGATCTGAAAGAACTGTCAAGTGCTTTAACGACACCCGTACTGGGAGATCCTATAAGATTAGGAAATTTATTGCGTGCGGCTCGAAAGGAGTTGTATATGCCCTGTGGTGTACGTGTGGTTTGACCTATATAGGGAGGACCACTCGCGAACTAAGAATTAGAGTTCGCGAACATATTTATAACATTAAAAGGGGCTATGATGGACACAGCTTGTCTGCCCATTTTAAATTGAAACACGCTTCTGATCCAAAGTTTTTGTCCTTTGTGGGTCTAGAGAAAGTCGAACGACACTGGAGAGGCTCTAATTGGGTTAGGATACTATCTCAGTGTGAAAGCAAATGGATTTTCCAGCTAGACACCATGGTACCAAGAGGCCTGAACATTGAGTTCGACCTCAATTGTTTTATAGATGATTGTTAATTGTGTATAGTATCAATATTGTATTTGGCCCCGGTGTTGTAATAATGCTGTTTGTGAGGTAATTCTCACCTGCCAGGACCTCGATGGTTTTGTATTTTAAATTGTTTGGGGTTTAAAAAAACTTAGTTATATGATTTGTTTTTCATTTATAAAAACATTTTTTATTATCAATAAATCCCTTTGGGTAACATCATCGAAGTTGTAGATTTAGGTTCTGTAGCTTTAAAAAGTACACACTCTTTGTGCGCGCATTGTTGTTGGATGCGTGCGCATCCTGTCATCTGAATTTGCGCGCTGTGAAGTGTTCCCTATGAAGGCTTGAAACAGGCGCGTCATTGCGCATGCGCCCGACAGACGGGAGGGGAGAGATGTGAGGAGCTATAGCTTTAGAAAGCACACACCCTCTGTGCGCGCTTTGTTGTGGGATGCGCGCGCATCCTGTCATCTGAAGTGGCGTGCTGTAAAGTTTTTTCTATGAAGGATGGAGACGTGCGCGTCAATGCGCATGCGCCGGACAGATTGAAGAGGAGAGATCTGAGGAATTCTCCCTGATCGGCGTATCTAGAGAGGTGCTTTTGTTGTGAGATGAGGTGGGGACGCGTCTGTTTACTAAGATAATCAGGTACGGCCTTTTGCTTTTAACTTTATGTGCTCGCGATCACGTGACCATACGTCACTGGAACTTCCGGTTTAAAAGACCGTTCAATTCATTATCCAAGCATTCCGGCAGAAGTCGTTTTACGACGAAACGCGTTGGATCGCTTGGATTTTAACATTTTAGGACTGGACCTGGGATCATGGATTTAACCCTATGAGCGTTTTTGGCGGTGAGAATTACTGGCCGTTTCTTGTACTGAAGGCGTTTTGCTTGTTTTAACTTTGTGAGTGCAATCTATTAAACAACCATATTTTATTAGTATTTGGACGTATTGCACTAGTGGTTTCTCTATTTTTCCTTACATGAATTGTTTGAGCTACTATATGTATGATGGCATCGCTTGAATGAGGCTATTAGCCTAACCAGAGAAGATCTGAGACCGATTATCCGAGGGCTTGAGCATAAGGCATATATTCATGTGGATCTGCTACTATATGCATGACGGTATCGCTTGAGTGAGGCTATTAGCCTAACCAGAGAAGATCTGAGACCGATTATCCGAGGGCTTGAGCACAAGGCGTTTATTCATGTGGATCTGGTAAGAGCGGTAGCTTTACACTGGGTGATCTGCTTTCAAGGTGGTGGAGCATGCACTACGGGATGAAATAATTCTGTGGACTTTTATTGATGTAGCTCTGTGCATTTTTTGTTGTATTTTTGCCATTACAAAAGAGGAGGAACTTTTGGTTGCACGTTGAGCTTTATTATCATTGTTAGCGCGGTATTTCCTATATATTTACAAGAGAAGAGATTACTTATACATGCTACGTCCTTATATACTGTTATTCCTCACAATTTAGGTATTATAGCTGTTCGGCATTACCTTAATCTCTTATCTGGACTTCCTACTAAACAGGTGGATTTTATAATAGACTGTTTAACCTTTGCTCTAGACCACAACTACTTTTGGTTTGGAGGGAATTTTTACCTCCAAACCAAGGGTGTAGCCATGGGTGCTAAATTTGCACCCAGTATGGCTAATTTGTTTGTGGGACTTTGGGAATCCCAGCATGTCTTTAATGGACCTTGGCCTTATTTGAAAATATGGCGGCGTTACATTGACGACGTATTAATAGTGTGGGAGGGGCCGAGGCTGACCTTGGAAGAATTCTTTGGTTCAGTAAACTCTAACAGTTACAATTTGGAATTTACTCCGGAAATTGGACCGCATGAAATACATTTCTTAGATTTGACCATTAAGGTAAATGGATCACAATACAGTTAATTGTGTATAGTATCAATATTGTATTTGGCCCCGGTGTTGTAATAATGCTGTTTGTGAGGTAATTCTCACCTGCCAGGACCTCGATGGTTTTGTATTTTAAATTGTTTGGGGTTTAAAAAAACTTAGTTATATGATTTGTTTTTCATTTATAAAAACATTTTTTATTATCAATAAATCCCTTTGGGTAACATCATCGAAGTTGTAGATTTAGGTTCTGTAGCTTTAAAAAGTACACACTCTTTGTGCGCGCATTGTTGTTGGATGCGTGCGCATCCTGTCATCTGAATTTGCGCGCTGTGAAGTGTTCCCTATGAAGGCTTGAAACAGGCGCGTCATTGCGCATGCGCCCGACAGACGGGAGGGGAGAGATGTGAGGAGCTATAGCTTTAGAAAGCACACACCCTCTGTGCGCGCTTTGTTGTGGGATGCGCGCGCATCCTGTCATCTGAAGCGGCGTGCTGTAAAGTTTTTTCTATGAAGGATGGAGACGTGCGCGTCAATGCGCATGCGCCGGACAGATTGAAGAGGAGAGATCTGAGGAATTCTCCCTGATCGGCGTATCTAGAGAGGTGCTTTTGTTGTGAGATGAGGTGGGGACGCGTCTGTTTACTAAGATAATCAGGTACGGCCTTTTGCTTTTAACTTTATGTGCTCGCGATCACGTGACCATACGTCACTGGAACTTCCGGTTTAAAAGACCGTTCAATTCATTATCCAAGCATTCCGGCAGAAGTCGTTTTACGACGAAACGCGTTGGATCGCTTGGATTTTAACATTTTAGGACTGGACCTGGGATCATGGATTTAACCCTATGAGCGTTTTTGGCGGTGAGAATTACTGGCCGTTTCTTGTACTGAAGGCGTTTTGCTTGTTTTAACTTTGTGAGTGCAATCTATTAAACAACCATATTTTATTAGTATTTGGACGTATTGCACTAGTGGTTTCTCTATTTTTCCTTACATGAATTGTTTGAGCTACTATATGTATGATGGCATCGCTTGAATGAGGCTATTAGCCTAACCAGAGAAGATCTGAGACCGATTATCCGAGGGCTTGAGCATAAGGCATATATTCATGTGGATCTGCTACTATATGCATGACGGTATCGCTTGAGTGAGGCTATTAGCCTAACCAGAGAAGATCTGAGACCGATTATCCGAGGGCTTGAGCACAAGGCGTTTATTCATGTGGATCTGGTAAGAGCGGTAGCTTTACACTGGGTGATCTGCTTTCAAGGTGGTGGAGCATGCACTACGGGATGAAATAATTCTGTGGACTTTTATTGATGTAGCTCTGTGCATTTTTTGTTGTATTTTTGCCATTACAAAAGAGGAGGAACTTTTGGTTGCACGTTGAGCTTTATTATCATTGTTAGCGCGGTATTTCCTATATATTTACAAGAGAAGAGATTACTTATACATGCTACAGGAAATAAAATACAGCTGCACTACACTTTTTGTAAAGAAAGGAGGGAAAAAAACAGACAAAACTGCTCATTTCCAGTGGAATATCCACGAGGAAGAGCAGCTTTGACTACAGACATTAACTAAGAAATTATAAGTTATTATTTCAGCACAGGACAGTTTATAGGACACATCTAGTTTTAAATCCTGCAAGACCACTTCAGCCCCCCCCCCCCCCCCCTCCGAAATTCAGGACAGTTGAATCTTTTGGTGTGGGGTTTCCATGGAGTTGTGGCGGATCTCATCATTGGAGTAAATACATAAGTGCCTGGAATTGGTAGTATGTGAAAATTCTTATGTCTGGTATTACGTGCCCCTAACTACAATAATATATATAATGTTTTTTGTTAAAACTGTGGAGGGCAAGGTGAATGGTTTTGTTTTTAACCTCTAGGCCTCTGCAGAAGACATACTATGGGGACGGGTTCCAATGAAATACTAATTACCTTATTCACAAAAGTGATTATCTCCTTTCAGGAGTGAATAAATGGGCATAGCCCACAATCGCCACAAATGGTCCCCTTTTAGATCACATTTTTTCTACAGTTCGCTTAGGGAAAGGGAAAGCTGTTAACATTAATGTTTGACAAACTTGGCCCAGTTTAAATGTAGGAGATACATATTTATAGAACTTGGTTTGAAACCTTGATTTTTTTACTGGGTAGAAATACTGAATTTAAAAGAATTTATATAGTTCTTGATCTAAGCCTTGATAAGGAAGTCCGATGCTGGCCTATGCCTTAACCCAATTGTCGCTTGATTGTTGCCACCATTTTAAGGCTCTGTGTATTAGATTTGCCAGATAGTACTGGTTTGTTGCCCCCAGATCGCAAAGATCTACTGGGCGACATGGTTGGTGCAAGCAAGTAAAGAGTTGTTTGGGTCTGTGAAAGTAAAATATCATCCACATATGCTAGTGTTTTGATTGTAAAGTTGTTAATACTTTAAATCTCTGAAGAGTCTGCTACTTGGCGGAAAATATTGAGATGCAGATTGAAGAGCGGAGGAGAAAGCGGAAAGCCTTGCCTTGTACCATTATAAAGCACAATTCTATTGGTTTTAGAGATATTGGTGACAATGTGAGTAGACTGGCTGTAGTATATAGCCATGATTTTTTGATAATTATTATGTTTCCGAATCCGAAATTCAGGAGAGCAGCCTCCAAAAACCTCTATGACACCCTATCAAATGCATTCTAGGCATCTAGAGTAACTAAGACCCCTTCTTTTTTGCTGTTTAGCTGATTAACCAGGCTGCAAGTTGCAATATTATGTATTGTACCACTGACTTGCATAAATTTGCATTAGATAACACCTATGGGATCAAGCATATATGTCCTGTGCTGTGCACTTGACCGAAACTTGAATCAACTTTCGCTGTAACGGCTTATTACTTTAAGAAATAGCGGCACGGCGGTGTGCAGGGTAAGCACTTATACCCACCACTTTCTAACCATTCTCTGTTAAAATCAGTTAGAGAGTGAACACGCCTCAATTTTGCTAAGAGAACAGGTTCTACAATGGCTTTAGGAGCATATGTAGTATTAAAATGAAACTAAAACAAAAAGGATTCCAGCCCTCTCTTTAAAAAATATAAAAAAAAAAAAAAAAAAAAGAAAAAGAACAAAAAGGAGTTTCAAAAGCCGAAGAAAAACTTCATATCAGTTTTCCAGGCGGTGGGTGTATCCACGCTCATAGGCATAGTGTCTAATTTAAAGTGTAATCAATGAAATTGCTCTTGCCCAGGCTGCGCTGGGATGGATAAGCTATGAGGATTGTGTACATGGATGACATTTTAAGTTCAGCATTCAGAAACCAAGGAAGGATATGAAGAATATAAAAGTTAGCTTTTACTGCTGAACTTTAAAATCCCCCCCCATGGAAAGTTGGTGATCGAATCAGCAGCATGTGTGTGCAGGAATGGATGAACTCTTGTGAACAGTGTGGCAAGCAGAGATGCAAGACCGATGCATTTACACAAGTGTGTATAAAACTTAAGGAGTGAGAGGGAATATGGGCTATGAGGCTTAAAGTGGACCAAAACCCACATTGATCGGCCCGGGAATCTATAAGATTCCCTCCCCCCAGGGCATCCAAAATCTGGATGCCCTGCTGTGTGAAACCCCCCAGGCCGCCCATACATTTACTTTCTTTTCCGGTATAACGGCTCATGCGCGAGCCGCGGCCACATTCTCACAGCCCCTCTAGCAGGGTGCATGCCCGCGCCTTGAGAGGATAAAGAAGTAATCTATGAATTAAGGGTGGGACACAACCAAAAGATTGTTAAGAGTCAGACAAAAGATCAAGAAAATAAAGCCGATAATAAGGTATGAGGGGAAGACCAAGTGGCTGCCTTACAGATTTCCTCTAAGAAAGCCCCAGGTCTTTCTGCCCAGGAGTTGGATACTGCTCTGGTTGATTGTGCTCTAATATAAAGAACTAGAGTGTCCATACATGTGTAAGCTAAGGAGATGGCCTGCTATCCACATGGCTATTGAAGCTTTGGAGGTAGCAAAGCCACTATTTCTTGCCACTAAAGGAGACAAACAACCGGTCCGTCTTCCTCCAGGTATGTGTGTTCTAGGTACAAAATAAGGGATCTTCTGACATCTAAAAACTGAGCTCTCCTCTTCAACCTCCCAGTTGCCCCGAAAGGATAGGAGAATGGTCCCTTGTGACCTGTGGAAGGTAGAGGCAATCTTGGGTAGGTAAAGTGGATCTGGCAGAACTGTACCAAAGGGCTCTCGAATGGAGAGGGCATGTAAGTCACTAACCCTGCGTGCTAAGGTAATGGCAAGCAGAAAACACATTTTAGGTTTAAAATTTTGTCTGACCCTTCAGTAAGTGGCTCAAAAGGAGCTTTTATTAGACCCTTAAGAATGAGGGCGAGGTCCCAAATAGGACATCTGGAGATAGAGACTGGTCTCTTTCTAGTAATAGGCATGAAGAATCTATTAATCAGGCTATACTTTCTTAGGGCTTTATCTAGGAAAACCGAAATTGCCGATGTCTGGGTCTTAAGAGTACTTACTGCCAAGACCCAGCTCAAAACCTACCTGCAGAAATTCCAGGATGGACGACAAATTGTTCTTGTTCAAGTTGTTAACTTCACAGAATGAACTGAACTTTTTCCAAGTTTTCAAGTAAAATCTTCTTGTGGACTCTTTCCTACTTCCTATAAGTTTCAGTCACCCTTGAGAAAAGCCCCTTCTTTTTCTGTAGATTTGGCTAATAAATTGGGCCCTGAGCCAGTAGGTTTGGTCTCCATGGAAGTTGCCTGGACACGTTCTCTAGAGCTGCAAACCAACTTCTCTTTGGCTAGGATGGAGCAATCAAGATCAACATTATTTTTTATTCTTTCGTATGGTGTAGGCTAGAGCAGGGGTGGGCAATTATTTTTTCCATGGGGCCACATGAGAAACTAAAAATATTGTGGAGGGCCGCTGAGCTATGGGAGTCTAAGCAACGTCTAAGCTCAGCGGCTCTGAGTGCGCTGGCAGCTGCATCTCGAGCTTCCCTCTAACAGGGAGCGCGCCCGCGCTGGCCATTCTCAAATGGCCGACACAGGCACGCGCCCTGCTAGAGGGATAGCGGGCATGCGGCCGCAGCTCGTGCATACGCCGTTGAACTGGGAAAGAAGGTGAGTTTATGGGCGACCTGGGGGTTTCACACAGCGGGGCATCCCGATTTTGGATGCCCCGCGGGGAGGGGATCTATAAGATTTCCGGGCTGATAAAGCAGGGTTTTGGTCCACTTCAAACGTTCTGATGTGATAATTTCCCAGCCAATCAGAGAAGCCCTTGGCTTCTGGCAGTCTGGAAGGAAAGTTCAGATCAGCTGGGGCAAAGTGTAAGAATGGTGGACAGCAGTAAGGGGGCATGGTGAGAGCATGGTGGACAGCAGGAAGGGGGCATGGTGATAGCATGGTGGACAGCAGGAAGGGGGCATGGTGGGCAGCAGGAAGGGGGCATGGTGAGAGCATGGTGGACAACAGGAAGGGGGCATGGTGAGAGCATGGTGGGCAGCAGGAAGGGGGCATGGTGAGAGCATGTGGGCAGCAGGAAGGGGGCATGGTGAGAGCATGGTGGACAGCAGGAAGGGGGCATGGTGGCCAGCAGGAAGGGGGAATGGTGAGAGCATGGTGGGCAGCAGGAAGGGGGCATGGTGAGAGCATGGTGGACAGCAGGAAGGGGGCATGGTGGGCAGCAGGAAGGGGGCATGGTGATAGCATGGTGGACAGCAGGAAGGGGGCATGGTGAGAGCATGGTGGACAGCAGGAAGGGGGCATGGTGATAGCATGGTGGACAGCAGGAAGGGGGCATGGTGAGAGCATGGTGGACAGCAGGAAGGGGGCATGGTGATAGCATGGTGGACAGCAGGAAGGGGGCATGGTGATAGCATGGTGGACAGCAGGAAGGGGGCATGGTGGGCAGCAGGAAGGGGGCATGGTGAGAGCATGGTGGACAGCAGGAAGGGGGCATGGTGAGAGCATGGTGGACAGCAGGAAGGGGGCATGGTGGGCAGCAGGAAGGGGGCATGGTGAGAGCATGGTGGACAGCAGGAAGGGGGCATGGTGAGAGCATGGTGGGCAGCAGGAAGGGGGCATGGTGAGAGCATGGTGGACAGCAGGAAGGGGGCATGGTGATAGCATGGTGGACAGCAGGAAGGGGGCATGGTGAGAGCATGTGGGCAGCAGGAAGGGGGCATGGTGGGCAGCTGGGGGAGCATGGTGGACAGCAGGAAGGGGGCATGGTGAGAGCATGGTGGACAGCAGGAAGGGGGCATGGTGAGAGCATGGTGGACAGCAGGAAGGGGACATGGTGAGAGCATGGAAGGGGGCATGGTGAGAGCATGGAAGGGGGCATGGTGAGAGCATGTGGACAGCAAGAAGGGGGCATGGTGAGAGCATGGTGGACAGCAGGAAGGGGACATGGTGAGAGCATGGAAGGGGGCATGGTGAGAGCATGGAAGGGGGCATGGTGAGAGCATGGAAGGGGGCATGGTGAGAGCATGGAAGGGGGCATGGTGAGAGCATGGTGGACAGCAGGAAGGGGGCATGGTGAGAGCATGGTGGACAGCAGGAAGGGGGCATGGTGAGAGCATGGTGGACAGCAGGAAGGGGGCATGGTGAGAGCATGGTGGACAGGTACATGGTGAAAAAGAGACAGCAGGCAGGAAGGGAAAACACAAGCAAACGACATAATCTTTCTGAGCAGACTTACTGATGCTCTGGAGCTCCTACTCTGCCCTTTCAAAGTCCCCAGGTCTCTATCACCTGCTCATCGGGTCTGGCTTCCTCAGAGGAAGGGAGAATGTGCCAGACCCGACGAGCCGAGCGGCCGATCAGCTGCTGCTTAACCTAAGCCTCTCGCACTGTACACAGGCGATCACCTAAGTTAAGCAGCAGCCGATTGGTCACTCGGCTCGTCGAGTCTGGCATGTTTTCCCTTCCTCTGCATCTCTTACTGGCCAGCTCAGCCCGGGCCGGTAAGAGCCTAGCAAAGGGCCGTATACGGCCCGCGGGCCGTACATTGCCCAGGTCTGGGCTAGAGGGTAGCTCCAGGACTGTGCTAGGGTGTTCACCCCTAGAGCCCCCCCACCAGACACAGAGAGAAGGATTTGCACCTTGTATTCCGGGCTGTCGCAAAAAGATCTACCTGGGGAACTGCCCAGGAAGTCTGCCACCACATTTAGGGACCCTCTCAGGTGTACAGCCAATAGGGATTTCAATTGGTGTTGGCGGGGCAGAAGGAAGGAATAAGTCAGATCCTGGAGAGCTGCTGTTCTGGTTCCTCCTGTCGATTTACAGATGCTACTGTCATGGTATTGTCTGATCGCATCTGAACCTCTCTTCCGGTCAGCAGATGACAGAAATGGAAGAGGGCTTATTCTACTACTTTCAGCTACCTGAAATTCGAGTTTCTTATCTGATCATCTTTTGACCAGTGTCCCTGTACATGTAGGTCATCTAGGTGGGCACCCCAAAGACTGGAGGGGTCTGGAGTGCAGCTAGGCCCATGTCAGGGCAGGGATGTCGTGACATGGGCCCATGGGCTGGGAAGTCACGAGGCCCAGACTGCTGCTGGATTAGCCAGCCAAATCGGGCTACCAACCTCTGTTGCTTGTCTGGCAGTAAAAAGATTTTCTGTTCTGCGCTGTCCAGGCAGAAACCAAGGAACCTGCATTTCCTGGAGGGGACTAGATTGGATTTCTCTAGATTTACTATCCAACCTATCTGGTGCAGTAGCTATAGAGTCACAGAAAGACTCTGAAATAGAGAGGCCTCTGTGATCCCTGTTAACAGGAAATAGTCTAGATAAGGAAAAATTGAGATTCCTCTGGCTCCTAAGGATACTCGTGGCTTCTGCCAGTTCCTTTATAAATATCCGGGGAGCCAAGGAGATTCCAAACGGCAAGTTTAATCATGGCCCTTAACACTGGGGCCTCTCTTTTTCCTTCTCTTTTACTCTCTCCTTTTCCTTAGGTTTGGGATTAGAAATACTAGGCTGAAAGCTAACACCTACTGTGAACTAGCAAAAAAAAAATAAGGCTCACAACAATGCAGAAATAAAACTTCTCACCGGCTTCTCGTGAGGCATTTTGATGCTCCGCTGGCCTACCCGACAGCCTGCTTCACCACTGCAGCCTGGGTTAGATGTGAGGGTACCTCCAGGCCGCGCGACGTTGGCCCGAAGTCTCGGCCGCTGTACTACCAAGCTACTGCTCTGACTCAGAGTTCAGCAGCCCCGCTACCTGGGCCGAAAGGCCGGACCTCCTCCACCAGCGTACGCCGCTGAACCGGTGGCCTCCAGGATCCTCAGCACCCTCTTGCGGCAGCAACTGGTGGAGACACGGGTGTTCGCTGGACCCTTTCTGCAGAAGTAAAGCATGGGTTGGTTAACCCCACCCCACCATTCCTGAGGTAGAAAGAGTCAAGAAGAGACTGAGCTTTAGATGCTATTATGCTGTTTTTATAAGAAACCTCATGTGTTCCTAATTGTTTTACTGCGCATATGAGCAATTATCGACAAAGAGGAGGTCCAAATATTTTTTAACACTCCATCCAACCCTCCTTGCCCCAATGCTAAGCCATATTGGGGCAATACCAAAACACAACTAAGGGGTGGGCACTATGTGTGGAAGCAGAGACTTCCAGTGACAGGTCAGTCACCCAATCCCATGCAGCAGTGTGACTGCATTGGTCTATCATGCAACTGTTACCCAGGTCTAAGGCTGCCATGCAGAGCCCCATCTGCCACCAGCATCAGTGGATTATTTTGTTGATCAGGTTGTTGTATTATTTTAATGCCTAAATTGAGCTTAGCACAGGGGCATTGAAAACAAGGCACAAAGAAAAGTACACACAAGCTGCAGTGTTCGGGTGAGCAATAAAAAGAGGGGAACTCAGACTCTTCAAAGTGATAAGCCTCTAAAAGGCGAGTAGCCAGGAGTGGACACTGATCATATACACGGCAGACAAATAAAATACATGCAAGGCCAGCAAACAGGAAAAAGGTCCACAGGAAATGTGATGGGGGAGGAATTATACAGAGCTCAGCAGATCTGACAACAGCATCCTGCAAGGCCTGGATCTCGATTATGGATAAAGTGGACAGTGTGTATTATGCAGCACATTTCATCAGTGACAACATAAGAAAGCTCAGGAACTTTACATCAAAACGTAAATAAGGTTAGGCAACCAATTACATCAATTCTGTAAAACGACTCCCTGCTGAGAACTGAAACACAGAACAAAAACACGTCTGTCCACCCAAATGTGACACTAGAGGTACAGGTTTATGCACCAATGCCATGACCAGGCTTGGTAGTAAAGGTGAAAAAAAACTATTGTGAATGAAACTATTATATAAACTACTTTGTACAGATAAAACGGATGTCTTGCTAATGTGTACAGATAAAACCGATTTCTGTGATTCTCACCTGTAGAATTTATTTCTCTCTTCTTCCACTCCAGGGTGTCACCGAATCAGATATGAATGGGTTAACTCTTGACCAAAGACAGGACTGCAAGATAAAAAGGTGTGGTTTGTCCCGGCCTATATATACTGCCAGCTGCCCTCCACAATCCAGTAACTGAAAAGCAGTAAGAATACTCACCCGGGAGGAGGAGGGGAGCCTTTAGAGGCACAAAAAATACCGTTTTGTGAGTACTCGCCTTTAAAATGGAAGTGTGACATACACTCCGCTTCAACTCTTCATGACATTTGGGACATCCAATAGCACTGTCCGTCATGGGTGGGAACCATAAACTGTAAAGAATGCACCAACTAAACCACTGCAGCTTGCAGAACCTTGCGGCCAAAAACGGCATCCGCTGAAGCCCGCTTGGAAACTTGGAAAAAGTATGAACGGAAGACCAAGTAGCAGCCTCACAAACAAAAGCCTGGTGCTGAAAAGCCCAGGACGCACCAACAGCACGAGTAGAATGCGCAGTGACCCTAAAAAGAGGGAGTCCTCCCCTAGGCAGAATAGGCCCCAACAATGGCCTGACGAATCCATTTGCTAATGGTAGACTTGGCAGGCACCAAACCTCTCCTGGGCCCGCAGGGCACCACGAAAAAAGCATCCGTCTTTCAGAAAGAAGAAGTAGTCACCAAATAGTACTTAACACAGTGAACCACATCCAAATTGTGCAAAACCCTCTCCTCGTCATTGCTAGGCTTAGGACACAAGGAAGGGAGAACAATATCCTGATTGAGATGGAAAGCAGAAACCACCTTAGGAAGGAAATCTGGCTTAAAGCTTAAAGCAACCTTCTAAGTGAAAACAGAAAGACCAATGTAACGGCTCAAAAGGAGGACCCTGGAGAGCCGAAAGAACCAAATTCAAATCCCAAACAGGAACCATAGCCTTCCGAGGGGTTCAAACATGAGTGACCCCCTGGAAAAAAGTCTTTACCAGCGGGTGTAAGGCAAAAGATCTTTGGAAGAAAACAGACAGAGCAGAGACCTGCCCTTTCAAGGTACTAAGCTGGAACCCAAGATCCAGACCGTGCTGAAGAAACTCCAAAATCCTATGGATCGAAAACACCCTGCAAGGCCAGGCCCTAGCCTCACACCAGTCAATATAGGACCGCCAAGTCCTATAGTAAATGCCAGAAGAGGACCGCTTCCTAGCTCTAATCAAGGTCTGAACAACAGCCTCAGACAAACCTTCCTCCTTCAGAATGAAGGTTTCAGTAGCCAAGCCGTCAAAGCCAGCATTTGTAAATTGGGGTAAAGTAGTTGACCCTGAGATATCAACTCCAGAAACATGGGCAGCCGGTACTGAACTACCGCCAGCCGTACGACGTCAGCGTACCAAACCCGTCCTGGCCACCTTGGGGCCACCAGAATTGCTGGTGCACCTTCCAGAATCAGCTTGCGAACTACCTTGCCCACCCTGGAGAAGAAAGGAAACAGGTACAGGAACCCCAGATCCTTCCAGGCAAGGGACAAGGCATCCACTGCCAGGGCTAGAGGATCCTGAGATAAATGACACAAAGGATGGGAGTTTGTGATTGTGCCGTGAGGCAAAGAGATCCACCTCCAGAGTCCCCCACTTGTGACAAAGGGACCGAACAAAACTCCGAGATTGAGAGACCACTCCCCTCGGAGAGAGAACCCCCTGCTCAGGGAATCCGCCTCCGTGTTCTCCACTCCCGGAATGTAGACTGCTGAAATGCAAGTAACATTGCTCTCCGCCCAAGTCAGGATAAGAGAGACTTCCCTGAGGGCACTCCTGCTGCGAGTCCCTCCTTGGTGATTAATGTAGGCTACCGCCGTCCGATTGTCTGATCGAACCTGAGCCGGTAGGCCCTGTAGGTGCGACGTCAGCCGTGCCAGGACAAGCCGGATGGCTCTGAGCTCTAAGACATGGATGGGGGTGTGAGCCTCCTGAGGACCCCACAACCCACTGAACTGATGACTTTTCCAGAAACCTCCCCAGCCCGACAGGCTGGCATCCGTGGTAACCGTCTCCCAACAAGGGGCCAGAAAGGATCTGCCCCTCATCAGGTTGCTCGACTCCAGTCACCACCGCAGTGACTGCTGAACCCTGGGAGACATCCTGAAAAGTTGATCTAAGGACTACGGACATCTGTCCCAATGCGTCAATAGGTGAAGTTGGAGAGATCTCATGTGAAAATAAGCAAATGGGACTGCCTCGAAGGAAGCAACCATCAATCCCACCAGTTTCATCCCCAGACAGATAGAGGTGCAAGGATCGACCAGAAGAAGGCGGATCAGATCCTGAACCCCCTGCACCTTGGGCTGAGGTAGAAACACTCCAGATTCATGCCCAGGAATAAAAAAACTCCCTTGATGGAGAGAGAGAGAGAGAGAGAGAGAGAATTTGGGGCGGTTGCTCACCCATCCGAACCTCTCCAGAGTCGACACCACCTTGTGGGTGTCCAGCTCGACGGAGGGAAGAAGCTAAAATCAGTAGGCCGTCCAGATACGGCACAATGCGAATGCCCTGAGCAGGGCCATTATGCCCGCCAGAACCTTGGTGAAGACCCTCGGCGCTGAGGTCAACCCGAAGGGAAGGGCTACAAAACTGGAAAAAATTGATCGTACACCGCGAACCTGAGGAATCTCTGATGCGCTGGAAAAATTGAAACATGCCGATACGCATCCTTGATGTCTATGGACGTCATAAAGTCCCCTTGACGAAGGGAATTGATGGTCGAGCGCAGAGACTCCATGCGGAACATCTTGGTTCTGATGAACCTGTTGAGGATCTTCAGGACCAGAATGGGTCTTATGAAACCATCCTTTTTGGGAACCGTGAAAGGATTGGAATAGTAACCCCTGCCTCTCTCTGAGGGAGGCACCGGGCATATGACTCCCATGTCCAGAAGATTTTTTTTTTTTAACAGGAGCCCCTGTACAGCCTGAGGGTCCGAGGGCACCCGAGACCTTAAAAATCTTGGAGGAGGCCAGTACTCGAACTCCAGTTTGTACCCGGACAAAACCACTTCCAGAATCCATCTGTCTGTGACCTCCCGGGCCCAGACCTGGAAGAAGAGCCGCAGCCGCCCCCCCCCCCCACACCCGTACGGGTGAGGGCGCCCCTTTATTGCTGAGCCGGTCCCGACCTCTGCCTCTGTTCCAGGAAGAACCTCTGCCCCCGGAGTAGGCAACATCTCTGACCGCTCTGGCACCACGAAAGGAAGGGTTGAAGGAGCTCGTCCCCCGAAAGGAGCGACGCTGCTTCTAACGCTGAGGTAACTTATCTCCCTTAGCAACCGCATCCAACTTATCTCCAAACAGCCGCGTACCCAAGAAGGGAAGGGCTGTGAGCGATTTCTTGGCCGCAAAGTCCGCCGCCCACTTGGGAAGCCAGACCGATCGGTGCATGGCTACCAAGAATGCCGAAGTTCTCCTACACATGACAATAGTGTCCTCCATAGCGGTCAATACAAATTCCATGAATAATTTGCACCTCTTAAGGTTAGTGAACTCGGCGCTGGCCGGGTCAAATTGGGCGTCAAGTAACAAGTCCCTAACCAAAGACCTAGTAGCCACCGTAGCAAGTGCAGATGCACACACAGGTCGCAAGGCTGAACCAACATTGGCAAAAGCATAACCTGCCATCTAATCAAGGCGCTTAACCTCGCCATCCTCAAGGGAAGTGGCGTCTGGGGTGTGGACTACAGAGGTGTTGGACAATCCCAAAAACTGGCGCATCGACCTCGGAAGGAGAAGACCAGCGCTTAACCGCTTCCACCCGAAAAGGATACTTCTTATCCCATCCCTGAGGAACACCCGGAAGCCGGCTCTGTTTCTCCCATTCCCTAAGGATCAATGCCTCAAAATGACCTTGGGTAGGAAACTCCAAGCATGGCTTGGAGGACCCTAAAAATTCCCCCCTTTTTTTGTCTGGACAGGGGGTGCCTCTGGCGGGGCAATATACAATACCTCCAAGAGATGTGCCCAAACCCTGGAAGTGTCAACGGCATCCCCAAGCGCCTGCCCAAGTGTGACTCCCCACTAGCGACCATGTCACTACGGATAAAGCAGAGAGGGGGAGGCGATGAAGCGGGAGGTGGCGACCACCTGGGGGCCCAACTGCCGCGTTATGGCCTTTTGTGCACATCGTATAAAGATCAGCACAATATCACCCGTAAGGGATATCCCCCAACCCACACATGGCCGGGATTGTCCCAAAGGGAGCCCGAGCCCAATATCCTGCGTAGCCTCCATATGGTGATTTTTTGGATAGTTGCAAGACCTAGGGAATTATGCCAGTAAGCAACCCCGGGATGCCCCTTTAAAGTCTCTGTGGGAGAATTTTGAAAAAGAAGTGTAAACTTTTAATGCTAGGGATTCCTAGGAAAGACATGAATGAAGAGGACTCCATAAGCACAAGTACACACACACACAATTAAACACATGTGGCAGGAAAAATGTCATAAAATGAATATATTAAAACTATATATAAGGTATGCATAGGTACACCAAGGCAGGCAGCGCTGCCAAAATAACAAGGCATTATTCACAACCAGTAAGGAACACAGGTGGGCCCCAATGGGGCACTCACGTGGAAAGAAGATGGCGCCCAGCAATCAGAAGCAACGCATCGGCTGAGGGAGAAGAGGGGAGAAGAAGGGGGGCGTGCCGCGCGAGGCCCCACCCCTCTCCCTCCGGCGATAGAGAACGCTGGTTGTAGAGGCCGGGTCAGACAAAGTGGCAATAGCGGGGGGGGGGGGGGGGGGGGGGCGAGCGCCGGCCCGCCCCCTCACCGGAGCACTGAGGGGGAGAAGCTCCCCAGAGGCCGCGGTGCCGGAGGCCGGCAGACGCAGTCCCAAGAGAGTCCTCCATAAGGAGGCATGAAGTAAAACACCAACACAGACACTCGAAATGGAAAATAAAAAAAAAAACACACACACAACATGCATACTGCTTTCGGCGGCCTGAATTATTGTCCTGATTGCCCTGGGATTCTGCCAAGATGGTGGTTTCAATAGCCAGGCCATCAAAGCCAGAACTCATAAATTGGGGTGCTGCAGAGGCCCTTGTGTGAGGAGATCCGGACAGTCTGGCAGCCGCCGCCAGGGCTCACTTTCTGACATCCTTACTACATCTGAAAACCAAACTCTCCTTTGCCAATGGGACACTGCCAGGCTGGTTGGAATCCCCTTTTGAGCTACCTTCTTTAGTACTCGAGCCAAGAGTGGTACCAAAGGGAATACATACAGAATCCTGAATGTTAACCAAGGAAGGGTCAGAGCATTTACTGCTATAGCCAGAGGGTCTTTGGATCGTGAGACAAACCTCGGACCCTCTGATTGTGGCGGGAGGTGAAGAGGTCCACGTCTGGAGTCCCCCAGTTTGCATAGCATTTTCCCTGATCCAAAGTTGCCCTGCTTAAATGGTCGGCTTGCACGTTGTCCACTCCTGGTGTCATGTGAATTACCGAGACAAGCAGGGCATTTTCCTCTGGCCAGAGCAAGATCCTGCTCAACTCCATGAGAGCCCACCTGCCTCTGTTGCCCCCTGGTGTCATGCTGTCCTCTTGACTCCTGATGGGATGACCCTTCAAATCGGAAGTCCAATGTGTGAGTGACAGCAGAATCGTTCTCAGCTCCAAAATATTGATCGGTAGTCTGCTCTGCTTCTGGCCCCATTGTCCCTGGATCGTTAGGGATCCCATGACACCCCCCCCCCGCCAACCAGTTAGGCTGTCAACCATGCGTCAGGAGTGACCAGCCCAAAAATGAAAATTTTATTGTTTCAACCATTCCTTGCCTGCCATGGCTGCAGCGCAAGCTGGCCATAAGGCCGATCCTACAATAGAAAAAGCACGCCTGGATACCTGATCTGGTCGTTTCGCTTATCCACTGGATCCCTCAGAGAAGCACTGTCTGAAATAGGAATAACCGTGTTCCTAGAAAGTCCTGAAACAGGAGCATCCAATTCGGGGGGGGGGGGGGAAGACCATCATTTTATGCCCGTGGAAATAGGATACTTGGTATCCAGGACTCTAGGAATGGTGGAAAGCTTATCAGGCTTCTGTAATTCCTTCTGGATAAGTTTGGTAAAATGAAAAAGCTGCCTTTGTTTTTCAAATCTGTATAGATCCCCTTTCCTCCTTTTAGCGGCTCTAGGAGCAGGAATTCCCAAAACCTCTAGAATAGAGAAAGTTAGATTACCCACTTGCTCCTTGAACAAAGACGACCCCTCTTCAGAGCAAAAAACTGAATCCAAAAGACTTTCTTCCCTGCTAGATGCGAGTTCCCCCTCCAAAGAATCCCCCTGAGATTCTATGATGGCATAAACATCTTCTTCCTCGGAAGCGGAAGACTCTAAAGGAACTAAATGTTTCAGTTTTTTGGACACTTTTAAAGATCTTGAGACCGGTTGAGCCTCAGGAACCTTAGGTTGGAAGCAGTGGCTTTCAAACGGGCTACTAGCTGTAGATGAAAACCTGAAATATCTGGACTAGGCGGAGCCGCCAGAGGATTTGTAAGTCCAGAGGAAGTAGATCCTGTGGCTTCCAAGTAGGGAAATACCTTTGGGGGGGGGGGGGGGGGACAGCTGCCTCCTAAATCTGGATAGTACCACCACGACAGTGCATTCAGAACAGATAGGGCTGTCCTCTTCCAGGGACCTCTGCAGGCACAGGGGGGCAGGGGGGCATGGGGCGATACTCTCTGCTAAAATACCAGACGCGGACTCCCCAGATGCCTTGGGTACGGTGAAGTCTTTCTATTATCCCCGGGGGCCTAAGACAAAAGTATATAAAGTATAGTATATAAAGAATCTCAATAATCACAATGTGTCACATTATGGGAGACCCTAGGGGTGAACCAGAACCTAATATCCCTTATCCTTAACCAGATCTAAAACAGAAACAAAGGGAAAATAAGAAAATTATTCTCCTAAATAAAACAGCAAAAAAAAATCAATAAACAAATAGTTCCTATTAGATTTGCAGCTGTTTCAAAAGGAGGAGGGCAGTGCAGACACAGTGGCCGCAGGAGAGCCAGAATGGGAGACCAGGAGGAGCAGGCACCGGTGGAGAAGTGGGCGGCCGCCAGTGAGTAGCATCCTCACCACTCATGTCTCGGACCACACCATACCTTTATGTTAGGCACATAACAGGGCCCAGGATTTCTGAATGGTTAACATGGATATGCTTGGGAGCAGGTCGTGTGACCAGCGCAGCACGCTTCATTCATTTTCGCTTGCAGCTTTGAGGGGCAAAGCAAGAGCTGAAGTAAGCGTCTACACCATAGGATCAAATGCACGTTTATGGCGAATCTGGGGGTGGGGGGGGTGAAAACATAGCGGGTGTCCTAATCAGGTCAGGTAGGGGCATCAGCAGCACATGCGATAAGGGCAGAAGCCTGGAGGCCTAACAGAAACTGAAGCCACAGTAGATTACATCTTCTGGTGGCAGAAAATACTCTTGAAATGACGTTAATACTCAGTACACATAATATTAGACGCTCATAAAAAAATATTACACAACATTTTGTCTGCAACGCATTACTTAAAGTTCAACTGGAAGGAAACAAAAAACCTAATGTTGGCAAATCAATGAGCTTCTAGGTGACTAATATCCAAATGACTCGTATTTACATTTTTTTCTACTAATTATCTTTAGAATTCTAGAATTATGAGCAGATTAAATCGACAATGCCAAGATCCTAAGATACAGGGACTGGCAAGCAGAGCTCTCCATGACTGAATAACATACTAGATTCTTCCTGTGGGATCTAAACTTTAACACAGGAATCCGAATAAATGAGTGTCTGAATATTAAATAGAGGTAATTGTAGCATTAATCCCACCGCCTATACCCACGAACCCTCGCACCATTTCAGAATGCTTACGCTAGGGCCCCCCAGAGCCTACAAGTCGCAGCCTCACCCCAAAGTACCTACCAGGTTCTCTTCTGCCCTCACACAATAGCCCTAATTTGCCCTTTGATGTGTTCCTCCTTTCTCCTGCCTTGGGGTGGCTGATGATCTATGCCCTCCTCCCAGCATAGCTCTACAATAATTTTTGACCTCCCTCTCACAAATGTGTCATAACACTGACTAGTTAGCCCCCTTACTTTTTCTCTCGGCAACCAGTTGCACCTTCCTGGATACGGACTTTTATCCTTGGAATCCCTCTCCCAACCCCTATAGCGCTCCAAAACTCTAGACCACCAGCATCAGATTACTCTTTTACTTTTTACATATTACTCATCTACTGCTTAAACTAGGAAATTGGTACTTTAGAATGGAACCTGCCTGGGTAGGAGGCTTCAAGTTCATGGAGAACCCCTCCTTTCCATAAAATAAATGGTCAGTCTACCTAGAACCCTCTCTCTGTCACCCTCCCCTGGCGCTGAGGGTTCTAACAAAAGCCCCTAACCCCTCCCAGGATCCTGCGCCTTCACTGGTGCTCCTGCAGCAGCCACACTGACATTGTGCAGGATGGCTTCTTCTGTTCTGTGCACAAGCCTGTAAGTGAATGGTGCAGTCTGTCCAACATGGCTGCGTCCAGCCCTGGAATCGCTGAGTGAACAGCATGGATGGCAATGAGTTTTTCTGTTGTAACCACCACCCACCCCACGCCTTAACCAGAGGGTGACAGGGCAGGGATGTTACAAGTAGACTGGGACTCTGCTTTAACGCTAAACTCTGGTACAGTACTCTCATCAGCCACACTCACTCCTCTTCCTTCATGCCCTTTACTTCCTTGGATTGGGACCCCCTCCATGTGTTGCCTAGGAACCAGCAGTCTGGGGGGTGGCTTCTAGGACTGGGGGGACAGGCTCATCCCTGTTTCTGCTATGTTCTATTCTTTATTCTGCTCATGCTGGATTGTTAATTGTTAATTTATTTCACTGCACTTTGTACTATCCTTCCTACTACATTGAATTCAAATGCATGTATGTAACATATATACTTGAAGAAAAGAAAAAATGAATTTGACAACTGCGACATCTTCAGCCTGGTGAACAATTACAAAACAAAAACTCAAGTACAGATCTACGATAATCCTACTTAAAGCAGTCCTTCACTCTGAATAAGAGTCTATCTTATATGTTTCCCACACCCTGTACATACAGATTGCTCGCATTAAAAATCATCCTACCTGCATCTACTGCATGTTATGAGCCTTTAAACATCCAAGATGGCGGCTCATGGAACATCAGGCAGCCTGCAAACAGGAAGTGCCTTCTGACTGTGCTGCTCTGCATTCTGGGATTGCTGACCTTTTCCTGACCCCAGCTCTGCTCTGTCTGAGCAAAGCACAGCTATAACCCTACCCCCTGCATTTTATCCCACTCTCCCGTATCCTAAAGTCCAGAACAGAGTTGCAGCCCAGTGGGGGAAAGAATAATAAGTGACTAAAATATATAATTTTAGATGCTGGGGAATTGTTTTATAAGGGTTTGGGCTTTTCGATAAATCATAGTGAAGGTCCGCTTTAATATCCAAAATATCTGAAACTAATGGGAAATGCCGGATTGCTCTCTAGAATTATTTACTGGAAACTGCAGGTAAAAACTGGCCAGTACCAGCACATTTACTTAGGCCACTTACCTGTAAGAGAGCGGATACAATTGGGACTGATCTACATCTTGCACAATTTGATACAATTTACATCTGCTTATGCTGCGGAACAACTGAATAAATAGCATGTGCACCCAGCATAACAAAGCAGATGTAAAACAGATGCGAATACACAACCAGGAACAATTCCTAGTAATCTTACTAGTATGGGATATATGCTTACACCACTTCTTATCCATCAAACCTGACCTAAACCATAGCTTGACTGTCTGCTGAGCTACATATAAATGCGGATATAAAAAGGACAGTGTACAGTACATGCAAACAGAAGTTAAAAAGGGCCAATGGACTTAAAACACATTTAAGCACAGATTATAAAAACAATTAGCTTTTAAGACTCCTGAAAAGAAATCTTATAGCAAACACATATACAAAACCCCTTTCTTTACTATTAATATAGTTTTCTTTCAGGACGTTTTGGGCTGCTTGAGGTATCTACCCTGCTGGTGTGAGATTCCTTGAGTGGAGATGAGATTCCCTTTAAAGAGTCTGTCCTGGCAGAAAAAAAAAAAATAAATAAAAATATACTCACCGGTTTTGATCCACGCAGCTGTTCTAGACTTGCCTGGCCTCCACTATCCACAAGCTACAGATTGCTGGCAGCAATAGTGCTTACCTCCGCTCCAACATTTGGCATTGTGTTTGGGGACATAAAGCTTGCATGCAACCGCTTAGCCTTGAAAATCCAAGCTTTCCAGTGGGGATTTATAGGCGGTGGTACATACTTTTGGTCCTTACTATTGGGGCATCACCCGCTGTGTGAAACCCCACCGGTGACCTAAATTACATAACTCACAGCTGATCCGGCAGCACAGGTGCGGTTCTCTACCAAATAGTTTTCCAAGCCACCCATATGCCAAAGCAGCTTAGTAAACAGCTGACCAGACGACCACAAACTAAATATGAAAACTTCTGAATACTTTTTGAGAATACTTTTTGCTTCAATCTCTCACATCTAGCATTAAAAGGGCTTAGTCCAGTTGCATCTGACGGACATTCAGGTCTGCTTCTCCAGCTGCCAGCTGAAATTGTAATACATGTTTTTGTTGCGCTCTCCCTCTTTTTTTTTTTTTTGTCTCTTCTCTCTTGCATGTTTCACTATTGATGTTGTTTTAGCCTGATGGTTCAAGGTTTGCTTTATATAATTCTGTAAAAACTGCTGCCAGACAGCTGCATTGACATTCCAGATCTAACTCAGCTTAGCTTTGAGATCATTATGCTTCTCACAGCATTCGTTGCATTCGTTCGGTTTTTAGTAATCATGCTGAGAGCTCATCAAAGATCATGGGCTGGAATTCAACTCAAACCGGTAAAGAGAAACAAAACCCCTGGAAACAATGAGATTCCGGGACCGGCTTGTTTCAAAATTGGGATGCCCTTCTGTGTGAATGCCCCCCTCCCCCAGATCGCTCACAATTTTTACCTCTCCGCCCAGCCAATGCCGGCATCACTCGCACCCCTTCTTGGTTGTGTGCAGCCACGTTTGCTGCATATGAATGGCTGTGCGTGGCCGCACACAGATGAAAAATGCAAGTGATACAGCGTGCAGCGATGTGTGCGGCTGGGATTCCATTCAGATTGTCCAGCCACACATTAAAGCGGTCCTTCACTCTGAATAAGAGTCTATCTTAAATGTTTCCCACACCCTGTACATACAGATTGCCCACATTAAAAATCATCCTATCTGCATCTACTGCAAGTTATGAGCCTTTAAACATCCAAGATGGCGGCTCATGGGACATCAGGCAGCCTGCAAACAGGAAGTGCCTTCTGACTGTGCTGCTCGGCATTCTGAGATTGCTGACCTTTTCCTGACCCCAGCTCTGCTCTGTCTGAGCAAAGCACAGCTATAACCCGCCCTCCTGTACTTTATCCCACTCTCATCTCCTCAGTAAGTGTGAGTTGCAGCCCAGTGGGGGAAAGAATAAAAAAATAAGTGACTAAAAACTTAAAAATACAATTCTGTGATTACTCACCTGTAGAATTGGTATTATGAGTATACAGTACGTCCTGCTCCAAATAGAATACTTACAAGTGGTAATACTCCGCCAGATGGCGCTGGACTGCAGAGACATCGAAAATAGGCTCCTCCCAGCCCCTCAAATACCCAGGGACCTCCCACAAAAGCAGTTAACGAGAAGCCGGGAGAATTAAACAACCCAAACCATCAAATATAACAATGATCATACAGGGGATCCAAGATAATGCAAAACCAAGGGTGGGTTGGAGCAGGACGTACTGTATACTCATAATACCAATTCTACAGGTGAGTAATCACAGAATTGTATTATTCTTAGTATACAGTACATCCTACTCCAAACAGAATACTTACAAGTGGGACATCCAATAGCAGTGTCCATAAAGTAGGGTGGGATCCCCAAGAAAAAGCAACAGCAGACAGTTTAAACCACTGCCGCCTGCAGAATCTTTCGTCCAAAAGCAGCATCAGCTGAGGCCCTAACATCAACCTTGTAAAACTATGAAAAGGTATGAACAGAAGACCAAGTAGCGGCCTTGCAAACTTGTTCAACAGAAGCCTGGTGCTGAAAAGCCCAAGAGGCACCAATAGCACGAGTGGAATGAGGAGGATTCTTCCCCTTAGCAGAGTAGGCCTGAATCACAGCCTGACAAATCCATTTGCTGATAGTAGACTTGGCAGGAGCCAAACCCTTCCTAGGACCAGAAGGGACCACAAAAAGAAAATCAGTTTTCCTGAAAGGTGCAGTAGCCACCAGATAGTACTTCAGACACGTAACCACATCCAAAGAATGCAAAACCCTCTCCTTAGCATTGCTAAGATTAGGGCACAAAGGAAGAACAATATCCTGATTCAAATGAAAGGCAGACACTATCTTAGGCAGAAAGTCAGGTTTGAAACGAAACACCACCTTGCCCTGGTGCCTCTCATAGTAGGGGGGGCAAATGGAAAGCACCGCCAACTCAGACACACGCCTGACAGAAGTGATAGCCACCAGAAATACAACCTTGAGCGTAAGAATGGCCAGGGCAGCATCCTGCACAGGTTCAAAGGGAGCACCCTGCAAGGCTGACAGAACCAAGTTCAAATCCCAAACAGGCACCATAGGCTTACGTGGAGGGCGCACATGAGTGACCCCTTGGAAAAAAGTCCTGATCAGAGGGTGCTGAGCAAAGGACTTCTGGAAGAAAATGGCCAGGGCAGAAACCTGACCCTTCAGAGTACTGAGTTGGAGTCCCATCTCCAACCCATGCTGCAGGAACTCCACAATCCTGGTAACAGAGAACACACAACAGCGAAGAGACCTAGACTCACACCAGTCAATGTAGGCACGCCAAACCCTGTAATAAATGGAAGAGGAAGACTTCTTCCTAGCCTTAATCCAAGTATCCACAACCGAGGAAGACAGCCCCTTCTCCATCAAGATGGAGGTTTCAGCAGCCAGGCCGTCAAAGCCAGAGTTTGTAAATTGGGATGGCGTAGTGAGCCCTGAGTGAGCAGATCTGGCACCGCTGTCATTGGATCAGTCTTTCCTGATGTCCCCCCCGAGTGCGGTGTTCCCTTCGTTGGTGGCTGACATCAAGCAATCTGACGAGGGGCAGATCCTTTCTGACCCCTCGTTGGGAGACGGTCACCACGGATGCCAGCCTGTCAGGTTGGGGGGGATTTTGGAAGAATCTTCAGTTTCAGGGACTGTGGGGGCCTCAGGAGGCTCACGATCCTATCAATGTTCTGGAGCTGAGAGCTATCAGGTTGGTTCTGGCTCACTTGACTCATCAGTTGCGGGGCCTACCGGTTCAAGTTCGGTCGGACAATCGGACGGCAGTCACCTACATCAATCACCAGGGAGGGACTTGCAGCAGGTGTGCCCTCAGGGAAGTGTCTTTGATCCTGGCTTGGGCAGAGGGCAATGTCCCATGCATCTCGGCAGTGTACATTCCGGGAGTGGAGAACACGGAGGTGGAATCCCTGAGCAGGGGTTCATCTCGCCGGGGGGAATGGTCGCACAGCCCCAAGGTGTTTCGGTCGCTTTGCCACCGGTGGGGGACTCTGGAGGTGGACCTCTTTGCCTCTCGTCACAATCACAAGCTTCCGGCATTTGTGTCTCTCTCGCGGGATCCGCTGGCTCTGGCAGCGGATGCCATGTCTCTGAACTGGAGGGATCTTGGGTTTCTGTAGTGGTGCGCAAGCTGGCCCTAGAGGGCGTGTTAGCAATCCTGGTAGCTCCAAATGGCCAAGACAGGTTTGGTTTGCAGAGGTGGTAAGGTTGGCAGAGGATCAGTTAGATCTGCCCCTGCTGCTGGATCTGCTCACTCAAGGTCCACTGCTCTACCCCAATTTACCAACGCTGGCTTTGACGGCGTGGCTGCTGAAACCTCCATCTTGAAGGAGGAAGGTCTGTCATTCAGACTCTGGTTAGGGCTAGAAAGAAGTCTTCCTCTGCCATCTACTATAGGATTTGTTGGTCTTATATTGATTGGTGTGAGGTCCGGGCCTTGCCTTGCAGGGCGTTTTCTATCCCTAGGGTTTGGGGATTTCTGCAACATGGTCTGGACCTAGGTTTGCAGCTTAGTACGCTGAAAGGGCATGTTTCTGCCCTGGCGGTTTTCTTTCAAAAGTCTTTTGCTCTTCATCCTCTGGTTAAGACCTTTTTTCCAGGGGGTTACGCATGTGCGGTCTCCTAGGAAGCCTTTGCTCCCAGTTTGGGATTTGAATTTGGTTCTTTCTGCCTTGCAGGGTCCTACTTTTGAACCTTTGCAGGATATTGCACTTTCTACGCTTACTCAGAAGGTTGTTTTTCTGGTTGCCATCACTTCCGTTCGGCGTGTATTGGAGTTGGCGGCTTTGTCCATTAAGGCCCCTTACTTTGAGAGGCATCAGGACAAGGTTGTTTTCCGCTTCAAGCCAGATTTCCTTCCTAAGGTGGTCTCTGCTTTTCATCTTAATCAGGACATTGTCCTACCCTCCTTGTGTCCTAAGCCCAGCAATGACAAGGAGAGGGTTTTTCATTCTTTGGATGTGGTTCGCTGTGTGAAGTACTATTTGGTGGCTATTTCATCTTTTCGTAGGACTGACGCCCTTTTTGTGGTGCCCTCTGGGCCTAGGAAAGGTTTGGCTCCCGCCAAGTCTTCCATTAGTAAATGGATTTGCCAGGCCATTGTTGGGGCCTATTCTGCTAAGGGGAAGTTTCCCCATTTTTGTGTTACTGCTCATTCTACTCCTGCTGTTGGGGGAGTCCTGGGCTTTCCAGCACCAGGCCTCTGTTGAGCAGGTTTGTAAGGCTGCTACTTGGTCTTCAGTTCACACTTTTTCCAAGTTTTACAAGGTTGATGTGCGGGCCTCAGCGGATGCTGTTTTTGGCTGCAAAGTTCTGCAAGCTGCAGTGGTTTAAGTTTGAGCATTGTTGCCTTGTTTTGGATCCCCGCCCTTTATGGACACTGCTATTGGATGTCCCAAGTGTAATGACGATCACCCATTTTACAGGTGAGTATTCACAAAATGGTATTATTCTAAGTATGTCACATACCCCGCTTCACCCCGCCCTTTGGTATTCTGGATCCTTTATATGGTGAACCTTTCTTATTGTTACTGGTTAATTTGGCTCTTCCTGGTCCCTTTGTTCCTTACTGCTGTTTTCATACTGGGGAGTGAGTGGGAGGTCCCAGGTATTTATGGACTGGGAGGGTCTTCCTTTTTTTATTGACATCTCTGCAAGATCGCCATCTACAGGTCAGTATAACCCAAGTGTAATGACTATCTATAGCGGGGTGTGTGACATACTTAGAATATATCCACAGAAAGTGCTGAAGTGCTAAAGTACTGGCATATGCCATTAAATAGATACTAATTAAAAATCAAGTTAATCAATTCTACTAAGGTGCTGAAAACTTCCCAATTTTAACCTAGACAATAAACAGTGAATTCATCATTAACCTTTAAACATACACAAAGTGCAAAGTGCTAAATAATCAAAAACGTGTTCTCAAAAACTATACAATAGCATATCAATAAAAAATCACATCACCAATCTAGAAAGCCTCAAGGGTACCCGCACAGCAGCCCAACAACGACGAGTTGCGTGAAGTTGCTTTGCTTTGGGACCCCAGGAAAGGCCAGGACGTCCACGTCCTCTGCCCCTGCCCCAGAAATCTCCCCGGGTCCCAGGAAAGGAAACCCCCCTCCTCTGTCTGGCACCACGGTAAGGGGAGGAGAAGGAACCCTGACCCCGAAAGGGCCGAGATTGCCGCCTGCACTGGGGTAGCCTGCCTCCCTTAGCAAAAAGATCCAGGCAGTCCCCAAACAGGCGCAGTCCTTCAAAGGGAAAACCAGTGAGGACCTTCTTGGCAGTGTTGTCAGCAGAGAAGTTCTGGCACACATTCTGATGGTGTCATCCATGGCTGAGAGGACAAAATTTACAAAAACATCACAACTGGAGAGTGCATTAAACACCTCACAAGGCAAATAATCAGGGGCACTATCAGGTATATTGGCACCGTCCCTGCACATGCAAAGGCACGGGATGCCAGCTGGTCAATGCGCCGGTCCTCAGCATCCCGCAGGGTAGTAGAGACAGGGGAATGCATGACAGAGGTGTTAGAGAGCCCTAGGACCAGGGCATCCACCTCGGGGAGGGGGGGGATGACCAACACTTTACCACCTCAGCAGTAAAGGGATACTTCCTATCCCAACTCTTTGGAACCCCGGGAAGTTTACTGGGGCGCTCCAATTCCTTGAGCACAAGGTTATGGAAATGTGCCTGCTCGGGAAATTCCAAACGTGATTTTGCTGTATGGAAAAGCTCCCCTCTTTGCCTGGGAGCCGCAACAGGGAGAGAGATGGAGATGAAGAGAGATGAACCTCAAAAATCAGGGTCAATAATCTGTCAGTGTCATTCGGGGCCCAGGGGTCAGAGCCAGAATCGTCATGACCCCTTGGTCTCTCATCAGATGAGCCTGAGTCAGAAAACAGCTCCCCTTCATCAGACGGGGTATAGCCACAAAGATTCCAAAACTCCTCAGTTTCCATAGGGAAAATAGTGACATTAGGCGTTAAGTGCCGCTTTTTAGCAGGGGCCTTATGCGCCAAGGTATTAGCAATTAACTTCTCAACACTAGCCAGTCTAGAAGACACATCAGGCTGAGAATCCCCACTAGCATGCAACTCAGTAGGAGTGAGGTTTAAGCTTGGGGGAGTAGGCGAAGTGAAGCGAGGTGCAGCCACTGGCAGGCCAGATTGCAATGCAAGCACCTGCTCAGCATAGGTTACACAGACCCACGCCACACACAGCAGGTCTTGTCCCAAAGTGACCCCGGTAACATTATCCTGGGATGCCTCTATATGGTGATTATAGCGGCGCTATACGCCGATAGGGAATAACGATATATAGCAACCCCGGATGCCCCAATAACCCGCTAGGGAAGTGGGAGTATTACACAAGGCTTACAAGTTATATAACTAATATTTAAGGGCCGGGAGAAGCCAAAGGGTTCGCCCAGCCTGAAAGACATAAGAAGAAAAGACCATAAGCACACAGTAACAAAAGGAAGAATATAAAGCCAGCAGCGAGGGCACTTACGGACCGCGGTAGGTAGAGGTCCGTCACGCATGGGCCAACCAAACAGGTTAAAGATGGCGTCGGTATACCCCCCCGAAGAGCGCAAAGCCAGGACCTGCCAAGCAGCCAATGACGGCGCACCAGCGCCTGAGGTAATGTCGTCGCCATTAGCGCGGAACATAGTGTGACTAAAAGGCGCGCGGCGGCGGCAAATTTGAAAGACAGAAAAGGACAGCGAGCCAGCGCAGCGGCTGACACAAGGCAGAAAAAATAAAAGATAAAGTGTAAAAAACAGAATACATAGCATACACAGTTACACAACCCCCCCCCCTCTTTTCCCCCGAAGGCTACCAGGAGACTGAGGGAGGACAGCGGCCACTTAAATAGGGCCCACCGATAGACAGGGGCAAGGGGCAATAGTGCGGGAGGGGCATCCCATAGAGGCTCACCATAAGCCTGAACCGCCTACCCTTTGGTGGGGGATTGTGGTGGAGCAGCGCTCCTAAGCACCTAACAGCGGTGCTGCCTACCTTCACCCGACCAGCGCAGCCAAGGCTGGGAGGCATATTACTGATGGAACGGGTGGGAATAGTCCTACAGGGCCGCAGGCTAATAGCCCCACTCACCTGCGAGTAAAGAGCCATTTCTCGTCCTTCGCAGTCCGGACTGCAGAGAAATTTTGGGGATTTGTGGGAGTTCCCCGGGTATTTGAGGGGCCGGGAGGAGCCTATTTTCGATGTCTATTTTCGATGCAGTCCAGCGCCATCTGGCAGAGTATTATCCACTTGTAAGTATTCTATTTGGAGCAGGATGCACTGTATACTAAGAATATATATTAATTTTAGATGCTGGGGAATCGTTTTTTAAAAGTCTGGGCTTTTCAATAAATCATGATGAAGGTCCGGTTAAATAAGCACAACTGGAGAAGCAGACTGGATGAACAACCATGTTTGTGATGTTGGACCGAGGAGAGGCGAGTAGATTTGGCGAACAGTGATGTTTCACACAGGGGGGCACATCAAGCCAGTCTGCCCCAGGAGGATGGACCAAAACCAGGGAGAGTAAAAATTCCAGGTTTTGATCCACTTCAAAGAGTTCTGTAGTCCTGCTGCAACATACTTCTGATTTTTTCACCCCTCATGACTTCTAGTAGATCATCTATAGAATATATATGGAAGAAATGTTCCTTACAGAGGAAGAACCAGTACCATGCTCATAAAATAATATTCTCACCTGTGCAGTCTCTGTCATCTTCTGTTCAAAGTCCGATTTTACAGTAGCATGTTTCTCCACACAACCCTTGTAGCTTTCAGTGGCTTTTCTGGCTTTTATTGATGCCTGTTAGAAGCAAGGCAGAAAAGCTTTATGAAAATAATATATATTTAAAAGGAAGCATACATCTAAACCCTGGATAAGAGGTTTAGTAACCATACAGTTAACTGCATCAAGTCCATGTTTTTATGAATATTGGGAGAAGGCTTTAGTAAAAAAAATTAAAAAACGGGCCGTTTTCTGGATATAGGATCACTTTAAAGGGACACTGTAGGCAAAGTGCATAAACTAGCATTCAGCAGCTCACTGCTAAATGGATGCCATCTGCCTTCCTGTGAAAAATACAATTCTGTGATTACTCACCTTGTAGAATTGGTATTATAAGTATGCAGCACGTCCTGCTCCAGATAATGATTCATAACAGATGGGATTACCTCCACCAGAGGGCGCTTGACTACAGAGATGGCAAAAAGAGGCCCCTCCCGGTCCATATATACCTGGGACCTCCCACAAATTCCCCAATATAGAAAAGCAGTAAGGAGAACCAGGAGAAGCTAACAATGTTAACAAGGATAACAATCACCATACAGAGGATCCAAGATAATGCAAACACGGTGGGGTGGAGCAGGACGTGCTGCATACTTATAATACCAATTCTACAAGGTGAGTAACCACAGAATTGTATTATTCTAAGTATGCCGCACGTCCTGCTCCAGATAATGATTCATAACAGATGGGACATCAAGTAGCAGTGTCCGTAACAACACGCAGTTCACACCACTGCCGTCTGCAGAACCTGGCGGCCAAAAACAGCATCCACTGAGGCCCGAACATCATCCTTGAAAATCTTGGAAAAGGTATGAACAGAAGACCAAGTAGCAGCCTTACAAACTTGTTCAACAGAAGCCTGGTGCTGGAAGGCACAGGAGGCCCCAACAGCACGTGTAGAATGAGCAGTAACACGGAAAGGAGGATCCTTTCCCCTAGCAGAATAGGCCCTAAAAATAGCCTGACAAATCCATTTGCTAATAGTAGACTTAGCAGGGGCCAGGCCCTTCTTGGGGCCCGAAGGCACCACAAACAAGGCATCAGTCTTTATAAAAGGTGCAGTAGCCACCAAGTAGAACATCAAATTCCTGACCACATCCAGGGAATGTAAGGCCCTCTCCTTGGAGAGAGGGTCCCCTGCTCAGGGAGTCCGCCTCCAGATTCTCCACCCCCGGAATGTACACTGCTGAGATGCAAGGAACATTGTCCTCCGCCCAGGACAGATTCGTGGACACCTCCTTGAGGGCACTCTTGCTCCGAGTCCCTCCCTGATAATTGATGTAGGCAACCGCCGCCTGGTTGTCTGAGCGAACTTGGACCAGCCGGCCCTGAAGGTGAGGAGTCAACTGGGCCAGTACCAACCGAACCACCCTCAGTTCCAGGACGTTGATGGGGGCAAGGGCCTCCTGAGGGCCCCACAGCCCCTGGAATTGTAGGGTTCTCCCGAAGCCCCCCCAACCTGACAGACTGGCATCCGTGGTGACCATCTCCCAACAGGGGGCCAGAAAGGATCTGCCCCCCAACAGGTTCCTCGAGTCCAGCCACCACAAGAGGGACCGCCGAGCCAGAGGAGACAGAACAAAGGCCTGATCCAGAGACAGGGGACTCTTGTCCCAGACCGATAAGAGATGGAGCTGAAGAGGTCTCATGTGGAACTGAGCATAAGGAACTGCCTTCGAAGCAGGACACCATCTGTCCCACAAGCTGCATCCCTTGCCGGATGGAAGGGCGAGGACAGGACTGAAGGAAATGAACCAGAGAATGAAGAGAATCCACCTTCTGCTGAGGAAGAAAAATCCTGGAATGAACAGTATCCAGATTCATGATTGATCACCCATCCGAATGTTTCCAGAGCAGTCACCACCTGCTGGGTATCCAATTCTGCCTGCTGGAAAGAATGAGAAGTGATGAGGAGGTTGTCCAGATAAGGAAGAATGCGAATGCCCCAAGCTCTGAGGAGAGCCATGACACCTGCCAGCACCTTGGTGAAGACTCTGGGGGCCGAGGTGAGACCGAAGGGCAGTGCTACAAATTGGTAGTGCTGGTCCTCCAGTGCGAACCTTAGGAATCTCTGATGCCCTGGGAAGACTGGTACATGAAGGTAAGCATCCTTGATGTCTATGGAGGTCATGAAGTCCCCCGGGCGTAAAGAGCTGATCGCGGAGCGCAGGGTCTCCATGTGAAAGTGTCTGATCCTGATGAACTTGTTGAGAAGCTTTAAGTCCAGGATGGGTCTGATGGAACCATCCCTTTTGGGTACTGTAAAGAGATTGGAATAAAAACCCAGACCTCTCTCCCCAGGAGGGACCTGACAGATGACCACCATGTCCAATAGGTTTTGCACAGCCAGAAACAGACCCTGAGCTGCCAGGGGTTCTAGAGGAATCAGAGACCTAAGGAATCTTGGAGGCGGCCGGGCAGCGAACTCTAGCTTGTAGCCGGAGGATACAACCTCCAGAATCCACCTGTTTGAGACCTGCTGTCCCCAGACATGAGCGAAGAGCCGCAGCCGTCCCCCCACCCGGATGGGTGAGGGCGCCCCTTCATGGCTGAGGAGGCTTGGCGACAGATTCGGGCTTGGACCCCCAGGAAGATCCGGAGCGGGCACGACCTCTGCCCCTGCCCCAGAAGTCTCCCCTAGGGCCTGCAAAGGAAACCCCTTTCCCAGACCTGGATCCACGGTAGAAGGGGGCAAAGGCACCCGAACCCCGAAAGGGCCGCAGCTGCTTCTTACGTTGAGGCAACTTACCCCCCTTGGCAAACAGGTCCAAGCGATCGCAAAATAGGCGCAGCCCCTTAAAGGGGAACCCCGTGAGGGACTTCTTAGCAGCATTATCAGCTGCCCTCTGACGCAGCCAAACAGAGCGGTGTATAGCAACCACCAAGGCAGAGGTTCTACTACACATCCTAATGGTGTCATCTAAGGCACAAAGGACATATGCAATGAACATTTCACACTATAACAAGGCCCTGAACTTGGCACTAGAAGTCCCATCAGGGGCGACTTCCAACAGATCCTTGAGGAGAGTCCTAACAGCAACAGCAGTAATAGCAGAAGCACAGACAGGGCGCAAAGCAGACCCCACACAGACAAAGGCATGGGAGGCCAGCTGGTCAATGTGCCGGTCCTCACTATCCTTGAGGGTAGTGGAATCAGGGGAGTGGACCACAGAAGTGTTGGACAACCCCAATACTGGTGCATCCACTTCTGGGGGGGGGGGGGGGGGGGATAGACCAACATTTAACCACACAGTGGGAAAAGGGTACCTTTTATCCCAGCCCTTAGGGATTCCGGGAAGCCGTCCGGGACGCTCCCATTCTTTGAGAACAAGATTATTGAAATTGGCCTGTTCTGGAAATTCCAGATGTGGTTTAGCAGTACTGAAAAGTTCCTCCTGTAGCTTGGGAGCCGCAGCAGGAAGGGAGATAGAAAGCACATCAAAAATCTGAGTTAACAGTCTATTGGTGTCATCAGCATCCCAGTGATCAGAGCCATAGTCAGCACCACTGAAATGCTGATCATCAGATAACTCCGAATCAGAGAATAATTCCCCCTCCTCAAGTGGGGTATAATCAGACAAATCAAGGAAATTCTCAGTCGCCACAGGAAAGGCAGATGCACCCGCTGCCACATGCCTCCTTTTAGCCGGGGCCTTACGGGCCGCAGAGCTAGCAATCGGCCTCTCAATGTTAGCCAACCTGGAAGACACGTCAGGCTGAGACGCCCCACTAGTATTTAGTTCACTGGGAGTCATAATGAAGCAAGGGGGAGTGGGTGAGGACATAGTGGGCACAGGCCCAGTCACAGATAGCCCAGAATGCAGCGCAAGTGCCTGCTGGGCGCAGGGTACACAGACTCGCACATCATCGCTCACAGGGGATGCCCCACACACTACACACAGCCGGGCTTGTCCCCGAGGGGACCCCGAGCACAATATCCTGTGAAGCCTCCATATGGTGATTAAGGTGGCACAGCTGGCCAATAGGAATTACGCCGTATAAGCAACCCAGGATGCCCCAAATGTCCGCCAGGGAAGTGGGAGGATTAAACAGTGTAGGCCTCTAATAAAGTTATTAAAACTAGAGTGGACAGGACCGGGCGAAACCTCTTAAAAACAGTTATTCCACCTGAAAGACATAATAGAGACACCCCATAAGCACACAGAAATGACAAATGAACAAAAGTCAAGCCCGCAGGGGCACTCACAGACCGCGGTGGGAAGCCAGCAATCACACCAGGAGAGGACCAAAATGGCGCTGGAGGAACCTCAAGGGGCAGGCCGCAGGAGGTTCCGTCGCGGAACGCGCCAACAGAGCAAGCCACGGCCCCTCCGAGAAGCGCAGGGACAGGCCAGCACTGCAGCCAATGGGGGCGCAGGGATTATTGATGATGATGCCGCCGCTGACCGCGGACACCAGAAGGCGCGCGTGTCAGTGGCGGCAAATACAAAAAATGAAAAAGTCAAAGACAGAGCGCGGAGCCCTGAAGGAAGTACAAGCACACACACAAAACAATAGGTGCATATACACCCCCCCCCCCGAACGGGATAAGAGAGGGGGGAGAGTGGATGTCAGTAAAAGAACCACCAATGACCAGGGCAGGAGCAGACGGGGCATCCCAAATCAGGTTCACCATAACCTGCACCACCTACCCTTTGGTGGGCTGCCTACCATCACCCGACCAGCGCAGCCAAAGCTGGGAGGCATAATTAATAGGTGGGACGGGTGGGAATAGTCCTACAGGGCCGCGGGCTGTTAAGCCCCGCTCACCTGCGAGAAGAGAAGCCATCTTCTGACCTTCGCAGCCGACTGCAGAGAAGAAACTGGGGAATTTGTGGGAGGTCCCGGGTATATATGGACCAAGAGGGGCCTCTTTTTGCCATCTCTGCAGTCAAGCCCCCTCTGGCGGAGGTAATCCCATCTGTTATGAATCATTATCTGGAGCAGGACGTGCTGCATACTTAGAATATACAAAGAGTAGTGGCACACCCCCTGAATACTTTTGCCATAGACCACCAATCAGAGCTCTCCTGGTGGTCTATAGCTCCGCCTCCTCTTTCCTCCTTCTACCTTTCACCCATATAAATAGCCATGACTAATTTGCGTTTTTATCACCGTCACATCTAATTAGCATTTGAACTGCCTGTGGCTGCATGTGTGCTTGTGATTAGGTGAAACAATCACAGCTTTGACTATAGTGTCTACACCCCCTCCATTCAATACTGATCATCAGACTGAGGACACTGTAGATTAGAAACTACTCTGCTGGTTTGTATAAACTGATTCTATCCAATGTATAAGAACACAAGCAAGAGGGAGGAACACAATAAGGGTGTTTGAAGCATAATATCAGGCTCTTCCAGACCCATGTTTTTATTATACAGCATCACAGCTCCATGCACTAAACTTCAGAAAATAAATCAAAGGATGAAACTGTGAACCTCAATATCTCTGCCATTTCTTCCTCAATTTAAAACGGAAAACAGGTGGGCCATTGCCAAACGTAGCCTGACACAATGGTCTAAGAATTGCCTTTGCTTGCCGTTTCCCTTTAAGGCCATTCGCTGTAGTCAGTGTGTACCTTTTCTATGCCAAACGTTTGCTTTTCCTAAAGCAAGAAAAACTCAAGCACAGATTTTCCTGAACTTACTAAGCACACTAACAATCAAGCTATTCTCTCAACACAAACTTGTAACGTTGCCTGCACAAATGGGTGTAACTAAAAATAATCCCATCTTAATTGTCTTAGCATGGGCGAGGCCATAAAAAAAACAAGGCAGACGTTAGCTCAGATTACGGTTTAGTATGGAATGACACACTTTGTTTGATAGGATTGTGAACTCTAGGACTCAGGACACATTTATGTGGTTTTATCTGTCATGGGGCAGACACATCTGGGTGGGGAACACCACCATGCGTTTTAGAAGAACCCTGCATGACATAAATTTGCCTACAATTGCATGTGTTTGGGGTCCATAGAAATGTATAAAACGGAGTGTGTTAGCAAAAAAAAGAAAAGCTAAGATAGGCCTCAATTCTTTTGCAGCCACCCAGCTTCACTAATCTCTAGTATTCTGCTGTCAGCTCCGATGCTGACAGAGAACTCCCTAAAGCTCCCTGTGGCCTTTTGTATGTTTGCATCTGGAAAGCATGTCAGCAGTGGATGATCACATGATGCCAATCAACAAGGACACCCGATCCTTCAATAATGGAAGCAGGGTTGCACATTTAAAGTGTACCAAAAGCTGGGATTTTCATTATCCTGGGTTTTTCACTGTACACTTGATGCATCCTGATCAGCGCTAACTCCAGGTTTATGTGGGCCCTTGGGAGGCATGGTCTCAGAGGGCCCCATTTGTGGTGAAGAGTCATGTCACATCCCTGAGGACCGTCCCAAATCTGGATACCCCTCTAATGATCATGCTATCTGGACCAAAAGTCTAATTTTGGTCTACTTTGAAGCACACCAAACCTCTTTAAACCTAACCTGAGAAAAGAAAAAACAACCTTCCTTAAAAAAAAAAAAAAAAAAAAAAAAAAAACTTACCTCTACAGTACTTTCCCTCCCAGCTCACACTCCCAGTCGCCTTGTTACCACCTGCTGCTTGGTTGCCCGCATCCCGCCGACGTGCCTGTCACGTGGTGTGGACGCCACTTCCTCTCTCCCCGATGGGGACAGCACAGGCAGCAGCAGAACCCTATTGCTGCATAATGTTGTCCCCACCCGGCAGGGAAAAGAAGTTGCGCCTCCACCTTGGTCATCGCTGGGGCAACGCAAGAGGATGTGGGCACCAGCTGTGGCGGTGTGCTCCAAGCGTCGCCACACACCCCAAAGGCGGGGGGCACCCGGCAGCTGCCCTCCCTTGCCGGGTGCTGACACCGGCCCTGATACTGATTTAGGATGCCCCCCTGTGTAAGACCTCACTCATTATACAGTGGCTCATTAAACAAACCTCACTGGCAATCCCACGGCACAGACACAACTGCATTGTAATCAGAGGTTTTGGCTGTGCATATAAATATAGGGCTAAAAAAAAGAAAAGCTGAACGGGACCTCTATATATTTATGATCAGCGATGCATCCCGCAACTCTCAATGGCGGCCATTCAGTTTTGTGGGATGTGGCCACATACAGACCAGACTCATGTAGGAGATGCCGTCACCGGCCATACAGCGGCGTAGGATCCATGGCAAAATATGTTTAATGGATGCCCAGATAAGTTGTCACACAGCGGGCCATCTCAAATCAGGATTCCCCAAGGTGGGTCTGTAAATAATGGGCCTTTATGGAAAATCAATATTGTTAATAATGGTATATATATATATATATATATATATATATATATATATAGGCCTAGGGGAGGTATTCAAAAGAGTGATATACAAAACAAAGAATTTATGGCACAACAGCAGGAGGAAGGCCTAGGGGAGGTATTCAATAGAGTGTGTGAGCATCCTGGGTCTATAAAGAAATACATTCTAAACAAAGCAGCAGTAAGAGAGATGAGATAAGGAAGAGTAAAACCTGCAACTTGGGTCGTAAAAGATCAAAGGAATACCAGAAGCCCACTTTTAGTATAATTAGGGCAGAAGGAATGAAGGTGGGAAGGACAGCAGGACTGGAGATCAAAGGGCAGGGAAGTATAATTGAGGTGAGTGCAGCCAGAGAGGGGAGCAGAAGGAAGGAGACGGCTTGGACCTGAGACTGCTGGCACAGGAGAGGGGCCAGGCGAGAGGCAGGAGAGCAACTCAGGAGAAAGAGGGAATGAAGGCTACCAGCTGAAAAGGTCTGCTGCTTGTGAGTGCCCGTTTCAGGAGGGTAATATATATGTATATATGTATGCCAGTCTCATAACTGGATTGTATTGTGTTTGATTTGAGATTTGATTGCATTATTGTGTTATTTTGTCAACAATATATCTCTTTATTTACTACTTGTCCCAGTGTCCCTTGCATATACCAGAAGTCAAAAGAACGTACAGTCTTATAGTCTTATGCGTTTATCCATTGCGTGATCATTGGCCAGATATTGATATAATATTTTAGTTATTAATATTGTTTACATAACTGGCTTGCGCCAGCCAGGAGATATTATTAATATTAGTTAATAATATTCAATTGTTTACATAATTTGGCCAGCCATTCAGGAGAGGTTGTATTGTTTACATAAGTGGCGACCCAGGCAGGAGATTTATAGTTATAAATCTAGTTATTAAATTGTTTATTAATATTGATATTGTTTACATATTGGCGAGCCAGGCAGGAGGCATCATGTGTATTTGCGGAGCACTGAGATGTGGTGAATATTGAGTATATTGGAGTATATAATACATTGTGTAATTTAATTTCTATAGTTCACAGACCGCTGTTGCTATTGGTAACTATAGCATATTTTAAAGTGTGGCAATTGATTGAAAGTGCCTTATTTTTATAGACATGGAGGGTCTTTTAAAAAAGATTAACAAGGTAAAGAATGCAGAGGGGATTATAAGAGCAATGCAGGGATCCAGTAACCCATGGGCTGAAGCCCAGGATTATGTGTCTAAATGCATTGCTGCTAAACAAATTTCCAAATCTGAGGGCAAATGCTTCTTGATTTATGGGGCAGTGTGGATTGCTAAGGAGTTTGTTTTGGTGAAAATACAAAATGAAGAGGTGACCTCCCTGGATAAAGTGCTAGGAGCCATGAGGGCATCTACTGAAAGTTTGGGCGCAATTGTGGAGCAGCTGAGAGCTGAGACCATAGAATTGCGCAGAAACAATCAGGCAATGTCAGAAAAGCTGATAACCACAGAAAAGGAAGTTGAACTTGTGTCTGTGAATATCAGGAGACAGGAAGATGTCTTTCCTAGTGCTGCTGAGGAGGGTTCATGTGGGTCTTCACCAAATAAGCATATAGATTCGGGGGTGCAGGGTAATTGTATGAGTGAAAATTACCCAAAGGTAGCTCCAAAGGTTAGTGCAGTCACACAAGCTCAAAAGGCAATCTCAAGGTCCCCATTACAAAAAGCAATGCCTAGAATAATTAACTCTGCTGTAGGCTGCAGAGACAATTTAAAGAGAGCTGGAAGTGTGAAGTGCCACCCCTGTGGCCAATCGGGTCACATTTCCCGGCTCTGCCCCTCTGCAAAACAAATGAACAGTAATAATACCCAGACTTATAGAACCCACAAAAGGCAGACAATGGTTTACTCTGCTAGATTTGGGACAGGAAGCTTTAACCATAAGAAATTTGCTAGGGAACATTATAGTCAAAGCAAACCTGTAAAGTGTGTCCCAGTAAAATGGTTAAGAGCCCGAAATGAATACCTTATGGCAGAAAATCTGCAGTTGAGGAGTGATATGAGCTCACTGATCCAACAGGTTATGGCCATAAGAGAAGAGGTAAGTATGACAGGGAACAGAAGAATGTCGGATGAGCCAAGGCTTGCACAAAAGGTTATAGAGAGGCACCCAGTTAGGTGTTATTAACTCTGTGTGCTTTGTCTTTCAGGTCCATTGGATAAAACCCCGGCTAAGTCTCCGATTAACGCTTTTCCATTAGGTTTTGAGGACCTTAACGTGGGCTTTTTTGTGTTGGGTTTTTTTTATGTGCACACGTTTAGGATAAGCCTCAAAGATTAATTTGATGAAAGCAGTCAGGTTATCAAAAATCTAAATTCATTTTTGTTTTTTTAGTTAAAAGACCTGAACTGCTAAGCTGGCATGGACAGGGTTTCGGATATCCCTGATTTCCATTAAAGTGTAAATTTAGTATTTTTTTATGATTGCACTATATTTTACAGATTGCGCATATTTAGTAACTAGTGCCAGCCTAGTGTATGTAGGATTTCTCCCAGGTGTCACTGACATGCTGTGTGGAATTCTCTCTTGCTGGTGCTGCAGAGTGTCACTCCCAGGCTGATTAGCATATCTATACAGCTAGTGTCTTTTCAGTGACAATGCTTTGGGAACTGGTTTTTAAGCTTTTCTCCCCTTTTACAATGAACAATGAAAAGGTTAAAATTCATATTTTGGCCTGTTCATTGGATCAATCATTTTAAATTGTGTGCTTGTAAGTTTTTTTCTGTTGTTGTTTTGTTATTGGGATAGGAAACATTTTTTTATCCTAAGTAACTTTTTTGTAGTTGGTACACAGGCACACAATTTGAAACGGTTTGTTTATGTTTCCTACTTTGAATGGTATGAAGTCGGCGAGCAGCTTTTCACCCCATTTTCTCCACAAGTTTTACTTTTAAATGTTATGAAGTGGGCGAGGTTTAGAGCTTAGGATTGTACAATATGGTCAACATACGAGGTCTGCATTAGGTGGACCAAATATCTTATGGATGTTTGTTTGAATATAGAAACATAGAAGGTTGACGGCAGAAGGAGACCATACCGTCCATCTAGTCTGCCCTTATGTGTATACTGTATGTACTCTTTATCTTAGGATAGATGTGTGCTTATCCCAGGCATGTTTAAATTCAGTGACTGTTGATTTTTCAACTACCTCTGCTGGAAGTTTGTTCCAAGCATCTACTCTTCCTGTAAAATAATATTTTCTAACATTGCTCCTGATCTTCCCCCCGACTAGCTTCAGGTTGTGCCCCCTTGTTCTATCGTTAAGTTTCTTCTTAAAAACACTTCCCTCCTGAACCTTATTCAATCCTTTCACATATTTAATGGTCTCAATTATGTCCCCCCTCTCCCTTCTTTCCTCCAGACTGTACAAATTAAGTTCTTTAAGTCTCTCCTGATAAGTTTTAAGTCCTTCCACCATTTTTGTTGCCCGCCTTTGGACCCGTTCTATTTGAATAATGTCTTTTTGCAGGTAAGGTCTCCAGAACTGCACACAGTATTCTAGCTGTGGCCTTACCAGGGCTCTATACAGCGGCATCACAACCTCCCTCTTCCTACTGGTGATGCCTCGAGCTATGCAGCCGAACATCCTGCTTGCTTTTCCCACTGCCTGGCTACACTGTCCACTCATCTTGCAGCTATCAGTAATCAGTACCCCTAAATCTCTCTCCTCTGAGGTCCTGGCTAACACAGTACTGCCCATACGGTACTCAGAGCAGGGATTCCTTCTACCCAAGTGCATGATTTTACATTTAGAGACATTAAACTCTAGTTTCCACAGTTTTGACCATCTATCCAGTAAAGCTAAATCATTTTCCATGTTGCAGACACCTCCAGGAGTATCCACCCGATTACTAACCTTTGTATCATCAGCAAACAGACAAACTTTTCCTACCAAGCCTTCTCCTATGTCACTTACAAATATATTAAAAAGAATGGGGCCCAGGACAGAGCCTTGCAGTACACCACTTGTAACTCGCCTTTGTTCAGATTGCACGCCATTTACAACAACGCTTTGATACCGATCCCTCAGCCAACTGGAAATCCACTGAACTATCCAGGGATTGAGTCCTACCTTCAATAACTTATCTATGAGCTCCTTATGTGGTACAGTGTCAAAGGCTTTGCTAAAATCCAGATAGGCGATATCCACAGCACCACCTTCATCTAACACTTTAGTGACATTGTCAAAGAAATCAATAAGGTTGGTCTGACATGATCTGCCCTCAGTAAAGCCGTGCTGTTTTGGGTCCAATAGGTCATTAATTTTTAGATGGGAAATTATCTGTTTTTTTAAGAGTGTTTCCATTAATTTGACCACTATAGATGTTAAACTAACTGGCCTGTAATTACTGGCTTCTTCTCTACTCCCCTTTTTATGGATTGGTACGACATTGGCCATTCTCCAATCATCTGGAACCTCACCAGTTGCAAGGGAATGGTTAAGTAAATCAGTTAGAGGGGCTGCAATCACAAACCTAAGTTCCCTTAGAACTCTGGGGTGGATTCCATCTGGACCCATCGCCTTACTTACCTTTAGATGTGCCAGCTCGGCTAAGACATCAGCCTCCAGAAACTCCGGAGCTGTACACTCCCAGCTGGATGTTGTGCTATGACCATGCCTGCTACTATCTGAAAATACCGAACAAAAGTAGCTATTCAGATGGTCAGCCACAGCCTTATCTCCGTCAATATATTTATTTTCCCTATTTCTAATTTTTGAGACTGCATTGTTTTTCTTCTTTCTGTCACCAATATATCGGAAAAAGGTTTTATCTCCCCTCTTCATAGATTTGGCCATTTCTTCCTCTTTTTGCCCTTTAGCAGTCCTTTAGAATATGTGATAGATTGTTGTAAACATAACTTTTTAACAGATTTTTTTCCATAGATAGCCCAGATATGCCCTTGATTTGAGTTTGCAGAGACGGAGGGGATTATTGATATAGCATAGTGGCAGCCTTATTGTTCTTTGGTTATAGCTTGAATCCTCAAAGCCACATCTACAGAGTCACACTTTCTTTTGTTCAAAGTTTTCTTACAGACATTTCGTCATAATACACTGTTCGCCGTTTTGCATGATTTAACTGCTCTGTGGCCAAAGTTCTATTTCTTGGAGTCTGCTGTGGATCACTGTGTTGGAGAGTGTATCACTGATTACTGCTAATATGGCAGATGGACAGTTGCTGTAACTCATTATGGTCTGTGTGAACTGTCAGAGTACATGTGCACACATGACATTATGAACTGTTCTGATGATGTGCACCCATAACAATATGGACTGTTCTGATGCAGTGCACCATGAAACCATGGGCAGTTCTGATGATGTGCACCCATAACATGATGGACTATTCTGATGCAGTGCACTCATAACAATATGCACTGTCACGCTGTGCACTCAGTATATTATGGACTGTCACCTTGTGCACCCACCTCGCTGATGATAATACAGGCCTTGGAGACTCAGTGACAGCTGATAAAGCATTGTCTACAACATACAAGGGAAGTCGACTGATGTCTGTCAATACCAGCAGCAGTGAATAAATCCGGATGTCACCATATTTGGTCACCCAAAATCACATAAGCGGTTATGGATGGTGTAAAAATATGAAATATGTTTGATGATCTGTTGAAGGTGTGGCATTAAAACAGTGTGTGGTGGCTGAAGGATTCGGACTGTAACTTGAGATACTGGAGGTTGTGATAGCATTGTGCTGTAATGTATCGGGTCCCATCAGTATCAGCAAATTTGAATCACTTTTAAGACTTACATTTTATATATTTGAGAGACCTCGATATATATATATACATATAGATATAATATATATATCTCTGTCTCTAGTGGGCGAATATGTAAATAATGGGCCTTTATGGAAAATCAATATTGTTAAAGTGGACCAACACCCAGGATTTTGACTATCCTGGGTCTTGGTCCACTTCGGTGGGGCACCCCCGATCGGGGTGCCCCGCTGTGTGAAACCCCCCCTAACCCTCCGAAAAACTCACCTCTCCCCGCTCCCAGCGCCGACGTACAAGCGAGGATCAGGAACGTCTAAGCGGCAGCCGCCGCCTCCCTCGCGTCACTTTCGGCGCGCGCGCGCCCCCGCCGGCCATTCGCAGACGGCCGGCGCGGGCACGCGCACGCCTACAGGAGCGCGAGGGAGGCGGCGGCGGCCGGCCGCCGCCAAAGATAAGGTAAGGAGTTTGGGGGGGTTTCACCCCGCGGGACATCCCGATCTCGGATGTCCCGCGGGGTGGGGGGTGATCGGCCCGGGAATCTTATAGATTCCCGGGCCGATCACCCGTGGGTGTTGGTCCACTTTAATAATGATATATATATATATATATAAATATACAACATGGCATGACATGAAGTGGGAAGGCCTAGGGGAGGTATTCAATAGAGTGATATACAAAACAAAGAATTTATGGCACAACAGCAGGAGGTATTCAATAGAGTGTGTGAGCATCCTGGGTCTATAAAGTAATACATTCTAAACAAAGCAGCAGTAAGAGATGAGATAAGGAAGAGTAAAACCTGCAACTTGGGTCGTAAAAGATCAAAGGAATACCAGAATCCCACTTTTAGTATAATTAGGGCAGAAGGAATGAAGATGGGGAGGACAGCAGGACTGGAGATCAAAGGGCAGGGAAGTATAATTGAGGTGAGTGCAGCCAGAGAGGGGAGCAGAAGGAAGGAGACGGCTTGGACCTGAGACTGCTGGCACAGGAGAAGGGCCAGGCGAGAGGCAGGAGAGCAACACAGGAGAAAGAGGGAATGAAGGCTACCAGCTGAAAAGGTCTGCTGCTTGTGAGTGCCCGTTTCAGGAGGGTAATGTGTCTTTCCCTGTATATATGAATGCCAGTCTCATAACTGGATTGTATTGTGTTTGATTTGAGATTTGATTGCATTATTGTGTTATTTTGTCAACAATATCTCTCTTTATTTACTACTTGTCCCAGTGTCCCTTGCATATACCAGAAGTCAAAAGAACCTACAGTCTTATAGTCTTATGCGTTTATCCATTGCGTGATCATTGGCCAGATATTGATATAATATTTTAGTTATTAATATTGTTTGCATAATTGGCTTGCGCCAGCCAGGAGATATTATTAATATTAGTTATTAGTATTCAATTGTTTACATAATTTGGCCAGCCATTCAGGAGAGGTTGTATTGTTTACATAAGTGGCGACCCAGGCAGGAGATTTATAGTTATAAATATCTAGTTATTAAATTGTTTATTAATATTGATATTGTTTACAGGTCTTATAAACTTTAGGTCTGGTTTTGGTCCACAGCCAACACAGACAAGTAGAGCTGTCATAACCAATGCAGATAGCAGAACGGAAGTGAGTGATAAATATTAAATGTGTTTTGCTGACTTAGTAGCTGGAATTAAAGACGAACAACATTCAAAAATTGTGTTACACCTTCTAAAATCGGTAGCTAGAAGCCCAGCAAACACATTACTTACCTACTTCCTGGATCCCATGCTACATTGTGGTCCCACGTGAACGCCAACAGCAAGTAAAGTTTGCGGAGTAGTGTTGCACAGTGCTCTATGTAGCACCACCTAGAAATCCCCGCTGCATGCCATCCAGCACTGGGAGCCTCAGGAATGGGTTTTCAAAGCTGAGCAGTTGCATGCAAGATTCACATCACCAGACGCAATGCCAAATGTTGGAGCGGAGCTAACCACAATTGCTGCCAACAGACGAATGCATGGAGAATGTCACTGACTGACTGCATTGTGCCAATGAGGTAAACACAGGGCCCTTAAAGTGATACTGCGGCCAAAAGGTACTTGTTACCCCATTGTGTCAGGCTACATTTGACACTGTTCTAAATGGTCTTTCGCTTTTAAACGGAGGCAGAAATGGCCGAGATATCGGGGTTTACAGGTTCAGCCTCTTTTTCATCCCATCCCCCAATCAGCTCAGTAGAGCAGGACAGGATTGCTGTAGCCCGACGCAATTATGCAACAATTACCTTTGCCTGCAGTAGGCCGCTGGGCTCAAGGCCCATGGGGATAAGATTGCCAATACCGGTAAGTTCTAAAGTGGTCAATATGGTTTGCCCTGGGGAAGGTAGGGTTAGTAGGGGACGGGTTTTTTTGGGGGGGTAAGGAAATCCCAGGAGGGAGAGTAATGGGTGATTTATTTATAGTGTAGATATGCGAGTGCTGGCACCTCTGAGTTGAGTCAGAGAATTTCGTGGGCTGAGGGGGAGAAGAGAACCTTCTTTTAGGGGGTCCCTGTCCACTAGATGGATCCTTTTGGGTCCTCTTGTGGGTTTTGGTCAGGGGCTGCCAAGCGCCAGTTGTACTCGCAATCAAAATACTTGATATTCAATTATTATTATGCATAAAAAAATACCTAATTTATTGAAGTTACAAAAGGTCTATATACATATAATTGGGGGGGGGGGGGGTAAGGAAATCCCAGGAGGGAGAGAAGCAGCCTGAGGAAATGATCCAGTTGTTGATCACGCAACGCATCGTTGTTTTTGTCAGTCTGGACCCCTAGAGGACAGCTCTTCATACACGGCACGGCATACAGCGCTGTTTGGATGGGAGCCCACACACACGCTGTAGGACTGGGGAAAGGTGATAATCTTACCAAGATGGATAAACCAGTTGATATTTGATGTATCGTTCGAATCACAGATGGATTTTCCAGCCCAGGTGGATATTCTGCTTTTGAGCTTTCGAGGCCACTAGGCACGCTGAAGAAGCCGATCAGGCGAAGTGCGTCCGTGCGCTACACACTTGCTACAAACGAGGGCCTGCTCCCTTGCTACAAACTGAGACTTGGACCCAACAGGAAATTACTAAATTGGGAACAATCCCATTAACCATCACAACAAGAAAAGGACTTTATGGTATGGGGTCACCCGGGCACAATCTGATACCCGGACATGTACCACTCTGTATATATGTATATAGACCTTTTGTAACTTCAATAAATTAGGTATTTTTTGATGAATAATAATAATTGAATATCAAGTATTTTGATTGCGAGTACAACTGGCGCTTGGGAGCCCCTGACCAAAACCCACAAAAGGACCCAAAAGGATCCATCTAGTGGACAGGAACCCCCTAAAAGAAGGTTCTCTTCTCCCCCTCAGCCCAAGTTTTAAAGTGGACTGAAACCCAGCTCGATCGGCCTGGGAATCTATAACATTCCTGGGCCGATTGATTCCATCCCCCCAGGGCATCCAAAATCGTGATGCCCCACTGTGTGAAACGCCCCACGTCACCCCGTTCCCTTACGTTGCTTGCTGGTCCAACGGTGCATATGCGTGGGCCGCAGCAGCATTCCTGCTATCCCTCTAGCAGGGCACTCTCCCTGTTACATTGAAGCAGGGGATGTGGCCGCCAGCGAGCTTGGAGCAGCTGGCACAACAGCAGGAGGTATTCAATAGAGTGTGTGAGCATCCTGGGTCTATAAAGTAATACATTCTAAACAAAGCAGCAGTAAGAGAGATGAGATAAGGAAGAGTAAAACCTGCAACTTGGGTCGTAAAAGATCAAAGGAATACCAGAATCCCACTTTTAGTATAATTAGGGCAGAAGGAATGAAGATGGGGAGGACAGCAGGACTGGAGATCAAAGGGCAGGGAAGTATAATTGAGGTGAGTGCAGCCAGAGAGGGGAGCAGAAGGAAGGAGACGGCTTGGACCTGAGACTGCTGGCACAGGAGAAGGGCCAGGCGAGAGGCAGGAGAGCAACACAGGAGAAAGAGGGAATGAAGGCTACCAGCTGAAAAGGTCTGCTGCTTGTGAGTGCCCGTTTCAGGAGGGTAATGTGTCTTTCCCTGTATATATGTATGCCAGTCTCATAACTGGATTGTATTGTGTTTGATTTGAGATTTGATTGCATTATTGTGTTATTTTGTCAACAATATATCTCTTTATTTACTACTTGTCCCAGTGTCCCTTGCATATACCAGAAGTCAAAAGAACCTACAGTCTTATAGTCTTATGCGTTTATCCATTGCGTGATCATTGGCCAGATATTGATATAATATTTTAGTTATTAATATTGTTTGCATAATTGGCTTGCGCCAGCCAGGAGATATTATTAATATTAGTTATTAGTATTCAATTGTTTACATAATTTGGCCAGCCATTCAGGAGAGGTTGTATTGTTTACATAAGTGGCGACCCAGGCAGGAGATTTATAGTTATAAATATCTAGTTATTAAATTGTTTATTAATATTGATATTGTTTACAGGTCTTATAAACTTTAGGTCTGGTTTTGGTCCACAGCCAACACAGACAAGTAGAGCTGTCATAACCAATGCAGATAGCAGAACGGAAGTGAGTGATAAATATTAAATGTGTTTTGCTGACTTAGTAGCTGGAATTAAAGACGAACAACATTCAAAAATTGTGTTACACCTTCTAAAATCGGTAGCTAGAAGCCCAGCAAACACATTACTTACCTACTTCCTGGATCCCATGCTACATTGTGGTCCCACGTGAATGCCAACAGCAAGTAAAGTTTGCGGAGTAGTGTTGCACAGTGCTCTATGTAGCACCACCTAGAAATCCCCGCTGCATGCCATCCAGCACTGGGAGCCTCAGGAATGGGTTTTCAAAGCTGAGCAGTTGCATGCAAGATTCACATCACCAGACGCAATGCCAAATGTTGGAGCGGAGCTAACCACAATTGCTGCCAACAGACGAATGCATGGAGAATGTCACTGACTGACTGCATTGTGCCAATGAGGTAAACACAGGGCCCTTAAAGTGATACTGCGGCCAAAAGGTACTTGTTACCCCATTGTGTCAGGCTACATTTGACACTGTTCTAAATGGTCTTCCGCTTTTAAACGGGAATGTGGGAATGGTTTCAGGTCTGCCTTAAATCATATCCCTTACTCTGTGCCTACTCCGAAGCCCCCATTCTAGTTAATTTCCCAGTAGCGAGTGGTGAATGGAAGAGAGCCCATGCATGTGCTGTAGAAACAGCAGAAAGGCAAGTTGTGTGGGAAATCTGGATTGTTTCACACAGCCAAATCGGGATTTCCCATAGACAAGGACGTATCTCAAGGCTAGTGAATATCCTGGTGATAGGTCCACATTTAGGTGGGTGTCCAGTCTAATCTTGATGCTGGATCCCAAGAGAGGTAAGGAAGGTTTTTTTTTGTAAACTCACAACCTGCCTCAGCACCGGTGGAAAGTGACAGGGGGGTGGTTCCACATTAAATTAGTAAGTAGAGGTCATGTGAAGGGCCTTGTCATCAGTAAAGATCAATGTTTTTTCTTTTCTAGGCGTTCTCATTAATTCTCTCATGACAGTTTCCTAGTGCAGTGTCTCTACAGATACAATAATTAGTTGGGGAGACATATTGTCAATGCATCACTACAATGACAGGGCTTAATATTACCTTTTCTATCTCTTTCTGGGCTGCTCCTTCCTTTTTCAGCCGCTCATATTCCACACATTTGATGTTGTAGAGCTCCTTGGCTTTCAGTAAGGCTTGAGTAATACTCTGAATGTTCTGTACAGCCTCCAGGGTTCCAGCAACTTCCTCCTTTGTCTGCCAAATGGAAACAAATGAATAATCGTGTGCTTAAAACTTCCAGTAGCTTTTATTCATTTTGGCAAGAAAAGCCAAACACTCTTTCACAAACACGCACCTTTTTATGGGCTTTTAGCTGTTCCTCCCCATACTTCTGGAGCTCCTTAATAAGATCCTGCAATTTCTTCACAAGTTCTAGGTGACAGCTGGCAAGCTTTTCAGTTGACGTTTTAAATACATCCCAAACAGGTCCAAACGTCCTGTAAAAAAGAAAAAAAAGAAAAAGCGTTTGTTATTTTTTATTTACTAAATTATAGACCAATGACCAGTTTGACGCATGTTCACAGATGTCACACCTACCCGAGCTGCGTATAATTACTGGCAGTCTTGGCGAGTTTGGTCATCGACCGTGAATAAGCCTCTTCAATCACAGACCTGCAAAAGCAGTTGTAGAACAGGTTGGTTTTCTGTTAAGGGTTCATTTCTAATTAAAAAAAAACAGCAATTTTGGTCATGTCTGGGGGCGATTCTCTGAAATGCAGTCAGGTAACTGTAATTACAACTACCAGGAATTGGAAAGAGTTTGTTCACATGTCAGGGATCATCACAAACCAGGTAGGTTTATCTGATTTGTCTAAACAGTGAGCCTATACCTGGGTCTTATAAATCGCTCATCACATACAGAGCCCATGCATCAATTAAGTCTTAAGTCCATAAGATTATGGGGACTCCCCCCGACCTCTGGGGACTGAGGGAGAAAACGGAAATTTGTGTACTCGTCTGTAAATTTCTTTTTTCATCCTCTTCCATTTCGGGGCACCACCAGTAATAACACGTGGGTTAATCTCAGCCATACACGGAGACTGCAAGAAAAAAAAACTAGCTCCTCCCGGCCTATATAGGGCAGGCTTTGGCCCCCGGATTGGGAGAACACTAACCTGCGCACAACTAGAAACAGTGCAACAAAGTAAAACCATGTAGAAGGCAACAACACAGTTGTAATACAACAGTACGGCGGTGTGGTGAGAGGAGGAGGAGAAAAAAAAATTACCGGTGAGTACACAAATTTCCCTTTTCTCATCTCTTCCATTCTGGGGCACCACTAGTAGCAACGCATGGAACATCCCAAAGCAGTATCTTCATCAAGGGTCAGACCGCGCCAGAACAGCCAACAAGAGACTGCGGCAACATAACCAGGAACAAGCTTAGACCCCCGTAGAGGGGTTCACCACCATATGCAACACCCCCCCTTAGAGCAGAACAGGCAGAACAGGCAGATGACCTGACATATGTGCCCCTCATTGGCCATTCCATCTTATGTACCTCTCGAGTAGCGCCCAAGTAATGTGTCCTGACCATGGCGAGTGGAGCGTAGGCACAAGGAGTGTAGCACTATTTCCTGATTAAGATGGAAGGGAGAGACCAGCCTGGGCAAGAAAATCCTGATTCACATGAACCACCACTTTGTCTTCATGCACATGCAGCAACAAAAAGGGTGATCTGATGGATCACCAATAGACCTCTCCAGTGTTGACAAGCAGTTATACAAGAAGTCGGGAGATAAAAAAGGTAAAAACCCCAACTAACTTGGAACAATCACCATAAAGAGGCAACCAAGAATAACGATAACAAGGGTGGGGTGAAGCAGGTCGTGCCATGCATAGTAAAAACAATTCTACAGGTGAGTACTCACAGGATTGTATTTTTCCTATTGCATGGCAAGGCCTGCTTCAAGAAGTCCTTACGTATGGTACATCCAACAGCAGTGTCCGTAAGATAGGGTGGGATCCCAAAAAAGTAGCAGCAGGCAGTTCAAACCACCACCGCCTGAAGTACCTTGCGACCAAAGGCAGCATCAGCTGAGGCCTTAACGTAAATCTTGTAAAACTTGGAAAATGTATGAACAGAAGACCAAATAGTGGCCTTACAAACTTGTTCAACAGAAGCTTGGTGCTGAAAAGCCCAAGAAGCACCAACAGCATGAGTGGAATGAGCAGTAATCCGAAAAGGAGGAACCTTCCCTTTAGCAGAATAGGCTTGTACCACAGCCTAGCGAATCCACTTGCTGATAGTAGATTTAGCCGGAGGCAAACTCTTCCAAGGTCCAGCAGGAAGAACAAAAAGAGCATCAGATTTCCTGAAATACTCAGTAGCAACCAAATAAAACTTCAGAGAATGAAGGGTCCTTGGAATTAGCAGGGTTAGGACACAGAGAAGGTAAGACAATGTCCTGATTGAGATGAAAAGCAGACACAACCTTGGGCAAGAAATACGGCTTAAGCTGAAACCCCACCTTATCCTGATGCCGCTCAAAATAAGGAGGTTTAATGGAAAGCGCCGCCAGTTCAGAAACCCGCCTGACAGAAGTAATAGCCACCAAAAAGGCTACCTTAAGAGTCCGAATGGGCAACACAGCCCCACGGATAGGTTCAAAGGGAGGACTCTGCAGAGCAGACAACACCAAATTTAAGTCCCAAACCGGAAGCAAGGGTTTACGTGGCGGACGCACATGAGTAACTCCCTGGAAGAAAGTCTTAACCAGCCGGTGATTGGCAAAGGATCTTTGGAAAAAAATTGCCAGAGCCGACACCTGTCCCTTGAGTGTACTAAGTTGAAGGCCCGAATCCAAACCCTGTTGCAAAAACTCCAGAATCCTAGGGATAGAAAACACCCGACAAGGAAGAGACTTGGACTCACACCAGGCAATGTATGCATGCCAGACCCTGTAGTAAATAAAGGAAGAGGACTTCTTCCGAGCCCGAATCATGGTAACAACAGATGCCGGCAACCCCTTGTCCATTAAGATGGAGGTTTCAGCAGCCAAGCCATTAAAACCAGCGTTTGTAAATTGGGATGACGCAGTTGTCCCTGAGAAAGAAGATCTGAAACCTTGGGCAAGACGTACCGATCTACTGCCAACTGCACGATGTCTGCGAACCACACCGTCTTTGGCCAACAGGGGGCCATCCAGAATGGTTGGTACCCCCTCCTGGGCTATCTTGCGCAGCACCCTGCCCAGCAGAGGAAAGGGAGGGAGCGCATAAAGGAGCCAAAACTCTGTCCAAGGAATCACAAGCGCGTCCATGGCGAAGGATCCTGAGACAGGGAGACAAACCTTGGAAGCTTGTGATTGTGGCGGGACGCAAACAGGTCCACATCCGGCTGACCCCATCAGTGACACAGGGAGCGAAATACCTTGGCGCTGAGGGACCATTCCCCCAGCTGAGACATCCCCCTGCTCAGGAAGTCTGTCTCCTGGTTCTCCACCCCAGGAATGTAGATCTCCGAGATGCACGGTACATTCTCCTCCGCCCAAGACAGTATCAGGGACACTTCCTTGAGGGCCCTGTTGCTCCGAGTCCCCCCCGATGATTCATGTAGGCAACCACCGTCTGGTTGTCCGAGCGGATCTGAACAGCCCGACCCCGAAGATGTGTGGTCAGTTGAGAGAGAACCAACCTGATCGCCCACAGTTCCAGAACATTGATGGGAGCATGGGCTTCCTGGGGGCCCCACTGACTCTGGAACTTCAGAGACTTACAAACCCCCCCCCCCCCAACCGGTCAGACTGGCATCTGTGGTGACAGTCTCCCAGCACGGAGGCAAAAAAGGTCCTGCCCACCAGAAGATTCCTTGAGTCCAGCCACCACGAGAGGGACTGTCTGACCAGGGGGGACAGGGCAAATTCCTGATGTAGGGATGCAGGGTCCAGATCCCAAACTGACAAGAGGTGCAACTGAAGAGGTCTCATGTGAAACTGAGCAAAGAGAACCGCCTCGAAGCAGAACACCATCAGGCCCACTAACTGCATCCCCTGCCGAATTGAGGGATGGGGACACAAGAGCAGGGACCGTGCCTGCTTCTGAAGGCCCTCCACTTTCTGTTGAGGCAGGAAAACCTTGACCTGAGAGGTATCCAAAGTCATGCCCAGAAAGGAACTCACTAAAGACGGAGACAGAGAAGACTTGGGATAGTTGATCACCCAACCGAAGGACTCGAGAGTGGAGGTCACCATCCTGAGTATCCTTCTCAGCCTGATGAAGAGACTGAGCCGCAATCAGAATGTCGTCCAGGTAAGGAAGGGTGCGAATGCCCTGGTTCCGCAGCAGAGCCATCACACCCGCCAGCACCTTGGTGAACACCCGAGGCGATACCGAACGGTAAGGCCACAAACTGGTCCTCCAGAAGGAACCTCAGGTATCTCTGATGACCTGCACGTGAAGATAGGCATCCTTCATGTCCACAGTGGCCATGAAGTCGCCCGGCCGGAGGGTACTGAACGTAGCGTTTCCATGCAAAAATGCTTGAACCTGACGAACTTGTTGAGATCTTTCCAGGATGGGTCTGAAAGACCCGTCCTTTTTGGGGACCGTATAAAGATTGGAGTATTACCCCTGACCCTGTTCTTGGTAAGGCACTAGACAAACGACTCCTGACTCTAAGAGGCATTTTACCGCAAGGCGCAAACCCCAGCCGGTTTTGAGACATCCGGCATCTGAAGAATCTTTGGGGCGGACACCACCTCCTGAATCCACCGGTCTGAGACGCGAAGCCTCCAGACGTGAGCAAAGAGCCGAAGCCGTCCCCCCACCCGGATGGGTGAGGGCGCCTCCTCATGCCTGAGGGGCCTTGGGAGGGGGTTTAAGCTTGGACCCCCAAGAGAGACCTGGACGATCACGGAACTGCCACGGCCCCAAGAATCTCTGCGGCTACCCGAGAAGAGGGAGCCACGACCTCTCCTAGAGGCACGAAAGGAAGAGGAGGAGAAGGAAGGCCCCCGAAAGGGCCGAGACTGCTTCCTACGCTGAGGTAGCCTACCATCCTTGGCTAGGACATCCAGACGCTCACCAAAGAGCCGCAACCCCGCAAAGGGGAGCCCTGTGAGAGCCTTCTTAGCTGCAGTGTCAGCAGCCCACTGACGCACCCAAACAGAGCGGCGCATAGCCACCAAGAGGGCCGAGGCCCTACCAACCAGCCGGATGGCATCATCCATGGCAGTAAGCACAAAGGCAACAAAATCAGAGCAAAGCAAGAGGGCCCTATAATCCTCCCTCCTCCTACCAGCCATGGCGCCATCAGTGAGATGTTTGAGCTTCTTCTTAAGAGCAATGGCTGTGATGGCAGCAGCACAAACCAGACGCAGCCCTGCCCCCACAACCGTAAAGGCATGGCAGGCCAGCTGATTCATGCGCCGGTCCGCGCTGTCACGCAGTGTAGTAGTGTCAGGGGAGGGCATGATCGAGGTGTTGGACAGCCCTAGGGCAGGAGCATCCACCTCAGGGGGGCACGACCATCGCTTGACCAGGTCAGCAGAGAAGGGATACCTCCTATCCAAACCCTTGGGCACCGTGGGCAATCTATTAGGACGTTCCCACTCCCTGAGGACCATATTAGAGAAATGGCCCTGCTCAGGAAACTCCAGACGCTGTTTATCCGGACGAAAGAGCTCACCCAGTTTCCTCTTAGCCACCTTAGGGGTGGCGATGTGCAGGGTATCAAAAATGTCAGACAACAGTCTATCAGTGTCACCAGGGAGCCATGAATTCTCCTCGGAAGCAGACCCAGGGTCACTGTCGTACCCCTCCTGCTGGTCCCCAGAGGAGTCAGAGTCCTGGAAAAGCTCCCCCTCCTCTAGGGAGTCACGTCCACCAAAAGCATCAAGTCCCTCATCTTCCTCAGCAAAAAGGGAGGGCGTGGGATCAAGGTGCCGCTTCTTGCCAGAGGACTTACCCAATACTGGCCACGCGTAGTGCCCCCCTGCTAGTATCCCCCTCACTATGGGCTAAATGCAGGCGCAGGGGGAGTAGGAGATGCCGGAGGGAGCGCAGAACTGGCCAGAGAAACGCTCAACCCAACCTGGTCCGCAATAACACTTTTGGCGCACGGCACACAAACCGCGCCACCACCACTCAAAGGGGATGCCCCGCACATGACACAAAGCCGGGATTGCCCCGAAGGACCCCCAAGCACGCCATCCCCAGCAGCCTCCATATGGTGATTAACACAGGCGCAATCGGCCAGCACAGGGTAAGGGCTAATAAAAGCCACCCAGGATGCCCCCAGAAGCCAGGAGAGGGGAGATAGAGGGGGGGGGGAGCAGGACTGGGAGAAACCACAACACACAGTTATCCTGCCTGAAAGACAAACAGAAAAACACATAATCATCCCGCAGCACATGCCCAAAAGGAATAAGCAACCCCCGAAGGGGACTCAGGGACCAAGGAGACCAGACGTGCAGCACACACCGAAGATCGCCAAGCCGCCAGGCCATGGATGGTAAAGACTCGAGAACCGATCACCGCCGCACCCCACGGAGGAAGAGGGGCCCCGGACACGCAGCAGCCACAAAATGGCGCCAGAACGAGAACCTCGAGGGGCGGGTCGTGGGAGGATGATACGATACGCGTCATCCCCCGGCACCCCCCCCCCCCGAAGAGCGCGAAACAGCGCTCATGTGACCCGCACCGGCGCCATTACACTCAGAAAACGCCTCACAGCAGTAGCGCCACCCGCCGCGGAGCGGTGTACAAAGCTGCGATGGCGGCGAAAACAGCGGCAAATAACCACCCACCGCTGAGACCCCACGCCCCCCCCAAACACCCGCCGGGGGGGAGGGGGAGGAGGAGAGAGCGAACAGGCAGGGGCAGGGCCAGGGTAGGGAGGGGGGGGGGAACGGGACATTTCCTGGAACACCGGCCAGCTCCTGGTAACCCCCTGATGGTTTATGCACCCCACCAACCCGTCAGACTGGTGTCTCTGTTCAGAATGGCCCACCAGATCATCAGGACTGCTGGTCCAGCAACCAATTCAGGGATCACCAGGTATTGTCCGTCAATATGAAACAATGGCCCAACGTCTGCACTGTCCTGCGCCATTTTGATAGGAGCAGCATTTGTAAAGGCCTGGAGTGCAGCTGGACATATGGAACTGCCTCAATGGTAGACACCACCAAAGCAAGGAGACACATGCCCTACCTGATTGTGGAATGTTCATCTGTCAGCAGCGACTTCACCGCCTCCTGTACAGCTGTGCACCTCTGCATTGGAAGAAGGAGAGGTGCCCATTGAGTATCCAATGTCATATCTAAATAGGTCACCACCATGGAGGGAGCCACCTGGGACTGGGGGTAGTTGATCACTCACAGGAATGTCTGAATATCTCGCAGAGCCTCTGACAGAGATGGGGTTCAGATGACCAAGTCATCCAGGTACAGGGTGACGTGCACATCCTGCCTCCGCTGAAGTGCCATCACTACTGCCAAGACTTTTCGTAAACACTTATGAGGATGTCTGAGCGGCAGTGCCACAAATTGGAAGTGTTGGGGACCTAGAGCAAAGCGCAGGTATTGTTAGTGGCCCGAGAATATCGGGACATGCGGATAAGCATCCTTTATGTTCACCGTGGCCATAAAATCCCCCTGTTGCAGCCTTAGAGATTCCATGTGGAACTTCTGCACCAGCACATAACTCTTCAGATTTCGGAGATCCAGGATCGGCTGAACTGACACAGGTACTAGGGCACAGGTGCACAGGTACACAGGTTTTTCAACTCATACAAGACCATACTCATCTTGTATCCATACGAAACTACCTCCCAGACCCAGGCGTCAGATATCCGTTCCCTCCACACCAGCGCACCTGATCAGGGGGGCGTCCCCTCAACTCTGAGAGGGCTTCGCTGAGGGCTTGGGCCGGCTGGCCCCTTGGGGGTAAGCAGTGTCAGCTGACCACTGTTTCAGGGTGCGTTGCACCTTGCACCGCAAGGTGACCAGCCCCCTAGCCACCAGACGCACCAAGCCACCCATAACCAGCACAATGTATTTGAAGACCTCTATAGCGAATGAGTTCAAGCGAAGTGCCAAGGAGCGCAAACCTGCATGTCGCAAACACCTCCTCTGCTGCTTCATCCAGACCTTACCTGTCGTGGCCACCATGGACGAGGCACAAGCGGGAAGCATGGCTGACCCTACCATGGAGAACGCTCCAATCCGCCTTATCTCTCAAGGCCGCACTGAAGTAGGGATGATGGTGTGCTGAGCCAGATAACACACCGGTTTGTATAACTCAGGTGGCGCAGAACAAACCCTGACAGCCACCTCCGGAAAAGGGTTCCTGGTGTCCAGTGCCTTAGGAAGAGAGGGAAGCTTATCTGGGTTTCTCCCACTCCTTGCCACAAGCCTGTCGAAATAGACAAGTTTGGGAAAAACCTGCCCGACATTCTAATGCTTGTATGGTTCACCCTACCTCATCTGCCACTTTGGCCGAGGAGTAGAGAGGTGCAGCACCTCCAATATTGCCTAAATAAGCTCCTCAATCTGAGCCGTCAAGTCATCCAGAGAGTTCCCGGCACATACGCGGCTTCCAGTTACTCTCCGCTGCTGGGCGACACCTCCCCCTCAGTCTGAAACTAGATCCTGAACCCTTAAAATACAATTCTGTGATTACTCACCTGTAGAATTTATATTATGAGTATACAGTACGTCCTGCTCCAGATAGATTACTTACACGTGGGTATTACTCCGCCAGATGGCGCTGGACTGCAGAGACATCGAAAACAAGCTCCTCCCGGCCCCTCAAATACCCAGGGACCTCCCACAAATCCCCAGCATTGAAAAGCAGTTAAAGTGGACCAACACCCTGGGGTGATCGGCCCGGGAATCTATAAGATTCCCGGGCCGATCACCCCCCTCACCGCGGGACATCCGAGATCGGGATGTCCCGCGGTGAGGAACCCCCCCGAAAACCCCCCAAAAGCTCACCTCCTCGGCGGCGGCTGCGGCCGCCGCCGCCTCCCGCGCGCCCCTCTAGCCGTGCGTGCGCCCGCGCCGGCCGTTTGTGAATGGCCGGCGCGGGCGCGCGCGCTGTCAGAGTGACGTGCGGCAGGCGGCGGCGGACGCGCTGGCTTGTCCGTCGCTGTCACCCGGCCACGTGGGAGCGTTTTGAGGTGAGTATTGGGGTGTTTCTGGGGGGTTTTACACAGCGGAGCACCCCTAATCGGGGTGCCCCCCTGAAGTGGACCAAAACCCAGGATAGTCAAAATCCTGGGTGTTGGTCCACTTTAACGAGAAGCCGGGAGAATTAAACAACCCAAACTATCAAACTATAACAATGATAAAAATAACCATACAGGGGATCCAAGATAATGCAAAACCAAGGGTGGGGTGGAGCAGGATGTACTGTATACTCATAATATCAATTCTACAGGTGAGTAATCACAGAATTGTATTATTCTTAGTATACAGTATGTCCTGCTCCAGATAGATTACTTACACATGGGACATCCAATAGCAGTGTCCATAAAGTAGGGTGGGATCCCCAAGAAAAAGTAGCAGCAGACAGCTTAAACCACTGCCGCCTGCAGAACCTTTTGGCCAAAAGCAGCATCAGCTGAGGCTCTAACATCAACCTTGTAAAACTTTGAAAAGGTATGAACAGAAGACCAAGTAGCGGCCTTGCAAACTTGTTCAACAGAAGCCTGGTGCTGAAAAGCCCAAGAGGCACCAATAGCACAAGTGGAATGAGCATTCTTCCCCTTAGAGTAGGCCTGAATCACAGCCTGACAGATCCATTTGCTGATAGTGGACTTGGCAGGAGCCAAACCCTTCCTAGGCCCAGAAGGGACCACAAAAAGGGCATCGGTTTTCCTGAAGGGTGCAGTAGCCACCAGATAGTACTTCAGACACCTAACCACATCCAAAGAATGCAAGACCCTCTCCTTAGCATTACTAGGATTAGGGCACAAAGGAGGGATGACAATATCTTGATTCAGACGAAAAGCAGACACTACCTTAGGCAGAAAGTCTGGCTCGAAACGAAACACCACATTGTCCTGGTGTCTCTCATAGTAGGGGGCTTGAATAGAAAGTGCTGCCAACTCAGACACACGCCTAACAGAGGTGATAGCCACCAGAGAGACAATCTTGAGCGTAAAAATGGCAAGGGCCGCATCCTGCACAGATTCAAAGGGAGCACCCTGCAAAGCTGACAAAACCAAGTTCAAATCCCAAACAGGCACCATAGGCTTACGTAGGGGGCGCACATGAGTGACCCCCTGGAAAAAAGTCCTGATCAGAGGGTTCTGAGCAAAGGACTTCTGGAAGAAAACAGCCCCTTCAGAGTACTGAGTTGGAGCCCCATCTCCAACCCATGCTGCAGGAACTCCAGAATCCTGGGAATAGAGAACACACGACAGGGAATAGACTTAGACTCACACCAGTCAAAGTAGGCACGCCAAACCCTGTAATAAATGGAAGAAGGAGGCTTCTTCCTAGCCTTTATCAAAGTATCCACAACCGAGGAAGACAGCCCCTTCTCCATCAAGATGGATGTTTCAGCAGCCAGCCCGTCAAAGCCAGAGTTTGTAAATTGGGATGGCGTAGTGAGCCCTGAGTGAGCAGATCTGGCACCAAGGGCAGAGTGTACTGATCTACTGCCAGCTGCACCGTCTGCGAACCACACTCTTCTTGGCCACCTGGGGGCCACCAGAATTGCTGGCACCCCTTCCAGAGCAATCTTGTGCAGAACCCTGCCCAGCAGGGAAGACATACAGCAACTGAAAGTCCTGCCATGACATTGCTAGAGCATCCACGGTCAAGGCCAGAGGATCCTGGGACAGGGAGACAAAGGCTGGTAGCTTGTGATTGTGATGGGACGCAAACAGATCCACATCTGGTTGGCCCCAACGGTGACACAGAGATTGAAACACCCTGCTGCATAGGGACCATTCTCCCTGGCGAGAGGTCCCCCTGCTCAGAGTCCACCAGGCGATTTTCCACTCCCGGGATGTACACAGCTGATATGCAGGGGACATTGGCCTTCGCCCAAGTCAGGATCAGAGACGCTTTCTGGAGGGCCCCCTTGCTCCGGGTCCCTCCCTGATGATTGATGTAGGCAACTGTCCGAGCGTACCTGAACAGGCAGGCCCCGAAGGGGAGTAGTCAATTGAGCCAGAACTAACCTGATCGCCCACAGTTCCAAGACATTGATAGGTGTGTGGGCTTCCTGAGGACCCCCCCTCCCCTGGAACCGCAGGGACCTCCAGAAACCCCCCAAACCTGACAGAGTGGCATCCACGGTGACCGTCTCCCAGGAAGGGGTAAGAAAGGATCTGCCCCCCAACAGGTTCCTTGAGTCCATCCACCACAAGAGGGACCTCCTGACCAGAGGGGAGAGCACACAGACCCCGTCCAGGGACGCTGGGTCCTTGTCCCATACTGACAATAGGTGAAGTTGCAGAGGCCTCAAGTGGAACTGAGCATAAGGGACCACTTCGAAGCATGCCACCATCAGCCCCACCAGCTGCATCCCCTGCCTGATGGAGGGATGAGGACAAGATAGGAGGAACTGAGCCTGTGCAATCAGACTGTCCACCTTCTGTTGAGGAAGGAAGATCATTGCCTGAACTGTATCCAGATTCATTCCTAGGAATGGAGTTACCAAGGAAGGGGACAGTGAGGACTTGGGGTGGTTGATCACCCATCCAAATGACTCCAGAGTGGACCACCAGCTGAGTATCCAACTCTGCCTGATGTAGAGACTGGGAAGTGATGAGAATGTCGTCCAGATAGGGAAGCATGCGGACGCCCTGATACCTGAGCAGAGACATCACATCAGCCAGCACCTTGGTGAACACCCTGGGAGCTGGAGACCAAAGGGCAAGGCCACAAACTGGTAGCATTGATCCATCAGAACCTGAGGAACCTTTGATGACCTGGGAATACAGGAATATGAAGGTAAGCATCTTTGATGTCCACAGAAGTCATAAAGCCCCCTTGGCGCAGGGAACTGATGGCAGAGCGCAGAGTTTCCATGCGAAAGTGCCTGCCCCTGACAAATTTGTTGAGGATCTTCAAGTCCAGGATGGGCCTGACTGAACCACCTTTTTTGGGTACTGTGAATAGGTTGGAATAAAAGCCCTTGCCTTTTTCTCTCAAGGGGACCTGGCAGATGACCCCCAGCTCCAGGAGGCCTTGCACTGCTTGCACTAGCTCCTGAGCTGACACAGGGTCCTGTCGCGCATGGGTCCGTCGCACATGGGCCAACCAAGCAGGTTAAAGATGGCGTCGGTATACCTCGAGGGGCAGGCCGGTATCAGCAATGACGCGAAGCACACCATAGATGCCCCCCCCCGAAGAGCGCAAAGCTAGGACGTGACAAGCAGCCAATGACGGCGCACTAGCGCCTGAGGTAACGCCGCCGCCGCCAAGCGTGGAACATAGTGTACAGAAAAAGGCGCGCGGCGGCAATTTTTAAAAACAGTAAAAGGAAGTCAAGCCAGCGCAGCGGCTGACACAAAGCAGAAAGAATAAATTATAAGGTTTAAAACACAGAATGCATAGCATACACATCTACACACACCCCCCCCCCCTCTTTTCCCCCGAAAACTACAAGGAGAATGAGGGAGGACAGCGGCCACTTAAATAGGGCCCACCGATAGGCAGGGGCAAGAGGCAATAGTGCGGGAGGGGCATCCCATAGAGGCTCACCATAAGCCTGAACCGCCTACCCTTTGGTGGGGGATTGCGGTGGAGCAGCGCTCCTAAGCACCTAACAGCAGTGCTGCCTACCTTCACCCGACCAGCACAGCCAAGGCTGGGAGACATAACACTAATGGAACGGGTGGGAATAGTCCTACAGGGCCGCAGGCTAATAGCCCCGCTCACCTGCGAGTAGAGAGACATTTCTCGTCCTTCGCAGTCCAGACTGCAGAGAAATTCTGGGGATTTGTGGGAGGTCCCTGGGTATTTGAGGGGCCGGGAGGAGCCTGTTTTCGATGTCTCTGCAGTCCAGCGCCATCTGGCGGAGTATTATCCACTTGTAAGTATTCTATTTGGAGCAGGATGTACTGTATACTAAGAATATATACTTGGTCTTCTGTTCGTACCTTTTCAAAGTTTTACAAGGTTGATGTTAGAGCCTCAGCTGATGCTGCTTTTGGCCAAAAGGTTCTGCAGGCGGCAGTGGTTTAAACTGTCTGCTGCTGCTTTTTCTTGGGGATCCCACCCTACTTTATGGACACTGCTATTGGATGTCCCATGTGTAAGTAATCTATCTGGAGCAGGACGTACTGTATACTAAGAATATAGGTCTTTGGCGTAGGGGCTAGAATCCTTAGAGGACTCCGTCTGAATATGCCTACACTTGGCAGAAGCCTTCCCGTCTGGGCAGGCAGAGAAAGATTCGAGATACCCCTGCTGACAAAGGCCACTGACCATGCTCTCCAATCAGCCACCCTGCCCGCCACATCCGAAGGAGGAGACCAATCCATGGGGTGACCCGGGAACATAAATGGACTTGGCAGCCCCCCCCCCACCCCCCAAGTTGGTATCCCGCTCCAATGAGCCAGAGCCTGAAGCTGCAGGGGAAATTGGCGCAGTACCGTAGTGCACCCAGCCCACAGGGGTCCCACACCTGAGGTCAGGTGTGCCTGGCACATGGGACAGTCAAAATACAAAAATACAATTCTGTGAAATACTCACCTGTAGAATTGGTATTATAAGTATACAGTACGTCCTGCTCCAGATAGATTACTTACACTTGGGTTATCCTCCGCCAGATGGCGCTGCACTGCAGAGACATGCAAAACAGGCTCCTCCTGGCCCCTCAAATACCCGGGACCTCCCACAAATCCCCAGCATTGAAAAGCAGTGAACGAGAAGCCGGGAGAATTTAACCACCCAAACTGGTAACTATAACAATGATAACAATCACCATAGAGGGGATCCATAATAATGCAAAACCAAGGGTGGGGTGGAGCAGGACGTACTGTATATTTATAATACCAATTCTACAGGTGAGTATTTCACAGAATTGAATTACTCTTAGTATACAGTACGTCCTGCTCCAGATAGATTACTTACACTTGGGACATCCAATAGCAGTGTCCACAAAGTAGGGTGGGATCCCCAGCAAAAACAGCAGACAGTTTAAACCACTGCCGCCTGCAAAACCCTTCGGCCAAAAACAGCATGAGCTGAGGCCCAAACATCAACCTTGTAAAACTTTGAAAAGGTATGAACAGAAGAACAAGTAGCGGCCTTGCAACTTGTTCAACAGAAGCCTGGTGCTGGAAGGCCCAAGAGGCACCAATAGCATGAGTAGAATGAGTAGTAAGGCAAAAGGGAAGACCCTTCCCCTTAGCAAAATAGGCCTGAATCACGGCGTGAAGGATCCATTTGCTAATAATAGACTTGGCAGGAGCCAAAACCTTCCTGGGCCCAGAAGGGACCACAAAAAGAGCATCCGTTTTCCTGAAGGATGCAGTGACTACCAGGTAATACTTCAGACACCTGACCACACCCAAGGAATGCAGAACCCTTTCCTTAGCGTTGCTAGGATTAGGGCACAATGAAGGAAGAACAAAATCTAGATGTAAATGAAAACACCACCTTAGGCAGAAAGTCTGGCTTAACGCGGAACACCACCTTGTCCTGGTGTCTCTCATAGTATGGGGGCTGAATAGACAGAGCCACCAACTCAGACACACGCCTGGCCGAAGTAATGGCCACCAGAAAGACAACCTTGAGGGTAAGCACAGCCAGAGCAGCATCCTGTATAGGTTCAAAGGAAGCACCCTGCAAGGCAGACAAAACCAAGTTCAAATCCCAAACAGGAACCATAGGTTTACGTGGGGGACGCACAAGAGTAACCCCCTGGAAGAAGGTCTTAACCAAAGAATGCTGAGCAAAAGACTTCTGAAAGAAAACAAACAGAAAACCTGACCCTTCAGAGTACTGAGTTGGAGTCCCGACTCCAACCCATGCTGTAAGAGCTCCAGAACCCTGGGAACTGAAAACACCCGACAGGGAAGAGACCTAGACTCACACCAGTCAATGTAGGTACGCCATACCCTGTAATAGATGGAAGAAGAAGTTCTCTTCCTAGCCTTCACCATGGTCTCAACCACCGAGGCAGACAAGCCTTTCTCCATCAAGATGGAGGTTCCAAAAGCCAGGCCGTCAAAGCCAGAGTTTGTAAAATGGGATGGCGTAAGGGGCCCTGAGTGAGCAGAACTGGCACCCCTGGCAGAACGTACTGGTCTACTGCCATCTGAGCCACGTCTGCGAACCACACGCTTCTTGGCCCCCTGGGAGCCACCAGAATCGCTGGCACCCCTACCAGAGCAATCTTGCGCCGAACCCTGCACAGCAGGGGGAATGGAGGAAAGACATACAGGAACTGAATGTCCAGCCATGACAGTGCTAAAGAGGTCAAGGCCAGAGGATCCTGGGACAGGGAGACAAAAGGCCGGGAGCTTGTGATTGTGACAGGACGCAAACAGATCCACATCTGGCTGGCCCCAACGGTGGCACAGAGATTGGAACACCCTGTTGCAGAGGGACCATTCTCCCTGGCGAGAGGTCCCCCTGCTCAGAGGGTCTGCCAGCAGAATTTTCACCTCCGTAATGTACACCACTGATATGCAGGGAACATTGTCCTCCACCCAAGTCAGGATCAGAAACACTACCAGGAAGGCCCTCTTGCTCCGGGTCCCTCCCAAACGATTAATGTAGGCAACTGCCGTCTGGTTGTCCGAGCGCCCCTGGACAGGCAAGCCCTGAAGATGAGTAGTCAAGCGAGCCTGAACTATCCTGAGCGCTCGCAGCTCCAAGACATAGATAGGAGTGTGGGCCTCCTGAGGGCCCCACCTCCCAGGAAGGGCAAGAAAGGATCTGCCCCCCAACAGGTTCCTTGAGTCCATCCACCACAAGAGGGACCTCCTGACCAGGGGGGGAGAGCACACAGACCCTGTCCAGGGACGCTGGGTCCTTGTCCCATACAGACAATAGGTGAAGTTGCAGAAGCCTCAAGTGGAACTGAGCCCAAGGAACCGCTTTTAAGCACGCCACCATCAGGCCCACCAGCTGCATCCTCTGCCTAATGGAGGGATGGGGACAAGCTAGGAGAGACTGAGCCTGTGCAATCAGATTGTCCACCTTCTGCTGAGGCAGGAAGATCCTTACCTGAACTGTATCCAGATTCATTCCTAGGAATGGAGTTACCAAGGAAGGGGACAGTGAGGACTTGGGGTGGTTGTTCACCCATCCAAATGACTCCAGAATGGGCACCACCAGCTGAGTATCCAACTCTGCCTGATGTAGAGACTGGGAAGTGATGAGGATGTTGTCCGGATAGGGAAGCACGCTGACACCCTGACGTCTGAGTAGAGACATCCCGCGAGCCAGCACCTTGGTGAACACCCTGGAAGCTGAAGTGAGGCCGAAGGCCAAGGCCACAACTTGGTAATATTGAACCATCAGAGCAAACCTGAGGAACTTGTGATGACCTGGGAACACAGGAATATGAAGGTAAGCATCTTTGATGTCCACAGAAGTCATGAAATCCCCCTTGCGCAGGGAACTGACGGCAGAGCGCAGAGTCTCCATGGGAAAGCGCCTGCCCCTGACAAACTTGTTGAGAATCTTTAAGCCCAGGATGGGCCTGACAGAACCATCTTTATTGGGGTACTGTGAATAGGTTGGATTAAAAACACTTGCCCTCTTTCTCTTAAAGGCACCTGGCAGATGACCCCCAGCTCCAGGAGGCCTTGCACAGCATGTACTAGCTCCTGAGCTGACACAGGGCCCTGAGGAATCCGGGACCTGATGAATCTTGGAGGGGGATCGGCAGCAAACTCCAACTTGTAACCGGAGGACACTACCTCCCGAATCCACCGGTCTGAGACATGAAGCCTCCAGACGTGAGCGAAGTGCTGCAGCCGTTCCCCCCCACCTGGATGGGCGAGAGCTCCCCATCATGCCTGAGGGGGCTTGGGAGAAGATTTGGCTTTGGGACCCCAGGAGGAGCCAGGACGTCCACGTCCTCTGCCTCTACCCCAGAAAACTCCCTGGGCCCCAGGGAAAGATGCCCCCCTTCCCTGTCCTGCCCCACGGTAAGGGGAGGAAGAGGAACCCTGACCCCGAAAGGGCCGGGACTGGCATCTGTGCTGAGGTAACTTACCTCCTTTAATAAAAAGGTCCAGGCGGTCCCCAAACAGGCGTAGCCCCTTAAATGGAAGCCCAGTGAGGGCCTTCTTTGCAGCCATGTCAGCAGCCCACTGGCGCAGCCAAACAGAGCGGCGTATAGCCACCATGAGGGCAGAAGTTCTGGCACACATTCTGATGGTGTCATCCAATGCTGCAAGGACAAAAGGTGCATTAAACACCTCACAAGGGAAATCATCAGGGGCACTATGAATCATATTTCTGATAAGGGATCTAGTGGCCGCAGCAGTAATAACAGAGGCACAGACCGGGCGCAGCGCCGTCCCCGCACATGCAAAGGCGTGAGAGGCCAGCTGGTCAATGCGTCGGTCCTCAGCATCCCGCAGGGTGGTAGAATCAGGGGAATGCATGACAGAGGTGTTAGATATCCCTAGTATCTGGGCATCCACCTCGGGGGAAGATGACCAAAATTTAACCACCTCAGCAGTAAAGGGATACTTCCTGTCCCAACTCTTTGGAACCCCGGGAGGTTTACAGGGGCGCTCCCATTCCTTGAGCACAAGGTTATGGAAATGTGCCTGCCCTGGAAATTCCAAATGCGATCTTGCTGTATGGAAAGGTTCCCCTCTTTGCCTGGGAGCATCAACAGGAAGAGAGATAGACAGCGCCTCAAAGATCTGGGTCAATAATCTGTCACTGTCATTCGGGGCCCGGGGGTCAGAGCCAGAATCGTCATGACCCCTTGGTCCCTCATCAGATGAGCCTGAGTCAGAAAGGAGCTCCCCTTCATCAGACGAGGTATAGCCACACAGATCCATAAACTCCTCAGCTCCTCAGGGAAAACAGTAACATTAGGCGTCAAGATCCGCTTCTTCCCAGGGCCCTTACGTGCTAAGGACCTCGCAATAATCTGTTCAGCAGTAGCCAGTGTAGAAGACACCTCAGGCTGAGAATCCCCACTAGTATGCAACTCAACAGGAGTGAGATTTAACTTGGGGGAGTAGGTGAAGTGAAACGAGGTGCAGCCACTGGCAGGCCCAATTGCAATGCAAACACCTGCTCAGCACACAGACCCATGCCTTGTCAGGGGACCCCGGTAACATTATCCTGGGATGCCTCCATATGGTGATTATTAGGCACAATATGCCAGTAGGGATTTACGCTATAAGCAACCCTGGATGCCCCAATGATCGGCTAGGGAAGTGGGAGTAATTTTACAAGGCCCCTATCAATTACACCGGGCCGGGAGAAGCCAATGGATTCACCCGTCTGAAAGACACAATGGGAAGAGGGGGTGTCAGAACCAAACACACAAAAAAGAGTATAGAGCCACCCGCGAGGGCACTTACGGACCGCGGTAAGTGGAACCGTCACACACGCGCGCACGCGCGATCTGACAAAAATGGTGCCGCGAGTACCTCGAAGGGCGGGCCAGAGCGAGCCGTGACGCATAGCGCGCCAAGCCAGGCCCCGCCCCCCCCCCCCGAAGAGCGAAAAGCCCACAGACAAGCAGCCAATGAGAACGCATAAGCATCTGAGGTAACGCCGCCATCCGGCGCGGAACATCTAGATGAAGCAAAAGACGCGCGCGGCGGCGGCATTTGCCATAGTAAAAAAGACACAAGGAAACATGACAAAACGCTGTATACACGAATCACGATACACGCTCTCACCCCCCCCACCTTCTTTTCCCTCGAAGGCTACAGGGAGAATGAGGGAGGATGGCAGCCCTCTGTACAGGACCCACCGCTACACAGGGCATGGGGCGATACTGCGGGAGGGGCATCCCATAAAGGCTCACCATCAGCCTATACCGCCTACCCTTTGGTGGGGGATTGCGGCGGAGCAGTGCTCCTTAAGCACGCATGGTGCTGCCTACCTTCACGCGACCAGCGCAGCCCAGGCTGGGAGGCACATCACACGAGGAACAGGTGGGAAAAGTCCAACAGGGCCGCAGGCTAATAGCCCCGCTCCCCTGCGAGAGAGTGATAATTTCATGGCTTCGCAGTAAGCACTGCAGAGAAATCTGTGGATTTGTGGGAGGTCCCGGGTATTTGAGGGGCCGGGAGGAGCCTGTTTTGCATGTCTCTGCAGTGCAGCGCCATCTGGCGGAGGATAACCCAAGTGTAAGTAATCTATCTGGAGCAGGACGTACTGTATACTAAGAATATCCCTGTGCCTCTAATGCCTCCGACATGGTAAAATGGCTGCTCTAACTGCTAAGCAATACAGCTGGAGCGCTGGTCCCCACACCCTCCTGCCTTTCGACAACTGGTCAGACCTGTCTGCACCAGAAAAGCAACCTCCCTGCAGCGGAGATCAACCCACCGGCCAAGGTCAAAGGATAGCAGAGAGCCCAGCCCCTAGCTAAGCCCCCCCCCCAGGAGCCCTGGGGAAGCATGTCTCTTGCAGGGTGTCATGGAGCCATGGGGGTGGATGACCCAGAGAGAACAGGGTTCAGTAGGAGGCACATAGCAGGGCCACCATGCAATGCCCAGAGATCAGGTACTGATTTTCGGGGCTCAGACCCAGCTGGACGAGTCCCGGCACGCTTACCTGGGCCCATGCACACTTCACTTACTCTACACAATCCAATGCTATCGGCTTAGGAACCAAGTTCAGGCATCTAACCGGGGGGGCCCAGGAACACTTCAACTGTTAAGGGGCTGGAAGACAGACAGAATCTAAGCCCCCGCTCCAGGTCTGCACAAAAAGCAAAAGTCAAAGAAAAAAAAAAAAAAAAACAGACATCTTCACAGTCCTTTGCGACTTCAAGAAAAGAACTGAGGATATCCTGCCACAGCCGACCCTATATAGGCTGGGAGGAGCTAGTTTTTTTCTATCTTGCAGTCCCTGCTTACTGGTGAGATTAACCCACACATTGCTACTGGTGGTGCACTGAAATGAAAGATGAGAAATAATACCATTTTGTGATTACTCACCTGTAAAATGGGTATTATAAGTATGTCCCACACCCCGCTTCAAGACATTCATTACATGTGGGTATACTGACCTGTAGATGGCGATCTTGCAGAGATGTAAAAAAAAAAAGTAAGACCCTCCCGGTCCATAAATACCTGGGACCTCCCACTCATTCCCCAGTATAAAGATAGCAGTAAGGTAAAGGGACCAGGAAAGCCAATTAAAACTAACAAAGGTTCACCATATAAAGGATCCAGAATAACAAAGGGCAGGGTGAAGCGGGGTGTGTGACATACTTATAATACCCATTTTACAGATGAGTAATCACAAAATGGTATTATTCTAAGTATGTCACACACCCCGCTTCAAGACATTCATTACATGTGGGACATCCAATAGCAGTGTCCATAAAGGGCGGGGATCCAAAAACAAGACAACAAGGCACAAACTTAAACTGCAGCTTGCAGAACCTTGCGGCCAAAAACAGCATCCGCTGAGGCCCGCACATCAACCTTGTAAAACTTGGAAAAAGTGTGAACCGAAGACCAAGTAGCAGCCTTACAAACCTGCTCAACAGAGGCCTGGTGCTGGAAGGCCCAGGACGCCCCAACAGCACGAGTAGAATGAGCAGTAACACGAAAAGGGGGAATCTTCCCTTTGGCAGAATAGGCTCCAACAATGGCCTGGCGAATCCATTTACTAATGGAAGACTTGGCGGGAGCCAAACCCTTTCTAGGCCCAGAGGGCACCACAAAAAGGGCGTCAGTCCTACGAAAAGAGGAAGTACCCACCAAGTAGTACTTCACACAGCGAACCAGATCCAAAGAATGCAAAACCCTCTCCTTGGCATTGCTAGGCTTAGGACACAAGGAGGGTAGAACAATGTCCTGATTAAGATGAAAACACCCTTGTCCTGATGCCTCTCAAAGTAAGGGGCCTTAATGGACAAGGCCGCCAACTCCGATACACGCCGAACGGAAGTGATGGCAAACAGAAAAACAACCTTCTGAGTAAGCGTAGAAAGTGCAATATCCTGCAAAGGTTCAAAAGGAGGACCCTGCAAGGCAGAAAGAACCAAATTCAAATCCCAAACTGGGAGCAAATGCTTCCTAGGAGGCCGCACATGCGCAACCCCCTGGAAAAAAGTCTTAACCAGAGGATGAAGAGCAAAAGACTTTTGAAAGAAAACCGCTAGGGCAGAAACATGCCCTTTCAGCGTACTAAGCTGCAAACCTAGGTCCAGACCATGTTGCAGAAATCCCAAAACCCTAGGGATAGAAAACACCCTGCAAGGCAAGGCCCGGACCTCACACCAATCAATATAAGACCTCCAAATCCTATAGTAGATGGCAGAGGAAGACTTCTTTCTAGCCCTAACCAGAGTCTGAATGACAGCATCAAAAAGACCTTCCTCCTTCAAGATGGAGGTCTCAGCAGCCACGCCGTCAAAGCCAGCGTTGGTAAATTGGGGTAGAGCAGTGGACCCTGAGTGAGCAGATCCGGCAGAAGGGGCAGATCTAACTGATCCTCTGCCAACCTTACCACGTCTGCGAACCAAACCTGCATTGGCCATTTTGGAGCCACCAGGATTGCTGACACGCCCTCTAGGGCCAGCTTGCACACCACTTTGCCCACCATGAGAAATGGAGGGAACAGGTACAGAAACCCCAGATCCCTTCAGTTCAGAGACATGGCATCCGCTGACAGAACCGGCGGATCCCACGAGAGAGACACAAATGCCGGAAGCTTGTAATTGTGACGAGAGGCAAAGAGGTCCACCCCCGGAGTCCCCCACCGGTGGCAAAACACCTTGGGGCTGAGCGACCATTCCCCCCGGCGAGATGACCCCCTGTTCAGGGAGTCCGCCTCCGTGTTCTCCACTCCCGGAATGTACACTGCTAAGATGCATGGGACATTGCTCTCTGCCCAAGCAAGGACACTTCCCTGAGGGCACGCCTGCTGCGAGTCCCTCCATGGTGATTGATGTAGGCGACCGCCGTCTGATTGTCCGACCGAACTTGAACCGGTAGGCCCAGCAACTGATGAGTCAAGTGAGCCAGAACCAACCTGATTGCTCTCAACTCCAGAACATTGATGGGATTGTGAACCTCCAGAGGCCCCCACAGTCCCTGAAACTGAAGATCCTTCCAAAATCCCCCCCAACCTGACAGGCTGGCATCCGTGGTGACCGTCTCCCAACGAGGGGTCAGAAAAGATCTGCCCCTCGTCAGATTGCTTGGTTTCAGCCACCACCGAAGGGAACGCTGAATCCGGGGGGACATCTGAAAGGACTGATCCAATGACAGCGGGGACCCGTCCCAGGCTGCCAAGAGATGGAGCTGGAACGTCCTTGTGTGAAACTGGGCAAAGGGAACCTGCTCGAACGATGCCACCATTAATTCCACCAGTCGCATCCCCAGCCGGATGGACGGCGTGGGATAGATAGGAGATGCTGAGTCAATTCCTGAATCAGAAGAATCTTGGCCCGGGGGAGAAACGCCCTGGCCTGAGAAGTATCCAGAGACATTCCCAGGAACTCCACCACCCTGGAGGGAGAGAGGCAGGACTTAGTTGATCACCCAACCGAAACTCTCCAGAGTGGACACCACGGTCCTGGTATCCAGCTGCGCCTGACTGAGGGAAGACGCCACGATGAGAAGGTCATCCAGATATGGCACGATGCGGATACCCCGGGCTCTGAGGATGGCCATCACCCCCGCCAACACCTTGGTGAAAACCCTTGGAGCCGAGGTAAGGCCAAACGGAAGAGCCACAAACTGAAAATGTTGATTTTCCACGACAAACCTGAGAAATCTCTGGTGTGCCAGAAATATTGGAATATGCAGGTAAGCATCCCTGATGTCTATGGACGTCATGAAGTCCCCCTGAGAGTGGATGGCTGAGCGCAGAGTTTCCATACGGAACCTCCGGGGACGGACGAACCTGTTGAGCAACTTCAGATCCAGAATGGGACGAACAGATCCGTCCTTCTTGGGCACCGTGAACAAATTGGAATAGAAGCCCAGACCCCGGTCTGAGGGGGGCATCAGACAGATGACAGCCATGTCCAAGAGACTTGCTACTGCCGCCCGAAGCCCCTGGGCGGCCAGAGGATCTGACGGCACCCGAGACCTGAAGAATCTGGGAGGGGGCCGGAACTCGAACTCCAGCTTGTAACCGGAAGACACCACTTCCTGAATCCACCTGTCCGAGACCTCTTGGAACCAGACCCAGGAGAAGAGTTGCAGCCGTCCCCCCACCCGCAAGGGTGAGGGCGCCCCCTCATTGCTGAGCCGGCTTGGCAGCGGCTTTAGGCTTAGAGCCCCAAATGTGTCCTGGACGGGCCCGACCTCTGCCCCTGACCAGGAATCACCTCTGGACGAGGGGAAAGCCGAACCCCTGCCAACTCTAGCCCCGCGAAAGGAGTGAAGGAAGCCGCCCCCCGAAAGGGGCGACGCTGCTTCTTACGCTGAGGTAACTTACCTCCCTTAGCCACCGAATCCAATTTTTCTCCAAAGAGCCGCAACCCCACAAAGGGAAGGGCCGTAAGCGAATTTTTGGACACAAAATCAGCCGCCCACTGGCGTAACCAAACCGACCGCTGGATAGCCACAAGCAAGGCCGAAGCTCTGCTACACATCACCAATGTGTCATCCAAGGCGGTCAGCACAAAGGACAAAAACAACTCACATTGCTTAAGGGCGGCAAACTCCTCACTAGCCGGGTCAAGCCCGGAAGAGGTCAACAGTCCTCTAACAAGCGACCTGGCAGCTACCAATAAAAGCACTGAAGCACAAACCGGCCATCTGGTCAATGCGTTTATCCTCACCATCCTTGAGAGTAGTGCACTCCAGAGAATGCAGGATTGAGGAGCTGGACAACCCCAAAACAGGAGCATCCACCTCGGGGGGGGGGGGGGGGTAGGGGGCGACCAGTGCTTCACAGTGTCCGCCGGAAAGGGATATTTTTTGTCCCAACCCAGAGGGACACCCGGAAGCCGAATCGCCTCTCCCATTCCTTGAGAATGATACCATCAAAATGCTTTTGATAAGGAAATTCCAAGCGCGGCGTGGTCACCTCAAAGAACTCCCCCCTTCAGCGGAGGAGCCGCCTCGGGGGGAGAAATAGCCAGGACCTCAAACATATGAGCCAGGACCCTAGAGGTATCCAAGGAATCCCCCTGGCCCTGCTCGGTATCAGCACCCACAAACTGCTGGTCATCGGAGCCCTCAGACTCCTCAAACAGCCCCCCTTCCTCAAGCGGGGAACAATCAGACCAATCCAGGGAGTCAAAGGCCTGCGTGGCTGTATACAAATGTTTTCGCTTTGCCGTGGCCTTTTTGGCAACAGCACTGGAAAACAATTTTTCAAGATTGGCCAATCTGGCACACACCTCAGATTGCGACTGGGGTACGTGTCAAGCGAGGGGGAGTCGGAGAGGAAACTGACGGAGCAGAACCAGATGCCCGAGATCCGGACTGCCGCGTAATAGACCGTTGCGCATAGGGTACACAAAGAAATACATCATCCCCCAAAAGGGATACCCCAAACACAGCCTGGATTGCCCCGAGGGGGGTACAAGCCCAGTATCCGGGGAAGCCTCCATATGGTGAATAAATATATATATATATATATATATATATATATATATACACACACAATGCCCCGAGGGAATTACGCAGTAATGCAACCCGGGATGCCCCTTTAAGTCCCGCGTGGGAGGAATTTACAGACCCCCTAAATTTAACCAGGGACCCTAGGCCCGGGAGAACCCCCCTTTAATAGGAACAATGGTCCACCTGGAACACACAAACAAAACACAGCAATCATACCACATAGCCAAGTCCAAAGGGGTTAATAACAGAAGCGTAGCCAAACAACCCCAAGGAGGGGCATGAATAACTAAACATAGCAACTAATGAGGCCACAGGCCACTCACCGACGCTTGGCAGGGAAAAAGGCGCGTAGGCAGAGGAAGGAGGAGGGTGGGCCGGCGCGGTTCGTGCCCGGCCCCTCCCCCGTCACTCCCGGCCAGAAGCCGTGACCTGAACCGCGGCACCCGCAGCACGGGGGCGGGCCGCAGGCGTTCGCGGGAACGCCCGGCCCCCCGCCCTGAGAGCAAGAAGCTCCCCCTGGGCACCGTGAACAGCCGCCACGAAGCCACAGAGGCCGGCGCCGTGGGACCGCTGGCTCCGGTCTAAGTACCGCAAAGTACATTAAACAAACACACACACACACTTACAATAAAGATGAATATATAAGAGACCAGGCCCTCCCCTCTAAGGGTATCCGGGACAGGGGGAATCCATGCTCGGGCGGAAGGCCAAGGGACAGGGCATCCCAAACCGGGGTCACCAACCCGGTTAGCCGCCTACCCCTTGTTATGGGGTCTCACGGTGGAGCTTAGCTCCTGAGCACCTAGGGTGCCATCTACCCTTGCCCGGACCAGCAGCCTAGGCTGGGAGGCAAGTAAAATCAATAAGGAATCCGGACAGGAATAGATCAAATAGAGTGCCGGGAGTCATCTCGGCTACCTTGCAAGGAGGAGACATCCATCTTCTGACTTGCTCGCCGTCTGCAGAGATGAAAGACTGGGGAATGAGTGGGAGGTCCCAGGTATTTATGGACTGACCTGTAGATGGCGATCTCTGCAAGATCGCCATCTACAGGTCAGTATACCCACATGTAATGAATGTCTTGAAGCGGGGTGTGTGACATACTTAGAATAAGAGAATTGCTGTGCCTCTAGTTATTACTACCAGCAAATAGTGCATCAGAAAAAGGGGGGCGAGTGATGCTGCAGCCTGCCAGTGTGACTAGAAAGGACGACAGAGAGGCAACCAATCAATACGTCTGGGGAGCGAGTGGGGGGCGTTTCCGTTCTCAGTCCAGGTCAGCGGGGTGGACACGGAATGCTGAATGAGGAAGAGAGTCAAGTAGACTGACATAGCAGAGAGGAGAGCGCTGGAGGGACTCCATGTAAGATAAGGTACTGATATTTATTTTTTAATGTGGCAATTATTGTTTAATTCTACTATTTTCCTTTCCTCTATGGGGAGCTAAAATGTTTTCCTTTTTATTTTGCAAATGACTTTGCCAAAATCAAATGAGCAGGGGACAGGAGAATTGCATGACAATTAATAGATATCACTACTAAAAATTGATGCTGCTCTTGATTTTCCTTTTTCAGGAGAGTGACAAACCTGTGGACCATGAGGATTATTCTACTCACAATTGAACTCTCAATAATCGGTGCACAAATCTCAAAGGGAATCTAGCATTATATAGACTCTGGCAATGACGCCGATACACCTGGCTGAAAGATCAGTAAAGCAGTGTCAGCAGTGTCAAAAGTGATATAGTGACGCAAAGGGGAAGGGAAACTCATCTGATAAAGTGTTTTGTAAATTTTAAACAGGACCAACAGCCTTGCAAAACCCCATCTACATGCATGATACTGAATCATTGTCAGCACTTACATTTGCTCCTGCATCAACTCAAATCTGAATCTTGTTTTTTTTTTTTTATTGTTGTCAGTACAATTTGTAGTGTGCTCAGTAGAGACAGACAAGCAGAGGAAATGGCAGTCATTCCCCCTGCAGCACAAGATATGATGTGTTCCACACAGTTTGATGCAAGAGGGGTGGGATTTAAACCAACCCTCTGGGTGAAAAAAGTGGGTCCTGCATGAATAAAATCTTGGGGCTGAGGTTAAAAAGAAAAAATAAGGGTGGGGATCTGGATCTCATCTTTAAAGTGGCACAAAAACCCATTCCACACCCACCTGCCATTTTCGAGATCTCCAGCCAGTGGATCTCAAGAATGGCAGGTCCACTTTCTGCAACCCCCTTTCCAACTAGTCTAGGAAGTTCTGCCTATCAGAATGGCGCTGGAGTGCAGGAAGCAACACGGGAGCAGTCAGTAAAAGTGAGTTTACCAGCAATCCAGGGGTTTCACACAGCAGAGCATCCCGATTTCGGATGCCCCAGGGGGCAGGCTAGGGACCAGCCCTGGAGTCTTCAAGGTGAATTACATCCAAAATAAGGATGTCCCTGTAAAGCAGACCAGACGAAAGGTGTATGAAAATTACACTTTTCATATTCCCAGCTAGGGACCAGCCCTGGAGTCTTTTAGATTGGATGATTGCACTGCTTTACAGCCCCTTTAACAACTTTTTTCAGCAGAGGAGAAGGGTGCATCTAGCTCTATGGCAGGTAATTAAGCAGAAATGGTTTTACGCTCCCTTTAAATTTGGGTCACATTCAGTTTCTTTGAAACTTGTGGCAAATGCGTTACAATCATTTTTAACTGATGCTCACTAGGGATAACAATTAGTTTAGGTTAACTTTATTGTCAAACAAAAACAAAAGTGGTTCCAAAAAAAAAGTTAAACGCTGCAGCTGGCAAAGCCAGTGTTTGTTGCCAACTACTTGGATGCAATAATACCAGAATAAATAGGACACAAATGGAATGACAATGCTTTGACTGTTCCCACTGACAAAGAGCAATGGCACGAGGCTGACACAGCTCTGCCCTAACAATTTCTAGGATGATAATATTAACATAGATCAACACACACACACACACACACACACACACACACACACACACTCCCTCCAGTATCTCAGTTGCCAGTCATTCATAATCCAGTTTACTTATGATGCAACATCAATGATAAAAAATTCAAATAGAAGTTCATAAATGTCACAAACTACTGTATTTTTCGCCCTATAAGACCCTTACTTTTCCACAAAAAGTGGAGGGAAAATGTCACTGTGACTTATCGGGCAAATGTAAAAAAGAAAAAAACAAACAAAAAAAAAAGTAAACTCACACGATACCAGCACTCCCGCGTTGCTGGTGGGGCTGCCTGCCAAACTGGGGGAGGCCAGAAGAAGATAGAGGCGCGGCACCCACCCACTGCACTGACCCGGGTGTTCTCGCGTGCCCTGGCCGGAAGAGGCACCAGATGGAGGGCAGCGATGTCTCTGTCCCTGCCAAAAGGACAGCGATAGCAGCGGCGGGGACAGAGCCCGACGCTGCTTCTTACTGGCCGGGACACGCAGACCCCCGGATCCATAGAGCGGGTGGGTATGGCCTGCGTCGACACAGTGCAGGTCACGCCCACCCGATCCACGGAGCCGGCATCTTCTTCTGGTCCCCTGCAGTGTGGCAGCCCGGCCAGAAACGCAGTAGCGCCTGCAGCATGTGAGTTGACTACTGCCGCCTATATGGGGAAGGGGGTGCCAAACTGCTTATATGGGGAATGGGAGGGGGAATGCCACACTGCCTATATGGGGAATGGGAGGGAGGAATGCCACACTGCCTATATGGGGAATAGGAGGGGGAATGCCACACTGCCTATATGGGGAATAGGAGGGGGAATGCCACACTGCCTATATGGGGAATAGGAGGGGGAATGCCACACTGCCTATATGGGGAATGGGGGGGGGGGGAGCCACACTTCCTATATGGGGAATGGGGGGGGGGAGCCACACTTCCTATATGGGGAATGGGAGGGGGAATGCCACAGTCTATATGGGGAATGGGAGGGGGAATGCCACAGTCTATATGGGGAATGGGGGGGATTTGTGAATTTAGACACGGATGTTGGACGAGGGGCCTGGCTCACAATCTTAATCCTAGTGTTGAATGGGGTAGAGGTCATGACTGTGTGGGCCAATGAGGTTCTTCATCGACACAGAAGTTATCCAATATTCGTACAGATACCATGGCGACTATCACTCTTGAGCAAGACAGAACAAAGTTTCTGAGGCCCATAATAATAGTCAATAGTTTACTGTGGCTGTAACTAAAATTTTGATGCTGTAGGTGAGTAGCTGGCTGGTTTTATAGGATCTTGCAAATGTAAAAATACCATTTTGTGAGATACTCACCTGTAAAATGGTTATTACGAGTATGTCACACCCCCCCCACTTCCCGATATTCATGACACTTGGGGAACCCGACCTGTAGAGGGCGATCTTGCAGAGATGACATGGAAAAAAGGAGCCCCTCCTGGTCCATAAGTACTGGGTTCCTCCCACTATTCCTCAGTCTTTTTAAACAGCAGTGAAGAACCAGGAAGAGCCAATTATATTCAATAATTGTAAAATTATATGAGAATAATAATAATACCAAATCAAGGATCCCTTAGAACAAAAAGAGCCAATTATATTCAATAATTGTAAAATTATTTGAAATAATAATCACCATATAAAGGATCCCTCGAACAAAAAAGGGCGGGGGAAGTGGGGGGTGTGACATACTCGTAATAACCATTTTACAGGTGAGTATCTCACAAAATGGTATTATTCCTAGTATGTCACACCCCCCACTTCCCGATATCCATGACACTTGGGACATCCAAAAGCAGTATCTATAATGGGTGGGGATCCCAAAGGAATAATGCATAACTTAAATTACTGCAGCTTGCAGTACTTTGCGGCCAAAAACAGCATCAGCTGAGGCCCGCACATCAACCTTGTAAAACTTAGAAAAAGTATGCACAGAAGACCAAGTCGCAGCCTTGCAGACTTGTTCAACAGAAGCTTGGTGCTGAAAAGCCCAAGAGGCTCCAATAGCACGAGTAGAATGAGCGGTGACACGAAAAGGGGGAACCTTCCCCTTCACCATATAGGCCCCAATGATAGCCTGACGTATCCACTTACTAAGGGAAGATTTGGCAGGAGCAAAACCCTTCTTGGGCCCAGAAGGCACAACAAAAAAGGGTATCCGTCTTGCAGAAGGCCGAGGTAGTAACTAAATAATACTTAACACAACGAACTACATCCAAAGAATGTAAGACCCTTTCCTTGTTGTTACTAGGTTTAGGACAGAAGGAAGGAAGAACTATATCCTGATTTAGGTGGAAAGCAGACACCAGCTTAGGAAGGAAATCCGGTTTAAAATGGAAAACAACCTTATCTTGATGCCTCTCAAAATAAGGCGCTTGAATAGACAAATCCGCCAGTTCAGAAACTCGGCGGACAGAAGTAATAGCAACCAAAAAGGCAACCTTCTGAGTAATAATAGGAAGAGGAATATCCTGCAATGGCTCAAAGGGAGCAGCTTGCATAGCCGAAAGCACCAAATTAAGATCCCAAACAGGAAGTAAAGGCTTTCTGGGAGGCCGCACATGCGCGACTCTTTGGAAAAAGGTCTTAACCAAAGGATGAAGAGCAAACGATCTTTGAAAGAAAATTGTCAAGGCAGAGACTTGCCCTTTCAAAGTACTAATCTGTAATCCCATATCCAGACCTCGTTGCAGATATTCCAGAATTCTAGGAATACAAAATACTCTACAGGGCAAAGCCCTGGATTCACACCAATCAATACAGGACCTCCAAGTCCTGTAATAAATGACAGAGGAAGACTTCTTCCTAGCTCTAATAAGAGTCTGAATAACCACATCAGAAAGACCTTCTTCTTTCAAGATGGAGACTTCAGCAGCCATGCCGTCAAAGCCATCGTTTGTATATTGGGGTAACAAAGTTGACCCTGAGTGATGAGATCTGGAAGAAGAGGCAGATGGACACAATCCACTGCCAGCCTTACGACGTCTGCGTACCAAAGATGTCTTGGCCACCTTGGCGCCACCAGAATTGCTGGCACCTCCTCCAGTGCTAGCTTGCGCACCACCTTGCTGATCATGGAGAATGGGGGAAACAGATATAGGAACCCCAGATCCTTCCAGGCTAGAGACATGGCATCCACTGCCACTGCCAGAGGATCCTGGGATAGAGACACAAAAGCTGGCAGCTTGTGATTGTGACGAGAAGCAAACAGGTCCAACTGTGGAGTCCCCCACTTGTGACAGAGGAACTGACTGAAAGACCCTTGGATTGAGAGACCATTCTCCGTGGCGAGAACATCCCCTGCTCAGGGAGTCTGCCTCCACATTCTCTATCCCCGGAATGTAAACCGCTGATATGCAGGGAACATTGATCTCTGCCCACTGAAGGATCAGAGACACTTCCCGGAGGGCACCCCAACTGTGAGTCCCTCCCTGGTGATTGATATATGCAACAGCTGTTCGGTTGTCTGACCGAATCTGAACTGGCAGACCCTGTAAGAAATGGGTCAGTCGAAGTAGAACAAGACGTATGGCCTGAAGCTCTAATACATTGATTGGAGAATGAGCCTCCTGAGGCCCCCACAATCCTTGGAACTGATGCTTCTTCCAGAAGCCCCCCCAGCCCACCAGGCTGGCATCCGTGGTAACCAGTTCCCAACGCAGTCAGAAATGACTTGCCCTGCTGGAGGTTGTGAGATATTAACCACCACTGAAGGGACTGCAAAACGTGGGGAGACAACAGACAAGTCTGATTCAGTGATAGGAAGAGCTGAAGCGTCCTTATGTGAAAATGGGCAAACGGGACTGCCTCGAATGCAGCTACCATCAATCCCACTAGTCTCATCCCTAGACGGATAGACTGACGAGGGTTGGACAAGAATAGACGAATCAAGTCCTGAATCAGAACCATCTTGGACTGAGGAAGAAAAACCGTGGCCTGAAATGTATCCAGAATCAGGCCCAGGAAGGGAATTTCCCTGGGCGGACAGAGAGAGGATTTGGGGTAACTTATTACCCATCCAAACCTTTCTAGCGTAGAGACAACCGTCCTGGTGTCCAACTCTGATTGTTCGAGGGAGGAGGCCGCGATAAGAAGATCGTCCAGGAAAGGCACAATGCGGATGCCCTGGACCCTGAATATAGCCATCACTCCTGCCAGCATCTTGGTAAAGACTCTTGGGGCCGAGGTAAGGCCGAATGGCAGGGGTATAAATTGATAATGCTGGTCTTCTATCGAGAACCTGAGAAATCTCTGGTGACCCGGAAAAATAGGAATGTGTAAATAAGCATCCTTGATGTCTATGGATGTCATGAAGTCCCCCTGACGGAGAACATCTATCGTTGATCGCAGAGACTCCATGCGGAATTTTCTGAAACTGATAAATTGATTGAGCCTCCTTAGGTCTAGGATAGGCCGAACAGAGCCGTCCTTTTTGGGTACCGTGAATAGGTTGGAGTAAAACCCCAAACCCCTTTCCGCTGGAGGCACTAGGCAGATGACAGCCATGTTTAACAGATACGCTACTGCTGCCCGCAGTCCCTGCGCAATTGCCGGATCTGACGGCATCCGGGACATGAAAAATCTGGGAGGAGGCCGGGACTCGAATTCTAGTTTGTAACCGGAAGAGACTACTTCCAGAACCAAATTGTCCGATACCTCCTGAACCCAGACCTGGAAGAAGAACCGCAGCCGCCCCCCCACCCATAAGGGTGAGGGCGTCCCCTCATTGTTGAGCAGGCATAGTGGAAGATTTGGTTTTGGACCCCAATTCTGACATGGACAGCCCTTTTCCTCTATTCCATGCATTCCCTCTAGGGGCTGAAAAGGCCGATCCTCTACCGGATCTAGACCCCCGAAAGGAAGGGTTAAAAGAGGCCATTCCACGAAAGGAACGACGTTGTTTCTTACGCTGAGGTAATTTACCTCCCTTAGTGACAGAATCCAATTTTTCTCCAAAGAGGCGCAATCCCACAAAAGGGAGCGCTATAAGTGATTTCTTGGCTACACTATCAGCTGCCCACTGCCGCAACCACACCGACCGCCGAATGGCGACTAACAAGGCAGAGGTTCTGCTGCACATGACCAGAGTGTCATCTAAGCCAGAAAGTACAAAGGATGAAAACATCTCACATCGCTTAAGAGCGGCGTACTCATCAGAGGCTGGATCAGGCCCTGAGTAATTCATTAGGTCTCTCACAACAGACCTAATAGCCACTGTCATGAGCGCTGAAGCACCAACAGGCAGCAAGGCCGAGCCCACACTGGAAAAAGCGTGGCACGCCATTTGATAAATACGCTTATCCTCTCCATCTTTAAGTGTAGTGGAGTCAGGAGAATGCAACACAGAAGGATAAATTCAGCACAGGGGCATCCACCACAGGTGGTGATGACCAACGTTTAACAGTATCAGCTGGGAAGGGATATTTCTTGTCCCAGCCCAAGGGAATGCCAGGAAGCCGCGCAGGCTTCTCCCATTCTTTAAGAATATCAAAAAAATGCATTTGATCTGGGATTTCTAAACAAGGTTTAGAGGCTCCAAAGAATTCCCCTTTTTGAGGAGGGACTACTTCAGGAGGAGTAATAACCAAAACCTCAAATAACTGAGCAAGAGCTTTTGGGGTATCCACAACACTTGCTTCACCCTGCTCAATCTCAGTACCAACAAATTGCTGTTCATCAGAAACATCTGATTCCTCAAATAATTCTCCTTCTTCTAACTGAGAAGGATCAGACCAATCAAGCAATTCACAATTGTCTGACTCACTTGCCGGAGCGGCATGAGTCAAGTGCTTTCTTTTAGCTGAGGCCTTCTTAGGCACAGAGGTAGACATTAATCTTTCAAGATGAGCCAATCCGGCACATAAATCAGCATGCGACTCACCACCCATGACAATATCATTGGGGGTACGGACAAGACATGGCAGAGTAGGAGATGAGGCATTAGCCGCAGGCCCTGAAGCCTAGGCCTCAGTTTGCTGCATAATAGTTAATTGTGCACAAGGGACGCAAAGAATTGCGTTATCCCCAACAAGGGATGCCCCACATCCAAAACATTGCACATTGCCGAGTCTGTGCAGAGGGAATTGCATGTCCGTTATCCTGGGATGCCTCCATATGGTTTTTAGTATTATACTATAATTGATTATAGTCGGCAAGTATATATGGGATTTACGCAATTGCTACCCGGGATGCCCCTTTAAATAGTCCCAAGTGGGAGGATTGAAACACAAATGGACCCCCAAATAAGGCTTAAGGGCTTTTTTTTTAAGGACCAGGAGAAACCCCTTTTTAAATAAGGAGTTTCCACCTACAGAGAAAAAAAAAAAAACGTCACCAAATGCACACAATATAAATAAATGACAGAAAAAAACTCCCTTCAGCCAAGCTGAAGGGTACTCACAGCCCATGCAATAAGCTCACATCATGAGGTAAGGCCACAGGGAAGCAGGAAACAGGAAGTCAAACAAAACATACCAGGTGCTCTCTGAATAAAAGCATGCCTAAGCCCCGCCCACTTCCGGGATCACATGGCCAAAAATGGAGGGAAAATTCAAATCTGAACACAGCCAGAAACAAAGAGCTTTAATAGGTAAGCAAAAAATGCTGCCTAGACAGAGATAGGAAAATCTAAATAAAAAAATTCCTGTTAAATAGTATAGTAAAACATACATAATAAAAATAAAAGAAATAAAGACTTATTTTATATATCTCTTTTTTTTTTTTTTTTTTGTGTGCATGGTGACAAATAAGCCCAGATAACGCTCCCCCCTTCCCCCCTCCTTTTAACCCAGCAGGGTTAAAGGAGAACTAAGGGGAGAGGATAGAAATGCACCCATAAGGCACAAGGGGATTATAAAGGGACAGGGGCATCCCATGCCGGGAACACCAACCCGGAAGCCGCCTACCCACATTTAGGTCTCACGGAGGAGTAATACTCCTGTATACACCAGAAGGTGTATGTATCTACCTTTGCCTGAACCACACAGTCAGGGCTGGGAGACATACAATATAATCTAACAAGTTTAAAGAGTTTCAGACAGAAATACTGAAAAAAAAAAGGGGCCGGGAACAAGCCCGGCTACCTGCAGCTTGAAGGAGAGTCATCTTCTGAATGCTTCGCCGACTGCAGAGACGAAAAGACTAGAATAGTGGGAGGAACCCAGTACTTATGGACCAGGAGGGGCTCTTTTTTCCATGTCATCTCTGCAAGATCGCCCTCTACAGGCCGGGTTCCCCAAGTGTCATGAATATCAGGAAGTGGGGGGTGTGACATACTAGGAATAATACAATTCTGTGATTACTCACCTGTAGAATTGGTATTATGAGGATACAGTACGTCCTGCTCCAAATCTAATACTGAGGCCCTAACATCAACCTTGTAATACTTTGAAAAGGTATGAGCAGGTATGAACAGAAGACCAAGTAGCGGCCTTGCAAACTTGTTCCAACAGAAGCCTGGTGCTGAAAAGCACAAGAGGCACCAATAGCACGAGTGGAATGAGCAGTAAGGCGGAAGGGAGGATTCTTCCCCCTAGCAGAGTAGGCCTGAATCACAGCCTGACGAATCCACTTGCTGATAGTAGACTTGGCAGGAGCCAAACCCTTCCTAGGACCAGAAGGGACCACAAAAAGAGCATCAGTTTTCCTGAAAGGTGCAGTAGCCACCAGATAGTACTTCAGACACCTAACCACATCCAAAGAGTGCAAAACCCTCTCCTTAGCATTGCTAGAATTAGAGCACAAAAAAGGAAGAACAATATCCTGATTCAAATGAAAGGCAGACACTACATTAGGCAGAAAAATCAGGTTTGAATCGAAACACCACCTTGTCCTGGTGTCTCTCATAGTAGGGGGGCTGAATGGAAAGCGCCGCCAACGCCTAATAGAAGTGATAGCCACCAGAAATACAACCTTGAGCGTAAGAATGGCCAAGGCAGCATCCTGCACAGGTTCAAAGGGAGCACCCTGCAAGGCTGACAGAACCAAGTTCAGATCCCAAGCAGGCACTATAGGCTTACGTGGGGGGCGAACATGAGTGACCCCCTGGAAAAAAGTCCTGATCAGAGGGTGCTGAGCAAAGGACTTCTGGAAGAAAATAGCCAGGGCAGAAACCAGTAAGCTGGAGTCCCATCTCCAACCCATGCTGCAGGAACTCCAGAATCCTGGGAATAGAGAACACACGACAGGGAAGAGACCTAGACTCACACCAGTCAATGTAGGCACGCCAAACCCTGTAATAAATGGAAGAGGAAGACTTCTTCCTAGCTTTAATCAAAGTATCCACAACAGAGGAAGACAGCCCCTTCTCCATCAAGATGGAGGTTTCAGCAGCCAAGCCGTCAAAGCCAGAGTTTGTAAATTGGGACGGCGTAGTGAGCCCTGAGTGAGCAGATCTGGCACCAAGGGCAGAGCGTACTGATCTACTGCCATCTGCACCACGTCTGCGAACCACACTCTTCTTTGCCACCAGAATTGCTGGCACCCCTTCCAGAGCAATCTTGCGCAGAACCCTGCCCTGCAGGGGATTGGAGGGAAGACATACAGGAACTGAAAGTCCTGCCATGACATTGCTAGCGCATCCGAGGTCAAGGCCAGAGGATCCTGGGACAGAGAGACAAAAGCTGGGAGCTTGTGATTGTGGCGGGACGCAACCAGATCCACATCTGGTTGGCCCCAACGGTGACACAGAGATTGAAACACCCTGCTGCATAGGGACCATTCTCCCTGGCGAAAGGTCCCCCTGCTCAGAGAGTCCGCCAGGTGATTTTCCACCCCCGGGATGTACACAGCTGATAAGCAGGGGACATTGGTCTCCGCCCAAGTCAGGATCAGAGATGCTTCCTGGAGGGCCCCCTTGCTCCGGGTCCCTCCCTGATGATTGATGTAGGCAACTGCCGTCTGGTTGTCCGAGCGCACCTGAACAGGCAGGCCCCGAAGGTGAGTAGTCAAGTAAGCCAGAACTAGCCAGATCAACCGCAGTTCCAAGACATTGATAGGTGTGAGGGCCTCCTGAGGGCCCCACCTCCCCTGGAACCGCAGAGACTTCCAGAAACCCCCCCCCCCCAACCTGACACACTGGCATCCGTGATGACCGTGTCCCAGGAAAGGGCAAGAAAGGATCTGCCCCCCAACAGGTTCCTTGAGTCCATCCACCACAAGAGGGACCTCCTGACCAGGGGGGAGAGCACACAGACCCTGTCCAGGGATGCTGGGTCCTTGTCCCATACCGACAATAGGTGAAGTTGCAGAGGCCTCAAGTGGAACTGAGCATAAGGGACCGCTTCGAAGCATGCCACAATCAGGCCCACCAGCTGCATCCCCTGCCTGATGGAGGGATGGGGACAAGCTAGGAGGGACTGAGCCTGTGCAATCAGACTGTCCACCTTCTGTTGAGGAAGGAAGATCCTTGCCTGAACTGTATCCAGATTCATTCCTAGGAATGGAGTTACCAAGGAAGGGGACAGTGAGGACTTGGAGTGGTTGATCACCCATCCAAATGACTCCAGAGTGGACACCACCAGCTGAGCATCCAACTCTGCCTGATGTAGAGACTGGGAAGTGATGAGAATGTCGTTCCGATAGGGAAGCACGCGGACGCCCTGACATCTGAGCAGAGACATCACGCCAGCCAGCACCTTGGTGAACACCCTGGGAGCTGAAGTGAGGCCAAAGGGCAAGGCCACAAACTGGTAGTGTTGATCCATCAGAGCGAACCTGAGGAACCTTTGATGACCTGGGAACACAGGAATATGAAGATAAGCATCTTTGATGTCCACAGAAGTCATGAAATCCCCTTGGCGCAGGGAACTGATGGCAGAGCGCAGAGTTTCCATGCGAAAGCGCCTGCCCCTGACAAACTTGTTGAGGATCTTCAAGTCCAGGATGGGCCTGAATGAACCATCTTTTTTGGGTACTGTGAATAGGTTGGAATAAAAGCCCTTGCCTTTTTCTCTTAAGGGGACCTGGCAGATGACCCCCAGCTCCAGGAGGCCTTGCACTGCTTGCACTAGCTCCTGAGCTGACACAGGGTCCTGAGGAATCCGGGATCTGATGAATCTTGGAGGAGGATCCAACTTGTAACCAGCGGACACTACCTCCTGAATCCACCGGTCTGAGACATGAAGCCTCCAGGCGTGAGCGAAGTGCTGCAGCCGTCCCCCCACCCGGATGGGTGAGGGCGCCCCATCATGCCTGAGGGGGCTTGGGAGAGGATTTTGCTTTGGGACCCCAGGAGGAGCAAGGACATCCACGTCCTCTGCCCCTACCCCAGAAATCTCCCCGGGCCCCAGGAAAGGAAACCCCCCTACCCTGTCTGGCACCACGGTAAGGGGAGGAGAAGGAACCCTGACCCCGAAAGGGCCGAGATTGCCGCCTGCGCTGGGGTAACCTGCCTCCCTTAGCAAAACGGTCCAGGCGGTCCCCAAACAGGCGCAGTCCTTTGAAGGGAAACCCAGTGAGGGCCTTCTTGGCAGCGCTGTCAGCAGCCCACTGGCGCAGTCAAACTGAGTGGCGTATAGCCACCACGAGGGCAGAAGTTCTGGCACACATTCTGATAGTGTCATCCAAGGCAGAGAGGACAAAATTTACAAAAACATCACAACTGGAGAGTGCATTAAACACCTCACAAGGCAAATCATCAGGGGTACTATCAAGTATATTTCTGATAAGGGTTCTAGTGGCCACAGCAGTAATGGCAGAGACGGGGCGCAGCGCCGTCCCCGCACATGCAAAGGCGTGGGATGCCAGCTGGTCAATGCGCCGGTCCTCAGCAGGGTAGTAGAGTCAGGGGAATGCATGACAGAGGTGTTAGCCCTAGGATCGGGGCATCCACCTCGGGGGGGGGGGGGGGGGGGGGGGACTGACCAACATTTAACCACCTCAGCAGGAAAGGGACACTTCCTATCCCAACTTTTTGGAACCCCGGGAAGTTTAGTGGGGCGCTCCCATTCCTTGAGCACAAGGTTATGGAAATGTGCCTGCTCGGGAAATTCCAAATGTGATTTTGCCGTATGGAAAAGCGCCCCTCTTTGCCTGGGAGCCGCAACAGGGAGAGAGATGGACAGAACCTCAAAAATCTGGGTCAATAATCTGTCAGTGTCATCCGGGGCCCAGGGGTCAGAGCCAGAATCGTCATGACCCCTTGGTCTCTCATCAGATGAGCCCGAGTCAGAAAAGAGCTCCCCTTCATCAGACGGGGTATAGCCACAAAGATTCCAAAACACCTCAGTTCCCTTAGGGAAAACAGTGACATTAGGCATCAAGTGCCGCTTCTTAGCAGGGGCCTTACGCGCTAAGGACTTAGCAATCAACTGCTCAACAGTAGCCAGTCTAGAAGACACATCAGGCTGAGAATCCCCACTAGTATGCAACTCAGTGGGAGTGAGGTTTAAGCTTGGGGGAGTAGGCGAAGTGAAGCGAGGTGCAGCCACTGGCAGGCCAGATTGCAATGCAAGCACCTGCTCAGCACAGGGTACACAGACCCGCGCCTTGTCAGCGTCAGCATGAGGCTGCTCACACGCTACACACAGCCGGTCTTGTCCCAAGGGGACCCCGGTAACATTATTCAGGGATGCCTCCATATGGTGATTATAGCGGCGCTATACGCCGATGGGGAATAACACTATATAGCAACCCCGGATGCCCCAATAACCCGCTAGGGAAGTGGGAGTATTATTTTTACAAGGCCTACAAGTTATATACTAATACAGGGCTGGGAGAAGCAAAAAGGGTTCCCCTTTACTATACTATACTATATATACTATAACCCTTTACTATAAGGGTTAAGCAGACAAGACCTTTGTAAGCACACAGTAACAAAAGTGAAAGATATAAAGCCACCAACGAGGGCACTTACGGACCGCGGTAGGTAGGGGTCCGTCGCGCATGGGCCAACCAAGCAGGTTAAAGATGGCGTCGATATACCTCGAGGGGCGGGTCGGTATCAGCGATGACGCGGAGCGCGCCATAGACGGGCCCCGCCCCCCCCGAAGAGCGTGAAGCCTTGCAAGCAGCCAATGACGGCGCACCAGCGCCTGAGGTAATGCCGCCGCCAAGCGCGGAACAAAGTCAGTAAAGACAGTAAAGGCAAGTCAGTGTGGCGGCTGACACAAGACTAAACAGAATGGAAAAAAAGTGTAAAACACAGAATGCATAGCATACACATTTACACACACCCCCCCCTCTTTCCCCCCCCGAAGGCTACAATGAGGACAGCGGCCACTTAAATAGGGGCCACCGATAGGCTGGGGTATGGGGCAATAGTGCAGGAGGGGCATCCCATAGAGGCTCACCATAAGCCTGAACCGCCTACCCTTTGGTGGGGGATTGCGGTGGAGCAGCGCTCCTAAGCACCTAACAGCGGTGCTGCCTACCTTCACCCGACCAGCGCAGCCAAGGCTGGGAGGCATATTACTAGTGGAACGGGTGAGAACAGTCCTACAGGGCCGCAGGCTAATAGCCCCGCTCACCTGCGAGTAGAGAGAGACATTTCTCGTCATTCGCAGCCAGACTGCAGAGAAATTCTGGGGATTTGTGGGAGGTCCCCAGGTATTTGAGGGGCCGGGAGGAGCCTATTTTCGATGTATCTGCAGTCCAGCGCCATCTGGCGGAGTATATCCCGAGTGTAAGTATTAGTTTTGGAGCAGGACGTACTGTATACTAAGAATATATATAAGTCAAGCACGCAAGAGAAAATGATTTACCTCTCCCGTATAAATTCTGAGAGCTCCTTTGTAGATATCTGGCCATGCTTCATGTTATGGTACAACACGTCAAATCCATGGTTCTTTTCCCCCTACAAAAAAGAAAACATCTTATTAAAAAAACACACAACAGTCATGTATAATATATCAATAAGAGAAGGGAGTGACTATTAGAAACCAACAAATCAACTCAAGATGTAGTTTATATCCGATGCAAGAGCTTCATAATGGCAGAGGGCAGGAGAAGCATGTCCATTGCTGTATTTGAAAGGGCTTAAAGTGTATCCTGGGTTTTGGTCCTTGCCATGGGGACACCCCGCATGTGAAACCTCCCAGGTCGCCAGATCTGAATCGCCCTTCCCCAGTCCTATGGCGCATGCACAGACTCTTCGCTGGCGGCCACATATCCCACTACCATCTAACCTGCCCACGCCGGGCATTCACAAATTCCTGGCGTGGGTACATGCTCTGCTAAAGGGATAGCAGGGATGTGGCTGCTGCTCGCGCATGCGCCTTTCTACCGGGAAAGAACGTGAGTTTCTGGGCGACCTGGGGGGGTTTCACACAGTGGGGCATCACGATTTTGGATGCCCTGGGGCGAGGGGATCTCGCGGCCCTGGAATCTTATACATTCCAGGGCCATAGGTTTTGGCTTTAACAACGTGCAGATATTATGAGATAGCATGCAGATTCTGTGCTCTTGAACTACACAGGAGCTGGCATCTTGATTTAGACCTGAGAGCTCTGCTTTTAGCGAGAAGTAGAAATCCATCAGCTGTAATGACTCATCATTGCTCTGCTCACAGCTGAGAGCTCCTAGAAATAATTTAGATGCATTAATTACACTGTCTAAATGCTCTGCCACTGCTGCAGGATTGACAGAAAATGTACAAACAATTCAACAGCTTCCCTCACACACAGAATTCCTTCAGCAGCTGTTTATTCGGTGCGTATAGAATAATAGACAAGCTTCCCTGTGTTTCTCATATCTCTCACAGTTTGGTGTAAATGGCTTCTGGCACAGCTCGCCCCAATGATCATGTGTAAGCAGGACTTTCATTTGTATAGTACGATGGCTGTACCCATGTAGTTCTAGGAGCGCAGCTATTCCACAATGTCTAAAAGGGGTTACGCCATCTCAGACTAGTTTTAGCCACTGATCATTGGAGGGGTGGTTTAGGGAAGCAATGTACTAAACTTTATATTTTTGACTGTAATATTAGTAACAAGTGATTTTAAAATAGATCTGCAGTCTAAACCTTTTCCTTTAGGGTTAGGCATCTTGCTCAAAAGCACTTCAGTCATGTACCATGGCCTGCCGCTTAAAGGATATCTGCGAGTAAAGGTCCTTTTAGGTCCGCATCCACCAAGCATTCAGTAAATGTTTAACGCCAAACCTAAAATCTTGCAAGATGTCCATCCTTCCATGACGGCAGCTGCATCTGGTCTGCAATCCAGCACTGCCAACATGGGATGTGCAAGCAGGATTAGAATACCGTAGGGATGGAGTAGTAAACCAACCCTCAGTCCACTTTAAGAACAATCTTAAATACTCAATCCCGGTCCTCCAACATGTACCCCAAGCTCTCATAGAAGGAGTGCACCAAGCTTGGCATGCCTACTGCACACAATGAATAAAGCACTACTTGAATCTCTGCAGAAATAAGTTGGCTTACTAGAAAAGGCCTGTTGCCTAGACAAGTATTTACAAGCCCATTAGGACTAGTAACCATGCATACTATTACGGATTACTACAATCCAGGACAACAAAAACTCAAATGCTACACTTACAGGAACACCAGGCCTTTTACTACTAATTACTCTGTAGTAAAAAGTACCATTGACTTTCTTTGTCTTTTTATCTGGGTGATTCAGTAACAGTGAAATGCTCATGCTTTTTTCTCATCAAGTGATTTGTTTTTACTACAATGAGATTTTTTTCAATTTTTATTTAATTGACAGAAGATGACAGCACACTTCCAACCAGCTCCCATTCAACCACCACAATATAAACAGTGGATGGTCACAAGCTGCCTCCCATGTGACTGGAAGCAAAGATGCATCACAACACTAGCTGGGGAGAGCATGCAAAGATCACACAAAAACAGGACTACTTCAGCTCTTATGGGATCGAGCCTGTGGCCTGTCAGCTAGGTGTAGCTTAGATTTTAATGGCATTTAGTGAATGGCATCATATAATCAGATAATTACACTGAAATCTTTTTTGAACATTACACAATTTAGCAAACCTACACAACATTGTAACAGTGCACTTGCTCTTTACATTACACCTTTTGATACAGTTAAAGATATAGGGATAAGCAAGATTTCATAGAAAGTACTACAGTTTATGATATTAATATCGCTATAGTATGCATTAAAACATTATACATACAGTATACATTCAAAAAAATATTCTAAAGGTCCTTAAAATCAGCTTATGCAAACAATTAGTTCTGACTCATTGCAGAATACAAATATAACGAAAATAAAATCTACATAGATCCAGGACATCCCTGCTAGTGGTCACATACATTTATCTAGTGCTCGGCACCTGTAAGAGGCGGGCATAGGATGAATAAGCAAACGTTCCCCAGCCACACGCGAGCCAACAAGAGAAGTACTCATGTCTACAGAAAGACAGAATGCACATCGAGCCAACAACTGCACCGATAACTATACTACTGCTAAAGGGGAAACCACCTTAGGAAGAAAATTGTTTGTTAAAGCGGAAGACGGACATGTCGGCCTAAATAAGGTTTAGCCGATAAAACTGCTCATTCAGAAAGCCGCCGTACCAAAGTAATTGCCTCTAGAAAGATGACTAAGTGTCATCAAGCTTAGAGACGCTTCTGACAGTGGTTCAAAAGGAGGACCATGCAGACCTGACAAAACTAAGTTCAAGTCCCAAACTGGCAGAATAGGTTTACATGGAGGGCACACATGGGTGACCCCTTGCAAAAAAAGTCCTAACAAATGTATTTTCAGCAATGGGTTTCTGAAAAAAAAGATGGATAAAGCAGATACCTGCCCTTTTAGAGCGCTCAAGACCCTGATTCAAAAATTCCAGAATTCTGGAGACCGAAAATTTCCTTCAGATTCACACCAATCGACGAATACTCGCCAGACTCTGTAGTAAATTTCTGATGAAGTCAGTTTCCGGGCCTGAATCAGGGACTGGACAATTCTGGCCGGAGATTAGAGGACCTGCAAAAAAAAGGGGGTAGACTTCCTTCTTGGTGGAAGCTTAGTAGACTTCCATCTAGTAGCCTCCTTTACTATATCATCCAAACGCTCCCCAGACAGACATCCCTCTCAAAGGGAAGTCGCGTCAGGGTCTTCTTGGAGGCCGCATCAGCCGACCATTGCTTTATCCATAATGAACGTCTTTAAGCCACTAACAAAGCTAAACCTCTGGTGCTTAATCCAACCAAATCGTCCATAGCAGATGACATACTTATTAATATGCAACTTTAGCCAAAGATGCTATGGAAGTTGCACAGGATGGTCGTAAGGTTGAACCTGCACTAGAAAAAGCATGATGTGCCACCTGAAAGTGTGCAGCAGGTGGGAAAGCACTGTGCAATGTGAGCCAGCGCACTCAGCTCCATTCAGTTTTATAAGATGTGCATGCTGAATGGTGCAGAGCGGGCCATTGGTTGTATCCCCGCACCCCTCTAGCTGGGGGTATGCATTTAGCTAAAGATATAGCAAGGCCATGACCTGGGCATGCACCAATGGAACAAGGTTAGGCGAATGGGTGCAGAGATTTAATGGAGTTTTACACAGTGGGCCATCCGAGTGTGGGATGCCACAGGGAGTGGAAATCAGAAGCGCCTATGGGCAATTTCTGGGCAATTTCCTATGCCAGGATGCCTTTTTGTAAAACCCACTGGGTTCGTAAGCGGTCCCACAGCGCATGCACAAGCCACAGATACATTCTCGACAAAGGGCTTTAATATTGTATTTCGCTATACAAAATTTGTCTTTGATTAGGACCCCCAGACATGATAAGCCACCCCAGATGAACATCAAGAGTTCCCCAGACCAATATTTAGTAGCATACAGTAAATCAATGACTTGTTTTGCAAGTTCACCTTAAAAAGGAAGTCCAATGTTACGTTTAATGAATGGCATTCCAGCTCCAGCCCTGGGCGCGGCCATCTTGACAAGGCTGCACAGAACAGTGCTGGAAAGCGAGCAAAGTACAGTATGATCCATTTCATAACCCAGATCCTGCTTCAGTGCCATGAAAGGGTGGCAGGGAAGGGAAGTTAATACATGACTGGACTTCCACTTTAACAGTGGGTGAAGCAGATGAGGAACAAAAAGAAAAGCAATCGAGGAGAGGGTTACTTCAAGTTAAAGCGAACCCCCTATATACAGATTGTTCACATTAAAAATCATCCTACCTGCACCTATTGCATTTTTTTTAACCTTTAAATATCCAAGATGGCGGACCATGGAGTTTCAGGCTGCTTGCAGACAGGAAGTGTCTTGTGAATAGGCCGCTCTCCATTCTAGAATTGCTGACCTTTTCCTGACCCCAGCTCTGCGCTGTCTGTGCGAAGCACAGCTATAACCCGCCCCCTGCACTTGCTCACCACCCTCTCCTCTACTCAGTATACAATGCTTCTGAGGCAAGATGGCGATGCCCATATTCTAGAGTTCTGAACTTGAGTTGCAGCCCAGTGGGGGAAAGAATAATAAGTAAGCGACTAAAAACTTAAAATCTATTAATTTTAGATGCTGGGGAATAGTGTTTTAAGGGTTTGGGCTTTTCATTAAATGATGCTGAAGGTCTGGTTTAAATCTGAACAAAACCTAGGATTTTGACTATCCTGGGTTTTGTTCAGTGCCCCGGTGGGCATCATGTATTGGGATTCCCCCTTGTGTGAAACCCCCAGGAAAAGCGTACCTCTTGCAGGCCCAGCAGCGCATTTGTGAGCTCCTGTCCAATTAGCAGTGACTGTCTTTTGGCAAACAGCTCTGATATGCTTCAATGTGGAGTGCGAACCCCAGTGGCGCAAACGATCCTGCCTAATCCTATCCAGAACGGCTGGGGTAACAGCCCCAGGTTGCAGGGGGATGCACCCGCTCTCGCACCCCTATTGTAAACAATCAGAGCCAGTTGCCAAATGACATAGGCACGGCAAAGGCTCTGATTGGACGAAAGCCTGTGCATGCACCATTGGACTTGGAAAATGTGAGTGAATACCGGCAACCGGGGAGGTTTCACACAGCGCACAAAGGCCAGCAGTAGGCCTCCTTGGGTTTTGTTCCGCTTTAAAGTGGAGATCAAAAATGACGAAAAGGTTCTCATACCCTCACAGCAGCACTTATATTAGGAAGAAATACCGCACTAAAATGTTAAATTACTACAAGGCTTAAAAGATGGATTAGAGTCTTAAATTATTCTTATAGGTATGCTCCACGTGCTGAACTTACCTAACTGTAAAACATTGGACTTATATTTGAATGTCCCACCTCAAAGCATGAGACCAGGCTGCCAATATTGTCCACTTCCAATTTAGTCAATGGCAGCTGTTCTGGAAATCACCTCTGTAAATGGTATGTTCTTATAATATATATATTATAATATAGCACTTGGAAAGAAACTTTCTGTTGACAAGTTTCATGACTTTCAAGTGGAAAAAAGTACAGGAGATGTTTTTTAAATAAAGTATATTAGTGAAATGTCTCTTTCTCTAAGGGCTATAATATAAGAACAAATACAAATAAAATTGTCCTTTAAGGGCTGGATATTTCTTGATGCCGGGTGTATAAGTGACCCCTCCTCACGCCATCCTGCATATCTATATAGATTTTTGTCATTTTTTCGCGATAGTGCTCCATTAATGGAGGGGCGCCCTTCAGTAGGTCACAAAGTCTATTTTTAACAGTGGGGAAGCCCCTTCTATAATAATGGCCAACATCCTTTATGTCTATAATGAGGCGTGTGCATGGTTTACATGCCTGCACATTGCTGGTCTAAAGGTCTGTCATTGAGATGTGGGATTTGTCCATTTACACAGGGCACTTGTACAGCTGAAGCCGCATTATTCTCAGTAAATCGGGCTGTGAACAAGCCCATGCAAAGATATTTCAAGCATCAAAGCAGAGCTGCATAGTCCTTTCTACAGTCCTGTATGAACAATGATGCGAAGGTCTTTGTATGAAGGCCAGTCACAAATACCAGAAATGTCAAAGAAAACGGGAAATAAAGCACTTTCCACTTTATCAACGGGAAGTGGATGACGACCCTCCCAGGCTGAAATGTTGTTTTTCTGGATGAGAGGAAGTCTGGCGGTCACTCTGTGCATGCCCCGGACTTTGCTATCACAATCCCTAAACCCTAATCGGCTTTTAAAGAAGCTGCTGTGATGTTTAGTCACATAACCGGTGGTTCATATATGACCAGGGTCCCCAAATTATCCCAACCATGAGAGTCGCATTCAGCACCAACGAATGGGTAAGAGACACAGGGAGAGATCCTATAAGAAATCTCTCTCACAAACTGAAATGGTTTTCAAAAAACAGTTCAGTGATGAAACGACAAAATGCAGATCTGCCCTAGCAGACAAAAAAGCACAACATATGAATTCCCCCCCCCAAAAAAAAAAATACTTGGCCCTCAAAAGGCAAATCCCCCAAACCCGAAGAAGTTGGGTCCCACTGCCCCCCTGCCTGGTGCAAAGATAGTAGATTAGGTTTGGCCATTAAAAATAACACTTACTGCCATTCCCCTGACGATTGCTCGACCAGCCACTGGGAATATTGCAACACGGAAAGGAGGGCCAGCCCTGGAGAGGCAAGACTTTGAGGAGGAACAAAACCCACCAGGGAAGCAAAACCAAATTAAGCAATCCCCTCGCTGATCGTCCTTTCCCTGAAAGTAGAAAAATAAATTTCCATTTTCTCTTATGCTGACATATTGTCAACCAAGTTTTAGCGTTGAGCTCCCCCGGCTCCTACATCATTAGACCATGGGCTTGGGCATTTCACACATAATTAAAAAAAGAGGAACCAGAGTGTTCAAATCCCACCCACTTGGTCATGACGCAATGAGGTCACTTCAATCCCCAACAATCTGGCATTTCAGGGAAATTGCTGTATCTATCGTTGGTAAAAGACAGAAAAAAGTAGGCAAATTATCCAAACAGTACTGCCTGTGGAGTAAGGAATAGTAGTCAAAAATATGGGTTTTGGTCCACTTTAATGTCACTTCCGACAATCGCTGGTCTCTTAAAGTCCCCGTCCAGACATACACTAACCTCCTCCCACCATATACCCTGTGGGAACAGTGAAATGGCTCATTTTACAAAGTGCCTCAAAATGTCTCATTATATATAAATATTGTATAAATTATAAGCAATTCAATTTCTGGATTGTGGCTGAACTGGGAAAGGCGCGTCATTCCGAGTCATGAGCATGCTCTACTGTGCTCAGAGACAGCTGTGGGACCACTTTGCTTGCCATGCTCCCTTACACAGAGAGCTGCAAAAGACAGACCATTTTTTTGTGTGGTCCTGAAAGAATGAAATTGAAAGAAGGGCAAACTTTGGCAGGAAATGGCAGAGAGGCTGATAGGACGGGCATCAGGAAAGCTGCTTGCTGCCTTATTGCCATTGGGTTTACAATGCCTTTAAAGTGGACCAATCACCAGGCTTTTGACTATCCTGGTGATTCATCCTTGCCCCGGGGACATCCCGGACATGGAACACCCCTGTATGAAACCCCCACGTTCCCATGGCGCTCATAGCCCTTACATGTGCATCCCTGGCTCCCCGTGGACTGCGCACTCCCGCATCCCTGGCCGATGTGAATGGCTGGGTGCAGGGAACGCGCACAGCTATAATGAAACCGGCGAAGACTGCGTTGCTGTAGTAGCCAGGATCAGATTGACAGAGCTCGTTTCACACAGCAGGGCATCTGGTATAGGATGCCCCATAGGCAAGTTAGTGGCTGGCCCTGGAATCTTTTATATTCCAGGCAGGCTGCATGGGTCCACTTTAACCCTTTGAGTGCCAGCCTAACGAGATTTTTTTGTCACACTCTGTTGCCGGACTACTTTTCACGTTTTTGCGCTACACGTGTTCAACCTGGATTTTTGAAGGGATTTCCAGGGATTTTCCAGGAAAATGATATATTGTTTTTTTCAGCGGAGTCTGGGCTTCAACATGAAATGTCTTGTTTAGCCTTTTTTTTTGTGTATTCTCAATACTTTTGGGTGAAATATGTGCAAACAATTTGTAGTGTTTTTTTCTAATAAAAAATGTAAGTTTGTTAATAAAATATTATTGCATGTGAAAGCCCTATTTCTCCCGGTTACAGCGGTACCACATATTTATTGGTAGACACCATTTCCTGCCCAGGAAACTCCCCTAAACTGAAACAGCAGTTTAGGAGATTTTAGATAGAATACAACTATGCAATATGATTGCATAGTTGTAAGGGGTTAACTTAAAAAAAAATGACGTAGGGTCCCCCCTCCCGGGGGAGGGGGGGGGGGCTCATTTTTTGGGGGGAATTTTAAGGGTTAAAAACCCGGGGTTAAAGCAGATTAAAACCCATTTCACTGGTCCCCCCACTTGTCATTCCCTTCCAAGTACCTTGGGTGACGCTGCTGGCTCGGTGATGGTCGGGTTTTCAAATAAACCCACATGTTTTGCACATCCGAAGCCACGCCCCAGTAGCACTTTTAAGATTGCAGATTGCCTGATCTCAAAAGTGACATATGACGGCTGCAACATATCCCTGGCTTTCTCTTTGGAAGTGCCCGCTCCCACACCCAGCCATTCAGATAGGCCTGTGGGGTGAGGGACGTGGGGGATAAAAGTAAAAAAGATAAGTTGGACTTCCACTTTAATGCCTAAATTTATCTCAACACCAGGCAGGCGGCAGTGGTGTCTGATCACTTAAATTGCAGAATCAGGCAGGTGGAAAAGCATACTGGCTTACCACATTCTGTCCTTTCCACCATCCATAAATGTGACACAAGCGCCACATGACACCGCACAGTCCAGCAAATAATATATAGTGTGCGGACACACTTCTCTGCGATCCCGACCATGCATTAAACCCCTTCTTCATTGCTACCTCGAGGAAGGCTTGTAGGCCCTGAAACGTTGGGGTAACACTATTGGGATCACCCACCTTCTTTGGCTAAATTCTCTGGTACAAATACAAACCTCTATATACAATGTGGTCCCAGCAACCACAATAAAGAAAACCCCAGGCACAATTGCCCCAACAGATCACAAAGCCATCTCACATTAAATTCATGTATTTATTGCTTTAAAAGTACACTAACAAATAATTAAAATCTCATAATCCACAAAGGGGATTTACCAGCCAAGAAAGTGCAGATAGAGTTCATTATTAACTATCAAAAAAGTACTAAAAAAAGTGCAAGTGCTAAATAGCTAGCTAATAATAAAGTGTCAGTGCCCTCAAAATGCTAACTGCAAAATATCCCATCCACTATACAGAAAAGGAAAATATAAAATGTGCTCAATAAGCAACAGCATGAAAAATATCACCATTAGAAAGGCTGGAAGCAATCCCCACTGCGGCCTGGTGTCCTCCATTCCCCACGCGTTCCGTGGGAAACCCCCCACTTTTTCAAGGTTCCAGGTTCTCTGGTACAATATATTATTTCTTACAACCTCTCCGATTATGGTTCATGATTACTAACTGGCAATTGGTTGTTGTACTGACACTCTGTAATGCCCCATTTCAGATTGAGTACTCTCTGATCACAACTGTTGGTGTGCTTGCCCACTAAATATCATATTCTGGGCTCTGACAATGCCTGGCCATGGGTGCCCTCCATTGCCCCAATCTCAAAAGCATGCTGGTGTTCCGCAAGCATTTCAGTCTATCAGACAGCCCCCACGCAACACAGCAGGGATCTCCAAGCCACAGATATCAGTCTCACCACAGTTACTTCAAATTGCTGTTAATTTTTTGTTGCATATCCATCTTTGGATCGGAACGGTTCATCCATTTATCAGTGTGTGTGGAGTGATCCCCTAGGTCTAGGCAAAAGTAGGGCCATAACATTGTCATTACCCATTTAAAGCAGCACAAAACCTTTTTTGGGGCTCTTTGCGCCCTTCCCGCCCACAAGTACCTCCAGCGATGCAGCCAGCTCTGGAGTCTCTTAGACACTAGGAACGCGCAGCACAGCTCTTGAGTGACGTCAAGGGTTTACCAAGGGAATAGGATGCTTTTAAAACAATCCCTCTGCACTTACATTGAAAGTAAGTTCTAAATGTACCGGGAAGTGCTCAAAAAGGTTCAAAATAACACATAAGTAGCAACATTTCCGAGAACCCATAGCTCAATGCCCTGGAGCAATATAATGTTCAAACAAGAATCCCTGGAGGCACAAAATAAATTAAAAAATTATTATCTGAGTGTAGGATATGGTATAGCTTCCTTTCTCAGTCTCATATCCTCTGCTGTGATAGAACCATACTGGGTGTTTAGGAACCCCACACTATATGTCAACCATTCAAGCTGGCCGAAGGCCTCCATGGCAGTTCTGTGTCAGGTAGGTAGGGAGGCAGGTCAGCAACCACCATAACCCACCTACTCGAACTAGTCATGAGCCCTGTTTTTAGATAATACACACATATAATCATATGGGCAGTTCAGACTACAGAAGAAGAGGATGTAGAGATACTGATTTCTGACCATGGAAAGTGTAACCAGGTAGTGGGGAAAGCAAGCAGGACGTTCAGCTGCATAGTTCGAGGCATAATAAGTAAGAAGAGGCCGCTGTATAGAGCTCTGGTGAGGCCACATCTGGAAACCTTACCTACAAAAAGACATTGATCAAACAAGAGGGGGGTCCAAAGGTGGGCAACAAGGTTGAGAAAGACTTAAAGCGGTCCTTCACTCTGAATAAGAGCCTATCTTATATGTTTCCCACACCCTGTACATACAGATTGCTCACATTAAAAATCATCCTACCTGCATCTACCTCATGTTATAAGCCTTTAAACATCCAAGATGGCGGCTCATGGAACATCAGGCAGCCTGCAGACAGGAAGAGCCTTCTGACTGTGCTGCTCTGCATTCTGCATTCTGTCTGAGCAAAGCACAGCTGTAACCTGCCCCCCTGTACTTTATTCCACTCTCCTCACCTCAGTAAGTGTGATGCTTCTGAGTCAAGATGGCGGCGCCCGTATCCTAAAGTCCTGAACAGAGTTGCAGCCCAGTGGGGGGGAAGAATAATAAGTGACTAAAAACTTAAAATATATTTATTTTAGATGCTGTGGAATAGTTTTTTAAGGGTTTGGGCTTTTCAATAAATCATGGTGAAGGTCTGCTTTTAAAGAGATTCAGCAGGCCAGAAAAACCCAAAAGGGTTTACCTTTTGTCCTCCGCTGCTGTCCGGGGATCAGAAATGTATCCGATTGCTAGATACTAGCTTGCATCATCCCGGGTCTGAACTCCGCCTCTGTGCGCCATCAATTACAGGGGCATGGCCACGCCCTCTCAAACCAGATACAGCCACTGCTGGGCATCTGCACTGACTGGGGACTATCAAGTCTAGAAACTTAACACATTTTTGGAATCTGGAAATCATAACACAGACATACATGGGTCTCCCTTCAGGTTATGAGCCATATAGCACAGTGGTGTTTGGTCTGTCTTAATATTGGGATGCTCTGTTATCTTGATTCACAAACTCTCACTTGTCCGTTCTTCTCAATTACAAGCCACTGCGCTGGCTTTCAGCCAAATATAATCCCGTTAATGGTTTGGGGGTCAGTGCAATGAGGCTGGCAGGGATTGGTCTATTGGTGGTAGTGAAATTACCCTGCAGCCTATCACTGACTTCAAGGCCTGTATTAAAGCGGACCTTCACTCTCGAGCCTATCTTATATGTTTCCCACACCCTGTACATACAGATTGTCCACATTAAAAATCATCCTACTTGCATCTACTGCATGTTATGAGCCTTTAAACATCCAAGATGGCGGCTTATGGAAGCCGCCATCTTATCAGGCAGCCTGCAAACAGGAAGTTCCTCCTGACTGTGCTGCTCTGCATTCTGGGACTGCTGACCTTTACCTGACCCAAGCTCTGCTCTGTCTGAGCAAAGCACAGCTATAACCTGCCCCCCTGTACCTTATCCCACTCTCCTCTCCTCAGTAAGTGTGATGCTTCTGAGTCAAGATGGCGGCGCCCGTATCCTAAATTCCTGAACAGAGTTGCAGCCCAGTGGGGGAAAGAATAATAAGTTAGTGACTAAAAACTTAAAATATATTAATTTTAGATGCTGGGGAACCGTTTTTTAAGCGTTTGGGCTTTTCATTAAATCACGCTGAAGGTCCGGTTTAAGAAAACCCTGAGGCAGTGACACCAGTCGAGGCCACGAGGTACACAGATTCTTCACACGGTCTACACAAGCAGGTATAAGACATGTATTACAGGAATTCCTGGGGTTGAGGGACACAGAGACTCTGACAAGACACTGTAGGACAAGGTTCAGCATGCATTTTCTTTTTAAAGTACCAACCGGGTGGACTGTTTGGGTTATCAATTACCTAAAATATCCATTTAAAATATATTAAAAGCACAAATTCCAGCATGTGTTGGAGAAGTTTTGTATCCCAAAACATTGGGGACTGATGAGTGTGAAGCCTCAATCATGTACCACCTGATAGGATCTTCTGTACCACTGGTTGGGAACCCTGCCACAGGCTATAGGTCTGCTTTAAAGTTAAACTACAAAATGCACCATTATTCTATTTCTTATTCACATTAGAAGTCTGAAAGCTTGTTAGCAGAAGAATTATCCATGAAACTAAAGACACTTTCACCTTCCGAGAGCGAACTGAAGAGACCACAGGGACCCCCTGTTTACAGGAAAGCAGTAACACAAAGTGGCTCGGAACTGCCCCATTCTCGCAGCATGAGAACACCGCTGTAAAACAAACAAGAATTGCCTGAAAATGAAGACAATATGTTGTGTACTGTGGGAAAAAAAAAATCACCCTGGATTCCTCCAACCCCGAACATAGTCACCATCACTAGTCTGGTATGTAGAAGTGCGTTGTGGCCGAGTAATTAATGTCAGATTATACAACGGGAAGACCTGCCTAAGCCAACGCCGCCTAATCCTGCGCTTTTATGTGCTAAAGACTCAGTGACCTTGTACAGTCAGCCCTGCACCATGGCCAGGGCTGGCTCCCAACGTACCCCTCCCAACTCTGCAGCCACAACAGGTTTTATGGTCTCCTAAGCCACCGTAGATGCCATTCGGGTCATTCGAACGGAATTAAATGGCAAACGTTCCACTAGAACTAAGCAAAGGCGTGTTTATAATGCAATATGACCCTTAAAGGGGCAAAAACCTAAAAAGCACATGACTGCAGCTGCATACACATTTCTGTGTTGATACTGGGAGCCATTGCAGAAATACGTCAGTATGTAAAAGAGGCAGGGGCTTGTTTTTTTTATTTTATTGGAAGCAAGAGAATAAATCTTAACGTACAGAGCTGGATTAATGCACACGTGAAGGGCAACAATACTTTAAACCGGACCTTCACCCTAAATAAAAGCCTTATATGTTTCCCCCATCCTGTACATACAGATTGCCCACATTAAAAATCATCCTACCTGCTTCTACTGCATTTTCTAAAACTTTAAACATCCAAGATGGCAGCACACGGAGTGTCAGGCTGTCTGCAAACAGGAAGTGTCTTCTGCCTATGCCGCTCTGCATTCTGGGATTGCTGTCTTTTTCCTGATTCCAGCTCAGTATGTGATGCTACTGAGCCAAGATGGCGGTGCCCATAACCTAGAGTCCTGAACAGAGTTGCAGACCAGTGGGGGAAAGAATAATAAGTGACTAAAAATGTTAGATATATTAATTTTAGATGCTGGGGAATATTTTTTAAAGGGTTTGGGCTTTTCATTAAATGATGCTGAAAGTCCACTTAACCCTTATGGGTCACGTTAATTTGAAAATAAGCAGGAAGGCCAAAATCTGTCTTCCATACACTTCTGTGTTTTATCAGGCATGGCGCCGTAACACAGCAACAGGGAAACCGGATGGGTGCCAGCAGTCCCTCAGCGCTGGCATTAATCACACTGGGAGAAGTGAAGGACAGAAACTGAGGGACGCTGGGAGAACTGAGAGACAGGAACTGAGGGACGCTGGGAGAACTGAGAGACAGAAACTGAGGGACGCTGGGAGAACTGAGAGACAGGAACTGAGGGACGCTGGGAGAACTGAGAGACAGAAACTGAGGGACGCTGGGAGAACTGAGAGACAGGAACTGAGGGACACTGGAAGAACTGAGAGACAGGAACTGAGGGACGCTGGGAGAACTGAGAGACAGGAACTGAGGGACGCTGGGAGAACTGAGAGACAGGAACTGAGGGACGCTGGGAGAACTGAGAGACAGGAACTGAGGGACGCTGGGAGAACTGAGAGACAGAAACTGAGGGACGCTGGGAGAACAGAGAGACAGGAACTGAGGGACGCTGGGAGAACAGAGAGACAGGAACTGAGGGACGCTGGGAGAACAGAGACAGGAACTGAGGGACGCTGGGAGAACAGAGAGACAGGAACTGAGGGACGCAGGAAGAACTGAGAGACAGGAACTGAGGGACACAGGAAGAACTGAGAGACAGGAACTGAGGGACACAGGAAGAACTGAGAGACAGGAACTGAGGGACGCTGGGAGAACTGAGAGACAGGAACTGAGGGACACAGGAAGAACTGAGAGACAGGAACTGAGGGACACAGGAAGAACTGAGAGACAGGAACTGAGGGACACAGGAAGAACTGAGAGACAGGAACTGAGGGACGCTGGGAGAACTGAGAGACAGGAACTGAGGGACACAGGAAGAACTGAGAGACAGGAACTGAGGGACACAGGAAGAACTGAGAGACAGGAACTGAGGGACACAGGAAGAACTGAGAGACAGGAACTGAGGGACACAGGAAGAACTGAGAGACAGGAACTGAGGGACGCTGGGAGAACTGAGAGACAGGAACTGAGGGACGCTGGGAGAACTGAGAGACAGGAACTGAGGGACGCTGGGAGAACTGAGAGACAGGAACTGAGGGACGCTGGGAGAACTGAGAGACAGAAACTGAGGGACGCTGGGAGAACAGAGAGACAGGAACTGAGGGACGCTGGGAGAACAGAGAGACAGGAACTGAGGGACGCTGGGAGAACAGAGAGACAGGAACTGAGGGACGCAGGAAGAACTGAGAGACAGGAACTGAGGGACGCTGGGAGAACTGAGAGACAGGAACTGAGGGACACAGGAAGAACTGAGAGACAGGAACTAAGGGACACAGGAAGAACTGAGAGACAGGAACTGAGGGACACAGGAAGAACTGAGAGACAGGAACTGAGGGACACAGGAAGAACCGAGAGACAGGAACTGAGGGACACAGGAAGAACCGAGAGAAAGGAACAGAGGGACGCTGGGAGAACCGAGAGACAGGAACAGAGGGACGCTGGGAGAACCGAGAGACAGGAACAGAGGGACGCTGGAAGAACCGAGAGACAGGAACAGAGGGACGCTGGAAGAGCTGAGAGACAGGAACTGAGGGACACTGGAAGAACTGAGAGACAGGAACTGAGGGACACTGGAAGAACTGAGAGACAGGAACTGAGGGACACTGGAAGAACGGAGAGACAGGAACTGAGGGACGCTGGGAGAACTGAGAGACAGGAACTGAGGGACGCTGGGAGAACTGAGAGACAGGAACTGAGGGGCACAGGAAGAACAGAGAGACAGGAACTGAGGGACACAAGAAGAACTGAGAGACAGGAACTGAGGGACGCTGGGAGAACTGAACGAATATGCAACCACATTTGGCAAGGAGGAAGCAAAAAGAAAAGGAGGGTAACACTTTGGAGACCTGCTACGGGATCTACAGCGTGAAGCAGGTAATGGAGGAGAGGCACATGGCACAGGTTTCAGGTGAACCCCTTGCAATCCATATGCCTGGATTGTCATTTTAAAGTAGACTGAAACCGAGCCAAGATCCCAGGCCGATCCGTTCCCTCCCCCCGGGGCATCCAAAATCAGGATGCCCTGCTGTCTGAAACCCACCAGGACGCCCAGTACACTTACCTTACTTCCCGGTCCAATGGCGCGGGCCGCATCCCCGCTATCCCCCCGTTAGAGGGAAGCATGTGATTCGGAGCCGCTGTGCTAAGACGTCACTCAGATGTGCAAAGCTCAGCGGCTCCGAGTGTGCTGATTGGACGAGAGGCCGCGAATGCGCTGTAGGACCGCGGTGAGGTGAGTTGATGTGGGAGATCTGGGGGGTTTCACATAGTGGGGCACCCCCGATCGTGGTGCCCTGGGGGTAAGGACCAAAACCCAGGATAGTCAGAAACCTGGGTTTTGCTCCACTATAAAAACAGACTAAAACTTGTCTTTTTGTATAACCCCTCCTCCCTCACTTCACAGGCAAGTACCTTTTGGATGTCTTGGCATCTCAACTTCTCTCCTATCCTAGCAATTTTCAGTCCCAGACTGCTGGGGGTTCGAGTGGCATGGCAAGCAATTGCTGGATTGCATTATGACCCAGCATCTGGGATTTGAGCATGACACTGGTCCACTTTCATTATGTGTGACATTTCCAACCCCCAGAATGGAGCACCAAAAACAGGTCTAGAATATGTCAGAGTACAGGTGGCTTTTATTTGTCACCAAAATCATGTTACATCACCGTACAAGCATGACACGCAGTACAATGTTTTTACTCAAAGGTTCAGGACAGTGTGTCACACTTTAAAGGGAAACTCCACCTTCAATGGAAGTGTATATTTTTGTGAGCCAAAATAATGTCCTCAAGGTTTTAAGCTGGTTTAGTATTTTTGTTTTATGGAAACTATAGCCATTGATAACGTCCACCAAGTCTCTACATCAAGATCTTCAAGAAGAGAGACCTACATACACAGAACACTGCTGCTGGGCTTGTGTAAGGTTGTGTGAGCTCCTTCACCTTAGCAGCGGCCATGGTCTGTGTGTGCAGGGCTCAATTCTTTTTTTTTGGTGTACAGACTGGTGTATGGTTGCCAATGGCAGGTAGTGAAATCTGCTTTAGTAAAACACACATTTTGTAACATAATAAAAAAAATACTAAATAAGCCCATCATCTTGAGGACATCATTTTGGCACACAAAAAAAAATGCACTTTTAAAAATTCCAACGAAAGTGGACTTACCCTTTAAAGTGGGTTGAAACCCATGCAGCCCAGCCTTGGAATCTATAAGAGCGGAGCATCCAGAGGGTTCGCCTTCCTTTAATCATGCTGGTATAAAAAGGTACTAAAGGACTACATGGAGGCCGATTTTCCTAAACAAGGAATGACTGGCACTCAAGTGCCGATTAGCTGGCGACCCATGTACACACCATGGGGTTGCTGGGAGACGAGTTTTTACAGGTGATCCGTGAGATCATACGCTAAATCAGGATGCCTCGCTGAAGAGGAACAACACCTGGAAAAGTTGAAAATACTCTTTGGGGGGAGCTGGGTATAAATACATTAAGAATTACATATAACTATGTACTCCACAAAATCTACTCTAAGCGTAAAAAGATTTATTTTGCTACTTCCTGATTGATGGGAGATTGGTGCTTATTTGGTTTTGCGTCGCTGGTGGTTTTTAGTCCGCTGGCAATGACTGGGTGGCTTCACATAATTTTCCCTAGGACATGCGCACTTCTTTTCTCCGACACAGGATGCTGAGATACGAGGCTCTCACCTGAATATTGCCCGAAGAACTAAAACGAAGACCGCAATTCCCACCCAGATCCTCATGTCATTGCGGCAACCAAAGCAGCAATGTAAACAATCTAGACATAAAGCCAGTGCTCTCTACCATACAAATGTCAATAAATCATGCTAGACCCCGGTGCGCTGTAAAATATAATCACATATTGTGTGCTTCCTTAAAGTGATTACCAAGTCAAAATAAAGGCAAGCTGGAGCTTATCTTTCATTGAGTGGCCCCAGCATGGTCAATCCTCTCCTGTCTGCCTCCTTAGTGAGGAAAATCACTTCCTAATTCTGGATTCCATCCACGCCCCTCCAATGTGGTCCACTAATCAACCTTCAGGACTGAGAACAGAAACGCCCCCCACTCTTAGTGGCTGCCTCTCTCTGTAGCTATGAGACCCCAGATCTCTGTTCTCCTGCAGCATCTCTCATCCCATTATCTTATTAGACTATGTGCAGTCTCGGGCACACGCGTTAGAGAGCCCATTATGAATATGTAAAGCACAGTGTGCTTACATCACATCGCTGTAGCCACACCCACTGTTTCTGCTCATTTTTTTCTCTGAATCGCCAATGCTCTAATACTTTTACATATAACTTAGGAACCACAGGGTCTTTTGGAAATGGATTGAAGTTTAGGACAGTACAAAGTGTAGCCCGAGATAATGGGACAACAATCGGGCTTGCCTTTAGTATAACTTTAATGTCCAAATAGGTATGTCCTGAAGCAGTCATCCAGTCATTGACAGGAGGTGCGCTATAATGCAAGTCTGAGGCATTATTTGTTCCTAATTCTCACCTGCTCAAGTGTCACAAGTTGGTGGTGGCGAGGTGTCATCCTTGGAAGCGACATGACGTTGCAAGACGCTAGGTGATCCAGCCATCATAGCCTTTTGTATAAGCAAGGCCTGGCCTTCACTTTGGTGTGTAGGTGTTTTTTTTTTATTTACTGCATTGTGCAGCATCTAGGATTTTTCTGGATGCTATTTAATATTTATATGTTATCAATGTTTTAGTTAAGAAATATTTCTGTACACATCTTTATTTTTTTTTTTTACCAGCCCTTCAACATCATTAAACCGGACCAACACCCATTTTACAAAAAAAGGGTGTTGGCCCGCTCCTCATAAATCTTACCAGTCACTCTGCTCACTCGGCGAAATGTAGCTGTTTGAGCCAGCAGTAGTCATGTGTCACGCTTCTGCATTGCCTGGAATCTAAAATTCCTGGGCCAGCCACTGGCTTCCCATCAATTCCGGATGTCTTGCTGCGTGAAACCCCCCAGGGGCTGGTAATAATCATCTTTCCCTGGTGCAATGGCACATGCACGGGCTCTCATCCAATCAGAGCCCTTTGACTTTCGGCAAACAGTTCTGTTTGTTTTCAAGGAGGACCGCGCACTTTTATACTGGCCCAGGCTGCTATTTGGGGAGTTCTAATATTATGGGGCCAAGGGCCAGGGCAAGCATGTCTGTGTAGCTCAGCTCTCATGTCTAAAGCTTCATTTTTAAGTGCAGATCAAACTATAAAAAATTTAAGCAATAATAAGTAAATATAAGAAATAAGAATTGATGCTGCAATGTTACAAGTGAACACACCGAACATAAACAAGGATGCACACACAGGACACGAGGTGCACGCGCTTTTATCTTGCCAGCCTTTTCAGTGTTTTTATCATGGATCACTACATACAGAGCAGCGTGATTGCTTTATGAAGAGGAGAGAAATCATGCAATTGTTTCTGGAACCCACTGGTGCCTATAGAGCCCCCCCCCCCCCCCCCAAACAAACTAATTTTATAGGCGATACCATGCAAAGGAACATCAGCTCTCTTCTACTGACCCTTTCTGTGCTGTGTGCGGTGTCATCCTTGTCATTAGCAGATCAACATCACAATAAAATAGCTTGAGACGAAGTTCAAGCATCTTCGTGGGTGTTTACCCAATAGACCCTCCACACCAACAACCCCCCCCCCCCCCCCCCCCCGGGCTAAGGTCCAAAAAAATCACTTGAGTGACAGGTCATATCTGAGCTTACAGTTAGCAATGGCTAACAGCAGAGGGAAAGAGCGTACAGGTGGATCCTTCTTAGATAAGCGGAAAACAACTGCAACCTTTTCTGATAGTTCAAAGTCACACAATGGCATTTCATACAGTAAAGTGACCCAACCTTGAAAACAAACTCCTGCCGAAACACTCCTCTTTCGGGTTCCAGACCCACACACAATGATTGTAAACAGGCATTCCCCAAACTGGTTTGAATGCGGCTTGCGACCATCTCTCAGTGTTTGATATGGCTCTCAGGGACAGGAAGGTTGGGGACCCCTGCTTTAAACTGTAAGCTTGCAAGGGCAGGGCTCTATTTGCCACTGTCTCCTGTCCTCACGATATTTGATCTGAACTTTGTAGCATCTAGTTTGTAACGGTCCTAATTATACCTTGTACAGCATTACATAAGAAGATGGCCCTATATAAATATTACTAATAAAAGGACAGTGGTCGGCCAAACCGATTTTACGGATTCAGCTAGTGCTCCCCCTAGTGACCGCCGTACTCTCCTCCAGATTTGAAGGGGAACCCGATTTCATATACACCACAGTGTGAAACCCCCCAAATTGGCCCGGCACAGAATGGACAGTTGGCACATTTTCCCGGCACAGAATGGACAGTTTTAAGGACTAACTCTGCTTACCCCTATAACTTTTCCTTCTGTGCTAGTAAGAATATTTAATTTTGGGGTGTGTATTTGCCAGCATGGCTGCCAGATGAAGGGTCTCCACTGGCCATTTACACTACAGTGAGCACAACATCCGCCTGTATTTAGTAAATGATCCATGATGCGCCAATGCTGGATCACAACACAAGGTGGAAAATCCTGTCCTCTCTATGAATGGAGGTAAAAATAAACTTGTGCTACAGAAAGGTCGGCGATATATTCCAAACATTTCCAACTGAGGAAAGGTCCTCTTTCAGACATGAATGACAAGAGTGCCAGCTCAATATCAGGAAATACAGCCCCACACTCGGGCAAAGGCTAGAGAGCTCACCTCAGAACTTGGTGGTAATCCAAGAGACATAGAAAAGGCCAGGCACGTAGTAGTAGAGCAATGCTGGTGGTAGTAGAGACACGTTGGTAACAAGGCCATCACTAATTGCTAAATGCAAAATCTCATCAATTTCTTGACGATAGCAAAAAAAAAACTGCAGCATAGCCTGAGCTGCACCCTATATTTACACTGCTGGGGTAATCAAACTCTAATCGCCAAGTCCACCAAAAAAATAATTATAAAAAAAAAAAAATAGAACATGGACGTCATCAAAGTGTCACCACACACACTTGTTATGCCTGATCAACAACAGATGTCTTAGGAATGTAGCAAAGAGACCAGAAAGGCTTTAGGTCAGCTTTAAATCAGAACCTTTCCAAGGGCTTAAATTTATAGTCCAGCCTAAAATAACAACTTTTGCCGCACGGTGATAATCGGTCCTATCGATTACCTGATCTCCCCCCCCCCTCACTTACCATCACAACTGCTCAGGTACTCTATTCACTGCAATTAAAGGAGCACTATCGCAAAATGGTGTAATATTAAAATTCCATATAAACATGTCGGCTAATGCGAGTCACTTATACACCCACACTGAATAAAACTACCGCCAAGCTTGTGGTTTATTCTCCCCTGGTATAAATAAAATTCAGGGGTGACAGGTTTAGTGACTCTGATTTCTTCTTGATTACATTAAAATAAAAAAAAAACAAGCCTGGCTGGATATTTCTGAATTCAGGGTGTATAAGTGACCCCTCCTCCCGCATATTTATATGGATTTTTTTATCATTGGACCATTTTTCGCAATACACTTTCCTCACCACAAAGACCCCCCTACAAGCTGAGGAGGCATAGAGGGTCAAGGGATCAGTGGGAATAAGGGCGTGGAAGAAGACAGATAAGGTAAAATTTCCCACTTCCTGCATAAATCCTAGAAAAAAGGGGAAAAAAATCCAAGCAACCTTCGCAGTCCAGTCCAACTGAAAGAATGAGACTTGTGTAGGGGAAGCTGGAAGTATATAGGGCCGGGAGGAGCCACACCTTTATCTTGCAGTCCACACCCTCCAGGCAGGAATTAACCCATTCGTTACTGGAGCTGACGTCCTGGAATGGATCGGGCGAGAAAACAAGCCTGGCTGGATATTTCTTGATGCAGGTTGTAGAACTAACCTCTCCTCCCACCATCCAGCATATTTATATGGATTTTTTATCATTGGCCATCGCAATAGTGCTCCATTGAAGGGTTGTACACCCCTCCATTGCAGTTAATAAAGGGGACATGCAGCTGCTTCCTCCTGGTCTGATGCTGAAAGTTGGGGTCCCCTGTTGCTGCCACACACACCCACTGCCTGCAAGTAAAACTAGGGAGTATCTAGGAAAAGGAGGCATTTCTTAAAACAGGAGCATGAGGAAGCAGCTGGAGGCGTTTGCTTCTCTAGCCCCTTTAATATGGATGTGATGGATTGGGACACAGCACGTGGCTGGGCGGCCTCACACAGCAGACAGTACAACATTCCTGGGCATCTTGTAAAATGGAGCGCACGTTCTTTTGTTAGGGTTACTTAGTGAGGGAAATATTTGTAACTCTCACACATCCTGTAACCTTATCCCATCAGCTCGCCGGAGAAAGTCAATGAAGCAGTCAGGGGCTCTGCCAGGACAAATTGTTTAGCTGTGACGAAAGGCAGAAGAGAAACATAATGCAGCAGAAAGCGATTATCAAGCGACTTCTATTATCAGGAGAACGTGTGTGGAATACGCAACCTCACGTAAATCTCCTTCTACTACAGTCGCACAGTTTCCTATACTGCTAGGAAAGGTTTGTGCAAGTACCATCCTACTTTTCCAAGGGAGGGCTACTCAATTCTAATGGCCTGCCCCCTGTGCTACAAGGGCTTATTGCAATGTGTGTGTGTGTGTGTAGATGCTTCGACCCAACATGCAATTCTTTAAGCTGATAGGAGGAGTGATCAAAGGGACATTCCAAGCAAAGGGTTTAAGGGCCACTCCAACCCGTGTAAAATATTAAACACACCTGCTGCCTTGCCCCCTCCCATAAAAGCATGTGTAACAAAGGAAAGTAAAAAAAAAAAAAGACACTCGCCTCACCCGGAATCCAGAGGCGCAGTCATCGGTGCTGCAGCATTCGCTTGCCGCCAATTTCCTAAAGTCCAGGCCATCGTCGTGCGTGCCACGTGAAGAGCGCTGGCGCCCAGCAAACGGCCGGGACTTCAAGACAATCGCTGCAGCACCACCGACTTTGCTGCTGGTTTTCCAGGTGAAGGCGAGTGTCTTTTTTTATTTCCTCTATTACACATGCTTTACCGCTAACAGGCAGGGGGGGGGGGGGTGTCAACACAAGGGCTGGAGTGGGCCTTTAATTAGCCCCATGCTGGCGGCCAATGACTGCATCTTTCATTCACCAGCATTGCCTCAATTCCCTGATAAACCCCAAAGAACTTTCTTCTGCTGACTCATTTTTCAGGGTTTTCAGGACTTGACTTGTGAAGGGACCCCAAGATTGAAACATACATGTATGAGTCATGCATACAGAGGGGGGGGGGGGGGCGTTCACTGGGTTTATAGATAAATATAATGCAAGCTGAATGAAAGATGCAGCCCCTGACAGCCAGCATGGGGAGAGCAGAAAGCAGACTCATTTAACCGAGCGAGCTCTTGATAAACACGTATTTGCGGTTTCTTTTTGGATATAATTTAGTGGCATTATTATTATATTATTACTATATTATTATTATACATTGTTCTGAGATCATTTACTGCAGGTTGTTGTTCTGATATAGTTCCTTGATCACTTTTTTTGTAATAACGTATAGTGGGAAGTGTGCGTTTTTTCTTTTTTGTGCCAACACAAAATATTACATGTAATATTTTGTGTTGTCACAAAAAAAGAAAAAACGCACACTTCCCACTTTCTTGTAGTACAACTTCTTGTACCATTTTATATCATCGGATGTGTGGGTAGGGAGACCTGGATTTCAAGTGTCCTTTGTGTTCTATGTTTTTTTATTGTATTTTGTGTATTGATTTGATCTTTTTTATTGAAATTGTGGTGCTCTTCTTTAGGGGTGAGCAAAGAGTAATTTCTCTAGCTACCCCTTTACTCTTTTCACATGGTTTGGTGAGTGAGCACGCAACAAGGATTCATGATTGCTGGTACATTGCTACTGTGAAAAATCGGTAAACGGAGGAGGAATATGATTCAACTCTAGGTGCTTGGGGTGGGGGAGAGGGGGGTAAAAAAAAAAGGGGGGGTTGACCTGCTTTAAAACCAGGAGCTCTGACTCCCACTGAGCAGAGCCACGGCCAGAGTCTCCTGTATTCCTTACCAGATACCCGCACCTGTACCTATTATAACCAGTTCTGTGCTGTTATAGGATAACAGAGAACACATGCAGTCATTCCATGCCAGATCTAGAAAAGATCTCTTACATAATGTAATGGCATAGATCTAGTTAACAAGTAATTGGGATGAAAACTTCTAGCTCCATCCGCCCTGTAATCCGGCAACACCTAATGTACCTTAGGCTTATGACGTAGAGTAAGTGTGTCAGGCTCAAGCACGCAAATGCACTAATGGGCTCAATCAATAGACACAGCGTGGGTTTAAGTGCAAAGTGCAGTCACTTACTCTGCTATCAGATGTTACTGCGCTGAAGCCAGATCAATTCCACATACAACCTGGCTGCTTTCTATAGAGCCATGCAGTCTCATGATTGCACATTGCCTTATGCCCCCGCAATAACACAACATGTTCAGCAAGCGTTTCACCCAGGTTTGGGGACAAAAAGGTAGCAAACTGCTCTCGTAGCCAGAATAAAAAGCTCTCCCTCTACCATCATTCTATCCAGGGCTGGCGCTGGGCCCCTGCACCTTGGGAGGGCCCACCTCATTCCCTCTACCCATGGAAGCCCCTATGCCAGACCATCAGACAGGGGCAGATTGGCCTTCTCTTCTTTCCTTTTACTATTTCTGTTTTTTTCTTTACTTCTAGGCTCTCTCTTTCGATCTAATCTTTCTTTTTTTCCCTTCTATTATTTCATTCTGTCACTCCTTATTTTTGTTTCAGTCCTTCTATTCTTTCTTTCCTTCCATCACTTCTCTATTTTTCCTGCTATTTCTGTCAGCCCCTTTATTCCTTCTTTGCTTCTGTCATTCCTTTAATTATTTCTTTGTTTCTGACATTCATCCAATGCTTTTGTTCTTTCTTTGTTGCTTTCCATTTATGTATTATATTTCTTTCCGTCTATTACTTTATTTTTTTCCATCCATTTCCGTTTTTTTTGTAATTCCTTTTCTCTTTCTTTCCTGCTTTCATTTTTTACTACCATTCCTTCTATTCGTTTGTTTTTTTTTTATTTCTCTTTATGTCATTCCTATTTTACATTCTATACTTTGTCATTCCTTTTATTTTTATTTCTATTCTTTTTCAGTATTCATCATGCGTCTTTATCACCATGGCCTTGATTCACTAAGAATTGGAAAAAATGTTCATGGTAGTAAAAAATTCAATTCATGAGAAAAAATCCTGAGAATTTCACCGTTAGTGAATCACCAGATAGGAAGTCAATGGCAACTTTTTACACATGAAAAAGGTATTGAACTTTTTACCCCATTTACCTGTAGTAAAAATTGCCATTGACTTTTATTGTCTTCCTATCTGGTGATTCACTAACAGTGACATTCTCAGGCTTTTTTCTCATGAATTGAATTTTTTACCACCATGAGAGGATTTTTCAACTCTTTGTGAATCGAGGCCTATGTATGGAGTGTCATACTGCACCGCAAGGGGCCCATTGAGACCCAAGGGTCCACATAAACCTGGATTTTTTCCATCAACATATCATTGGCAAAGATGGTGGAGTCTATATATTTTAAAGAAAAAATTACTTTTGTTTACTTTTAATACGTCATCCCTAACAAATTATGATTTGCAATGTCCCTTTAGTAGAAGGGGGCGTAAAGTCTGTTTATAAGCGTGTCCTATCCCCTCCCCCCACGACACAATAAAACATACTTCCTGGATTTTCACTAGTTACCATGGCAGAAGTGGGGCAATTCCACTTTGAATTACATTTTTAAGTTTCCATTATGGAGTGAATTGTTTTATTTTCTATTTGTTTGCAACCCCGTGTTATAAAAGAAAAACACTTGTCACTAGCAATGCGTTTACCTTAGCAACGTACACCAAAGTGGTGTGTCTTGTGTATGTAGAAGACTTCCTGACACTGCTTGCTAATCATCCGATTATGGCTCTGGCTGACTTTACATCAGTGTTCCCCAACCGTCTTATCAGTCTTCCTTTAAGTGGCTGCTGACACGGAGCATCATAAATACTGGTTTCATCAACCAATCAGTGCAGCTGCAGAGGCCCTGCTACTGCTGGGATAAGGTGACAGGACCACCATTCATTAGCAGACAGAAGCCAGAACTGTAGCACCAAGTTCCTGGTCTGGGAGCGGGTAAAAGGATGGGGCATAGTAAGTTTTTTTTTGTTTTTTGTTTTTTTTTGCTGTTTTCTCTAAATCGGAACAGGAATGGAGGCAATTAAACTTTACATAGACTGGGTGCGGGAGGGAAACTGGGTATGGGGGTGCTCCCAGCTCTCTATGCCAGGCTGTTTGTGTAAACAAAGTTCTATGGTAGGTGAGGAAGGTATACTGGTGATCTCAGGGGGGTTCACATAAGGGGCATCCCCAATCAGGAGAATGGTCAAAATCCTGCGTTTTGACCCCCCCCCTTGAGATCCCTAAGAAAAGGGGAAAATAAAACATGATGGGGTACAAGAAACAGCTGCATACCTCCTACTGGAAGTGGTCCCCATGTGTGCAGCTTTTTTTCGTGTCCCCATTGGATGGAGACCTGATAGGAAAATATGGGGATCTCTTGAAGGCACCACTGATGGTGTGAGGGGTTTAGAGGTAAGTTTTACCTGTCCCGGTAGAAGCCATGGCCTGCCGGGTAGAAGCCATGGCCTGCCGGGTAGAAGCCATGGCCTGCCGGGTGGAAGCCATGCCGGGTAGAAGCCATGGCTTGCCGGGTAGAAGCCATGGCCTGCCGGGTAGAAGCCATGGCCTGCCGGGTAGAAGCCATGGCCTGCCGGGTAGAAGCCATGGCCTGCCGGGTAGAAGCCATGGCCTGCCGGGTAGAAGCCATGGCCTGCCGGGTAGAAGCCATGGCCTGCCGGGTAGAAGCCATGGCCTGCCGGGTAGAAGCCATGGCCTGCCGGGTAGAAGCCATGGCCTGCCGGGTAGAAGCCATGGCCTGCCGGGTAGAAGCCATGGCCTGCCGGGTAGAAGCCATGGCCTGCCGGGTAGAAGCCATAGCAAAGTTTGCCCTCCTTTCAGTTTTATTCCTCCAGGTTCACGCAAAAAAGAGGACTAACAGCCATACTGTACCTTGGTGCTCTCAAAGTGAGCGAGCACAGCAAGCCACAGTGGTCCCACAGCTGTCTCTGTCCACAGCAGAACATGGTCATGACTCAAAAAACTGACTCAAGACTCGCCCATCCCAGCTCAGCCACACCTCATAAATTGAAGAGAAGAAATCAGCTTCATCTAAAATACACAAGTTATCTACATATAAGCAGAGATTTTGGGATGTTTTGAAATGGCTGATTTTACACTGTTCCCAATGGGGATATGGCTGGAGAAAGTTAGTCTGTGCCTGGACAGGGACTTTAAGCATCCCCTTCATAAAAAAGGCACTCTAAAGTTTTACTGTGGTAAAGATGGTCAGCTTACACTAGGACCCCACAGGAGGTAGCGGTCTGGCTGCAAACCAGGAAGTGCTATAAAGCATTACTACAGTGCCTAATATTCATAAAGGGAAAATTCACAAAAAAGTATCTATCACTGGGTGCGATGTGCCAGTAAGGGTGCCCTTCCACCAACCATGAGTCAATAAGCAAAATAATGTGGCCCAGCTACCACAAAAAAAGGCAGCATCCAAACAGCACCAATCACCCCAACTAAATAATCACCTAATAATCAATTCAAATCCTCAGAAATTTATTAAAAACATAACATACCACACAGACAGTTAAAAACAAATACACAGCAAGGGCATCCCATCCATGGTACAAATAAGTCCCCCCAAAAAATTCATATATACAATTCATATGAAGAATCTATAATAAAGTGCCAATGCAACTGTGCAATAAGTAATTAATTAAAGAGGAATCAAACAATGAAGCAAACCCAAATGAATAAAGTGATATAACCTCAGTGAAATGCGGATGAGATCCCAGCTGGTGCTCCATGGAGTTGTGCCCCATGCGTTCCGTGGTACAACACCACTTTCTCAAGGTGCCATTTGGATGCTGCCCTTTGCGGCAGCTGGGCCACATTATTTTGCTTATTGAAGCATTGCATACAGAGCGCAAGCAAATAGCTGAGCATATTATTGGTTTTCAGCTAGGAAAGTAGAAAAAACCTGATCTAAAAGAAATAGGGTTCTGCTTTAATGTATGCATATGGATCATACATTTTTTTTTTTTTTTACTTATGGCCCCACCGTGAAAAGGCCATTCTGTAATGAAGTCATTGCCCACGTAATAGGTACAGTAACCTGGTATAGAGCAGGTGGACCTATAGCCGTCCTTACAAACTCAATGCAAGGGAGGGGCCTGGTTTACAGGGACACTAAACTAACCTCACCTATGTTGTCGTTCCATCAGTAAACCCTGCATTAGAGAGATACTCACCTTTTCTTACCAGTGCTCTAACCAGTCAGACACTGGAAAAAGTCGCACATGAGGCAGCAGCACCTACTCTAATAGCAGGCATGCTTAAACCGGACCTTCAGCGTGATTTAATGAAAAGCCCAAACTCTTAAAAAACTATTCCCCAGCATCTAAAATTAATATATTTTAAGTTTTTAGTCACTAACTTATTATTCTTTCCCCCACTAGGCTGCAACTCTACAGGGGGGCGGGTTATAGCTGTGCATTGCTCAGACAGAGCAGAGCTGGGGTCAGGTAAAGGTCAGCAGTCCCAGAATGCAGAGCAGCACAGTCAGGAGGCACTTCCTGTTTGCAGGCTGCCTGATAAGATGGCGGCTTCCATAAGCCGCCATCTTGGATGTTTAAAGGCTCATAACATGCAGTAGATGCAGGTAGGATGATTTTTAATGTGGACAATCTGTATGTACAGGGTGTGGGAAACATATAAGATAGACTCTTATTCAGAGTGAAGGTCCGCTTTAGCTAGAGAGCGCAGCTATTTTCTGACAGCTATCATAAAAAGCTCCATCTTCAATTTTAGCTTCCCAAGGATCTTCCACTGTGAAGGCATCCCAAATCAGGATGTCCCATGGGGGAGTGTTCATTTTAAACAGATCTGATTAGTGCCAGTGTGAGCCACCATGCTTCCTCTTCCCCTCAGAATTCTCCTCAGGGGTAATGCAACATGTGGCAGAGCTGAAGGCCGGAAACATCGCTTCACCTCAGTGGGAACGTTGTCTCTGTAGGCTCCATGCATGTTGTGCTCTGCCTGATTCCACGTGAAATTAGTGATTCTGCGTCACCGTGTACAGAGACAAGGGAGGACTTAAGCAGCAACTAGCAGCAACACCGCCACATCCCATGACAGCCTCATGTCACAAACTCCCTTTCTTTACACAGTCTTTTTACATTTCAGGGCTTTCAACCAGCCCTTGATTCTTTTAGGCTTTAGGGCCAGGTGTCAAAGGGTTTGCTTTCCAAAAGAATAAAGGAAAAAGGGCAGAAATCGGAATTTCTCACAAGGTCCACAAAACTCTTTCACCCTACGTGAGGGCCAGTGGCAAATAGGATTTGCAAAGCAGCATTCGGTAAACATGGCAATGATGGAAAGGAGAAGGATAAGTATTTAGCCCTGTATTAGGTTTTTCTATTACTCTATTAAGATTCTTTGAGGGGCTGCTATACCTCTATGGGGTATCCCCATTTGGGATGCCCCGATGTGAGAAAAAAAACACAGATCGACTCACTGCTCCTATGTGCCGGTGCAGCATTGTCGCGCTATGGTTGCATCCGCAGCAAAACATTAGCTGTGGGTGTGCCTGCTCCTTTCTAAATGGGTGGTGTGGGTGCTAGTGCAGCTAGAGGCAGGGACCCCATTCAGATTCATTCACTCCTTTGCAACTAAGGAAATCTGAAAGTGGACCTTCACCCTGAATAAGAGCATATCTTATATGTTTCCCACACCCTGTACATACAGATTGCTTACATTAAAAATCACCCTACCTGCATCTACTGCATTTTCTGAGCCTTTAAACATCCAAGATGTCGGCTCATGGAGCATCAGGCAGCCTGCAAACAGGAAGTGTCTTCTGTGTTGCTCTGCATTCTGGGATTGCTGTCCATTTCCTGACCCCAGCTCTGCTCTGTCTGCGCAAAGCACAGCTATAACCAACCCCCTGTACTCTATCCTGCTCTCCTCTCCTCAGTCCTGAACAGAGTTGCAGCCCGGTGGAGGAAAGAATAATAAGTGACTAAAAACTTAAAAATTTAGATGCTGTGGAATAGTTTTATTTATTTATTTATTTTATTTTTTTTAGGGGTTTGGGCTTTCCATTAAATCATGCTGAAGGTCCGGTTAAATGAACGAGCGCTGCCGATTGGCCGAGCAGTCCCCATGGGAAACAGGAAGAGCCGAGTCATCAAGCAATCCATGGGGGTACACATGAAAAGCTAAGGAATGGAGGTCGGGGGGCAACAGAGAATGGAGACCTCTGCATCCAGCAGAACTACTTGGGATTAAGCCTGCAGGCAGAAAGAAAGTGTTGATTTTTTTTATACGCCTTGATATTCTTACACTAACCACGTTTGGGAGCAATATTGCTGGATAAGGATTAAATGTTGTGGAAAGAAGGAAATCTACACAGCAGCAGAACCAAAGCTTCATTTGGAGTATTTTACTCCGCATACCATCTGGTAAGAGTCATTTAAACAGGTGGTGGGCACGTGGAGTAATTGTAGCTACTACCAACAGCACAGTACCAGTGCATGCATTTTGGGATACCCACTTTGGACTTAGATGGAAGCCTTTTGACATTACACTGTTAGAGAACAGACAGTGGATGATCTATTGCCTTGGACTTTAACCACGATTGTTATAAGTTTGCTCTGTGTTTATTTATTTTCAGATTTTTTTTTATACTTATTAGACAGAAATTGTATATAGGACCCTGAGCTAGTGAGCAGGGCGGCATTACGTCACCTCCACGTTCCAGGGCAGCATTGCAGCCCTATGTGACCACTGTTGGCCAGTGAGGCTCGAGCCGTGTGTGAAAACGAGGGATCGCAAAAGTAAGCAAGTATCATCTAACCACCCCCAGATGAACAGCTTTCAACAGAGGGGCAACTAAAATTGTGCTGTCCCGGAGGGGGTGTTGGTAGAATCACTTTGTTTTTTGGCCTTGTTATGGGATAAGTTACTTCACCAGGATACATAAATCCTCTGCCGTACTTGATTCCTCCCCAGCTAGTCACATAATCAAGAATTAATGTCTTTGCAAATTATTCTTTGGGGACAGAGAGCATTTATGTGAAGGTTGCTGGCAAAGCTTTAAAGTGGACCAACACCCTGCCCCCTTTTTTTTTTAATGTCTATTTTTAAAATATACAAAATAAGCAGAAAGACCCGATTAGCATAGTTAGGGGAAAAAAACGTACCTGTTATGCTCCCGCTGCGCATCGCTATAATTTAAAAATCCGGCCACCATCTTCATTTTCCCCCAAACAGGAAGAGATCCTTTGACCTCTTCCTGTTAAAATCGCGCGCATGCGCGGTAGATAGGTGCGGGTACGGGCGCGCACAACCGTCCTCACCTGCCGCCTCCACCGCCAGGGCCCTTTGCTGTCTCCCAGCGGTCATGGTCAGGGCCCGCCCGGTGACCCGATCCACCGACTCCAGCCTCAGGTCTCGCTGCACTACGCTCGCTCCGGAGAGCAGCGAGAGGCCACGCCCCCGGATGACATCATGAGAAGAGGAGCACAGACAGAAGTAACGCGAGAAGAAAGAAGAGCTCAGCGACGGACAAAAAATGCTAATGACCGGACAATATATGCTAATGACCGGACAAGAGCTGGAGAGCGGGACTTCCGGCGGAGGATTCAGAAGATTCCAGGCGCAGCGAGGGACAGACGGCTCCAACAGTGATCAAAAGGTAAGTGTCTTTTACTATTAAAGGGAATAGAGTTATGTCGTTTTTGAGGGTGTTGGTCCACTTTAACAAAACTAGTGACTTCTGAGCATGAAATGATGTAACCAAAGCTGTGATGTCACAAGCATAACATCAACTGTCAGCATGCAGCCTCTCTTCCTGGCTTTATGTATTAAAAAGGGAATAAAAACACATTATTCAAACACATCTCACAAGGTAAAGGCGACAGTGTGACAGCACAGCCAGGAAACACAATGTGTGAGAACAACACACCCATGAGACCAACAATGATTCATCAAAACAATCAACCAGCACCAGCTATGCATGAGCATCTGGTTCATACACATGCCAGTAATAAATCACTTAAATAATAATAAATCAGATGTGGACCCCTTTGAGCAAAAGAGCAAGTAAACACCGCTTCCTACCAGAGGACCAGTCAGCCTTTCAGGATACTTTGTAGCGGCACCATAGTCAGCCAACTTCTTCATTCATTGCATGGCTACCAATCACGTGAATGCTGGTGACTGGGTTTGCCAACTGGGCTTGCACATGGTTGTTGTTGGTCCCAAGATTGGCTGCCATTTGCTGCCAAACCTGTAAATGAGGAAGTGGTGACTTGGCTATAGTGTTCCTGTAGTGTATAATCTTCCGGTGGAAGCAGACCTACAACCTGGTTGGGCTAAGAGGAGGCAGGTCTTGACTTCAGGGCACAGATTTCTCTTTGCCAGCCCCTCCCCACCTACAGGCTTCTGACCTGCCCATTGTATGCAGCTGTCTATAAACAGGAGGACCAGATGTTGGGAGCACCTTTCTCCACAGATGGAAGTTAGCACCAGCCAACACTTTCTGCTGAAGGCTCACTTGGCCGACAAGACAGAGCTCTAGAGATCTGCAGGCATTTGTGCCGATTGTAGTCCCAAGAAGATAGACAGCTCAGAAATCCCCTGAGATATTTCACCTGGGAGCACGGACAGACCTCTGTAAGTCCCAATTGTAGTAATGTGCTGCAGGTCCAGCTCACCAAGTGTGATAAAACATAACATTTAATGTAACATTTCAAAATATAGCATGGCCTGTGTGGAGTGAATATCCTGGGCTCCCCATTCAAAGGTAACGCGTTTCGGGGTTACCTCACCCCTTAATCCTACCTTGTGCCGATTGGCCTGCGTCAAAGCAACAAGTTGCCCCTAAAAGGACGGACAGGCAGAAAAACAAACATTAAGACTTACGTTTTGACCCCCCCCCCCCCCCCCGATGATCCATCCTAGTCCGCTTCATTAAAACATAAAATGGATTCTAAGATTGCTGACTGTTAAACTGTCAATCCGTGAAAACCGTGCACCAGTAAACGATTAGCCACACCCACTATTCACAACAATGAAGGGCATGTGTGTGCCAGGTTGCACTTAATGGAGTAAATGTGCCCGCCACTGTGGAGCAGGAGTACAACACAGACGCTGGCAGTCAACATGGAGGCCACAATCATCGATCTTGGGAATCAGTATTATATATTACATTTTATTGAACCAGAGTGGGATGGATGTTTAATCAACAAAGAAAGCTGGACGGCACCAACCAAAATTAAAGATAATTTCCTGGTGCCCTGCTCTGGTTTCCCCCAAACTACTACAAATGACCAACAAAGAAAGGGGATGCCCCAAAACCCCTATACAGGGGGAAAAAAAACAGAGACTAACAATGGCACTCTATAGTATTTAAATAATGTGAAAGTTTATTATAACATCTAAATCACATACTAAGACATATTAAAAAATTCTATTGTTTAAAATACATGTAACATTTATGTCCATACTGCTGACATGAGATGAGGGGAGGAGGGGGACATACACAGTCGATTATTCAATGCTACCAGTGGGGAAATACTAAAAACCATTGGAAAATGTGTCTATAAATTAAAAACTAATTATAATTTCATACATGAATGTGCAATTATAAAGAAAGTGCCAAGTGCTATATAAAGTGCATCAATATCAAGCATAGAGGCTTATATGAAAATCCAAACCACAAAAACAAACATACCATTAAATACCTTGCATATCAGAAAGTGCTGAGTGTTTGTAACCACTGGAGCCCCCCTCGCATAAAACAAGCCCTGCAACGCGTTTCGTGACGTCGCCGTCCTCTGCTTCCTCTGCTTTTCCCCTATATAGGGGTTTTGGGGCATCCCCTTTTTTTGTTGGTCAGAGTGGGATGGAAGCGCTGCAGAGGACAACAGATGAGTATGTACATTTGTTGTTCTGCCAGCATGCCGAATAGTCAATATCTGGCCAGCGGTAGAGCTAAAGCTATCAGAGAGAAAAATAACTTCTACCACCAGAATGGTGGCCCCCAACAGCCTATATCTAATCAGATGGGGAGGCCAAATCCCCAAGAAATGCAAAGCATATCCTACCAATATATATATATATATATATATATATATATATATATATATATATATTACACCCACTCTATATATATAGGGAACTAAAAGCCTCAATATGCAATGCTACACTGTCACTGACCTCAGACTATAACCCCCAATATGCTATGACAAACAGTCACTGACCCTAGGGTATAAAGGCTGGAGAACTAGAACTCACAATATGCAATGACAAACAAGGACTGAATTGGGAAGCACCTCATAGCCACACACCAGCAGGAGCCAGCCCACCCGATCTAGCGGCCTCATAGCCACACACCAGCAGGAGCCAGCCCACCCGATCTTGCAGCCTTATAGCCACACACCAGCAGGAGCCAGCCCACCTGATCTTGGAGCCTCATAGCCACACGCCAGCAGGAGCCAGCCCACCCGATCTAGCGGCCTCATAGCCACACACCAGCAGGAGCCAGCCCACCTGATCTTGCAGCCTTATAGCCACACACCAGCAGGAGCCAGCCCACCTGATCTAGCGGCCTCATAGCCACACGCCAGCAGGAGCCAGCCCACCCGATCTTGCAGCCTTATAGCCACACACCAGCAGGAGCCAGCCCACCTGATCTTGGAGCCTCATAGCCACACACCAGCAGGAGCCAGCCCACCTGATCTTGGAGCCTCATAGCCACACGCCAGCAGGAGCCAGCCCACCCGATCTTGCAGCCTCATAGCCACACGCCAGCAGGAGCCAGCCCACCCGATCTTGCAGCCTTATAGCCACACACCAGCAGGAGCCAGCCCACCTGATCTTGCAGCCTTATAGCCACACGCCAGCAGGAGCCAGCCCACCTGATCTTGGAGCCTCATAGCCACAAACCAGCAGGAGCCAGCCCACCCGATCTTGCAGCCTCATAGCCACACACCAGCAGGAGCCAGCCCACCTGATCTTGGAGCCTCATAGCCACACACCAGCAGGAGCCAGCCCACCAAATCTTGGAGCCTCATAGCCACACACCAGCAGGAGCCAGCCCACCTGATCTTGGAGCCTCATAGCCACACACCAGCAGGAGCCAGCCCACCAAATCTTGGAGCCTCATAGCCACACACCAGCAGGAGCCAGCCCACCAAATCTTGGAGCCTCATAGCCACACACCAGCAGGAGCCAGCCCACCAAATCTTGGAGCCTCATAGCCACACGCCAGCAGGAGCCAGCCCACCAAATCTTGGAGCCTCATAGCCACACACCAGCAGGAGCCAGCCCACCTGATCTTGGAGCCTCATAGCCACACACCAGCAGGAGCCAGCCCACCTGATCTTGGAGCCTCATAGCCACACACCAGCAGGAGCCAGCCCACCTGATCTTGGAGCCTCATAGCCACACACCAGCAGGAGCCAGCCCACCCGATCTTGCAGCCTCATAGCCACACACCAGCAGGAGCCAGCCCACCTGATCTTGCAGCCTTATAGCCACACACCAGCAGGAGCCAGCCCACCCGATCTTGCAGCCTTATAGCCACACACCAGCAGGAGCCAGCCCACCCGATCTTGCAGCCTTATAGCCACAAACCAGCAGGAGCCAGCCCACCTGATCTTGCAGCCTTATAGCCACACGCCAGCAGGAGCCAGCCCACCCGATCTTGCAGCCTTATAGCCACACACCAGCAGGAGCCAGCCCACCCGATCTTGCAGCCTTATAGCCACAAACCAGCAGGAGCCAGCCCACCTGATCTTGCAGCCTTATAGCCACACGCCAGCAGGAGCCAGCCCACCCGATCTTGCAGCCTTATAGCCACACACCAGCAGGAGCCAGCCCACCCGATCCTGCAGCCTTATAGCCACAAACCAGCAGGAGCCAGCCCACCTGATCTTGCAGCCTTATAGCCACACGCCAGCAGGAGCCAGCCCACCCGATCTTGCAGCCTTATAGCCACACGCCAGCAGGAGCCAGCCCACCTGATCTTGGAGCCTCATAGCCACACACCAGCAGGAGCCAGCCCACCTGATCTAGAGGCCTCATAGCCACACACCAGCAGGAGCCAGCCCACCCGATCTTGCAGCCTTATAGCCACACGCCAGCAGGAGCCAGCCCACCCGATCTTGCAGCCTTATAGCCACAAACCAGCAGGAGCCAGCCCACCTGATCTTGCAGCCTCATAGCCACACACCAGCAGGAGCCAGCCCACCCGATCTTGCAGCCTTATAGCCACACGCCAGCAGGAGCCAGCCCACCCGATCTTGCAGCCTTATAGCCACACGCCAGCAGGAGCCAGCCCACCTGATCTTGCAGCCTTATAGCCACACGCCAGCAGGAGCCAGCCCACCCGATCTTGCAGCCTTATAGCCACACGCCAGCAGGAGCCAGCCCACCCGAACTTGCAGCCTTATAGCCACACACCAGCAGGAGCCAGCCCACCCGATCTAGCGGCCTCATAGCCACACACCAGCAGGAGCCAGCCCACCCGAACTTGCAGCCTTATAGCCACACGCCAGCATGAGCCAGCCCACCTGATCTTGGAGCCTCATAGCCACACACCAGCAGGAGCCAGCCCACCTGATCTAGAGGCCTCATAGCCACACACCAGCAGGAGCCAGCCCACCCGATCTTGCAGCCTTATAGCCACACGCCAGCAGGAGCCAGCCCACCCGATCTTGCAGCCTTATAGCCACAAACCAGCAGGAGCCAGCCCACCTGATCTTGCAGCCTCATAGCCACACACCAGCAGGAGCCAGCCCACCCGATCTTGCAGCCTTATAGCCACACGCCAGCAGGAGCCAGCCCACCCGATCTTGCAGCCTTATAGCCACACGCCAGCAGGAGCCAGCCCACCTGATCTTGCAGCCTTATAGCCACACGCCAGCAGGAGCCAGCCCACCCGATCTTGCAGCCTTATAGCCACACGCCAGCAGGAGCCAGCCCACCCGAACTTGCAGCCTTATAGCCACACACCAGCAGGAGCCAGCCCACCCGATCTAGCGGCCTCATAGCCACACACCAGCAGGAGCCAGCCCACCCGAACTTGCAGCCTTATAGCCACACGCCAGCATGAGCCAGCCCACCTGATCTTGGAGCCTCATAGCCACACGCCAGCAGGAGCCAGCCCACCTGATCTTGCAGCCTTATAGCCACACACCAGCAGGAGCCAGCCCACCCGATCTTGCAGCCTTATAGCCACACACCAGCAGGAGCCAGCCCACCTGATCTTGCAGCCTTATAGCCACACACCAGCAGGAGCCAGCCCACCTGATCTTGCAGCCTTATAGCCACACACCAGCAGGAGCCAGCCCACCTGATCTTGCAGCCTTATAGCCACACGCCAGCAGGAGCCAGCCCACCCGATCTTGCAGCCTTATAGCCACACACCAGCAGGAGCCAGCCCACCCGATCCTGCAGCCTTATAGCCACAAACCAGCAGGAGCCAGCCCACCTGATCTTGCAGCCTTATAGCCACACGCCAGCAGGAGCCAGCCCACCCGATCTTGCAGCCTTATAGCCACACGCCAGCAGGAGCCAGCCCACCTGATCTTGGAGCCTCATAGCCACACACCAGCAGGAGCCAGCCCACCTGATCTAGAGGCCTCATAGCCACACACCAGCAGGAGCCAGCCCACCCGATCTTGCAGCCTTATAGCCACACGCCAGCAGGAGCCAGCCCACCCGATCTTGCAGCCTTATAGCCACAAACCAGCAGGAGCCAGCCCACCTGATCTTGCAGCCTCATAGCCACACACCAGCAGGAGCCAGCCCACCCGATCTTGCAGCCTTATAGCCACACGCCAGCAGGAGCCAGCCCACCCGATCTTGCAGCCTTATAGCCACACGCCAGCAGGAGCCAGCCCACCTGATCTTGCAGCCTTATAGCCACACGCCAGCAGGAGCCAGCCCACCCGATCTTGCAGCCTTATAGCCACACGCCAGCAGGAGCCAGCCCACCTGATCTTGGAGCCTCATAGCCACACACCAGCAGGAGCCAGCCCACCCGAACTTGCAGCCTTATAGCCACACACCAGCAGGAGCCAGCCCACCCGATCTAGCGGCCTCATAGCCACACACCAGCAGGAGCCAGCCCACCCGAACTTGCAGCCTTATAGCCACACGCCAGCATGAGCCAGCCCACCTGATCTTGGAGCCTCATAGCCACACGCCAGCAGGAGCCAGCCCACCTGATCTTGCAGCCTTATAGCCACACGCCAGCAGGAGCCAGCCCACCTGATCTTGCAGCCTTATAGCCACACACCAGCAGGAGCCAGCCCACCCGATCTTGCAGCCTTATAGCCACACACCAGCAGGAGCCAGCCCACCTGATCTTGCAGCCTTATAGCCACACACCAGCAGGAGCCAGCCCACCTGATCTTGCAGCCTTATAGCCACACACCAGCAGGAGCCAGCCCACCTGATCTTGCAGCCTTATAGCCACACACCAGCAGGAGCCAGCCCATTCGATCTTGCAGCCTTATAGCCACACGCCAGCAGGAGCCAGCCCATTCGATCTTGCAGCCTTATAGCCACACGCCAGCAGGAGCCAGCCCACCTGATCTTGGAGCCTCATAGCCACACGCCAGCAGGAGCCAGCCCACCTGATCTTGCAGCCTCATAGCCACATGCCAGCAGGAGCCAGCCCACCTGATCTTGGAGCCTCATAGCCACACGCCAGCAGGAGCCAGCCCACCTGATCTTGGAGCCTCATAGCCACACGCCAGCAGGAGCCAGCCCACCTGATCTTGCAGCCTTATAGCCACACACCAGCAGGAGCCAGCCCACCTGATCTTGCAGCCTTATAGCCACACACCAGCAGGAGCCAGCCCACCCGATCTTGCAGCCTTATAGCCACACACCAGCAGGAGCCAGCCCACCCGATCTTGCAGCCTTATAGCCACACACCAGCAGGAGCCAGCCCACCCGATCTTGCAGCCTTATAGCCACACACCAGCAGGAGCCAGCCCACCTGATCTTGCAGCCTTATAGCCACACACCAGCAGGAGCCAGCCCACCCGATCTTGCAGCCTTATAGCCACACACCAGCAGGAGCCAGCCCACCTGATCTTGCAGCCTTATAGCCACACACCAGCAGGAGCCAGCCCACCTGATCTTGCAGCCTCATAGCCACACACCAGCAGGAGCCAGCCCATTCGATCTTGCAGCCTCCAGGGACAACGCACAGAACTGCACCCTCGAACCAGGATACACACTCAGCAGGCAGCAACTCATGGAAGGCTGGGGATGAGCCCTATAATTTCCCCAGCATTAACTAGTCCCTATCAGTGCAGGAATTCAACCTGCCCACAACTGGCCTCCACACCACAGTAACTTGCTAGTACTCCCTAGGATCCTCCCTCTAATTTACAGCAGGACTTCCCCTCCGCACGATCCAGTTCACTTGCTACAAACTGGATTTTTGAAATGACAACATTCAATTGGGGCATCCCATGGGTCCGCATCTCTACAATAAGCAACCAACTCTCTCCTGAGGAAGTCCGCAATGGACAAAATGCGCCAAGAGAACCTCACTGGCGCAACACAGATCCAAAACTCAACTAACATCGATTCAATATCTTTAATATCTCTAGCACGCGTTAATATCTCTAGCACGCGTTAATATCTCTAGCACGCGTTAATATCTCTAGCACGCGTTAATATCTCTAGCACGCGTTAATATCTCTAGCACGCGTTAATATCTCTATTTGTGCATTAACAATAAAGATGTAATTCTCTTGCGAGTATTTACTAAAGTTAAAGTCTAATAAATGCTACTAAACGTCTGCATGCCTAAGCAAATCTGATTCAGGCCATCTCCTTTTCACCTCTCTATGAACAAAAAGCCAATCTAGTTGGGACAGATTTGATTTTTCTATTCAATCACTAAGGTTGCAACTGAGCAGCTATATTTCTTCTCTTCTGTTGTGTACAAACTAAGACTGACCCCAGCCAATAAGGGCAACAGAACTGCACCTAATACAGCATGACAACATCTGCTCCGAGAGAACTACAACTCCCAGTGGTGACAGGGCTTTATGGGGCAGATAACTACTACCCCCAGCATGCCTTGACCGCCCGTCACTGACCTCAGGCCTTTAAGAATGAACATGAAACTACTACCCCCAGCATGCCTTGACCGCCCGTCATTGAACATGAAACTACTTCTCCCAGCCAGCTTTGAGCCCAGGCTATAGGGGACAGGGGTGCTGCACCACCAAGGAAGCCCTGACACCCTGTGTTTAAGCATATAAGGGAATACTACTCTCAGCATGCCCTGACAGCATGTGATAAAAGCCAGAATATGTATGGGGAGGGAACTACAACTACCAGCATGCCCTAAAAGCCTGTGTGTGAGCCCGACCTATAAGGGAGAAGGGACTACTACTCCCAGCACACCCTGACAGTTGTGATAGAACACAGCCTTTGGGGGGGAAGGGTCTGAAACTCCCAGCATGCCCTGACAGTTGTGATAGAACCCAGCTTATGAGGGGAGCTACAACTCCCAGCATGCCCTGACAGCATGTGATAGAACCCAGCTTATGGGGGGGGGGGGGGTACAACTCCCAGCATGCCCTGACAGCATGTGATAGAACCCAGCTTATGGGGGGGGGGGGGTACAACTCCCAGCATGCCCTGACTGTCTGCGATTGACCCTGGGCTATAAGGGGATGGACTACAGCTCCCAGCATGCCCTGACAGCCTGTTACTTACCCCAGCCTGTATGGGAGAGAGGACTACAAATACCATCATGCCCTGATACCCCGTGCCTGACCCCAGCCTATGGGAGAGGGGACTACAAGTACCATAATGCCCTGACACCAGCCAATAAGAGGGAGGGGACAACTCCCAGCATGCCCTGACAGCTGTAATAGAACCCAGCTTATCGGGAGGACTACAACTCCCAGCATACCCTGACATACCCTGTGCCTGACCCCAGCGTATATTGGAGAGGGGACTACAAGTACCATAATACCCTGACACCAGCTTTTAAGGGGAAGGGGACAACTCCAAGCATGCCTTGACAGCCTGTGACTGACCCGGCCTCTAAGGGAGGGGGAGGGGAGATTACAACTCCCAGCATGCCCTGACAGCCTGTGACTGACCCCAGCCTATAGGGGAGAGGGGACTACAACTCCCAGCATGCCCTGCCAGCCTATGACTGATCCAAGCCCATCAGGGAGAGGGGACTACATCTCCCAGCATGCCCTGACACCCTGTGTCTGACCCCAACCTATAAGGGAGAGGGGACTACAACTTCCAGCATGCCCTGCCAGCCTATGACTGATCCCAGCCCATCAGGGAGAGGGGACTACATCTCCCAGCATGCCCTGACACCCTGTGTCTGACCCCAACCTATAAGGGAGAGGGGACTACATCTCCCAGCTTGCCCTGACACCCTGTGTCTGACCCCAGCCTATAGGGGAGAGGGGACTACAACTCCCAGCAGGCCCTGACAGCCTATGACTGATCCCAGCCCATCAGAGAGAGGGGACTACATCTCCCAGCATGCCCTGACACCCTGTGTCTGACCCCAGCCTATAAGAGAGAGGGGACTACAACTCCCAGCATGCCCTGCCAGCCTGTGACTGATCCCAGCCCATCAGGGAGAGGGGACTACATCTTCCAGCATGCCCTGACACCCTGTGTCTGACCCCAGCCTATAGGGGAGAGGGGACTACAACTCCCAGCAGGCCCTGACAGCCTATGACTGATCCCAGCCCATCAGAGAGAGGGGACTACATCTCCCAGCATGCCCTGACACCCTGTGTCTGACCCCAGCCTATAAGAGAGAGGGGACTACAACTCCCAGCATGCCCTGGCAGGCTCCTGTATGCTATTGGTGGCCAGCAGCAGCCCCTGCAGGCAGTGACCCGGCTGCTGGGAGCAGGAGGTGCCCGGACGCCCCACACACCCGGCTGCAGGCCAGTGCCGCTCCCTGTGGCCAGGAGCACAGCACACAGCTCACCCAGAAATTCTCCACGAAGGCCATGACCATGTTGCTGGCAGCGGAGGCCAGGCGCGGCCCTCTCCGGCTTCTCCAATGCGGCTCCGCCAGCCGCTCCGGTCTCGGTTGCTCTCCAGGCTACGGAACCAGGAACCCTTCTCCCCCCTCCTGGAGCTGGAAGCGCGCATGCGCGGCACCACAAGGGAGGGAGGGAGGGACGGCGTACTACAGCGACCCCGTGTGTTCGGGAAGGGCAATGGCACAGCTCAATGCTGCTTCCTAGAGCGGAGCCCCCTGCTGAATGTGTGAGAAAAAGGTTCAGCCTGAGTCTGGTGGGACTTGCCTCTGCTCTTGCCTGGTGGCCCGGTTTTTACCTGAGAATTGTTTTTTAAACTAGGTCTAGTGACGCTGGGGAAAGTGCAGGAGCTAAAAAAATAAATGACACTAATGGGATGGGCCAGGTTGATATTATGGGGTGGGGGGCAGAAATCCAGCTCACACCCCTGTGCTGCTGTGCTGTACTAAGGCCTGGCTACAGGGCCGGCGTCAGCACCCGGCAAGCCCGGTCAGCTGCCGCGGGCCCCACACATTTAGGGAGGCCCACTGACAGCTGGCACAATGTGGTTAAAGTGGACCAACACCCAGGATTTTGACTATCCTGGGTCTTGGTCCACTTCGGTGGGGCACCCCCGATCGGGGTGCCCCGCTGTGTGAAACCCCCCCAATCACCCGGAAAACTCACCTCTCCCCGCTCCCACGTGGCCGCGGACAAGCGATCTGACAGCAACGGACAAGCGGCTTCTCCGCCGCCTCCCGCGCGTCACTCATGACGCGCGCGCGGCGGCCATTCACAGACGGTCGGCGCTGCGCGCGCACGTCTAGAGGGGCGCGAGGGAGGCAAGGTAAGGGGATTTGGGGCGTTTGGGGGGGGTTCACCCCGCGGGACATCCCGATCTCGGATGTCCCGCGGGGAGGAAGGTGATCGGCCCGGGAATCTTATAGATTCCCGGGCCGATCACGGGAGGGTGATGGTCCACTTTAAAGAACTGCACACACTTCCTTTCTCTGTCTCTCTCCTCCATCCATCCCTGTCTCTTCAGCTCTGCCTCATCCTTCCCCTGAGCCCTGACCCATTTATTCATATTCATTGAGCCCTGACCTATATTATTTCGCTATCCCCTCAGCTTTTCCCCATTCATCCCTATCCCCTGAGCCCTGACCCATTCATTCCTATGCCTTGAGCCCTGACCCATCTTTCCCTATCCACTCAGCCTTGCCCCATCCATCTCTACCCTCTGAATCCTGATCTATCTATCTATGTTCTCTTAGCTCTGTCCCATTCATCTATGTTCCCTCAGCCTCCCTCTTCCTCAATACTTACCCATTCATGTGGGGCCCTTCTTAGTTTTGGCCATACAATATATAGACCCCTGACCCGCGACTTTCCACCGCAAAGGGGCCCACTGAGACCTTGCCGCCCGAGGGCCCACATAAACCTGGAGCCGGCCCTGTCTGGCTAGATTTAGTGCACATGCTCCCAGATGGTGACTAGACATGAGCGATCCAAACTGGTAGAACCCGGTTCCGACCCAAATTTCAGGAAAAGTTTGGTTTGCTGTGAACCCCAACTTCACGTGAAGGCAAACCTGGTGGGATTTTACAAGTACAGGGGGGCGGTTATAGCTGTGCTTTGCTTAGACAGAGCAGAGCTGGGGTCAGGAAAAGGTCAGCAATCCCAGAATGCAGAGAAGCACAGTCAGAAGGCACTTCCTGTTTGCAGGAATGCAGTAGATGCAGGTAGGATGATTTTTAATGTGAGCAATCTGTAAGTACAGGGTGTGGGAAACATATAAGATAGACTCTTATTCAGAGTGAAGGACCGCTTTAAGTCGGGGTCCAACAGTGCCTCTTTGTTAAATTGTTTAAAAAATAAACCAGGGGGGCAGCTCTGTTTTAAATGTGCAGGCCCAGTTTCTCTCTGAGTTGGGGGTCCACAGTGCCTCTTTGTTAAATACAGTTTAAAAAAAGCAATCATTTTAACCTGCCAAGGAATATTTTAGGGAACATCTATCCGTTTTAGGACATACGAAGTAAAATGTCTGGGAAAAGAAAGGGTGGAAAGGAAAAGGTAGAGGAAAATACATCCCTGCAATTCCTTCTGCCACTAAGGATAAGGATTTTGGTGCCAGTACCAACACTGTGGTCATTAGCCATGTGCCCAGGCCCAGTAAAAGTGGCAGCATCCATTTGCCCAAGCCTGCCACTGCTAGTAGTTGCAGTAGCAGCAATGTATGCGGTAATAGTAGCAGCAGCAATAATGTACATGGAAGTAGTAGCAACATCAGCAAGCCAGAGTTGTCCATTTCCTCCATTGGGCGTGTTAATTTGGACAATACATCCATTGTGGACTGGTTGACTCGCTCTCGCTCATCTCAGGAGGAGGAAGAGTCTGACGCAATTACTTTGAGCCAGGTTTCAGTGGATTCTTCCTCGACTACAGCCACACATCACAGTAAAAGAAGCCTTTTTCTTCCATCATCTGTATCTTTACTGCCCCCTCCTAGTGGGGCGCTAGCTTTTCTCAGCCGCTTGGTTGCTATGAATAGTGATGAGGAAAATTAGTTTGACGACAGTCAGCCTTTGGAGTGTGTTGTGGAGGTGGAAGCGGTGTTCGAGAAGCATAGCTGTGGCAGTAGGGGTAGTGGTAGCAATGGATATACTGACAGTTATGAAGGTGGCTGTGGTGTAGAGAGGCAAGTAGATCTAGATTAAACATCAGAACAGGGTAGGGGCAGGTATCAGGATGAGGAGTATGATTATGTAGTTTTGGACAGGACCTGGGAACCAGGCAACAAGGGACATCATCAGAACAGGAGGGTACTTCTGGCACTAGCAGTGACAAAGAGCTGAGCCAAGGTAGGACCAGATCATCTGCAAAACCACACAGGTGACGGCGACACTGATGCTGCTTTTTGCAGACTCCAGAAAAAAGCCTACAAGAGGAGGAGCAAAGTTTGGTGGTGGTGGTGGAAAGGCTAGCTCTGTACAGTACTCTGCCGTGTGTCCATTCTTTTGCACCTTCCTAGATTAACAAAACTTGGCACAGTGCCGAATCTGCAAGTAGAAAGTTAGCCATGGCCAGGGAACAAATTTAGGTCTGCAAAAACAAATGTTGGTCTGGCAGATGTTCTGGTCATGGTCTTCCCAAACTGCTTAATCTGCGATGTCCCCATGCCCTGGAATTCCACCCTACATATGCTGGACCGCCTTTACCACTAGCGCAATCTGTAAAGTGATTTCTTCATGCAGCAAATGGCCATCTTTTCCAGTCAATCTAATTTTCAGCTTCAGCATTGGCAGAAGATCAGAGACATGTGTCGTGTGCTGAGGCTTTTTGAAGAGGCGATAACATTTGTCAGCAGGAACAGTGGAATGAATGATATTATGCCACTGATTCATTGGAGTGAATGCTCACAGCCATGATTCAGCAAGGGATGGAGGATGGATGGTGGTGGTGGTGATGAGTATGATGATGATGAACAAACATGGCTTTATCGAGCAGAGGTGGAACCAACTGGGAATGCTGGTGAGGATGACTAGATGTATGCTCAGGTGCCTGTGTGCTGACAGCTGCATTGTTAGCATGAAGCAAAAGGATAAGTACTGGAGTGCTACACTTTTAGACCCTCAGTATAAAGCCAAATTGGAGGAATTATTTACACCTTCCAAGAGGAAGGCAAAAAAGACTTATAACCGAGAGAGGACATGCAGCCAGTTAGCCATGGCTTTCAAAAGGCGAACACCTGCCGCAAGCATCTATGACCGGATGTTCACTATCTGCTCCCCGTCGATTCAATGCGCTACCTTCTCCAACAGGCGGTGGCAGCAGCAGCACACGACTCTTGAGAATATGATGTACAAGTTTTTACATTGCATAAGTTCATCTGACACACAGTCATGGAAGGGATGTTCATAACCAGCAACACTACCACCACCTGAACAGCCAATGTGCCCTTTCTCTAGGATATACACTGAGCTCAGACCCATTGAACGTCTGGGTGAGCAGCGTGGACCATTGGCCAGAGCTAGCACAGTTTGCGATGGGGTCCTGTCTTGTCCACCCTCGAGCATAGTGTCAGAGTTTTCAGCGTGGCACGTGTTGTTGTCACGCCTAAGAGGACAAGGTTGTCCGCCAAAAGCGTGAAAAAACTAAACTTTTATAAAGATGATTCAGGCGTGGATAGTTGACGATTTTAAAACCTCTGGTGCTGCCTGATGCCACTGATTAGCATGCCACTACTACCCTCCGCTGCCACCCTGTCATCCTCTGCTACTGCCAGGCCAAAATCGGCATTTTTTCAAGGCTTGCAAAACACCATTGCTTCTTCAGATAAAATTTAAGGGTGCTAATCCCGCTTTTTTGAGGGCTTGCCCGCTGCTGCCAGACCAACACAAATGCAGTTTTACCCTGTGATGCCCAAAATGGGTAAACGTTTGTAAAATGGCATTATTTCTTTTCACTTTCCAGGAACGCCAACCCTGTTGCTTCTCCCCATTTTTTTATGTGCTTTAAACTATCAGTCGTGGGCCATTGAAATGCTGAATAGGTTGCAGGTGATTTGCATGCTAATTAGTCCACTAAAACATATTTTTATATAGCCTTGGCTGACTTCAGAGTGTTATGAAAGACTTTGAGGGCACCAGGCATTGTTATCCATAGGTTTTAGAAGAAATGTCAGACCAAATTGAACTTTTTCGGAATAGTTTTGAAAAATTTGCACATCTCTAATGGTGACCCTCAAACATCACACACACAGGGCTGTACTGGGGCCAAAATTCATTCCAGGACATTGATGGCCCCAGGCCTCCCAGCCAGTGAATAGGAAGATTCATCAGCTGAGGCTACAGTACTAGAGGGACATATTATGGGCAGGGGTGGAAATGGTCCCATATATGGGGGATGAGTTGAGGAAGACTGATGGTACTGAAGCTTTAGTTATTTAGGAGCAGATACTGTGGCAGGTGTGAGTATAGCATTGCAGGGAGTTACTATAAGGCCCAACTGGGGGCGGGGGGGGTGCAAGGAGAATTGAGAGGCAGAAGCTTAGGGGGGGGTAATAGAAAAGAATTGAGTGAAATTCAGAAAAGGGTCTGGGTTAGGCACCAGCCCATTGGGCCCCAAAGCAGTGCGTGCTGTCCACCGGGAATTCTCCCTGTGCTCCTTATGGCCAGTCTGCTTCTGGCCAAGATGCTATAGTATTGGGGACACAACATGGGCTGGTGTTTCTTGGCTATGGGGGTGCAATGTGGGAGACATAAGCTGACCATTTTAAGAGGGACAAATTTAGGAAGCTTAAATTGTGATGGCTTAAAAAATCGTTAGGTTAATTATCGACAGCCACACCTAAAATATTGTCACTAGCAAAGATTAACTTAGAGATTTGTTACGCTTTCACAATTTAAGCGACCCAAATTTATCCCTCTCAAATAATGCTCAGCTTAGGGAAACAGGCATTGGATGGTGGAGTTAGAAGTAAGCAGCCCAATCAGCCCTGAAGCAGTGTGGCTCACCAGGGATTCTCCAGGGTCTGCCTGTGACTAGTCCGCCCTTGACCACACACACAATGAGTAAAGAGATGGAAGGACTGCAGGAATAGAGGGGGAAAAGAGTAAGAGATGGTGGGGGGAGGGGAAAAGAGTAAGAGATGGTGGGGGGAGGAAAAAAGAGAGCTAGAGGAAATGATAGACTGACCTGATGTCCCACGTTGAGGCATTTTGCCTCCTGGATCTGGATGTCCCAGGGTCAGGGGGTATGCCTGCCTGCCATTCAGATAAGCTGGTGAGAGGAACGTGTGTGCTCTCTTCCATTGCCGGGCTCTGCGTGTAAACAGAACACATTTGCAGAGCAACTAATATGCACTGCAAACGTTTCTGATTGGACGAGGGCCCACACATGCGCTGTTGGTCCAGAAAGAGGTGAGTTTGAAAGGGGCAATCTGGGTTTTGTTCCGCTTTAATGCAGTCATGGGATCCATGCTATGAATAGAGGGAGCAACAAGGGAGACAAGTGTAGACTCCAAAGAAATTCTATACAGCAGAAAAAATTAGAGCATCTTTATCGTTCCTGCAGGACCTACACAAACTAAGACTAAGGCGGAAAAATACAATTATGTGATTACCTCCGCCAGAGGGCGCTTGACTGCAGAGATGGCAAAAAGATGCCCCTCCCGGTCCCATATATACCCGGGACCTCCCACAAATTCCCCAGTATTAAAAAGCAGTAAGGAGAACCAGGAGAAGCCAATGATAAATAACAACGTTAACAAAAATAACAATCACCATATAGAGGATCCAAGATAAAGCAAACAGGGTGGGGTGGAGCAGGACGTGCTGCATACTTATAATACCAATTCTACAAGGTGAGTAAACACAGAATTGTATTATTCTAAAGTATGCAGCACGTCCTGCTCCAGATAATGATTCATAACAGTTGGGACATCCAATAGGGTGGGATCCGCAAAAGCAACAACGCGCAGTTCAAACCACTGCCGCCTGTAGAACTTTGCGGACAAAAACAGCATCAGCTGAGGCCCGAACATCAACCTTGTAGAACTTGGAAAAAGTATGAACAGAAGACCAAGTAGCAGCCTTACAAACTTGTTCAACAGAAGCCTGGTGCTGGAAGGCCCAGAAGGCCCCAACAGCACGTGTAGAATGAGCAGTAACACGGAAAGAAGGATCCTTTCCCCTAGCAGAATAGGCTCTAAAAATAGCCTGACTAATCCATTTTCTAATAGTAGACTTAGCAGGAGCCAGACCCTTCTTGGGACCCGAAGGAACCACAAACAAGGCATCAGTCTTTCTAAAAGGTGTAGTAGCCACCAAGTAGAACTTCAAATTCCTGACCACATGCAGGGAATGAAAGGCCCTCTCCTTGGAATTACCAGGATTAGGGCACAAGTAAGGAAGCACAATGTCCTGATTGAGATGGAAGGCAGAGACAACCTTAGGCAAGAAATCAGGTTTAAAGCGGAAAACCACCTTGTCCTGGTGTCTCTCAAAGTAGGGGGCCTTGATGGAAAGGGCCGCCAACTCCAAAACACGCCTGACCGAGGTGATGGCCACCAAAAAGGCAACTTTAAGAGTGAGGATAGACAGAGCAGCCTCATGCACGTCGTGCTGAGCTGAAGTCCCAGATCCAGACCATGCTGAAGGAACTCCAGAATCCTAGGAATGGAAAACACCCGACAGGGAAGGACCCTAGACTCACACCAGTCAATGTAGGCCCGCCAGATCCTATAGTAGTAGGTAGAAGTAGACTTCTTCCTAGCCCTAATCAAAGTATTAACCACAGAATCAGAAAGCCCCTCATCCCTTAAGATGGAGGTTTCAGCAGCCAGGCCGTCAAAGCCAGCGTTTGTAAATTGGGATGGCAAAGCCGCCCTTGAGTGAGAAGGTTGGGCACCAGGGGCAGAGGGTACTGACTACTGCCAGCTGACTATATCTGCGAACCACACCTATCTTGGCCAACGACGGGCCACCAGGATTGCTGGCACCCTTTCCTAAACCAGCTTGCGCAGAACCCTGCCCAGCAGAGGGAATGGAGGAAAAAGATACAGGAGACGGAACCCCTGCCAGGAGGAGTCAGAGCATCCACCGCAAGAGCCAGGGGAGACAAAGACTGGGAGCTTGTGATTGTGGCGGGATGCAAACAGGTCCACTTCCGGAACCCCTTAACGGTGACACAGGTATAAGAAGACCATTCCTCCAGGCGATAAGTCCCCCTGCTCAGAAAATCTGCCTCCAGATTCTCCGACCCCGGAATGTACACCGCTGAAATGCAAGGGACATTGTCCTCCGTCCAGTACAGAATCATGGACACCTCCTTGTAGGCACCGTTGCTCCGAGTCCCTCCCTGATGATTGATGTAAGCAACCGCCATCTGCTTGTCTGAGTGAACTTGGACCGGCAGACCCCGCAGGTGAGGAGTCAATTGGGCCAGAACCAACCAATCCGCCCTCATTTCCAGAATGTTGATAGGAGCATGGTCCTCTTGAGGGCCCCACAGCCCCTGGAATTGCAGAGACTTCCAGAAGCCCCCCCAACCTGACAGGCTGGCATCCGTGGTGACCGTCTCCCAACAGGGGGCCAGGAAGGATCTGCCCCCCAACAGGTTCCTCGAGTCCAGCCACCAAAAGAGGGACTGCCGGACCAGAGGGGACAGAAAGAAGGCCTGATCCAGAGACAGGGGACTCTTGTCCCAGACTGATAGGAGATGGAGCTGCCTCGAAGCAGGACACCTGCCCCACAAGCTGCATCCCCTGCCACATGGAGGGATGAGGGCATGACAGCAGGGAGTGAACCAGAGCTTGCAGAGAGTCCACCTTCTACTGAGGAAGAAACATCCTGGCCTGAACAGTATCCAGATTCATGCCCAGGAAGGAAGGAAGTCACCAGAGACGGGGATAGGGAAGATTTGGGGTGATTGATCACCCAGCCGAATGACTCCAGAACCGCCACCACCCGCTGGGTATCCAATATTGCCTGCTGGAAGGACTGAGAAGTGATGAGAAGGTCGTCCAGATAGGGAAGAATGCGAATGCCATGACACCCGCCAGCACCTTGGTGAAGACCCTGGGGGCTGAAGTGAGACTGAAGGGCAGTGCCACAAATTGGTAGTGCTGGTCCGCCAGTGCGAACCTGAGGAATCTCTGATGCCCTGGGAAGACTGGAACATGAAGGTAAGCATCTTTGATGTCTATGGAGGTCATGAAGTCTCCCGGGCGCAACGAACTAATCGCAGAGCACAGGGTCTCCTTGTGAAAGTGCCTGGTCCTGATGAACTTGTTGAGCAGCTTTAAGTCCAGAATGGGTCTAACTGACCCATCCCTTTTGGGAACTGTGAACAGATTAAAATAAAAACCCCAACCTCTTTCCACAGGAGGGACCTGACAGATGACCCCCAAGCCCAGTAGGTTTTGCACCGCCAGAAACAGCCCATGAGCTGCCGAGGGGTTTAGAGCAGTGGTCCTCAACCCTGTCCTCAAGGCCCACCAACATGTCATGTTTTTTGGACCTCCAAATAGCCAGCTCTATTGCTCTGCAGCTGCACTAATTACTCCACCCGTGCATCTTTGCGGAGATCTGCAAAACCTGGCCTGTTGGTGGGCCTTGAGGACTGGGTTGGGGACCCCTTGGTCTAGAGGAATTCGAGACTGGAGAAATCTTGGAGGCGGCAATGCAGCGAACTCTAGCTTGTAGCCGGAGGATAAAACCTCCAGAATCCACCTGTCTGAGACCTGTTGTCCCCAGAGATGAGCGAAGAGCCGCAGCCATCCCCCCACCCGGATGTGTGATGTGACAGACTGTCTGCCGTTTGGATTTCACCTCTATTCAATTGCCCACCGGGTCATTCATTGGATGCCCACTGTTCCTTTTTCTATACGGCCCATGGGACCCTACTTGGGCATATTGGATTTTAAAGGCACTGTTTCTGCCCCTTGGACTTTACATAGATTCATTACTTTCATTTTCTTAAGCATGTTCCAGACAATGTCATTGTGTTGTTGATTGTGTTACAGACTGTCATTGTGTTGCTGATTGTGTTACCGGCAGAGTTGAGGGATTGTGTGGCCTGCGTTTGTCATGCAGTTCTCCATCAGGTCCACAGGGGAGGGCCCCTTGCATGGAGACTTGCATATAAGGCCCAGGGTGGCACTAATAAAACAAGGTCATCTTCATCCTCAATACTGAGTTCCGTCTCTTATTGGGGGAAACGCTATATCGCAATTCACTAGCCCTTGTAAGAGCTGTTCCTGTTTTCCTCACGGATGACTCTGGAATTCCTGCAGCACCTCTCACCATTGGGAAAAGGACGTCTCTGGCGGGGAAGCCCTCCGGCGATAAAGGTTATCGCTACAGGTGAGGGCGCCCCTTCATGGCTGAGGAGGCTTGGCAACAGATTTGGGCTTGGACCCCCAGGAAGGACCAGAGTTGGCACGACCTCTGCCCCTACCCCAGAAGTCTCTCCTAGAGCCTGCAAAGGAGACCCCTCTCCCGGACCTGGCTCCGCGGTAGGAGGGAACAAAGGCCCCCGAACGGGCCGCATCTGCTTCTTACGTTGAGGCAACTTACCCCCCTTGGCAAACAGGTCCAAGCGATCACTAAATAAGCGCAGCCCCTTAAAGGGCTGTCCCGTGAGGGTTTTCTTAGCAGCGTTATCAGCTGCCCACTGGCGCAGCCAAACAGAGCAGCGTATAGCAACCACCAATGCAGAGGTTCTACTACACATCCTAATGGTGTCATCTAAGGCAGAAAGGACATATGCAATGAACATTTCACACTGTGACAAGGCCCCGAGTTCGGCACTAGCAGTATCATCAGGAGCGCCTTCCAACAGACCCTTGAGGAGAGACCGGATAGCAACAGCAGTAATAGCAGAAGCACAGACAGGGCGCAAGGCAGAACCCACACAGGCAAAGGCATGTGAAGCCAGCTGATCAATGCGCCGGTCCTCACTATCCTTAAGAGTAGTGGAATCAGGTGAATGGACCACAAAAGTGTTGGACAGCCCCAATACTGGACCAACATTTAACTACATCAGCGGGAAAAGGGTACCTTTTGTCCCAGCCCTTGGGGATTCCCGGGAGCCGGCAGGGACGCTCCCATTCTTTCAGAAAAAGATTATTGAAATGGGCCTGTTCTGGAAATTCCAGACGTGGTTTAGCAGTACTAAAAAGTTCCCCTTGTAGCCGCAACAGGAAGGGAGATAGAAAGCACATCATTCTATTGGTATCATCAGCATCCCAATGATCAGTGCCATAGTCAGCACCACTGAAATGCTGATCATCAGACAACTCTGAGACAGAGAACAATTCCCCCTCCTCAAGTGGGGTATAGTCAGACAAATCAAGAAAATTCTCCGTCTCAATAGGAAAGGCAGACGCACCTGGCGCCACATGCCGCCTTTTAGCCGGGGCCTTACGGGCCGCAGAGCTAGAGATCAGTCTCTCAATATTAGCCAACCCGGAAGACACGTCAGGCTGAGACTCCCCACTACTATTAAGCTCACTGGGAGTCATAATCAGGCGAGGGGGAGTGGGTGAGGGCATAGTGGGCGCAGGCCCAGTCACAGATAGCCCAGAAAGCAGCGCAAGCGCCTGCTGGGCACAGGGTACACAGACCCGCACATCATCACTCACAGGGGATGCCCCACACACTACACACAGCCGGGCTTGTCCCGAGGGGACCCCGAGCACAATATCTTGTGAAGCCTCCATATGGTGATTAAGGTGGCACAACTGGCCAATAGGAATTACGCCGTGTAAGCAACCCGGGATGCCCCAAATGTCCACAAGGAAATGGGAGTATTTAACAAATTTGGCCTCTAATAAAGTTATAGGAGACTAATAGAGGGGCCAGGACCGGGAGAAACCTCTTTAATACAGTGTTCTCCCTTCTGAAAGACATAATAAAAGAGCACCCATAAGCACCCAACAGTGAAAAAAGGATAGCAAACAATAAAGCCCGCAAGGGCACTCACAGACCATGTTAGGGGGCCAGCAGACACTCCAGGAGGAAGGCAAGATGGCGCTGGAGGGACCTCGAGGGGCAGGCCGCATGAGGAGATGACGCGGAACGCGCCCCAATAGGCCACGCCCCCTCCGCAGAGCGTGCAATTGGCCTGCAGCAGCGAAAATAGGAAGGCCCGTGAAAATTGTTAATGATGCCGCCGCTTACCGCGGACGCCACAGGGCGCGCGTGTCAGCGGCGGCAAATTCAAATAAAGACAGGGCGCGGAGCCCTGAAAGGGATGCATAGTAAAAAAGCAAAAGTCGATAAACTAACATGCACCCCCCCCCCCCCCCGAAAGAACAAGGAGAGAGAGGGGAGAGAGTGGATGACCCTTAAGGAGTCCCACCAAAGACCAGGACATGGGAGGGCAAAGGCGGACGGGGCATCCCAATTCAGGTTCACCATAACCTGCCTACCCTTTGGTGGGGGATTGCGGCTGGAGCCAAGCTCCGTAACAGAGCACCAGTGGTAGGTGCCGCCTACCATCACCCGACCAGCGCAGCCAAAGCTGGGAGGCATAAGAAAAGGTGGAACGGGTGGAAATAGTCCCACAGGGCCAAGGGCTGCTAAGCCGGCTCACCTGCAAGAAGAGAAGCCATCTTCTGACCTTCGCAGCCGGGAACTGGGGAATTTGTGGGAGGTCCCGGGTAAATATGGGACTGGGAGGGGCCTCTTTTTGCCATCTCTGCAGTCAAGCGCCCTCTGGCGGAGGTAATCCCAACTGTTATGAATCATTATCTGGAGCAGGACGTGCTGCATACTTAGAATAAGATTCTCCTGGACCCCTCCCACCCAGGATATGCTCAATTCCAGTGTCAGGAGGTTGAACTTAATATCTGAGGTTGGATTTAATATCTGATCGCTGCCTTGAGGAAAGGGCTAGCAGCCCTGAAACATTGGCGAGCTACAAGCGATCCACTCACTGTTCTATGGGTATATGACACTTTCATTGCTGTTCCATTATGTATATATGGTAATCATTTTTTCACTATGTATAATTGTTTACATGTTGCACAGGCTGACGGTTTAAAGTGGACCAACACCCAGGGGTGATCGGCCCGGGAATCTATAAGATACCCGGGCCGATCACCTCCCTCACCGCGGGGCATCAGAGATCGGGATGTCCCGCGGGGTGAAACCCCCCCCCCCCAAAAAAGCCCCCAAAAAACCTTACCTTATCGGCGACGGATCAGCCGCCGCCTCGCGGCTGTTTGTGAATGGCCCTGTAAGAGGGACGCGCGGTAGGTACGTTTTTTGGGGCTTTTGGGGGGGTTTCACACAGCGGGGCATCCTGATCTCGGATGCCCCGCTGAAGTGGACCAACACCCAGGATAGTGAAAATCCTGGGTGTTGGTCCACTTTAAAGGCATAGCATTTATGAGCCATATAAGCATTTGTTAGCATTGTTTGCATACCTGGACATTAGTGGTTATACATTAACTATATTTAAACAGTCCGCCTCTGCAAATAACCCTCAGGAGGACCCAAAGCAACACCTCTTTTTCATCTACTACGGTAATTACCCCTTACTTGACATTAGATCGTAGCACTACTGTTAGCAGTTACTGATAATCTACATATGATGTTCATCCTTTTTCTAGAGGTGCACTATTCACCTGAGGATTATGATCAGCAGTTACCTCACTGAATTTGTGTACATGTAGTTTTTCTGTAAATATTACAACTGTTGTGTATGAATTTGTTCTGTAGATATTACGGTTATGGTGTATGAATGTTTAATACATTTTTTTTGGCAATAACAACCTAACTAGTGTGGTGTGCATCCTTTCACACTTCTTATTTGTATTATAGAACTTGAGAACTAGAAATGGTTTCCCTTCTCTAGCTATTTGCACCTTGAATTTCAGGAATATCAACCAAGTTCAAATCCTAGGTGCTAAAATGAATACAGTGAGCAACAGGGGTAGAGGCTAAGGAGAGAAACTGCAGAAAGGGACAATCCAGATTTACCTGAATGTGGCCAAGAATTCAGTACACAAGTCCATCAAGATTCCAGGGCCAGCTGCTGGCCTTCCCAGGTGGCCTCCGCTCTGTGAACCCTCCCCCCCCAGGGCACTGAAGAACTCACCTGCTTCCTGGCACCGTCAGCAATGTAAATATCCAGCGGTCGCATCCCCCGGGAAAAAGGTAAGTATAGGTTAAGAATAATAAACATTTTTGGTGGTGTGGTTATTTCATTTTTTTTATTATTTTGAACAGGTAAGGGGTCCAAAATATCCATATTCCCATCCATTAGGATTGCAGGTAATGTGGCAGTAATGTAATGAGCCCAATGCCCATCAGTATGGGCCTGGGATGTCGGGCAGGTGGCTTGCACGCTCGCCTTTAACTAGTATAGTGCGATATATATAGCAGGACAGAGATTAAACAACTCTGTCCTGGAGTGAAATGTCCAGCAGTAGAAAAATGCTGTAACATTGGATTAGTGAGATTAAAAAATATATTTCATGACAAAGGTGATGTCATCTGACTCCTCATCTCTTCATTTTCTGATGATGCCACCAAGATATATTCAAATTAGGTAAAATTGGCTTATGGTTTCTGTAATGCAGTGTTCTCTAACCCTCTGCTCAAGAGCTACCAACAGGTTATGTTTTGCAGATCTCCACAGAGATGCATAGGTGAAGTAATACGTGCTTGGTGAGAGCTATGTGAAAATCCGCAAAAACGCAATTCTGTGAGTACTCACCTGTAGAATAGTTTTTTCTGGGAATCCATTCCAGACCCTCCTTACACTTGGGATTACCTCCTTGCCGATTGGATGTGACTGCAAGACAAAAAAGGCGTGGCCCCTCCCAGCCCCATAAGTAGCAGCTGCCTCCTAACCTAGATCAGTACTTAAAAAGCAGTAAAACATAAATCAGAGGCAGGCCGGGAGGCCCTATATAGGAGTCCATGTTACTTCACACCGAACTCTGCCAGAATACTCTCAAAACATAAACCTCTTCTTTTTTTCTTCTATTAATATATATATATATATATATATATATATATATATATATATATATATTTTTTTTTTTTTTTTTTTCCCGATGCCAATGAAAATAATAAATGGACTAACCACCATCAAAATATAGATCATGACCCAAAAAGGGTGGGACGGAGGGTCTGGAATAGATTCCCAGAAAAAACTATTCTACAGGTGAATACTCACAAAATTGCGTATTTTCTTCCAATCCATTCCAGACCCTCTTTACACTTGGGATCTCCAAAAGCAGTGCCATCTATGGGCGGGATTCCCAGCGCAGACTAGCAAGTAGTTCATTTCACTACCGCCTGAAGAATCTTTCGACCAACAATAGCTTCAGCTGAGGCTCTAACATCCACCTTGTAAAACTTGGTGAACGTATGAACCGAAGACCAGGTGGCAACTTTGCAAACCTGTTCCACCGAAGCCTGATGCTGAAAAGCCCAGGAAGCACCAATGGCCCTAGTGGAATGGGCCGTGACCCGAAAAGGGGGTTCCTTCCCCTTGGCTGAGTATGCTTTTTCTACTGCCTGCCTAATCCACTTACAGACAGTGGCTTTAGCTGGCGGAAGCCCCTTTCTCGGGCCTTCCGATATAACAAAAAGAAAACAGTCTTGCAGAAGGAATCTGTAGCTGCCATGTAATATCTTATGGCTCTGACTACATCTAAAGAATGAAGCGCCCCTTCCTTAGCATTAGCCGGAACTGGGCATAAAGAAGGTAGAACTACCTCCTCATTAAGATGAAAAGGAGAGACGACCTTAGGTAAAAAATCAGGCTTAAACCGAAAAACTACCTTGTCTCTGTGTAACTCAAAATAAGGAGACTTCATACATAAGGCAGCTACCTGAGAAACCCGCCGCACAGAGGTGATTGCCACCAAAAATATCACCGTAAGCGTCAAAATGCTCAACGGAGCGTCAATCATAGGTTCAAAGGGAGCACCCTGAAGAGCCGACAATACCAGATTCAAGTCCCACACCGGTAAAATAGACTTGCGCGGTGGTCGGACATGAGTGACTCCCTGAAAAAAAGTCTTAATGAGCCTATTGCTAGCGATAGACTTCTGAAAAAAAATATATTAGGCCGACACATTCCCTTTTAGAGTGCTTAATTGTAGGCCCATTTCTATGCCATCTTGTAGAAATTCTGGTTCGTCTGGTAGGCGCCAATGGTCTACCGACAACCTTGTTATGTCTGAAAACCAACTTCCCCTTGGCCAGCGAGGAGCCACCAGAACGGTTGGTACCCCCACGTGAGCTATCTTTCTTAGTACACTGCTCAGGAGCGGGAGAAAAACGTACAGTAGATTGAACCTTACCCAAGAGACTGACAGGGCGTCCTTTGCAATGGCCAGAGGGTCCCTTGACAGGGACATGAATTTCGTCCGCTTGTGATTGTGCCTGGATGCAAAGAGATCCACCTCCGGACAACCCCAGCGAAGGCAAAGGGCTTGAAAGATCTTCTGACAGAGGAACCATTCTCCCCCCCGATGCAGCGCCTTCCTGCTCAAAGCGTCTGCCTCCTGGTTTTCTACCCCCGGGATGTAAACTGCCGAGATGCAGGGAACATTCTCCTCTGCCCAAATCAGAATCCGGCTTACCTCTTCTAGAGCACTCTTGCTCCGAGTACCCCCCTGATGATTGATATAGGCTACTGCCGTCCGATTGTCTGACTGGACTTGGACAGCCTGTCCCTTTAAACTGGGGGTCAGATACTGAAGCACTAGCCGGATTGCTCATAATTCCAATATATTTATGGGAAGCTGATTCTCCTTCGGCCCCCACTGTCCTTGGATCTTCTTGGTTTGCCAGATACCCCCCAGCCTGTGAGACTGGCATCTGTGGCAACGATCTGCCACTGCGGTGTCAGAAAGGACCTGCCCACCGATAGGTGCAGAGGATCCAACCACGACAGGAGAGATTGCCTGGCCGAGGGTGACAGAACAAAGACTTGATCCAATGACTGCGGGGCTCGATCCCAGCTTGCCAACAAATTTAACTTAAGATGCCTCATGTCAAACTGGGCAAAAGGCACGGCCTTGAAGCAGGCCACCATAAGGCCTACTAGTTTCATCCCTAGCCGAATAGTCGGCTGGCCAGTAAGGACTCCGAATTAGCAGTGCCTTCTGCTCTGGTAGAAACACCTTGACCTGAACTGTGTCCAGAGTCATTCCTAAGAAATTCCTTATTGGCACCGGAGTGATATGGGACTTTGGATAATTGATCACCCAGCCGAACTCTTCCAGAGTTGATAGGACCGTCTGCGTATTCTTCATGAGCTGCTGAGGAGACCCGGCTGAAATTAAGAGATCGTCCAAATATGGAATGATGCATATCCCCTGGCTTCTAAAAATGGCCATAAGACCTGCCAAGACCTTGGTGAATACTTTTGGAGCCGAGGATATCCTGAATGGAAGTGCCACAAACTGGAAGTGCTGGCCTTCCAGGACAAACCTCAAGAACTTCTGATGCCCTGGAAAAATTGGAACATGAAGATACGCGTCCCTTACGTCTATTGTAGTCATAGGATCGTCGGGCTGAATTGATCCTACCACTGACCTTAGTGTCTCCATGCGGAAATGCTTCACCCGGATATACCTGTTGAGACCCTTTAAATCTAAAATGGGACGAATCGACCTGTCCTTTTTGGGGATAGTGAACAGGTTGGAGTAAAACCCCTGACCTTCCTCCTGAAAGGGTACCTGGCAAATTACCCCTTTTTGAAGTAGATGCTGAACAGAGGCTCTCAGGGCATCTGCCTTTGACTGGTTCCGGGATGCCCCTGACCAAAGGAACCGTGTGGGTGGTCTGGCTGCAAAACTCGATCTTGTAGCCTGATGACACCACCTCTTGGATCCAAAGATTCACCACGTGGCGTCTCCAGATAGGAGCAAAATGCAAGAGCCGTCCCCCCACCCGCTCCAGTGAGGGCGCCCCCTCATGCTGGAGTGGGTTTGGCTGGAGGTTTAGGCCTACTTCTCCAGGCCCCTCCTGCCCTATTACGAGCTCTGCCCCAAAAATCTCTACTGGAGCAAAGACGGAAGGCACCTCTGCCACTCCGAAAGGGCCGATATGATGAAGGCCTCTGAAAAGGCTCAGTCGCCCTCTTTCTCGGAGGAAGTTTGCCAGCCTTGACCATACGGTCCAGCCGCTCTCCAAAGAGTCTGCTCCCTAAAAAAGGAAGATCTGTAAGAGCTCTTATCCGCCGACCATTATCTTAGCCATAAGGAACGGTGCAAGGCAACAAGAAGAGCCGAAGTTCTAGCAGCTAGCCTGACCGCATCATCCATAGCAGTGATAGCGAAAGAGTTAGAAAAGTCCAAACAACCCTCAAAATCTTTGGACTCTTGAATAAGCCTGCGGGACTTAGCCCCAGCCAGATTTTTCTTCATCTTCTTCCTTGAAGCCAAAGATACAATAGCCGTGGCACAAACAGGGCATAGAAAGGAACCTACCATAGCAAAAGCATGGCGGACCAATTGATCCATCCGTCTCTCCGTGGGATCTCTTAAGGATCCCATAGTAGCAGATGGCATGATAGAAGTATTAGACAAGCCTGATACTGGAGAATCCACCTTGGGTGGATAAGACCAAAGCTTAATCATAACCGCCGGAAAGGGATACCTAGCGTCTAGGATCCTGGGAACAGCCGGTAGCTTGTGAGGATTTTCCCACTCCTTTAACATCATTTTGGAAAAATGCGGCTGTTCCGGGAACACCTGCCTTTGCCTTACAGGCTTAAACAGGTCGTCCTTCCCTCTTTTTGCCACCTCAGGAGGGGTAATATTCAAAGTTTCAAAAACTGATGAAAGTAAACACTGTTTCGTCTGAGAGAAGGGGATCCTCATCAGAAGAAAATAAAATAGAATTACTATCCTCCTCACCAGAGCGTAACTCGCCCTCTGAGAGCTGCTCGTCTATATACTCTTCCTCCTCCTCAGACCCAAAAGAAGCGAATAAATCTCTTTCCTCAGAAACAGGCTCCAAATGCCTTCTCTTATAGGTGGCTTTTTTAGGGATGACCAAGGATAACTGTTTCTCTAAGTTATCCAATCTGTGTGCCACCTCCGCCTGCACCTCACTGCCTTCCCCCTCTCCGGGGGATGTAAGAAATGGCTAAGCCGACGCGCTCCCTCCAGCAATAGCTGGGCTAGAAACCTGAGCCGCCGCTCTATTATGGTCTAAACCAATTCTCATGGCGCAAGCGGAACAAACCTGCTCAAGTGGGATGCCCGAATCACTATCCCCAGAAGCCTCCATATGGTGATTATCACAGGCACAATAGGCCAGTATAGGGTAAGGGCTAATAAAAGCCACCCGCAGAGTCACCGGCACAGCCTGAGCCACCGGAACTCAGTTCACCATCAAAGCAGCATGCAGGCAAGATGGAGCCGCAAACGAGCACCTCGAGGGGCAGGCCGCGGGAGCACAAAGCGCTACGCGTCACCCCCCCCAGGCGCTGCCCCCATGAAGAACGCGAAAATCGCGCTCTCGTGACCCGGCGACAGCGCCATGACAGCCGTCAGTAAGACAGCAGTAAAAGCACCTCCCGCCCGCGGAGCGCAGTACGCCCGCGGCGAGAGAAACAGCAGGACACCACTCCACAGCTGCCACCACCATCCCCCCCCCCCCCCCCAACACCCGTCGGGGAGAGGGGGAGCGGAGGAGAGGCCGCGGCGGGAACTGTCTAAAAAGAGGCCCAAAGGGGAAGGAGGGGGGCAAGTGAGACCAACACTCCAACAGGGAAGAAGGTAAGACAGAAAAGGGAATACTGGCCAGGAAACAAGTCCCCAAGCACAACTACACCATAGCGACAGCAGTGCTTCTTCATCCCTCAGCAGGCTCACCATAAAAAGCCTATGACTGGCTACCCTTTGTTGTACAGGGACTGCGGCTTGGAGCAGCACTCCCCGAGCACCTGACCTGGTGCTCCCCTACTATCACCCGATCCGAAAGCCGAGGCTGGGAGGCAAAAAGGGTCCGGAAACAGGTGGAAATAGACTTGCAGGGCCGCAGGCTTGGTTGCCCAGCTCGCCTGCGAAACAGAGAGCCATCTTCTATCTTTGCAGTATGACTGCAGAGGAAACACTGGGGGTCTATTGGGTGATTCCTGGTTTTTATATGGGGCCGGAAGTAGCCACAAATCTTCTGCAGTCCACTGCGCCACCTTGTGGCGGAATACCCAGAAGTAAGGATTAAATGAAACAGGCCGTGCTGTGCATTAGGAAAACTCATCTGTCTAGGCAAAGGACCACGCACTGCCCAGGAGCTGTGGACTGGCATCCAGCAGCAGACCAATGAGTGGTTGCTGCCACTGCACCTGTGGCCCAGCAAGGTGGTGTGTGACAATGTGCAGAACCTAGTAGCAGCCTCAGGCTGAGCCTGGTTGCCCCATGCCCAGCACTTGATCAACTTGGTGGTCCATTAACCAGACATGTGAGAGACCCTGCCACGTGCGCACACTTTTAAAATTCACACCCTGCTGCTGCTCACCTATCTGCACTGCAGAGGATCTTTGGCCTTCCCACCCATCACCCTCATGTGATTTTCCAAGCCGGTGGAATTCCACTGTACATATGCTGATAGGCAATGTGAGCAGCAGCAGTGCGCATAATGGAGACCAAGCTACAAAAAGCCTGAGTCAAAGTGCAGACCAAAATTAATTCACTGCCAATGAATGTCCTAATAGCTACATGTAGAGATGGGCAACCCCCATACCCCCCGCCCCCCCAAAAAAAATTGTGGGTCTGGCAAGTACGGACGAACTTTGAATAAATGTAAATCAATGGGGGCCTGAAAACTTTGTGGGGTGGTTGTGGTGGGGGGAAGTGTGCAGCACCTCTGTCCGCGATGACCCCCTACATGGAGGCAGCAGCAGCTTTGAAGCCGGCCCCAGCCGGCGGTACGCAAAGTGTCCTTAGTCGTGGGAGTCAGCAGCCATCTTTTTGTAGCTGGGGCCAGTCTCAAACAATGTCGCTGCCACCGCCCCCACTGGCAGCAGAGGATCGGGCAGAGGTGAGATTCCTGTTGCTGCAACCTTAGGTGAAGTGGGTTGATGTGCTGTTGGGCTGGACGCAGAACTTGAACACTGACTTCTGCCTGAAGTCCGTGTGCATTTGTTACCATTTTATTACTATATACAAAAACACAATATTATATATTTAAACAATTTTATTAACACAGCCAAGCAGTGATTAACATTCACATCTATTATCACATCTTACAAATGTAAATACAAAAATTACTACAGTACAATATAGATATTCTCTGCATGATCCAAAATATTTGGTGGCCCCAAAAATGTTTAAAATTCAGCAGCTTATCAAAAACTAAAACCATATATTTTTTATTTAAAGTGTAGTTTAATAAGCATAGGCAAACTTGAGAAACATCAATCTTTCCAATAGACAGGCAATGGGAAACCATTGGTTCTCCAGCTATTGGACAACTACAAATGTCTATTGCTGGAAAGTCAAAGGTGGCCCGAACCTGAATTAGACCAAAGTATGAGGATACAAGTCTATAAATGAACATCTTCCAAAATAAGGTCAAGGAACATTTAAATATAAAGCTTTTATTCAAAAAGCACTCAACCTAAGTTGCCATCAGAAAGATGCCTTATGTTCTGCACCAGAGCATCACATTAAGTTGGATGTTTTCACGGGAACACCAACCCGATCTTAAATTCCTTGTGTATACTGTATGTGCATATTGCTTCATAAAACAAAAAAAGGTTTGATTGTTTTCTCACATGGCTGATTGAATGGTTCAGAAATCACAGTGTTAAAGATTAATGATGGCTATCTATTCCCAATTTAGTGCTATAAGTAGTCCCCATACCAAACAGTGGTCCGCAAATTTGTCCTCAGGACCCTGAGAAAGACCAGATTTCTGGGGAAGCCGTGAAAGAACAATCTTTATCTTATTAAATTAGTCAGACTTACCTAAAAGCACAAAGCATGAGTGGTTACAGAAAAAAAAGCATAAGAACCACTTCAAAAGGTTTTATTCTCTCCCATTTTCTAGCGACACAGAGAAGAGTTGTTGCAGTGTTAACAGGACACTTGGAAATGATGAACAATGAAACATGCAAGTCTTGCTTTCACAACATCATAGACACACACTCAGGACAAAACATGAACACAACAAGACAGACTATTTTCATGTTGTGGAATCACCTGCAAAACTGTCCATCCTTAAAATTCTCTTTGAGATATCTTGTTTTCATGTACAACTACTTTTTGGTTCTCGAAATGGAAAAATATTGGCCTGATTTATAATGGTTTGCAAGCGGACACCAACCAAACCTTTAGTCTAACCAGGTCATCAGGAGAGGAACAGAGCTGCAGCTCTCAGCTGGGTTAAAATATTAGGTGGCACTAGCACTGCTCCACCTCTTTAAATACTTCAAAAGACACTGACCTGAAACAGGTTACAAAGAGGGTGCTCAATGTTTTCTCCCCCAACTCTAGATCAGTGTTCGACACTCTGGCCTTTCTATTGATTGAAACAAGAAGGTGCCACTTCTATCACCAAGGGGAAGCAGCAGCTAGGCTATTAACAAGCACAGTCTGTTGCATCATAGTATGTTGCAGCATCAGCTTTAAACAAATTAACTTGGTTTCAGTTGAACAGGATAAAAACTTTTTTCAAAAGTTAAAGTCCACTTTTGATGGCATTTTGAAAGGGTGCCAAATTGACAGCACTAAGCATATCTATTTTTTCTTACGTTTGTAAATGTGTGTTTCATGAAGCAGTTTTCACTACTTGCAATCTGTTGCTATTGCCAACTGTACACAAAGTCTGTACACCAAGGTCTAAAAAAGAGAAGTGAGCCCTGCACACAGACTGTTGCTATGGCTGCTGCTGAGATCAGGGAGATCGCTCACACATGTCCAGCAGCAGCGTGCTGTGTGTACAGGGTTCACTGCTCACTTGGTGTACAGTTACCAATAGCAACACATTTAAAGAAGCAGTTTTCACCAAAATATACAAGAGAGCAGTGAGCCCTGTACATACAGAATGCTGCTGCTGAACTTGTATAAATGAGTTCACCAATCTCAGCAGCAGCCATAGCAGCAGTGTTCTTTGCGAACAGCCCTTACTGCTGTCTTTTAGATATTGGTGTACAGACTTGGTAAAATATGTTAGAACATGACTGGCCCCCATGTTGCCAAGCTGACAGAACTAGCTATACAAGTCTAAAGTATGTGCCCTAATAAGGGTCTTGACCCAATAATAGGTAGTTACCTGCTGCTAAACTTTTCTGTTTTGTCAGTGTAGCACAGGCAGATGACATTAAAACTTTACACCCAACAACTTTGGATTTTCTGAGCAACATGAGTGGGGGGGGGTTGCTCATTTTATAATGACCTCTCTATAATCTGGAAGATCATAATCACCGCAATGCTTGCAAAACCTGTCATGCCAGTTAACATCATAAATCTATGCAGACTGTATAATGGTGGCTCATGTGTGGTGACAGAAGTCAATACACTTTTTTCCTCTGCATGAGATATAGGCTTCCACTGGTGGTAAGTAAACTATTTTAGAGCAGATGTTGAGCTTTGTCGTGCATTATCTGTTTCAAGTGCGAGTCTTGTGTGTCTTATATTATTGGGGTAACTGAAAGCATATAAAAAGGCTTTCGTGTTAACATTTCCAATCACTTTGACTTGATTTGCATTTACCCAGCAATAGCGAAGCATAATGAAAGGACAAACAAAGGCCACTCCTTTGTCCCCCCAAAAGTGCTTGTCAGGGCTCGGCGCACCCCCTGCATTGCAATGAATGGAGAGGGTGAAGCAGCACCCCTGTGAGTGTGTGTGTGTGTGTGTGTGTGTGGGCTGTGGGATTCAACATGAAAGTGCCAGTGACTGAAGTTCAGGGCTGAATGGCGCCAAACTCTGCTACTGGGTGAGTCGCTGATCACTGGAGATGGACTAATAAGCTGTGAGGGGAGTCTAATTTGGCTGGTCATCCCTCCAACTATCCTGTAAAATGTTAGATCACTATATATATGTTTTAGTGGACAGCATTGGTCAAATGCTGCATTTCCACATCTTTCCCAGATGGAATCTCTGTGCCACAGCTTATAATATCAGAATGATTTCTGTAAAAATGCTGTGACATTCTGTCACCATAGCAGTCTGAAGATTTTAGCAGTTTTTGTATGTACAACTTTAAAAAGGGACTACAAAATCAAAAATACCCACTTTTTCCTCCCCACAATATGTTGCTCAGAAAAATCCCCATTCCTGTGAACCAGTCCCATGACATGCACGTTCCCCAGAAATAATTGAGTGGCAGACCAATACTTGCTCGTCAATTTTGGCTCAATACCCTGCATCCATTACAGTGCCTGCGCATGCCCAACTTTTTTCACAGCAAAAAAGGGGACGCACCCAAGCAGTACGCAAGGGGCCCCAGGAGCGTGAAAAAGTCTGGGGACTCTATCTCAGAAACTGATGTTTGAGTACTAAACCAGGATGAAGCAGTTGCAGGAGAAAAGAGTATGTACAATTTTTTTTAAGGTTTCCACAATCCCTAAATGGATATGTGCATGTTTTACAGCCTACATGTCACTGGTTTCATAGTGATCACAGTTCTGGTTGACCAGCCTTTCAGTGAAGCCTTAAAGACAGGTCACAAAATGATCCACCACTTCAATCTGGACTACGCTGTATGAAGAAAGTTAAAGGAGCAGTATCGCAAATTTTTCTTGGTGACTTATATTTAAATGGTACTTTGAATGTAGGTAAGTGTTGGAGTAAGAATTACAAATTTAGAAAAAAAATGGTGTGTGTGTTGTGCAGCTGGAGACTAATAGCTCATGTTTATGTCTTCCGAGTGTCTGGACCGACACTCTGGCCTGTTCCATGCTGAGGAGAGGGGTAAACAATGTATCAAAGTATCAGCTGTTCAGTGCTGGCAGCCGTCCAGCATAAGATAACAACATTGCCTGGCCAGAACTCATATCTAAAACAGAGAGAAAAGCTCTAGAAGTCATTTAGCTGATTTTGACAGTTTTCCCTTCATGTTGGCTCTGCTGCAGAATCTTTCAGTTTACCATTTTCTCTCTTTTCTCAACACATTTTTGCATATGATCTTTCTTTCAGCTTTGTGTGTTTTGAGCAAAGCCCAACCCAGGATTTTCACTATCTGGAGTTTTGTTTTGTGGGGAGCCTAGGCAGTAACCTTCCTGGCCGCCCGGCCTGTCTAAATGACTATGTGCGTGAGCGCGCCAGAAAAATGGGGGGGGGGGGGGGGAGATCTGTGGTTATCCAGGGGTCGTTTCACACAGTGGGCATCCTGATTTAGAATGCCCAAGGGGCAAGGTCAATGGCTGGGTCTTATAGACTTCAGGGTCGGCAACTCAGGGTTTTGTTCCACTTTAATACCTTTAGATTTTCCTGCACAGTTATGCAAAGAAGAATTTCAGTCATTTTCAGTCAGTTTAGTTTATTTTGTATAGATTTTACACATTTGAGTCACCTGGTCTCATAATAAAAGCAGCACCTCACACACACAGCTGTTACCACTGATTACAGTGTCAGCCTCTAAGGTAAAGTGTTGCTAGGAGACCAGTGGGCTAAATGAAGCAGCTCACTAAATACAACCCAGCAGATCCCCCTATTCAGCAAATGGACTGAGCCATTGTCATTATACAATTTAAAAGAAAGGCATATATTTTTTCCTTTTTCTATCGCCAGATTATTTATACACATGTTAGAAGTTATTGTGTGGCTATTTAATTATTTATCTTTTTTAATGCAAATTTCGCGATACTGCTCCTTTAAGTTATTCGATTACCTGCTTTGGGTTTTTTTTGTTCCTGACAAGGTCACAAAACCCATCTACTCTTAGAACTCAATTTCTGAAATCCTCCTATGTTACATGTCACTTGACTAGACTTTAGAAAATGCATTTAAGGATAAATTAAAAATGCTATTTTAGGTAAATTCATAGTGGAGACCAAACATTCTCCAGCTGATATATCTGAAGTTTGGCTGTGTCATTTTATACCACCAGATCCCTAACTTCCTAATAGCAGCACTTGGAGAGCTTAGAAATGATATATTGGGCGTTTTAAAAGTAGCCAATAATATCAGCTTTAGGAGGTACACATTTTTAACAAGACCATTAAGTAAAATGTCCAGCATGACTATTTAATAGCATACTTACTGTATAACTATGGTGGATGCACTAAATCAGTTTCTGTTACCAACTTAGGTTGATGGGCAGTTTTGATCACGGACTAAGTCCTTCAAAAACAGGGAAGCTCAAACAGGAAAAGAGACGATAGATATAAAAACAGTAAACACAGACCTCCTGAGGTTCCTACAACATAAAAATATTCAAGTAGAGAATCTACATCACATAGCTGCGGCTATTTCTGTAGTTTAGCACTCTAACAGCACTTTTATTCAGTGTGAAAGACAGACAGTTTAAGCCGTGCTTTTAGCATGCCAAAGGCAGAAAACACTGGAATGTAACAAGACAAAGACCCACAATTTTATAAACATTCCACTCACATTCAAAAACGGTCAAGACGAGACCACAATAGTAAGATGCTTTATATATCCCATGATGCAAGAATCTGAACAAGGGTAATCAGGGTGGGGGTGGGCAAGCCAACCCTGTCTCCTGTGACCAATAAGATGAACTGACATTAAAGTTTCTAACATGGCTTATGTGTAAAACAATTATAGGATTTTTTTTTATTTAAATGTTCTGTTTTAACCTTCATTAAGATTTCAAAATATTAGGGGATTAACACCTACCACATTAGTTTATAAAGTTTAGTTATTAGGCATTTGACTTTGATTTACAATGACCAGTTTTGCTTTTATACCAAAAACTGCTTACAGTCATTTGCACATTAAATAAAAACTTTAAATATATTGAATTAACCAGTGAGGATGCATTTTTCTCCTCAATTTAAGACCTATTAACTTACTGAACAGTCAGCACGGTCACAGTTTTATTAAGAAACTAGTGCTGAAGAGCCAAACTTTACTAATCCGATGAAATACCTGAGTATTACCACTACTAAAAAAAAAAACAAAAAAAAAAAAAAGATCCCTAAACTTCTAACCATTGCCATTTCTTACATATTAAAGATATTGTATTTGCCGATCTATAGATAAACATTTGTTAATTAAAATTGTACAAGAAAAAATCTAGCTCAGTCAGTTCTATACATTTGTTTTTGGTTTCTGGTTGATTTACATAGCAGCAATGTCTGCTTTCCCTGACCCTCTAAATCTTTTTAAGAAGAAGGTGTACCTAAAGTCTTCTTGTCTTCCGATACCATGTACTATTTAGTGCAAAAGATCTAAAATAAAACCATGCAAATTATGGAATAGTTTATCTTTTTTCCAACAAAGTAGGGGAAAAAGCATATACTAACTGTTATGGCTCGATATCTATTTGTGATCTGCACTAAGTGGCTGTGTCAGCTCTGACCAGCAGAGTTTAAAGATGGCCAGTTTACCTCACCATCATGGGACATCTTTGAGGCAATTTGAGTTATTAATAAAGACTTGCACTTTTACAAAGACACCTCTGTTAAGAGTGTCCGTTTAGGTTTTCACATTCACAGTACAAAAAAAATACACATGGAAAGAAAAATAAAAGGTTAACTTAATAAGGGTTTATTCACAGGAATACAAGTGAAGGAAAAAAAGCAACATAAGAGGTAAACAAAAACTGGGGAAAATAAAAGGGAACCACAACCCAACATTCATTCTGTAGCTATTTAACTTGCACCCCATTTTTCTGTTCAGGGTACATAGGGCCACCAACATGCGCCATTGATACAGTGCCGATACCCTGCATCACATCTACAAAATCAATGATTTATGATCATGCTTTGAAAAAAAAAAAAAAAAAAAAAAAACTGAAAATTGGTAATATGTCATGAAGAGTCAAGAAACACTAAATTAAAGAAATGAATGTGATGTCTAAAGATTTTTTTTAATTTTTTTTTATGTGCCACCAATCTGATCTTACTCTGTCGTTTTTAGTAATCACTAGTACTTAATCATGCAGAAAGCACATCACACGGATAGCACAAAGGCAAACAGGTTTTACACAAGTTACCCAGCTTTCCACATTTCGTGTTTTATTTATTTTTTTTTTTTTTTTTTAACTTCTCCCCAAAAATGCTGGAGATCATTTAACCCATCCCTATTGGCAAAAGCTGCAGGCCCTGTGGATCTCCAAAGAGCTAAGCTTTAACCGTATTCTGCAGCTGTTAAGAAGAAAAAACCTAATTAAAAAAATGCAGGGTGATACTTAATGGATAAAAAAGGTGCATACAGGTAATGCTGGCCTATATTATGCAATACAAACAAGCTATTTACCCCCACTAAATTTAGTAACTCTACAAGAACCCTGGACTGCATACTTCGGGACAAGGTAATGAAATCCCAAGGTAATCCCTTGTGACACTGGTGCAAAGTACTTTGTGGTCTTCTCTAAATGGTAATAAACAAAATGCCTTGGTCTACAGTTTAGCAAAAAAATAAGCAAAGGAGTGATTTAAAAAAATATATTAAAGGTTCTTTAGTAAACTAAAACAGTTTTTTTTCCTGTTCTTTCCCCTTACGAAGAAAAAAAAATAAATAATCATAAAAAAAAAATACTAAATTTGGCATTTTGGTGGACATCCATGTATGCAGTATTTCACAGGTATCTTAAGTGTAGACTGCAAATATCTGCCCCTAATACACGCAGCAAGCTGTGTTTAACTCTGCCAATTTCACCTATTTTACGTCTTCATTAACATGCAAACACGGACTCCCAATTAGTGGGATAGATAGGCAACCCTTTTGCTTTAATGTAAATGTCATTTACTGCTATTATACCCCTTCCTTAAGATTTCTTCTGAAGTGTGCAAAAATTAGTTACCTCCTACATAACCCTCTAGAGTTCAATAATGAGCGTACTTTTAAGTACAATTCCCCACATCCAGAATGTGCTGTTTGGCGATGAGAATTAGCTTCTTCACATCCAGTGCAGAATCATAAAGGAGACATTTCCACCCACAAAGGCTCCAGACGGTTTAAACGTTTCCCAACATCGACTTAATACAATGATGGCAACACCTCCCTCCCGCCCCTCCCAGTAGGCCTTGGGATTGTACTGTTTTTCCTACTGGTATGCCCTTCCCCCCTGTAATAGGGTAGCTTTTTCCCTGGGTGCAGAGGCTCCCCCACTGTCTCCCAGACTGAAGGACCTGCAAAAGAAGAAAAAAAAAGTGATGTAGGTAATGGTCTACCACAACACAGAGGCATTTAAAATATAAGCCTAGTCTTGGTTTGCTACACTGCATGTAAATTGAAGAAACAGACTTTCTAGCTTCCAAGCCATGGCACAACTGAGCTAAAGTGATTATATACTAACCTAACAACAAAAGCATCTGTAAATCTACAGACATAGATCCCGGAAGAGAAATTGAGAGAGAGCAGGTTAAGAAGGGAGAATATGGGACAAGCAGCCAGCTACTCCACATGGTAAATATACAAGTTGGGCAGATATGATTAACCTAAGAGATGTTGATTGGCAGGAATTTGAACCAGCCCCTCCAAAGAAGAAGACGGGTTAAGGTCGATCACCACTAAAGAAGGAAAGTACTTCAAAAGACAAACAACGAAACTGGGCTGCTCTGTGTCCTAGCACCAAGCCAGATACAGAATAGGACCGGGCCCAAAAAGATGCGGCACGGCTACCCACTTGTTTAACACCAGGATTGAGCTGGCTTTGGCGTTGGTTTAGGAATTATGCCCAAATAAGCGTTTGTAAGTACCGTGTTTCCCCGATAGTATGACACCCCCTGATTGTAAGACGTATCGGGAGTTTCAGAAGGGGCGGCTAATATAAGCCGTACCCCGAAAGACATATGTCTTACTTTCGGGGAAACACGGGGGTATTGCCGCCTCCCTCTCATCTACCGGTAGCTGCGCGCCGCCTCCTGCCCACGTCCGCACCGTCCCCCTCTCCATACGTCGCCGCGTCTGCAATTTCCCTCTGATCGAAGCTCGGATACACCCACTTGCTCTCAACAATGATGGCGGCCGGGGGCTCTCGATCACGTGACTCGCTGCGTCGCCCTCGTTCGGGGAGCTCGCGACAGCCGGCGTTGCGCTTTACGGCTGTGTTTGCCAGAGCTCGTGACAGCCGGCGTTGCGCTTTACAGCTGTGTTTGCCGGAGCTCGTTTCGTTGCAGCTGAGAGTCCGGCTCCGAGGTGAGCGCTGCTGCGGGGGGCAGATAATATAAGACATACCCCGAAAGTAAGACATAGTGGGGCTTTTGGGGATAAAAAGAAAGTAAGACACTGTCTTACTTTCGGGGAAACACGGTATTAAGCTAGCTCCCAGCAGAGGTGGGGCGCTGAAGACTCTGCCCAAAGGGGGATAGGGAGTGTCCAGCTGGGGGTTAAGTACCAGAACCCACCTAGGACAAGCTGTTCTATTTTCCTGGGGGTTACAGACACGTGTAAGGAGACACTCAGTTTTGCCTTAGCCAAGAATCTGTATCTCTGTGGCCTCATCTGGGCTGGTGAACGGACAGCAATTTAGGAAAGCTTGCTGCAGGATCATAGGTGCTGGGTTGTTCGTGTGATCATGTGATATGTTTCCTTGACACGGGGTAACACCCAAAATGTGTTGCCACAACACGACGGACAGTCTTTAAATGAATCCGTATTTAAAGGAGCACTATAGCAAAATTGTGTAATATTAAAAATCCATATAAACACATTGGCTAATAAGAAGAGGGGTCGCTTATACACCTGACCTGAATAAATCTCCTGTCAAGCTTGTGGTTTCTTCTTTTATGGTAGGAATAAAATCCAGGGGTGACAGATTCTGTCACCTTTGATTTCCCTCTCTTTGTATTAAAATGGAAAAACAAATTGCCTGGCTGGATATTTCTTGCTGCCAACATATTTAGATGGGTTTTTAGCATTTAGCAACACTACGCTCTTGCCTGTGGATCTTAAGTTTATTGATTTGACTCAGTCAGCAATAGAGCAGTTAGGGGCATATATGCAACCCACATAACACTGTGGGTCACCGAAAAATCCTCGGCCTCAGGGATCATTCAACTGACCCTGCAATGTCTCAGCAAGTCAACTGAGTGGTCTGTTGGGTGGATTGTAATCCAGGTGCTTCACACGGTCACAATTTTAAATATTAAATACCTTTCATGCTGCCATTTGGTACCGTGTCTGCATCTATTATACATACATAGACCAAAACAAAGCTACCTCTGACAAGAATGGGGAGCGGAGGGGGGTTATTTCTGCATTACCGACACCCCTAAACGATCAAAAATACCAATACAGGAGGCATAAAACAGTTTATGGATTCCTCTTTGTGAATTCAAATCTATAATTATAAAGTAACAAATCAAGTTTTATTTCTATACTAAATGAGCCCCCTTTCCCAAGGCTAGTTTCTAAAGTTTTTTTTCAAAGTATGCAATCCATATGGTTCACAGTTGCAGTTTACTATAGAAGACTTAATCAGCCTTTGCTTATCTTATAAACAAACCGCATGTCAAGAGATCAATCTTGGGGACAAAGTGTAGAACTACATTATGTGGAACAACCACAGAGGGGGCAGCAAATATTTTCAATGCATAAATATTTTTATTTATCCCAATACCTACCCCTTACGTTGAGACTGCAGCTAGCACACTTCTAGCCTAAACTCCATAGAAAGCCGAAAGACGTTCTTTTAGGGGAAGCGGAAACTGATCTGAAAAGCGCCTCCAATTTTCATCCCCTACTTGGTTTTTAAATCCATGAAGAATCTAAATTAAAAAATACAGAATAGCAGTTTTCAGAGAAACTAAATCTTTCAATCTTTCAAAACTAAAACTGCAATAACAGTAGAATTTAACACATTTTCGAACTGCTGTGCATCTCTGAGAAAAGAAATTCTAAAGACTTAAACTGGACCAACAGCCTGGCACATTTGGAAAAGAAAGGTACCGGCCATTTTAGAGCTTCCTCTCACAGCATCTCAGCCATGCTGCTGCCTGTATTCAACTGACAATGCACAGTAACAGGAAGCCCAGCAGCACTTCCTGTTTGCAGGTGGACTGCAAATGCATGAGCCACCATTTTGTATCTAAAATTTACTACAGCTGGAGTTAGAAAAAGGTAAATGATTTTTTATGTGCAGCAATCTAAATTACCCTGGGGAGGGATGCATATGGGCACAGTTTGTTGTGTTGGTCTGGTTTAAGTCATTTTTGACTGTTAGTCCGCTTTAATTCAGTGCTGTGTTGTTGCTGCAGGTACAAAGTGGATTTCAAAACTCCCCATCTTCAGCACCGGCAGTGAGATCTAAAAAAGCAATTCTGTGAGTACTCACCTGTAGAAATGTTTTTGTTCTTGCATGGCACGGCCAGCTTCGGTATTCATAACAGTTGGGTTATTCCGCCACAAGGTGGCGCAGTGGTACTGCAGAAAGCTGTGGCATCTCCCGGCCCCCTATAAAAATGGGATTAACCATAGAGTTCCCAGCGTAGACAAGCAGTGAGACAAGAAGCCGGGAGAGAATAAAGGTTAAAAATGTAAAAAAAACCCAATTAACTTGGAACAATCACCATAAAGAGGCAATCAAGAATAACGATAAGGGTGGGTCGAAGCAGGCCGTGCCATGCAAGAACAAAAAATTCTACAGGTGATTACTCACAGAATTGCTTTTTTCTTTATTGCATGGCACGGCCTGCTTCAGTATTCATAACAATTGGGACATCCAAAAGCAGTTTCCAAAAGTAGGGTGGGACCCCCAATGAGTAACAGCCGGCAGTTCAAGTCACTACCGCCTGAAGCACCTTGCGGCCAAAAGCAGCATCTGCTGAGGCCTTAACATCAACCTTGTAAAACTTGGAAAAAGTATGAACAGACCAAGTAGCGGTCTTGCAAACTTGTTCAACAGAAGCTTGGTGCTGAAACGCCCAAGAGGCAACAATAGCACAAGTAGAATGAGCAGTAATTCTAAAGGGAGCTTCCTTCCCCTTAGCAGAATAGGCTGGAACCACCCCTGACGGATCCACTTGCCGATAGTGGATTTAGCCGGAGGCAAACCCTTCCTAGGTCCAGAAGTGAGAACAAAGAGAGCATCAGATTTCCTGAAAGGCTCAGTAGCAACCAAATAAAACTTCAGAGCCCTGACCACATCCAGAGAATGCAGTGTCCGCTTCTTGGAATTAGCAGGATTAGGACACAATGAAGGCACGACAATGTCCTGATTGAGATGAAAGGCAGACACCACCTTAGACAAGAAATCTGGGTCCTGCCCACCAGAAGGTTCCTTGAGTCCAGCCACCACGAAAGGGACTGCCTGGCTAGAGGAGACAGAGCAAATTCCTGATCCAGGGACACAGGGTCCCGATCCCAAACTGACAGGAGGTGCAACTGAAGAGGTCTCATGTGAACCTGAGCAAAGGGGACTGCCTCGAAGCAGGACACATCAGGCCCACCAACTGCATCCCCAGACGGATGGAGGGATGAGGACATAAGAGCAGAGCCCGTGCCTGCTTTTGAAGGCCCTCTACCTTCTGCTGAGGAAGGAACACCTTGACCAGAGAGGTATCCAGTGTCATGCCCAGAAAGGACCTCACCAAGGACGGGGACAGTGAAGACTTGGGAAAATTGATCAACCAGCCGAAGGACTCCAGAGTGGAGATCACCACCTGGGTGTCCTGTTCGACCTGATGAAAGGACTGAGCCACAATGAGGATGTCATTCAGGTAAGGAAGGATGCGAATGCCCCGGGTTTGTAGCAGAGCCATCACGCCCGCCAGCACCTTGGTGAACACCCGAGGCACCGAGGTGATACCGAATGGTAAGGCCACAAACTGGTAATGCTGATCCTCCAGCACGAACCTCAGAAATCTCTGATGACCCGGGAAGATAGGTACATGAAGATAAGCAGCCTTGATGTCCATGACGGTGGTCATGAAGTCGCCCGGGCGAAGGGTACTGACAGCAGAGCGTAGCGCCTCCATGCAAAAATGTTTGAATCTGACAAACTTGTTGAGGCCCTTCAAGTCCAGAATGGGCCTCAGAGAGCCGTCCTTTTTGGGAACCGTGAAGAGATACAAATAGTACCCTTGACCCTGCTCCTGATGGGGCACCGGACAAATGACTCCTGACTCCAGCAGGCATTGAACCGCCGAAAGCTACCCTTGAGCTGACAGAGGGTTTAAAGACATCCGGGATCTGATGAATCTTGGGGGCGGCCAGGCTGCAAACTATCTTGTAACCCGAGAACACCACCTCCTGAATTCACCGGTCTGAGACGTGGCGCCTCCAGACGTGAGCAAAGAGCCGAAGCCGCCCCCCAACCGGATGGGTGGGGGCGCCCCCTCATGCCTGGGGGGCCTTGGGAGGAGGTATGGGCTTGGAACCCCAGTAGAGACCGGGACGTCCACGGCCCCAAGAATCTCTGCGGCTACCTGAGAAGAGGGAGCCACGACCTCTTCTGGAAGAACGAAGTGAGGGGGGGGGGGGGGGGGGGGGAGACTGAGGTCCCCGAACGGGCCGGGGCTGCCTCCTACGCTGAGGCAGCCTGCCATCCTTGGCCAAAACATCAAGACGCTCACCAAAGAGCCACAGCTCCGCAAAGGGGAGCCCAGTGAGAGCCTTCTTAGCAGCAGCATCAGCTGCCCACTGATGTAACCAAACAAAGCGGCGCATAGCCACCAAAAGTGCAGAGGCCCTACCGCCCAGCCTCACAGCATCATCCATGGCAGTAAGGATAAATACAACAAAATCAGAGCAAAGCAAGAGGGCCCTAAAATCCTCCTTCCTCCTACCAGCCATAGCGCCATCACAGAGAAGCTTGAACAGTTTAAGGGCAATAGCAGTAATGGCAGCAGTACAGGCCGGGCGCAGTCCAGCTCCCCCACAAGTAAAAGCATGGCAGGCCAGCTGATCCATGCACCGGTCCTCGCTGTCCTTCAGAGTGGTAGTGTCAGGGGAAGGCATGACTGAGGTATTAGACAGGCCTAGCACGGGATCGTCCACCTCAGGGGGACAGGACCAACGCTTTACTAGATCAGCAGGAATGGGATACCTCTTATCCAATCCCTTGGGCACAGCGGGCAGCCTGATAGGATGTTCCCACTCCTTAAGCCCTATAGAAGTGAAATGGCCCTGCTCAGGGAACTCCAGACGCTGTTTACCAGGACGAAAAAGCTCACCCTGCTTTCTCTTAGCCACCTCAGGGGCAGCAATGTGCAAGATTTCAAAAATTTGTGACAGCAGATTGTCAGTGTCCTCAGGGTACCATGATTCCTCCCCGGGCGCAGACCCAAGGTCACTAATGTAACCCTCCTGCTGGTCCCCAGAGGAGTCCGAGTCCTGGAACAGTTCCCCTTCCTCTAGGGAATAAAGTCCACCAGTGGCATCAAATTCCACATACTCCCCAGTGGAGCGTCAGGAGCCGCTTCTTGCCAGAAGCCTTCCTAGGAATAGGCCCGGCAAGCTGCTTCATAATGTTGGCCACACAAAGTGCCAGATCAGACTGTGACCCCCTGCTAGCATCCCCCTCACTGGGAGCTAATTGCAGCAGTTGGGGGGGAGGTGATGCCGAAGGGGGCGCAGAGCTGGGAAGCGATGCAGGCAAACCAAGCTGGAGCGCAAGGACACTTTGAGCGCACGGCACGCACATTGTGACTGTTACTCACAGATGATACCCCACACATGGAACACAGCCGGGATTGCCCCGAAGGACCCCCAAGCGCGCTATCCCCAGAAGCCTCCATATGGTGATTAACACAGGCGCAATAGGCCAGCGCTGGGTAAAGGCTAATACAAAAGCCGCCCGGGATGCCCTCCCACGGGATGCCCCCAGATCAGCAAAGGGGGGGGGAGGAAGGAGTAGAGCTGGGAGAAACCACAACCCACTGGTATCCCGCCTGAAAGACATAAGTAAAAACGACACATGAGCATCCTGCAGCACATGCCCCATGAGATCAATAAAAAAAACCCCAAGGGGGACTCACGGACCAAGGACACCGCAGGGTCACCAAGGCACAGACCGCAGGATGAAGCGACACACCGGAGGAAACAGCGCTGCAGCCCAGAAGGGAGAAATCCAGACGTGCAGCTAATCCAAAATGGCGCCGGCAGAGGTACCCCGAGGGGCGGGCCGCAGGGTGGCGACGCAATACGCGTCATCCCCTGGCCCTGCTCCCCCCTGAAGAGCGCAAAAACAGCGCCCACGTGACCCCGCCGGCGCCATGACAAAGCCATGACAAATGGAAAACACCCGACAAGGAAGGGCCCTAGACTCACACCAGTCAATTTAGGCCCGCCAGATCCTATAGTAAATTGTAGAGTAAGATTTCTTCCTAGCCCTGATAAGAGTATTAACAACAGAATCAGACAGTCCTTCCCTTAGGATGGAGGTTTCAGCAGCCAGGCCGTCAAAGCCAGCGTTTGTAAATTGGGATAACATAGTTGCCCTTGAGTGAGAAGGTCCGGAACCAAGGGCAGAGCGTACCGATCTGCTGCCAGCTGCACAACGTATGCGAACCACACCTGTCTTGGCCACCTGGGGGCCACCAGAATAGCTGGCACCCTCTCTTGCACCAGCTTGCGCAGAAGCCTGCTCAGAACTGGAAATGGAGGAAAGAGGTACAGGAGTCTGAACCCCTGCCAGGGCAGAGTCAGAGCATCCACTGCAAGGGCCAGGGGATCCTGGGAGCTTGTGATTGAGGCGAGTAGCGAACAGATCCACGTCCGGCACCCCCCCAACGGTGACATAAGGATAGGAAGATCTCGCTGCTGAGGGACCATTCCCCTCAGGGAGTCTGCCTCCAGATTCTCCACTCCCGGGATGTAAACTGCCGAGACGGAACATTGTCCTCGGCCCAGGACAGAATCATGGACACCTCCATAAGGGCACTCTTGCTCAGAGTTCCTCCCTGATTGATGTAGGCGACCGCCGTCTGGTTGTCAGAGCGAACCTGGACTGGCAGGCCCTGAAGGTGAGGAGTCAACTGTGCCAGTACCAACCGAACCGCCCTCAGCTCCAGGACGTTGATGGAAGCATGGGCCTCCTGAGGACCCCACAGCCCCTGAAATTGAAGGGATCTCCAGTAGCCCCCCCCCCCCCCCCAACCTGACAGACTGGCATCCGTAGTGACTGTCTCCCAACTCGGTGCCAGAAATGATCTGCCCCCCAGTAGGTTCCTCGAGTCCAGCCACCACCGGAGGGACCGCTGAGTCAGAGGAGAGAGAGCAAAGGCCTGATCCAGAGACGGAGGACTCTTGCACCAGACTGACAGAAGATGGAGCTTAAGAGGTCTCATGTGAAACTGAGCATAAGGGACCGCCTCGAAGAAAGCCACCATTTGTCCCACCAGCTGCATCCCTAGCCGGAAAGAGGGACGAGGGCAGGACAGAATGACAAACCAGAGCCTGAAAAGGGTCCACCTTCTGCTGAGGAAGAAAAATCCTGGCCTGAATAGTATCCAGAGTCATGGCCAGGAAGGGGGTCACCCGAGACGGGGAGAGGGAGGACTTGGGATAATTGATCACCCATCCGAACATTTCCAGAGCAGTCACCACCTGCTGGGTATCCAATTCTGCCTGCTGGAGAGAATGAGACGTGATGAGAAGGTTGTCCAAATAAGGAAGGATGCGAATGCCCCGAGCTCTGAGAAGGGCCATCACACCCGCCAGCACCTTGGTGAAGACTCTGGGGGCCAAAGTGAGACCGAAGGGCAGTGCCACAAATTGGTGGTGCTGGTCCTCCAAGGCGAACCTGAGGAACCGCTGATGCCCTGGGAAGACTGGCACATGAAGGTACGCATCCTTGATGTCTATGGAGGTCATGAAGTCCCTGGGGCACAAAGACCTGATCGCGGAGCGCAGGGTCTCCATGCGAAAGCGTCTGGTCCTGATGAACTTGTTGAGAAGCTTTAAGTCCAGGATGGGTCTGATGGAACCATCCTTTTTGGGTACTGTGAAGAGATTGGAATAATAACCCTGACCTCTCTCCCCTGGTGGGACCTGACAGATGACCCTCATGTTCAATAGGCTTTGCACTGCCAGAAATAGACCCCGAGCTGCCAGGGGCTCTAGAGGAATCCGAGACCAGAGGAATCTTAGAGGTGGCCAGGCAGCGAACTCTAGCTTGTAGCCAGAGGACACAACCTTCAGAATCCACCTAAGACCTGTTGTCCCCAGACATGAGCGAAGAGCCGCAGCCCCCCCCCCCCACCCGTACGGGCGAGGGCGCCCCCTCATGGCTGAGCAGGCATGGTGAAAGATTTAGGCTTGGAGCCCCAGAAGGATCCAGGACGAGCACGACCTCTGACCCTGCCCCAGAAATCTCCCCTGTGCCCCGCAAAGGATACCCCTCTTCCCAACCGGGACCCCCGAAAGGAGGGAGTAAAGGACCCAGAACGGGCCACGGTTGTCTTTTGCGTTTGGACCTTTTTGCTAAGGGAGGTAAGTTGCCCCAACGGTCACTAAAAAGGCGCAGTCCCTTAAAGGGGAGCCCTGTGAGAGCCTTCTTAGCAGCATTGTCAGCTGCCCACTGACGCAGCCAAACCGAGCGGAGTATAGCAACAACCAAAGCAGAGGTCCTGTTACACATCCTAATGGTGTCATCTAAGGCAGAAAGGGTATAAGCAATAAACATCTCACATTGTGATAAAGCTCTGAATGTGGCACTAGAAGAATCATCAGGGGAACCTTCCAGAAGGCCCTTGACCAGAGTCCTAATAGCCACAGCAGTAATAGCAGAAGCACAGACAGGGCGCAAGGCAGATCCCACACAGGCAAAGGCATGGGAAGCCAGCTGGTCAATACGCCAGTCCTCACTATCCTTCAAGGTAGTGGAATCAGGGGAATGCACCACAGACGTGTTGGACAACCCCAAGACAGGGGCATCCACTTCTAGGGGAGTTGACCAACAATGAACCACATCCAAGGGAAAAGGATAAATTTTATCCCATCCCTTAGGGATACCGGGAAGCCGGCTAGGCCGCTCCCATTCCTTGAGAACCAGATTATTGAAATGTGCCTGTTCTGGAAATTCCAAACGTGGCTTTGCAGTACCGAACAATTCCCCCTGCCGCTTGGGAGCAGGAAGGGAAATGGAAAGCACTTCAAAGACTTGAGTCAAAAGTCTATGGGTGTCATCAGCATCCCAATGCTCTGAGCAGGCATCAGCGCCAAGGAAATGCTGATCATCAGAAAGTTCTGAATCCGAAAATAATTCCCCTTCCTCAAGAGGGGTATAGTCAGATAAATCAAGGAAATCCTCAGTCTCCATAGGGAAGGCTGACGCAGCAGGCGCCACATGCCGTCTCTTAGCCGGGGCCTTACGGGCCGCAGAGTTAGCAATCAATCTCTCAATGTTGGCCAGCCTGGAAGACACATCAGGCCGAGACTCCCCACTAGTACCGAGTTCGCTGGGAGTCATAATCAAGCGGGGAGGAGTGGGTGAGGACATGGTGGGCACAGACCCAGAGACAGACAGCCCAGAATGCCGCGCAAGCCCCTGTTGGGCGCAGGGTACACAGACCCGCACATCATCACTCACAGGGGATGCCCCACACACCACACACAGCCGAGCTTGTCCCAATGGGACCCCAAGTGCAATATCCTGTGAAGCCTCCATATGGTGATTTTCAGTGGCACAACTGGCCAATGGGAATTACGCTAAGCAGCTACCCGGGATGCCCCAAATACCCGCTAGTATAGTGGGAGGATTTAACCACTAGGCCTCTAATAAAGTTACACAGAACTAAAAGAGGAGACAGGACCAGGAGAAACCTCTAAGTAGTCCTCCCGCCTGTAAGACATAATAATATACACTAATGAGCAAAAAGAAGCAATAAGTGAATAAAAAAATCACCAGCCCGCAGGGGCACTCACAGACCGTGGGGGATGCAGCGATCACCAGTCAGGGACCCAAAATGGCGCAGGAGGATCCTGAGGGGGCGGGGAGAATGAGTAAACCGACCGCCAAAGAACAAGCACACAGTGTACAAGTGTATGAAAAACACATACCACACGCGCGCGCGCCCCCCAAAGACCGTGATAGCGGGAGAAGGGGGAGATGGACGTCCAAGGAGACCAAGGCCTACGGGGAAGGGCACAAAGCAGACAAGGCATCCCAATTCAGGTACACCATAAGAAACCTGGACCGCCTACCCTTTGGTGGGGGATTGCGGTAGGAGCAAGCTCCTGACAAAAGCACCTAGAGAGGTGCTGCCTACCATCACCCGACCACGCAGCCAAGGCTGGGAGGCATATAACAATAAGTGCGAGAAGAGAAGCCATCATCTTGTCCTTCGCAGCCCACTGCAGAGTAGATACTGGGGAATTAGTGGGAGGTCCTGGGTATATATGGACCGGGAGGGGCCTCTTTTTGCCATCTCTGCAGTAAAGCGCCCTCTAGTGGAGGTAATCCCAGCTGTTATGATTATCTGGAGCAGGACGTGCTGCATACTTAGAATATACTTCTCTTTGCCACTGCAGCTGGTTAGCCAAGGTCAGACTCTCTAACCAGCAAATTATCCAGAAATCAGGTCCTGCAGCCTGCCACTGGGGTGTGAGAAATCCACGAGAAAAAGCAGCCCATGCCATCAGATCTTGTAAATGGGTCAGAATAGTTTATGTTTGCCTAAATGTGAGCAGCAATGCACTGGGTACCCGTCTTCTAATGGGACACTGTAGATCTCAGATGAATAGCAACGGATAAAAAGAAAGCGTATAATTTCTCCTGTGCTGTGTGAAGGAACCCGTGTTTATCTAGTGTGTAATAATCACACCAAGGATCTCCTACAAGAGAATAGTAAAGTAATAGAATAGAAAAATACCATTTTGTGAGTACTCACCTGTAAAATGGATATTGTCAGTGTGTCACACACCCCGCTTACCCTTTAATTCTTAGGATCGGGTTACTCCACCGGCAGGTGGCGACGTTGCAGAGAGAAGTCTTGAAAACGAGCCCCTCCTGGCCTACATATACCTGGGACCTCCCACTTAACACCCAGTGAATTCAAACAGCAGTTAGACAAGGTACCAGGAAAACCAACGGTAACCTCAAAATAAAACAAAGGAAAGCTTCACCATATAGAGGATTCAGGATACCAAAAAGGGCGGGTGAAGCGGGGTGTGACACACACTGACAATATCCATTTTACAGGTGAGTACTCACAAAATGGTATTATTCTCAGTGTGTCACACACCCCGCTTCCCCTTTAATTCTTACGATCGGGACATCCAAAAGCAGTGTCCACAAGGGATGGGTATCCGAAGGCAAAATGAAGCATAACTTAAATGACTGCAGTCTGCAGAACCTTGCGGCCAAACACAGCATCCGCTGAGGCCCGCACATCAACCTTGTAAAACTTAGAAAAAGTATGAACAGAAGACCAAGTAGCAGCCTTACAAACTTGTTCAATAGAAGCTTGGTGCTGAAAAGCCCAAGATGCTCCAACAGCACGAGTAGAATGAGCAGTGATACGAAAAGGGGGAACCTTCCCCTTGGCCGAATAAGCCCCAACAATCGCCTGACGAATCCATTTGCTAATGGAAGACTTGGCCGGAGCCAAACCCTTCCTAGGCCGACAGGGCACAACAAAAAAGGCATCAGTCTTACGAAAAGGAGAAGTAGTAATCAAATAGTACTTAACACAGCGTACTACATCCAAACAATGCAAAATCCTCTCCTTTGTAATTCTTAGGCTTAGGACACAAGGAGGGAAGAACAATATCCTGATTCAAATGAAAAGCAGAAACAACCTTAGGAAGAAAGTCTGGTTTGAAACAAAAGATCACCTTGTCCTGATGCCTCTCAAAGTAGGGCTCCTGAATCGACAAGGCCGCCAACTCCGAGACACGCCGAACCGAAGTGATAGCCACCAGTAAGGCAATCTTCTGAGTCAAGGTAGACAGAGCAATATCCTGCAAGGGCTCAAAGGGAGGAGCCTGAAGAGCAGAAAGAACCAAGTTCAAGTCCCAAACAGGGAGCAATGGCTTCCTGGGAGGCCGCACATGCGTAACCCCCTTGAAAAAAGTTTTTAACTAAAGGATGAAGCGCAAAAAGCTTCTGAAAAAAAGATAGACAAGGCAGAAACCTGCCCTTTCAAAGTACTCAGCTGGAGACCAGAGTCCAGCCCTGATTGCAAAAAATCCAGAATCCTGGAACCCGAAAAGACCCTACAAGGCAAAGATCTAACCTCACACCAAGCGATATAGGCTCTCCAAGTCCTAAAGTAGATGGTAGAAGAAGACCTCTTTCGGGCACAGATCAGAGTCTTAACAACCGAGTCAGAAAGACCCTCCTCCAAGATGACGGTTTCAGCAGCCAAGCCGTCAAACCCAGCGTTGGTAAATTGGGGTAACACAGCCGACCCTGAGTGAGCAGATGGGGCCGAAGAGGCAGAACGATCTGATCCACCGCCAGCCGAACAATGTCTGCGAACCATACTCGCCTTGGCCACCTTGGAGCCACGAGAATGGCGGACACCCTTTCCAGAGCCAGCTTCCGTACCACCTTGCCTAGCATGGGTATTGGAGGAAAAAGGTACAGGAACCCCAGATCCCTCCAGCTCAGGGACATGGCGTCCACTGCCAGAGCCAGAGGATCCTGGGAGAGCGACACGAAGGTCGGAAGCCTGCAATTGTGACGAGAGGCAAACAGGTCCACCTCCGGTGTCCCCCACCGGAGACACAGCGACCGAAAAACTTGAGGATGGAGAGCCCATTCTCCCAGATTGGAAGAGCACCTGCTCAACAGATCCGCTTCCCTGTTTTCCACACCCGGAATGTAAACTGCCGAGAGACAAGGAACATGGGCCTCCGCCCAGGTCAGGATCAGGGACACCTCGCTGAGGGCACCCAGACTGCGAGTCCCTCCCTGATGATTGATGTAAGCAACCGCTGTTCGATTGTCCGAACGAACCTGAAGGCCCAGAAAATGCTGAGTCAAAAGAACAAGAACCAGACGGATGGCTCTCAGTTCCAGAACATTGATGGGCAAGTGGGCCTCTCGAAGTCCCCACTGCCCCTGAAACTGAAGATCCTTCCAGAATCCCCCCCATCCCGAAAGACTGGCGTCCGTGGGAGGGGTCAGGAAAGACCTGCCCCTCAAGAGATTGGTCGAGACCAACCACCATTGAAGGGACTGCCGGACCCGGGAGGACAACTGGAAGGGCCGATCCAACGAGTGTGATCGCCGGTCCCAAGACGCCAACAGATGAAGCTGAAGCGTCCTTGTGTGAAATTGAGCAAAAGGAACTGCCTCGAAAGAGGCAACCATCAACCCTACCAGTCTCATCCCCAGACGGATGGACGGTCGAGGATTGGAAAGAAGGAACCGAACCAATTCCTGAATCAGACAAATCTTGGATTGAGGCAGAAACACCCTGTGTTGACAAGAATCCAACCGCATTCCCAGAAAGGACACCACCCTGGCCGGGGCGAGGGAGGACTTGGGAAAGTTGATCACCCAACCGAAGCTTTCCAGCGTGGAGACCACCGTCCTGGTGTCCGTCTCCGATTGATTGAGAGAAGGAGCCATGATGAGAAGGTCGTCCAGATAAGGTACGACGCGAATGCCTTGAGATCTGAGAATGGCCATCACCCCTGCCAGCACCTTGGTAAACACTCTTGGAGCCGAGGTAAGGCCAAACGGAAGTGCCACAAATTGAAAATGCCGATCCTTCATCACGAACCGAAGAAAACGTTGATGAGCCTGGCAGATGGGAACATGAAGGTAAGCATCCTTGATGTCTATGGACGTCATGAAGTCCCCCTGTCAAAGAGAACCGATGGCCGATCGCAGAGTTTCCATGCGAAACTTCCGAGTACGGATGAACCTGTTGAGGAACTTCAGATCCAGAACGGGGCGAACCGACCCGTCTTTCTTGGGGACTGTGAAAAGATTGGAGTAATACCCGAGGCCCACCTCCAAATGAGGCACCGGCCGGATGACCGCCATTTCCAGGAAATTCTTTACCGACGCCAGGAGCCACTGCGCGGCCAAAAGATCGGTGGGCACCCGAGACCGGAAAAAACGTGAAGGAGGGCGAGACTCGAACTCCAGCTTGTAACCGGACGACACCACCTCCCGGATCCATCTGTCCGGAATCTCCTGGTCCCAAACCAGGGAGAAGTGTTGCAATCGTCCCCCCACCCGCACGGGTGAGGGCACCCCCTCATTGCTGAGCGGGCTTACCAGCAGACTTGGGCTTGGCGCCCCAGGACTCCCCGAAAGGAGGGACTAAAGGAAGTCGCTCCCCGAAAGGAATGACGAGGCCTCTTGCGTTGAGGCAACTTACCACCCTTGGTAACTAAATCCAATTTATCAGGCGCAAACCTACAAAAGGAAGAGCTGTAAGCGACTTCTTAGAGTTAAAGTCCACCGTCCACTGGCGCAGCCACACCGACCGACTAATAGCAACCAACAGGGCCGCGGTCCTGCTACACATCGCAAGCGCATCGTCCTGGGCGGTCATGACGAAGGAAATAAACGATTCACACTACTTGAGAGAACCAAACTCATCACAAGTGGGATCAAGATCTGGTACAAATCTCTAACAATGGACCTAACAGCCATCAGAAGAAGCGCCAAAGCACACACCGGCCGCAGAGCCGATCCAGCACTGATAAAACCATGGCGAGCCAATTGATCAATCCAACGATCCTCACCATCCTTAATGATAGTAGTGTCAGGGGAGTGCAACACAGCCGTGTTAGACAGCCCCAACATCGACGTCAGGGGGAACAGACCAAAGCTTCACCAAATCCTCCGGAAAGGGATAACGCTTATCCCAACTAGAAGGAACTCCAACAAGGCGCGTGGGTTGTTCCCATTCCTTAAGGACAACCCTCACAAAGTGTTGTTGCCTGGGAAACACCAAACGCGGCTCACCTTTTGGCGGGGGACCGCCTCGGGCGGATCCAAAGCCAAAATTTCAAACATTTGAGCCAAAATGGAAGGAGTGTCAAGAAACACCCCCGCAGCCTGATTGCCAGCGGTACCAGCCAATTGCTCTGCAGGTCTGGAGGCTCGTCCGACTCCTCAAGGAGTTCCCCCTCCTCAGCAGGGGGACAATCGGACCAATCCAATACTTCAAACACCTCATCCTCCAGAACAGGCGATGCCAGAGAAAGGTGCTTCCGCTTAGCCGTAGCCTTCTGAGCCACCGCGGCGGAAACTATATTCTCGAGGTTGGCCAATCGAGCACACACCTCGGATTGCGAATCCCCACTTTTGACAACGTCACACGGGGTCCGGAATAGGTGGGGGGTAGGAGATGACGGACGTTGCGAGGAGCCAGAAGCCGGATTGCCGCGCAATACTCTGCTGTGCACATGGAATACATATTATGACATTATCGCCTGGGAGCGGAGCCCCACAACCCCCACACAGCCTGGATAGAGCCATTTCCAGTAATGTCGGAAGCCTCCATATGGTGAAATTATGGCATTCGCAATAACCCAGGGATTTAAGCATTAAGCAACCCGGGATGCCCCTTTCATAATTAAAGTCCCGGGAGTGGGAGGATTTTTAAGCCTAGGAGAATCCCAAATTTGGAAAATAAGACTAGCCAGTATATATATAATAAAATATATATATATATATATATATATATATATATATACACACACAAGCAAGAGAAATATATACAACCCATGAAAAAAATATACATATATACATATATAATTAATATGTGCCTCCAGGAGGGGGAAGCCATACCAAAGTGACAGACTTCCAGATAGACCATATCCCCCAAATAAGCAATTACGCTAACCTGTAGTAGAGTGCCCTCTGTGGGCTCCAGCAGACCCCAGTCGCAGACGGCCCAAGCACGCACCTCTTCCAGACGCTCCACACGGAGCGATGAGACGAAGGGCAGGCCGGCAAAGCGCACGAAATGCTCCGGCCCCGCCCCCCCGTTAACGTAAGCACTGCGCGGGCCGCGACGGAGCGCGGCCCCGCCCCCGCCCCCTAGACAACGAGCATTGCGGCCGTACTACGAGCGAGGCGGGTGCCAGACACAGGCACCCCGCCCAGCCAACACAGCCCCAGCACAAAAAAACGCAGCCCGCCCCTAGACAACGAGCATAGCGGACACATGGCTACTCCATACAAGAGCGTGTCCTCCCCTGCTCAGTGGACTGCCACACACAGCTACTACAGTACTAAGCAGTTTCACAGAAAAACATACCATACATCCTGGCCAGCATAATATTAAAAAATACCCCTAAAAGCCAACCCCCCCCCCCCCCCCACACTAAGGGAGAAGGGACCAGGCGAGGGAAGGCAGGCTAAAAGGGGGGACCGGGGCGGGGCATCCCAAATCCAGATCATCAGCCGGATAACCGCGTTGCCCCACGCGTGGGGACGAGCAGAGGAGATAAGCTCCTAGGCACCATGAGGTGCCATCTACCATTGCCCAGCCAGCAGCCTAGGCTGGGAGGCTTCCGTTATCTATCTAGGCATACAAACAATTGACTGGGCAGAAATAGACCAAGAGGGGGGTGCCGGGGTTTGACCCCGGCTACCTGCAAGCAGGAGACTTCTTTCTTCTGTCTTGTCGCATCTTGCAGAGAGAAAACACTGGGTGTTAAGTGGGAGGTCCCAGGTATATGTAGGCCAGGAGGGGCTCGTTTTCAAGACTTCTCTCTGCAACGTCGCCACCTGCCGGTGGAGTAACCCGATCGTAAGAATTACAAGGGGAAGCGGGGTGAGTGACACACTGAGAATATACCATTCTGTGATTACTCACCTGTAGAATTGGTATTATATGTATACAGAACGTCCTGTTCCAGAATATTCCTTACTCTTGAGTAATACATCCACAAGATGGCGCTGGACTGCAGAAAACAGCTTGTGGTTCCTCCCGACCCTATATAAGCCAGGGACCTCCCACAAATTCCCCAGTATTGACAAGCAGTTAACAAGAAACTGGGAGAACTATAATAACCATAATTCAAAATGAACATATGAACAATCACCATACAGAGGTAACTAAGAATAATGATAAGAGTGGGATGGAACAGGACGTGCTGTATACATATAATACCAATTCTACAGGTGAGTAATCACAGAATTGTATTATTCCAAGTACACAGCACGTCCTGTTCCAGAATATTCCTTACTCCTGGGACATCCAATAGCAGTGTCCGTAAGGTAGGGTGGGATCCCCAAAAGGCAAAAGTGAGCAGTTTAAACCACTGCCGCCTGCAGAACTTTGCGACCAAAAGCAACATCAGCTGAGGCCCTAACATCAACCTTGTAAAACTTAGAAAAAGTGTGAACAGAAGACCAAGTAGCGGCATTGCAAACTTGTTCAACAGAAGCCTGGTGCTGAAAAGCCCAAGAGGCACCAATAGCACGAGTAGAATGTGCAGTAAGGCAGAGGGGAGACTCCTTCCCCTTAGCAGAATAGGCTTGTATCACAGCCTGACGGATCCACTAGCTTTGAGCGGACTTAGCTGGAGCCAGACCCTTCTTAGGACCAGACGGGAGCACGAAAAGAGCATCAGTCTTCCTGAAGGATTCAGTAGCCACCACAAATAGAACTTCAGGGTGTAAAACCCGCTCCTTAGAGTTACTAGGATTAGGGTACAGAGAAGGCAGAACAATATCCTGATTGAGATGAAAGGCAGACAACCTTAGGCAGAAAGTCTGGCTTAAACCGAAACACCACCTTGTCCTGGTGTCTTTCAAAGTAAGGGGGTGTAAAATTCCTCAGTATTAAAAAGCAGTAAGGAGAACCAGGAGAAGCCAATGATAAAGAACATTAACAAGGATAACAATCACCATATAGAGGATCCAAGATAAAGCAAACAGGGTGGGGTGTAGCAGGACGTGCTGCATACTTATAATACCAATTCTACAAGGTGAGAAAACACAGAATTGTATTATTCTAAGTATGCAGCACGCCCTGCTCCAGATAATGATTCATAACAGTTGGGACATCCAATAGCAGTGTCCGTACATAGGGTGGGATCCCCAAAAGCAACAACGCGCAGTTCAAACCACTGCCGCTTGCAGAACTTTGCAGCCAAAAACAGCATCAGCTGAGGCCCGAACATCAACCTTGTAAAACTTGGAAAAAGTATGAACAGAAGACCAAGCAGCAGCCTTACAAACTTGTTCAACAGAAGCCTGGTGCTGGAAGGCCCAGGAGGCCCCAACAGCACGTGTAGAATGAGCAGTAACACGGAAAGGAGGATCCTTTCCCTTAGCAGAATAGGCCCTAAAAATAGCCTGACAAATCCATTTGCTAATAGTAGACTTAGCAGGAGCCAGACCCTTCTTGGGATCCGAAGGAACCACAAACAAGGCATCAGTCTTTATAAAAGGGCAGTAGCCACCAAGTAGAACTTCAAATTCCTGACCACATGCAGGGAAAGTAAGGCCCTCTCCTTGGAATTACCAGGATTAGGGCACAAGGAAGGAAGCACAATATCCTGATTGAGATGGAAGGCAGAGACAACCTTAGGCAAGAAATCAGGTTTAAAGCGGAAAACCACCTGGTCCTGGTGTCTCTCAAAGTAGGGGGCTTGCCTACTCCGCCAACTCTGAAACACGCCTGACCGAGGTGATGGCCACCAAAAAGGCAACCTTAAGAGTAAGAAGAGAGAGCAGCCTCATGCACAGGCTCAAATGGAGGGAACTGAAGGGCAGACAAAAACCAAATTCAAGTCCCAAGCCGGCAACAGAGGTTTGCGAGGGGGACGCACATGAGCAACCCCCTGGAAGAAAGTCCTGACCAGAGGATGTTGAGCGAAAGATCTCTGTAAGAAAACAGCCAAGGCAGAAACATGACCCTTGAGCGTGCTGAGATGAAGTCCCAGATCCAGACCATGCTGAAGGAACTCCAGAATCCTAGGAATGGAAAACACCCGACAGGGAAGGACCCTAGACTCACACCAGTCAATGTAGGTCCGCCAGATCCTATAGTAGATGGTAGAAGAGGACTTCTTCCTAGCCCTGATCAGAGTATTAACCACAGAATCAGAAAGCCCCTCATCCCTTAAGATGGAGGTTTCAGCAGCCAGGCCGTCAAAGCCAGCGTTTGTAAATTGGGATGGCATAGCCGCCATTGAGTGAGAAGATCCGGCACCAGGGGCAGAGGATACTGATCTACTGCCAGCTGAACGATATCTGCGAACCGCACCTGTCTTGGGCAACGAGGGGCCACCAGGATTGCTGGCACCCTTTCCTGAGCCAGCTTGCGCGGGAACCCTGCCCAGCAGAGGGAATGGAGGAAAAAGTTTCAGGAGATGGAACCCCTGCCAGGATAGAGTCAGAGCATCCACTGCAAGGGTCAGGGGATCCTAGGAGAGAGACAAAGACTGGGAGCTTGCGATTGTGGCGGGATGCAAACAGGTCCACTTCCGGAACCCTCCCCCCCCCCCCCCCAACGGTGACAGAGGGATAGGAAGACCTCGCTGTTGAGAGACCATTCCCCCAGGCGAGAAGTCCCTCTGCTCAGAAAATCTGCCTCCAGATTCTCCGACCCCGGAATGTACACCGCTGAAATGCAAGGGACATTGTCCTCCGCCCAGGACAGAATCATGGATACCTCCTTGAAGGCACCGTTGCTCCGAGTCCCTCCCTGATGATTGATGTAAGCAACCGCCGTCTGGTTGTCTGAGCGAACTTGGACCGGCAGACCCCGCAGGTGAGGAGTCAATTGGGCCAGAACCAACCGAACTGCCCTCAGTTCCAGAATGTTGATAGGAGCATGGGCCTCCTGAGGGCCCCACAGCCCCTGGAATTGTAGAGACTTCCAGAAGCCCCCCCAACCTGACAGGCTGGCATCCGTGGTGACCATCTCCTAACAGGGGGCCAGGAAGGATATGCCCCCCAACAGGTTTCTCGAGTCCAGCCACCACAAGACCGGACCGCCGGACCAGAGGAGACAGAACGAAGGCCTGATCCAGAGACAGGGGACTCTTGTCCCAGACTGATAGGAGATGGAGTTGAAGAGGTATCATGTGAAACTGCGCATATGGAACCGCCTCGAAGCAGGACACCATCTGCCCCACAAGCTGCATCCCCTGCCGAATGGAGGGATGAGGGCATGACAGCAGGGAGTAAACCAGAGCTTGCAGAGAGTCCACCTTCTGCTGAGACCCTGGGGGCTGAAGTGAGACCGAAGGGCAGTCCCACAAATTGGTAGTGCTGGTCCGCCAGCGCGAACCTGAGGAATCTCTGATGCCCTGGGAAGACTGGAACATGAAGGTAAGTATCTTTGATGTCTGTGGAGGTCATGAAGTCTCCCGGGCGCAACGAACTGATCGCGGAGCACAGGGTCTCCATGCGAAAGTGCCTGGTCCTGATGAACTTGTTGAGCAGCTTTAAGTCCAGAATGGGTCTGACTGACCCATCCCTTTTGGGAACTGTGAACAGATTGGAATAAAAACCCCGACCTCTTTCCACAGGAGGGACTTGACAGATGACCCTCCAAGCCCAGTAGGTTTTGCACCGCCAGAAACAGCCCATGAGCTGCAGAGGGGTCTAGAGGAATCAGAGACTGGAGAAATCTTGGAGGCGGCAATGCAGCGAACTCTAGCTTGTAGCCGGAGGACACAACCTCCAGAATCCACCTGTCTGAGACCTGTTGTCCCCAAACATGAGCGAAGAGCCGCAGCCGTCCCCCCACCCGGATGGGTGAGGGCGCCCCTTCATGGCTGAGGAGGCTTGGCCACAGATTTGGGCTTGGACCCCCAGGAAGATCCGGAGCGGGCACGACCTCTGCCCCTGCCCCCGAAGTCTCGCCTAGAGCCTGCAAAGGAGACCCCTCTCCCGGGCCTGGCTCCGCGGTAGGAGGGAGCAAAGGCCCGCGAACCCCGAAAGGGCCGCAACTGCTTCTTACGTTGAGGCAACTTACCCCCCTTGGCAAACAGGTCCAAACGATCACCAAATAAGCGCAGTCCCTTAAAGGGGAGTCCCGTGAGGGCCTTCTTAGCAGCGTTATCAGCTGCCCACTGGCACAGCCAAACAGAGTGGCGTATGGCAACCACCAATGCAGAGGTCCTACTACACATCCTAATGGTGTCATCTAAGGCAGAAAGGACATATGCAATGAACATTTCACACTGTGACAAGGCCCTGAGTTCGGCACTAGCAGTATCATCAGGAGCACCTTCCAACAGACCCTTGAGGAGAGACCTGATAGCAACAGCAGTAATAGCAGAAGCACAGACAGGGTGCAAGGCAGAACCCACACAGGCAAAGGCATGTGAAGCCAGCTGATCAATGCGCCGGTCCTCACTATCCTTAACCCTTTCAGTGCCAACCACGTAACACCTACATGCTCGCATGCCCGTGCCTTAAGTGCCAAGCACGTAGGTGTTACGTGCTTGACTTTACCCCCCTGCTAGTTAAAAAAAAAATAGAAATACTCACCTGACCCCTCGTTGGATCCGGCAGGGTCTCCTCTTCAATTTGGTGCCATTCGATTCCCCGTGGGGGGTAGGATGGCTCCAGGAGAGCCCCCGGAATAGCCCCCTCCCCCGCTTCGGCAGCAGCTGCTGCTAACTGTAAAATAAAAAAAATGAAAAATGACATTTACTTACCTGTGGCCGCGCTGCCTCCCGACGGGTGTCCTCTTCACTGGGGGGGGGCCTCCGATCAGCCCCCCCCCCCCCCCCCCAGCCTCTTCCGTGGCGGAGAGGGCAGAAATTGCCCCCCCCCCACTTCCTGGGGGAGGGGCCAGGTGACATCATTGTGATGTCACCAGCAGCCGCCTCTTAAGTCCAGCACCCGAGACAGAGAATCGGTCTGCTCGGGTGCCTGGAGGAGAGAGGCGGGGAGGAGGAGAGGGCTGAGATCGCCCCCCCCCCCCCTCAGGCTCTCTCTTCCAAACACCCGAGCAGACCGTCATCGCAGATCGCCGGGGGACAGAGGATCGGAGGTGAGTAAAGTAAAAAAAAAAAACAAGGGTTTTTAACCCTTAAAATTCCAAAACAAAATGGGGTCCCCCCCTGAGAGCAGGGGCCAGATTGATCAGCGTGGGACACCGGGATGGATGGGAGGTAAGTATTAAAAAGTAAAAAAAAATATAAAAAATTCTGCTTGTTTCTGTGTGTTTGTTTACACTTAAACCCTTGTGAACTGGTAAGGGGTCCATGAGACTGTTCGTGCTGTTCGGGGCATGTTGCTTTTTGAGATTTTACTTGCTTTTTCTTGTTTGCATATATTTATTTTTTTTATTTTTTTTAGGAAAATGTCGCTTGATTCTTCTTTTTAAGGGAAACTTTGTGCAACCAAAGAATACATTGAGGGATTACTTCCAGAAAACTAAGCCCACGTAAACAAGCTTGGTACGCCTAGAAAGCTTGAGGTGTGTACTTCCAGAGAATATATAGTTTGTGGGGGGTATTTTAAATGTAAATGGTTGTTTTTCTGGAAAAACTGCAAGGTGCGCATAGCATAGTTGTATTTTATCTGAAAATCTCCTAAAGCGCTGTTTCAGTTTGGGGGAGTCTCCTGGGCAGGAAAGGGTGTCTACCAATACATATGTGGTACCGCTGTGACTGGGAGAAATTGGGGTTTCGCACGCAATAAAATGTTATTGACAAACTATTATTACAAAAAAACACTACAAAATGCAAAAAAGATTTTTTACATTTTTTTGGCACATATTTCACCAAAAACGTATTGAGAATACACTAAAAAAAGGCCAAACAAGAGATTTCATGTTGAAGCCCAGGCTCTCTTGAAAAAAACAATATATCATTTTCCTGGGAAATCCTTTCAAAAATCACAGTTGAACATGTGTAGCGCAAAATAGTGAAACATGGTCTGGCAACAGAGGGTGACAAAAATACCATTTTGTGAGTACTCACCTGAAAAATGGATATTGTTGGTGTGCCACACACCCGGCTTCACTTCTTGAATATTCATCCATTATTGGGTTAATCCACCGCAGGTGACGTAGTGCAGAGAGGAAGTCTTGTAACGAGCCCCCTTCCGGCCTATATATACCTGGTACCTCCCCTCAATCACCAGTATATTTAAAAAGCAGAAAGACAAGGTACCAGTATTCCACCGATAACCTCCAAAATCAATTTTGATATAAATAAAAAAGGGCTTCACCATATAAATGCTTCGGTAATACCAAAAAGGGCGGGTGTGAAGCGGGGTGTGTGGCACACCAACAATATCCATTTTTCAGGTGAGTACTCACAAAATGGTATTATTCTTGGTGTGCCACACACCCCGCTTCACTTCTTGAATATTCATCCATTATTGGGACATCCAAAAGCAGTGTCCACAAGGGAAGGGCATCTCAAGGCCAGGTGAAGCATAACTTAAATGACTGCAGTCTGCAGAACTTTGCGGCCAAAAACAGTATCCGCTGAGGCCCGCACATCGACTTTGTAAAACTTAGAAAAAGTGTGAACAGAAGACCAGGTGGCGGCCTTACAAACCTGTTCAACAGAAGCTTGGTGCTGAAATGCCCAAGACGCCCCAACAGCGCGAGTGGAATGAGCAGTAATACGAAAAGGGGGAACTCTTCCCTTAGCAGAGTAGGCCGCAGTAACGGCCTGACGTATCCACTTGCTAATGGCAGATTTGGCTGGTGCCAAACCCTTCTTAGGCCCATGGGGCACAACAAAAAAGGAATCCGTCCTACGGAAAGGAGACGTGATAATCAAGTAGTACTTAATACAGCGTACTACATCCAAACAATGCAAAACCCTCTCTTTGTCATTCTTAGGATTAGGACACAAGGAGGGAAGAACAATATCTTGGTTCAAATGAAAAGCAGAAACAACCTTAGGAAGAAAGTCTGGCTTGAACCGAAAGACCACTTTATCCTGATGCCTCTCGAAGTAAGGCGCCTGGATAGTTAAGGCCGCCAATTCTGAGACACGCCGGACAGAAGTGATCGCTACCAAGAAGACAATCTTCTGAGTCAGGGTAGACAAAGCAATATCTTGCAAAGGCTCAAAAGGAGGAGCCTGAAGAGCCGAAAGAACCAAATTCAAATCCCAAACAGGGAGTAATGGTTTCCTGGGAGGCCGCACATGCGTAACCCCCTGGAAAAAAGTTTTAACTAAAGGTTTAAGGGCAACACGCTTCTGAAAAAAGAGAGATAAGGCAGAGACCTGCCCTTTCAACGTACTTAGCTGGAGACCAGAGTCCAGCCCTGATTGTAAAAACTCCAGAATCCTGGGGACCGAAAGGACCCTACAAGGAAAAGATCTTATTTCACACCAAGTGATATAGGCTTTCCAAGTCCTATAGTAGGTGATGGAAGAAGACTGGGGAAGATTGGGGTAACACAATTGACCCTGAGTGAGCAGATCGGCCGAAGAGACAGAACGAACTGGTCCACTGCCAGCCAAACGATGTCTGCGAACCTTATTCGTCTTGGCCACTTTGGGGCCATGAGAATGGCGTACACCCTTTCCAGCAAGGGCAACGGAGGAAACAGGTATAGAAATCCCAGAGCTCCTCAGTTCAGGGACCTGACGTCCACTGTCAGAGCCAGAGGATCCCGGGAGAGTGACACGAAGCTCGGGAGCCTGTGATAGTGATGAGGGGCCAACAGGTCCACCTCCGGAGTCTCCCATTGGAGACACAATAAGTGAACCACCCGAGGATGGAGAGCTTATTCTTCCAGACGGGGAGAGCACTTGCTCAACCGGTCCGCTACCTGTTCCATCACCTCTGGAATGTAAACCGCCGAGAGACAGGGAACATGGAACACTTCCCATGTCCGGATCAGGGACATTTCTCTGAGAGTATTCAGACTGCGCGTCCTTCTCTGAAGACCGACGTAAGCAACCGCTGATCGATTGTCTGAACACATCTGGACCCGAAGGCCCAGAACGTACTGAGTCAGGAGAGCAAACACCTGACAAAGGGTTCTCGGACTCAGAATACTGATGGGTAAGTGGGGCCTCCACTGCCCCTGAAACCGCAGCTCCTTCCAGAATCTGTCCCATCCCGACAGACTGGTGTCCGTGGTGACACCTTTCCAAGGGGGGGTCAGGAAAGACCTGCCCTATACAAGATTGGTCGAGACCAATCACCACAGGAGGGACTGCCGTACACGGGAGGACAACTGGAAGGACTGATCCAACAACAGAGGTTGCTGGTCCCAACACGCTAGCAGAAATAGCTGAAGCGTTCTTGTGTGAATTTGGGCAAAAGAAAGACACACTCCGTCTTGATGAGAGTTCAGGCCGGGATGAACCGACCCCTGAATGGACCGTGAGGGAGGGTGAGACTCGAATTCCAGGATGTGACCTGGCGACACTACCTCCTGGATCCATCTGCCTAGAACCACATGGTTCCAATTGTAGAAGTGTCGCAATAGTCCCCCCACCCGCACGGGTGAGGGCAGCCCCTCATTGCTGAGTGAGCTTATCAGCAGGTTTGGGCTTGGTGCCCCAGGACTGAGTGGGCCGGCCACGGCCCCTCCCCCGAGTCCAACCTGCGCCACTGGTAGCGGGAAAGGACGTACCTTTGCCCGCTCTGAACCTTTGAAAGGAAGGCCTACCGGAACTTGTCCCCCTGAAGGGACCACGAGGCCTTTTGCGTTGTGGCATCTTACCACCTTTTGCGACTGAATCAATTTTCTCCCCAAACAGACGCAACCCCAAAAAGGGGAGAGCTGTGAGTACCTTTCTGGAAGCCGTGTCTGCTGACCACTGACGTAGCCATACTGACCTGCGAATAGCCACCAGCATAGCTGCCGCCTTGCTACTCATAGTCAGCGCATCGTCCTGAGCGGCCAGGACATAAGCCACAAAAGATTCACACTGCTTAAGTGCAGTGAACTGTGTGCAAGCGGGATCAAGATCCTCATATAGCCCCTGAATTAGGGACTTAATTGCCAATAGAAGAAGGGCTGAAGCACATACCGGGCGCAATGCTGACCCGGAATAGATAAAACCATGTCGAGCGTACTGGTCAATCCTACGATCTTCCCCATCTTTGGGGACAGTGGTCTCAGCAGATTGTACCATAGCCGAGCTGGAGAGTCCTAGTACAGGGGTATCGACGTCCGGAGGGACAGACCAAAGCTTCACCAAATCTGGTGGAAAAGGATAACGCTTTTCCCAACTGGAAGGAATTCCAGATAACCGTGTGGGATGTTCCCATTCCTTAAGAACCACCCTCTCAAAGTGGTGCTGTCTGGGAAAAACCAAACTCGGCTGAGGCTCTTTAAACAACTGACCCTTTGGCGGGGCGGCCGCCTCAGGCGTATCTAAACTCAAAATCTTAAACATTTGAGCCAGAATGGAGGGGGTGTCAAAGACAATCCCCTCTGACCAATCGCCGATCTCATCAGCCACACGCTGACCTGTCGGCTCATCTGACTCCGACGGGAGTTCATCCTCGTCAGGGGATCCACCGGACCATTCCACAGGTTCACAAAACTGGTCCTGTGGAGCCGAAGGTACCGGAGTCAGGTGCCTTCGTTTTGCAGCGGCCTTCAACGCTGCTTTAACGGGCATCATTTTCCGGGGGCAGGGCTGTGCTGCCGCCTCGGAATGCGAATCCCCACTTTTGAGAGTGTCATGCGGGGTCCGGAATAGGGAGGGAGAGGTAGGAGATGATGAAGGATGCGATGGCCCCGCAGCCGAAGCAACGGACTGGTGCGCAATAGTCTGTTTTGCACAAGGGATGCAAATAAAGATATCATCAGCTGGGAGTGGAACCCCACAACCTACGCACCCCCCCAAACGGCACAGCAGAACCGTTTCCGGAATCTACGGAAGCCTCCATATGGTGATTTATGGTATTCGCAATAATGGGACTTTTAAGGCATAAGCCAACCCGGGATGCCCCCTTTATTTAGTAATGTCCCGGAAGGGAGGATTTTTATATAAATTTTTTTTTTTTTTAAGTTTAGGTCCCCTTTAATAGAAACTATATATATATATTTATATATAGTCTATGTATATAAACATTCAAAGCAATCCCAATAATTAGCCAGGCACATAGAGCCGGAGGGCCACATAAGCAGGGATCCCAGGATCTGCAAGGCAAAGAAACAGCCATCAGATCCTTCACATGTGTATAACATATAAGTATGGCACCAAGTGCCCTTAAATGACGCCCCCTTAACAACAGTGACTGCTCACTGTATTGTTTAAAAAGTATTCCCCATTTAACGGCCCCAACGGGAGGGGCCGCTTACCTGGACAGCAATCAGCCGGTAACCTGCAGCCAGCAGTCATGAGCAGACATGAAGACAAAGTGCGGCCGTGCGCCCACGTGACTTCCTGTGTTTTGAAGGAAGCAAGGACGCTGGGCCCGCCGCATGACGTCGGCGCCGCGCCCCTGGCGCAGCGTCAGCGGGACCCGCCCCCCCTACGCCGATCAGCTGGAACACTTACAGCTGGGCCGCAGCACGTGCACCCAGGCGGCGGAGGGGGGGAGGGAAAAAACTGCATGGTGCTGTATAATGCTAAATGAATGCCAGGCGAGGAGAGGGGAGAGGGGGGGAGGGGGGAGGGGGTAGGGGGCCACAAAGCAACAAACTGCCAGAGAAGTGGCCAGCCTCTACCCAGCGCAGCCTGCCCTTAAAGCAGACCCAAAATATACACATGCCACAGTGAATGTATAAACATGACATATATGTTAACATGCAGTGATATAAGTGAAACACACATACCATAGTGAAGGGACCGTAACGGGAGAGTAAGGGGCTACGGGGACCCTCGGGACAGGGGCATCCCATTTCCGGATCACCATGCCGGTTAGCCGCATTGCCCCACGCATGAGGTCGAGCGGTAGGAGATAAGCTCCTAGGCACTTAAAGTGCCATCTACCATTTGCCCGGTGAGCAGCCAAGGCTGGGAGGCTTCCATTTCACCATAAAGGTATACAAACTCAAACCAGGCAGAAATAGACCGAAAGGGGGGTGGCGGGGTAAGAATACCCCGGCCTACCTGTAAGCAGGAGACTTCCATCTTCTGACTTGTCAGCAAGCAGAGAGAAAAAATACTGGTGATTGAGGGGAGGTACCAGGTATATATAGGCCGGAAGGGGGCTCGTTACAAGACTTCCTCTCTGCACTACGTCACCTGCGGTGGATAACCCAATAATGGATGAATATTCAAGAAGTGAAGCGGGGTGTGTGGCACACCAAGAATAGCTGCAGGTAGGCTGGCACTTAAAGGGTTAAGAGTAGTGGAATCAGGTGAATGGACCACAAAAGTGTTGGACAACCCCAATACTGGAGCATCAACCTCTGGAGGGATTGACCAACATTTAACCACATCAGCGGGAAAAGAGTACCCTTTATCCCAGCCCTTGGGGATTCCCGGGAGCCGGCCGGGACGCTCCCATACTTATGAGAACAAAATTATTGAAATGGGCCTGTTCTGGAAATTCCAGACGTGGTTTAGCAGTACTGAAAAGTCCCCTGTAACTTGGGAGCCACAACAGAAAGGGAGATAGAAAGCACATCAAAAATCTGAGTTAACATTCTATTGGTATCATCAACATCCCAATGATCAGTGCCATAGTCAGCACCACTGAAATGCTGATCATCAGACAACTCTGAGACAGAGAACAATTCCCCCTCCTCAAGTGGGGTATAGTCAGACAAATCAAAAAAAGTCTCCATCTCCATAGGAAAGGCAGACGCTCCCGGCGCCACATGCCGCATTTTAGCTGGGGCCTTACGGGCCGCAGAGCTAGCGATCAGCCTCTCAATGTTAGCCAACCTGGAAGACACGTCAGGCTGAGACTTCCCACTAGTATTAAGCTCACTGGGAGTCATAATCAGGCGAGGGGGGGTGGGTGAGGGCATAGTGGGCGCAGGCCCAGTCACAGATAGCCCAGAATGCAGCGCAAGTGCCTGCTGGGCGCAGGGTACACAGACCCGCACATCATCACTCACAGGGGATGCCCCACACTCTACACACAGCCAGGCTTGTCCCGAGCAGAATATCTTGTGAAGCCTCCATATGGTGATTAAGGAGGCACAACTGGCCAATAGGAATTACGCTGTATAAGCAACCCGGGATACCCCAAATGCCCGCAAGGGGAGGATTTAACAATTTTGGGCTCTAATAAAGTTATAGGAAACTAAGAGGGGCCAGGACCGGGAGAAACCTCTATAATACAGTGTTCTCCCATCTGAAAGACCTAATAAAAGAGCACCCATAAGCACACAACAGTGATAAAAGGATAGCAAACAAAGCCCGCAAGGGCACTCACAGACCACGTTAGGGGACCAGCAGACACTCCAGGAGGAAGGCAAGATGGCGCTGGAGGGACCTCGAGGGGCGGCCGCATGAGGAGACGACGCGGAACGCGCCCCCGATAGGCCACGCCCCCTCCACAGAGCGCGCAATTGGCCTGCAGCAGCAGCGAATAGGAAGGCCGGGAAAATTGATGATAAAAAAAATGATGCCGCCACTGACCGCGGATGCCACAGGGCACGTGTGTCAGCGGCGGCAAATTCAAATGAAGACAGGGCGCGGAGCCCTGAAAGGGATGCATAGTAAAAAACAGCAAAAATCGATAAACATGCACCCCCCCCCCCCCCCCCCCCCCCCCAAAAGAACAAGGAGAGAGAGGGGAGATAATGGAAGACCCTTAAGGGGTCCCACTAAAGACCAGGGCATGGGAGGGCAAAGGCGGACAGGGCATCCCAACTCCGGTTCACCATAACCTGCACCGCCTACCCTTTGGTGGGGGATTGCGGCCGGAGCCAAGCTCCGTAACAGAGCACCAGTGGTAGGTGCCGCCTACCATCACCTGTTCAGCGCAGCCAAAGCTGGGAGGCATAAGAAAAAGGTGGAACGGGTGGAAAAAGTCCTACAGGGCCAAGGGCTGCTAAGCCCGGCTCACCTGCAAGAAGAGAAGCCATCTTCTGACCTTCGCAGCCGACTGCAGAGAAGGAAATGGTGAATTTGTGGGAGGTCCCGGGTAAATATGGGACCGGGAGGGGCCTCTTTTTGCCATCTCTGCAGTCAAGCGCCCTCTGGCGGAGGTAATCCCAACTGTTATGAATCATTATCTGGAGCAGGACGTGCTGCATACTTAGAATAAACACTTACATTCCGTCGATCCCCTGCAGCCTTGGTAGTTGCCGCTGCCTGTCTCCTCCTTCATCTGGTTCCGACCCCTGGGTAGGGCATGGCCTGTGACGCTGACAGGCATCACAGGCCACGCCCACCCAGAAGCTGGAACCAGCTTGTTGTGAACTTACGGCTGACTGCCACTTCCATGGCCGCAGCTCCCTTCGGCCTCCTGGAGAGGCGGTGGGTGGGGAGAGGCGGTGGGTGGGGAGAGGCGGTGGGAGGGGAGAGGCGGTGGGAGGGGAGAGGCGGTGGGATATCGCCCGGGGTGGGCGTGGCCTGTGTCTCCTACCAGCGTGACGGTTGGGGGTAGACGTGGCCTATGACCCACGCTAGCATCATTGGACGCTGGCAGGAGTAATAGGCCATGCCCCCCCGGCGGGAATCGGCCCGCTCTGAACCTTCGGCAGGAACGCCAGGGAGTACAAGGTACGTTTTTTTTTTTTTTTGGGGGGGGGGGATGCCTGATGGGGGAAGCCTGCACATGGGGGAAGCCTGCACACTGCCTGTAATGTGGGATATTGCTCACTGGCTGAAATTGGGATACTGTTTACTGCCTGTAATGTGGGATGCCCCTTCTTGCCTTTAATGTGGAATACTGCTTACTGCCTGTAATGTGGGGTCTGTAATGGTGTGATCGGGGGGAATTCTGCACAGTGTCTAAAATGGGGTGATTGGTAGGGGATATTTTAGCACATCATTTGGTTCAGAATATTTTTTCCAACTTTTCTCTTCCAAATCCAGGGTGTATCTTATAAAGCGAAAAATACGGTAATTTGTTAAAAATGGGAGTTGGTCTGCTTTAAAATATTTATGCTATTCAATTTTCTTGACCGCGTGCAGATTCTTCACCAACTTCTGCTTTTTGACATTGGTTAATGCTGCCTCAAAGGACAGGCCATTGGAGATAAATTGCCCTACTCTATAAAAGTTGAATGGCGTATTAAAAAAAATACAATTCTGTGAAATACTCACCTGTAGAATTGGTATTATACGCATACAGCACGTCCTGCTCCATCTATAATACTTACACATGGGTAATCCTCCGCCTCAGGGCGCTGTTCACTGCAGACATGCAAAAACAGGCTCCTCCCGGCCCTACATATACCGAGGGACCTCCCACAAATCCCCAGCATTGAAAAGCAGTGAGAAGGAGAAGCCGGGAGAAACCAACCACCCAGAAACTGGCAATAACAACAATGATAATCACCATACAGGGGATCCAGAACAAAGTGAAAACCAGAGTGGGTTGGAGCAGAACGTGCTGTATGCGTATAATACCAATTCTACAGGTGAGTATTTCACAGAATTGTATTAGTCTAAGAATACAGCACGTACTGCTCCATCTATAATACTTACACATGGGACATCCAATAGCAGTGTCCGTAAGGTAGGGTGGGATCCCCAACAGAAAAGGCAACAGCAAGCAGTTTATACCACTGCCGCCTGCAAAACCTTGCGGCCAAACACAGCATCAGCTGAGGCCCTAACATCAACCTTGTAAAACTTTGTAAAGGTATGAACAGAAGACCAAGTAGCGGCCTTGCAAACTTGTTCAACAGAGGCCTGGTGCTGGAAAGCCCAAGAAGCCCCAACAGCCCGAGTAGAATGAGCAGTAAGACGGAAGGGGGGAGTCTTCCCCTTAGTAGAATAGGCCTGAACCACAGCCTGACGAATCCATTTACTGATGGTAGACTTGGCAGGAGCCAAACCCTTCCTAGGCCCGTGAGGCACAACGAAGAGAGCATCAGTCTTCCTGAAAGCCTTAGTGATGACTAGGTAATACTTGACACACCTAACCACATCCAAGGAATGCAAAACCCTCTCCTTGGGGTTACTAGGATTAGGGCACAAAGAAGGAAGTACAATATCTTGATTCAAATGAAATGCAGACACCACTTTAGGCAGAAAGTCTGTCTTGAAGCGGAACACCACCTTATCCTGGTGTCTCTCATAGTAGGGAGGCTGAATAGATAAGGCAGCCAACTCACACGCCTAACAGAAGTGATAGCTACCAGAAAAACGACCTTGAGAACAGCGAGAGCAGCCTCCTGAATAGGCTCAAACGGAGCACCCTGCAGAGCCGATTAAAACCAAGTGTAAATCCCAAACAGGTACCATAGGTTTTCGAGGGGGACGCACGTGAGTGACCCCCTGAAAGAAGGTCTTGATCAGGGATGCTGGGCAAAGGTCTTCTGAAAGAAGATAGACAGGGCCGAAACCTGACCCTTCAGAGTACTAAGCTTAAGACCTAAGTCTAGACCATGTTGTAAAAACTCAGCACCCTAGAGACTAAGATTCCCGGCAGGGAAGGGACCTGGACTCACACCAGTCAATGTAAGAACGCCAAACTCTGTAGTAGATAGCAGAAGAAGTCTTCTTCCTGGCTTGCACCATAGTAGCCACTACAGACGCAGACAAACCCTTCTCCATCAAGATGGAGGTTTCAAAAGCCAAGTCAAAGACAGAGTTAGTAAATTGGGATGGCGTAGAGACCAGAGTTAGAAGACCTGGCAACCTTGGCAGATCGTACTGATCTACTGCCATTTGAACCACGTCCGCGAACCACACTCTTCTTGGCCACCAGAATCGCAGAGTACCCTTCCAGAGCAATCTTGCGCAGAACTCATGCCCAGAAGGGGAATTGGTGGAAACACATACAGGAGCCGAAACTCCCTCCAAGACATGGACAGGGCATCCGTGGCCAGAGCCAGAGGATCCTGAGACAGGGATACAAAGCTCGGGAGCTTGTGATTGTGACGGACGCAAACAGATCCACATCTGGCACATCCCAACGGTGACACAGGGACTGGAATACCCTGTTGCAGAGGGACCACTACCCCTGTCGGGATGACCCCCTGCTCAGAGCATCTGCCAGCAGGTTCTCTACGCCCCCGGAATGTAGACAGCTGAGATGCATTGGACATTGGCCTCCGCCCATGTTAGAATCAGAGATACTTCCTGGAGAGCCCCCTTGCTCCGGGTCCCTCCCTGATGGTTGATGTAGGCAACCGCGGTTCTGTTGTCTGAGCGTACCTGAACCGCCAGACCCCTCAGGTGATGGGTCAATTGTTCCAGCACCAATCTGACCGCCCTGAGTTCCAAGACATTGATGGGTAGATGGCCTCCTGAGGACCCCACCTCCCCTGGAAGCGCAGGGACTTCCAGAATCCCCCCAACCCGACAGACTGGCATCCGTTGTGACCGTCTCCCAGGAGGGGGCCAGGAAGGATCTGCCCCTTGTCAAATTCCTGTGGTCCAGCCACCACGCAAGGGATTGTCTGACCGAGGGGGGGAGCACCCAGATCTCGTCCAAGGACGCTGGGTTCTTGTTCCAGACTGACAGAAGGTGAAGCTGCAGAGTTCTCGAATGGAACTGGCAAAGGGCACCGCCTCGAAGCTTGCCACCATCAAGCCCACCAACTGCATTCCCTGCCGGATGGAGGGATGAGGGCTCGAAAGCAGGGACCTCGCCTGCGTTGTCAGAGCTTCCACCTTCTGCTGAGGAAGGAATATCCTTGACTGAACTTTATCCAGAATCATCCCCAGGAACGGGGCCACCGAGGAGGGGGACAGAGAGGACTTGGGATAATTGATCACCCAGCCGAAGGACTCCAGGGTGGACACTACCAACCGAGTGTCCAGCTCTGCCTGCCGCAGAGACCGAGAGGTGATGAGTATATATTGTCCAGGTAGGGCAACACACGTATGCCCCTTAGCCTTAACAGGGACATCACCCCTGCCAGCACCTTGGTGAACACCCTGGGAGATGACGTGAGGCCGAGTGGCAAGGCCACGAATTGGTAATGCTGATCTTTCAGTGCAAATCTGAGAAACCTTTGGTGTCCTGGAAACACCGGGACGTGAAGGTAAGCATCCTTGATGTCCACGGACGTCATAAAGTCCCCTGGGCGCAGCGAGGCGATGGCCGAGTACAAGGTTTCCATACGAAAATGTTTCTGACTTATTTGTTAAGGATTTTTAAATCCAGAATGGGCCTGACTGACCCGTCCTTTTTGGGCACTGTGAAAAGGTTGGAATAGAACCCCATGCCCCCGTCCCTTAAGGGGACCTTGCAAATGACCCCTAGATCCAGAAGGTCCTGCACGGCCAGCAACAAACCTGAGCTGAGGCAGGGTCCTGTGGGATCCGGGACCCAACGAACCGGGTAGGGGGCAGTACAGCAAACTCCATCTTGTAACCGGAGGACACTACCTCCGGTATCCACCGGTCTGAGACGTGGCGTCTCCAAACCTGCTCGAAGTGCTGTAGACGTCCCCCCACCCTGATGGGCGAGGGCGCCCCTTCATGCCTGGGAGGTCTTGGGAGGGGCTTTGGGCTTGGGCCCCCAGGAGGAACCGGGACGGCGTCCTCTGTTCTTGTTCCAAGAATCTGCGCGAGACCCAGCGAAGGACACTCCTCTGCCTTGCTTAGCCCCACGGTAGGGGGTCGATTGGAAACTTGGGCCAAGAAAGGGCCGAGTCTGGCGCTTGCGCTGGGGCAACTTGCCACCCTTGGCGAAGATGTCTAACCTTTCTCCAAACAGGCGCAGTCCCTTAAATGGAAGCCCCGTAAGGGCCTTCTTGGCGGCGTTATCAGCGGCCCACTGGCGCAACCAGACCACCCGGCGTATGGCTACCACCAGAGCAGAAGATCTAGCGCTCAGCTTAATAACTTTATCCTATCGGCATCGGATGATGCTAACAAAAATTTTCACAGGTGGCCAGAGCATTGGCAGCATCAGAGGGTAACTCATCCGCACCTTCTAGAGCATTCCTAACCACAGTCTTGAGCGCCACCGCCGTAATGGCTAAGGCGCAAACCGGGCGGAGCGATGCTCCCCCAAATGCCAAGGCATGACATGCCAGTTGGTCAACACGCCGGTCCTCAGAATCCCGCAGCGTAGTAGTGTCGGGGGAGTGCATAATAGAGGTGTTGGACAGACTTAAAATTGGGGCATCGACCTCGGGTGGCGATGTCCGATGTCCAGCACTTGACCAGGTCAGCAGAGAATGGATATTTCTTATCCACACTTTTAGGAACCCGATGAAGTTTGCTGGGGTGTTCCCATTCTTTCAGCACAAGGCTATTAAAATGGGTTTTGTTCAGGAAATTCCAACCGCGCCCTAGCGGTGTGAAACAGATCACCCCTTTGCCGGGGAGCTGCGGCAGGGGGGAGAGGGACAATACATCAAAGATCTGGGCCAACAGTCTATCAATGTCATCCGAGGACCAATGTTCAGAACCAGACTCCTCCTGTCCCCTGGACTCGTTGTCGTATGACCCTGAGTCAGAGAACAGCTCCCCTTTGTCTGAGGGGGGATGTGCATAAGAAAGCAGTAAATTGTCAGATTCTATAGGAAATATAGTCGATTCAGTATTCAAATGCCGCCTCTTGGCAGTAGCCTTGCGCGCTAAGGAGCCAGCAATCAAGTTTTCAACACTAGCAAGTCTAGTGGCCAAATCAGTATGAGAATCCCCACTGGTATTGGGGGTTAGGCTCAGACTTGGGGGAGTAGGTGAAGTGAGGCGAGGTGCAGGCCCAGCCTCAGAAGAGGCAGGAAGACCGGCTAGCGCCTGCTGTGCACAAGGAACGCAGACCCGTGCATTATCACCGCTGCTAGGTAAGACCCCACAAGCTACACACAGACGGGCTTGTCCCGAAGGAACCCCGTTCACAATATCCTGAGATGCCTTCATATGGTGATTATTAGGTACAATAAGCCAGTAGGGAATGACGCTAGAAAGCAACCCTGGATGCCCCAATGACCCGCAGGGAAGTGGGAGTAATATTTTAAAGGTCAGGACCGGGCGCAACACCGGGCCGGGAGAAGCCACCGAAGTACACGGTCTGAAAGACACAAGAGGAACAAGGATGTCCGAGCCAAGCGAGAAGCAAAAGAAGGGTCGCCCATGAGGGCACTTACAGAACAGCGAGGGGAGGACAGTCTTCACCACGCGCGCGTGAGAAAGAAATGGCGCCAAGCGAACCTCGAAGGGCGGGCAGAGCTGAAGGCGACGTGGAACGCCCCAAACCAGACCACACCCCCCCTCCCCCCCAGAGAGCGCGAAGCTCGAAGGCGAGTAGCCAATCAGAAACAGTAGTTAGTAACGCCTGAATACCAGACCGAGTGAATTACCTCAGAAACTATATATGACAGGATAGAATACAGAAATAAACGCTGTAGCGTCCGCGAACAGAGCCGGCGGCTCTGACACCCGTTAAAACGTTAAGGGCTATAAGCTCACTAGTGTAATAGGGCAAGTTTAGGCCATCGTACACACAACCCCCCCTTCTTTTTCCCCCCAATAAAGGGGGGAACTAAAGAGGAAGGTGACCCAATACATGGGGTTCACCACTATACGGGGCGAGGGGCACTGATGCGGGAGGGGCATCCTCCGAAGGCTCACCCTTAGCCTTGACCGCCTACCCTATGGTGGGGGATTGCAGTGGAGCTTAGCTCCGTAAGCACACACGGTGCTGCCTACCTTCACCCGACCAAGGCAGCCCAGGCTGGGAGGCATATTCTTCACAAGGAGGACAGGTGGAAATAGTCCCACAGGGCCGCGGGCTGTAAAGCCCCGCTCGCCTGCGAGAGCGTGATACTTCATGTCTTCGCAGTCAGCACTGCAGAGAAATCTGGGGATTTGTGGGAGGTCCCTCGGTATATGTAGGGCCGGGAGGAGCCTGTTTTTGCATGTCTGCAGTGAACAGCGCCCTCAGGCGGAGGATTACCCATGTGTAAGTATTATAGATGGAGCAGGACGTGCTGTATGCTTAGAATATTGGTCATTTTTTCTACCTAATGCAATACTAGATTTTGATTTTTTTACTTGATCTCTTTGAATAGGTTAGGTGTTAAGCTAAAATCATTTTACATATCAGGGTAAACCAAGTTAGAAAAGCTTTTGTCCTTGGTTAAAGCGGACTAACACCCATTTTCCGTCCATTGGGGGTGTGTGTTTGTATCACTGCATTAAAGTGGACCGTCACCCATGGGTGATCGGCCCGGGAATCTATAAGATTCCCGGGCCGATCACCCCCCTCACCGCGGGACATCCGAGATCGCGGTGAGGGACCCCCCCCCCCAAAACCCCAAAAGAACTCACCTGATCGGCGGCGGCAGCGGACGCCTCCCGCGCACTCCCTCTAGCCGTGCGCGCGCCCGCACCGGCCAGTTGTGAATGGTCGGGCGCGGGCGCGCGCACTGTCAGAGGGGCGCGCGGGAGGCGGCGGCGGACGCGCTGCCTTGTCCGCCGCTTGTCCGTGGGAGCGTGGTGAGGTGAGTTTGGGGGTTTCTGGGGGGTTTTACACAGCGGGGCACCCCTAATCGGGGTGCCCCCCTGAAGTGGACCAAAACCCAGGATAGTCAAAATCCTGGGTGTTGGTCCACTTTAAGAATGCTGGAGCCCCACCCCTTGCATATTGCAACACACGATACTAGTACCTTATGCTCAAGGCGCACCAAGAATACAGCAGCGTGATTGCCTGCCCGCGCTCACATGGGTTTTCAGTCGCCGTAAAGCCCAACAATTGTGCAGCTGCATCCTCTGCAAGGCTTGAGGAAAAGGGAGGAATATAGGGTTATTTCGGGAGGTAATGTTTGGGGGAGGTGCGCTCCAGGATCCTGCATCCCCCCCCCCCCCTCACTGTCTAAAAGTGGACCGACACCCAGGATTTTCACTATTCTGGGTTTTGGTCCACTTCTGTGGGGCACCCTACTCACTTCACCCCGCTCCTACGCGAGCGCTCGTCCAATCAGAGCACTCAGAGCTGCTGTGGTATGGACGGACAACCACAGCGGCTCTGAGCGCGCTGGAGGCCGCCTCTCGCGCTTCCTTCTAACACGGCCGGCGCGGGTGCGTGCCCTGCTAGAGGGAAGCGCGAGAGGCGGCCGTTGGAATGGGGAGAAGATAAGGTCTTATAGACTCCCGGGTCGATCCGCCATGGGTGTTGGTCCACTTTAAAGCAGTAGTCTCTGCCACTATAAGATAGGCTGGGGGAATCTAGAATGCTAGAGTCCCCCCACCCCCCCCCCCCCCCCCCCCTTCAGCACAACCACCAGAACGCCCATATATTTCCATTTACATGCTATAATTGTCACTGGATGCTTTCAAATGTGATCTAGTCTACCAGCTGCTAATTAAACGTGCACCATTCACTTAACTACAAACCTATAGAACATCTCTCGAAGGTCTTCTTTTGGATTAATCCACGACGCAACTGCATCACAGAAAAATATAAAGTCCTAAAAACAATAAGATGATATTAATGTACTGCACTGGTCAATCTTTATATATAGCAATGAGCTCAATTAAACTGGGTGCAGAAGGATTTCTGCTTGTCCGCAAAACTTGAACATGAGCCAACATGCATCAGAACTCCTACTCAATATTATCAAATACAAAGACACAATCATTCACTTTAACTGGAAATAAGTCACAGAACAGAATGCGAGAGATATGCTATTAGTCTTCATAGCAATAATGTTTACAGTTCATATGATACCTTAGAAAAGTTTAAATATTAATGTCTTATAAAATGAAGTCTACATTTTAAGCAAATACATCTGGCAACTATGTGGCTGGACTCCATCAACCCTTCTACACACAATGTGTTGTGCAGAGGTTTAAGACACAAGTGCTATTTTGCTTTGCAAGACCAGCTCTGAGGGCAAAAATGAACACTGGCCCCCCAATGACCCTGACCAGCTACTTCCGTAATTTAACAAAACAGCACATGCACTGGCAGAGCTTCAAATCTGTCTTGGTTTCGGCACTGGCCTTGTGATAGTGGTTGAGATTGGTGTCGGATTACTAGACAGTACTGTAATAGGTGGCAGCAAAAAAAAAGTCTACCTTTACAATTGCCCTCCTACATAGCTAAAAAAGCTATTCTGAGTACTCACATGTAGAATTGTTTTTGTTCTTGCATGGCATGGCCTGCTTCGGTATTCATAACAGTTGGGTTATTCCGCCACAAGGTGGCGCAGTGGTACTGCAGAAAGCTGTGGCATCTCCCGACCCCCATTAAAAAATGGGATTAACCATAGAGTTCTCAGCGTAGACAAGCAGTGAGACAAGAAGCCGGGAGAGAATAAGGGTTAAAGATGTAAAAAAAACCCCAATTAACTTGGAACAATCACCATAAAGAGGCAACCAAGAATAACGATAAGGGTGGGTCAAAGCAGGCCGTTCCATGCAAGAACAAAAACAATTCTACAGGTGAGTACTCACAGAATTGCTTTTTCTTTATTGCATGGCACGGCCTGCTTCGGTATTCATAACAGTTGGGACATCCAAAAGCAGTGTCCAAAAGTAGGGTGGGATCCCCAATGAGCAACAGCCGGCAGTTCAAGTCACTACCGCCTGAAGCACCCTGCGGCCAAAAGCAGCATCCGCTGAGACCTTGTAAAACTTGCAAAAAGTATGAACAGAAGACCAAGTAGCGGCCTTGCAAACTTGTTCAACAGAAGCTTGGTGCTGAAAAGCCCAAGAGGCACCAATAGCACGAGTAGAATGAGCAGTAATTCTAAAGGGAGATTCCTTCCCATTAGCAGAATAGGCTTGAACCACCCCCTGATGGATCCACTTGCTGATAGTGGATTTAGCCGGAGGCAAACTCTTCCTAGGTCCAGAAGTGAGAACAAAAAGAGCATCAGATTTCCTGAAAGGCTCAGTAGCGACCAAATAAAACTTCAGAGCCCTGATCACATCCAGAGAATGCAGTGTCCGCTCCTTGGAATTAGCAGGATTAGGACACAATGAAGGCAAGACAATGTCCTGATTGAGATGAAAGGTAGACACCACCTTAGGCAAGAAATCCGGCTTAACCCGAAACACCACCTTATCCTGATGCCTCTCAAAATAAGGAGGTTTGATGGAAAGCGCAGTCAGCTCAGAAACTCGCCTTACAGAAGTGATAGCCACCAAAAAGGCTACCTTAAGAGTCAGAATGGGCAAAGCAGCCCTACGGATAGGCTCAAAGGGAGGACAGAGCAGACAACACCAGATTCAAGTCCCAGACTGGTAGCATAGGCTTACGAGGTGGAAGCACATGAGTAACACCCTGGAAAAAAGTTTTAACCAACCGGTGATTGGCAAAGGATCTTTGGAAAAAAATTGCCAGAGCTGAAACATGGGCTTTGAGGGTACTTCGTTGAAGGCCAGAATCCAAACCATGTTGCAAAAATTCCAGAATCCTGGGAATGGAAAAAAACCCAACAGGGAAGAGACTTGGACCAGGCAATGTAAGCATGCCAGACCCTGTAATAGATTAAGGACAAGGACTTCTTCCTAGCCCGAATCATGGTATCCACAACAGAGGCAGGCAACCCCTTCTCTGTCAAGATGGTTTCAGCAGCCAAGCCCTTAAAGCCAGCGTTTGTAAACTGGGATGGCGGAGCTGTCCCTGAGTGAGAAGATTTGGATCCCTGGGCAAGACGTACTGGTCTACTGCCAACTGCACAACTTCTGCGAACCACACCCTTCTTGGCCAACAGGGGGCCACCAGGATGGCTGACACCCCCTCCTGGGCAATCGTGCGCATGACCCTGCCCAGTAGAGGGAACGGAGGGAACACATAGGGAAGCCGAAACTCCGCCCAAGGCATTGCCAGTGCATCCGTGGCTAAGGCCAGAGTCTCCTGTGACAGGGAGACAAACCTGGGAAGTTTGTGATGGGACGCAAATAGGTCCACATCTGGTTGACCCCAGCGGTGGCACAGGGAGAGAAACACCTGGTAGTTGAGGGACCATTCCCCCAGACGAGACATCCCCCTGCTCAGGGAGTCTGCCACCTGGTTCTCCACCCCCGGAATGTATACCAGGTGGGACGGAACCAACCTGATCGCCCTCAGTTCCAGGACATTGATGGGAGCATGGGCCTCCTGGGGGCCCCAACAACCCTGGAACTGTAGGGACTACCAAAAGCCCCCCCCCCCCCCAGCCCGTCAGACTGGCATCCGTGGTGACAGTCTCCCAGCACGGGGCAGGAAGGTCCTGCCCACCTGAAGATTCCTTGAGTCCAGCCACCACGAGGGGGACTGCCTGGCCAGCCAGAGAAAGAGCAAAATCCTGATCCAGGGACACAGGGTCCCGATCCCAAACTGACAGGAGGTGCAACTGAAGAGGTCTCATGTGAAAACGAGCAAAGGGGACCGCCTCGAAGCAGGACACCATCAGGCCCACCAACTGCCTCCCCAGACAGATGGAGGGATGAGGACACAATAGAGCCCGTGCCTGCTTCTGCAGGCCCTCCACCTTCTGCTTAAGTAGGAACACCTTGACCTGAGAGGTATCCAGTGTCATGCCCAGAGAGGACCTCACCAAGGACGGGGACAGTGAAGAATGGAAAAATTGATCACCCAGCCAAAGGACTGAGCCACAATGAGGATGTCGTCCAGGTAAGGAAGGATGCGAATGCCCCGGGTTCGTAGAAGAGCAATCACGCCCGCCAGCATCTTGGTGAACACCCGAGACGCCAAGGTGATACCGAATGGTAAGGCCACAAACTGGTAATGCTGATCCTCCAGCACGAACCTCAAAAATCTCTGATCTGGCCTGGGAAGATAGGCACATGAAGATAAGCAGCCTTGATGTCCATGACGGTGGTCATGAAGTCGCCCGGGCGAAGGGTACTGACAGCAGAGCGTAGCGTCTCCATGCGAAAATGTTTGAATCTGACAAACTTGTTGAGGCCCTTCAAGTCCAGAATGGGCCTCAGAGAGCCGTCCTTTTTGGGGACCGTGAAGAGATTGGAATAGTACCCCTGACCCTGCTCTTGATAGGGCACCTGACAAATGACCCCTGACTCCAGCAGGCATTGAACCGCCGAAAGCAACCCTTGAGCTGACAGGGGGTTTAAAGTGGACCGTCACCCATGGGTGATCGGCCCGGGAATCTATAAGATTCCCGGGCCGATCACCCCCCTCACTGCGGGACATCCGAGATCGGGATGTCCCGCGGTGAGGGACCCCCCCCAAAACCCCAAAAGAACTCACCTGATCCGCTGCCGCCGCCGCCGCCTCCCGCGCGCTCCTCTAGCCGTGCGCGTGCCCACGCCGGCCGTTTGTGGATGGCCGGCGCGGGCGCGCGCACTGTCAGAGGGGCGCGCGGGAGGCGGCGGCGGACGCGCTGCCTTGTCCGCCGCTTGTCCGTGGGAGCGTGGTGAGGTGAGTTTGGGGGTTTCTGGGGGGTTTTAAACAGCGGGGCACCCCTAATCGGGGTGCCCCCCTGAAGTGGACCAAAACCCAGGATAGTCAAAATCCTGGGTGTTGGTCCACTTTAAAGACATCCGGGATCTGATGAATCTTGGGGGCGGCCAGGCTGCAAACTATCTTGTAACTGGAGGACACCACCTCCTGAATCCACCGGTCAGACGTGGAGCCTCCGGACGTGAGCAAAGAGCCGAAGCTGTCCCCCCACCCGGATAGGTGAGGGCGCCCCCTTATGCCTGGGGGGCCTTGGAAGGAGATTTGGGCTTGGAACCCCAGGAGAGACCGGGACGTCCACGGGATCTGCAACGGCCCCAAGAATCTCTGCGGCTACCTGAGTAGAGGGAGCCACGACCTCCTCTAGAAGGAACAAAGGGAGTGGAGGGAGAATGAGGTTCCCTGAAAGGGCTGGGGGCAGCCTGCCATCCTTGGCCAAAACATCAAGACGCTCACCAAAGAGCCGCAGCTCCACAAAGGGGAGCCCAGTGAGAGCCTTCTTAGCAGCAGCATCAGCTGCCCACTGATGTAACCAAACAAAGCAGCGCATAGCCACCAAAAGTGCAGAGGGATACCTCTTATTTAATCCCTTGGGCACAGCGGGCAGCCGGTTAGGACGTTCCCACTCCTTAAACACCATAGAAGTGAAATGGCCTGCTCAGGGAACTCCAGACACGGTTTACCAGGATGAAAAAGCTCACCCTGCTTTCTCTTAACCACCTCAGGGGGAACAATGTGCAAGATTTCAAAAATTTGTGACAGCAGATTGTCAGTGTTCTCAGGGTACCATGATTCCTCCCCGGACGCAGACCCAGGGTCACTAATGTAACCCTCCCTCTAGGGAATAAAGTCCACCAGTGGCATCAAACTCCTCAGTGGAGCGGGAGGGAGTGGAAGTCAGGTGCCGCTTCTTGCCAGAAGTCTTCCCAGGAATAGGCCCGGCAAGATGCTTCATAATGTTGGCCACATGAAGTGCCAGATCAGATTGTGACCCCCTGCTAGCATCCCCCTCACTGGGAGCTAATTGCAGCGGGGGGGGGGGGGCCTGAAAGACATAAGTAAAAACAACACTTGAGCATCCCGCAGAACATGCCCCACGAGACCAATAACCCCCCCAGGGGGACTCACGGACCAAGGACACCAAGGCACAGACCGCATGATGAAGCGACACACCGGAGGAAACAGCGCTGCACCGGGGGGGGGGGGGGGTTGGGTCACGTGGGCGAAAAAGGCGCCCACGTGACCCCGCCGGCGCCATGACAAAGCCAAAACACCACAACTAACACCACTCGCCGTTACCACCCGCCCCACCCAACAAAGTCAGAGGGGGGGTAGAGAGAGACTAGAAGGCAGCGGAGAGTATTCAGACCAGGAGGGGGGGTGGGACCCCTGAAGGAGAAGAAGGGGACAGTCCCTAAAACACTCACCCCCTCAGAAGCCAGGACACGAACTCCGCATCCCTAGTAGGCTCACCATAAAGCCTATGGCCGGCTACCCTTTGGGGAACAGGGTCTGCGGCTTGCAACAGCGCTCCAGGAGCACTTGACCCTAGTGCTCTTCTACCCTCACCCGATCTGTCAGCCAAGGCTGGGAGGCAGCGAGGGTCCAGAAATGGGTGGAAATAGACTTGCAGGGCCACGGGCTTGGTTCCCCCCGCTCACCTGCGCAAGAGAGAGAGCCATCTTCTAACTTCGCAGTTTCACAGCAGAGGAAACACTGGGAACTCTATGGTTAATCCCGTTTTTATAGGGGACCGGGAGATGCCACAGCTCAATAACCCAACTGTTATGAATACCGAAGCAGGCTGTGCCATGCAATAAAGAAAAAGGGAAATTTGTGTAGTTACTGGTAAATTTATTTTCTCATCTTCCATTCCTGGGCACCACCAGTAACAATGCATGGGAGATCCCAAAGCAGTATGCTCATTAAGAGTGGGTCAGTGCCAGAACCGCCAACAACCAACTGTGACAACAAAACCAGCACGTCAAGCTTAGATTGCTGGAGAGTTGTTCACCACCGTCTGCGACACGTTACACCCCAGAGTGACATTGGCCGATGCCCTGACATCAAGTGTGTAAAACTTGGTGAAGGTGTGGAGACATGACTAGGCCGCCGCCTTGCAGACCTGTTCCACCGAAGTCTGGTGTTGGAAAGCCCAAGACACCGCAATTGCCCAGTTGGAGTGAGTGGTGACTTGGAAGGGTGCCTCCTCCCCCTTGCAGGCATAGGCTTGCAGGACCCCCTGCCTGATCCATCTGGTAAGAGTTCCTCCTTGGCCCTTCCAGGATTACAAACAAGACGCCCGCCTTACGTACCTCCCGAGTAGTGGCCAAGTAATACTAATACTTAATGCCCTGACCACATCAAAGGAATGCAGGAAATGCTCCTTATGGCAAGCGGGGAGTGGGCACAAGGAGGGTAGCACTATTTCCTAATTAAGATGGAAAGGAGAGACCACCTTGGACAAAAATCCTGCTTCACATAAAACGCTTTTGTCTTCAAGCTGCATAAAAAAAGGGTGATCTGATCGAGAGAGCTGCCAGCTCCAAAATGGGAGGGATGGGGGTGATCGCCACTAGAAAGGCAACCTTCAATGTGTCAGAGAAGCCTCCGCCATGGGTTCAACGGGGGGGGGGGGGGGGGGGGGGGCTCCTGAAGCGCTCATAGGACAGATTGAGATCCCAGGGCGGGACTATCAACCGCGGAGGAGGCCCAACAAGGCTTACACCTGGACCCTGTAGACCAGCGTCCATGCCTTGCTTGAGGAACACCAAAGTTTTGGTTATCGGGAACCTTCTACAGTAATGGCCCTTAGATTCGCACCAAGACATGAAGGTCCTACAAGCCATGAAATAATTCTAGAGGACGACTGTTTTCATGCTTGAACCAAGTTCCAAATTACCTCAGTGGACAAACCCCTCTCTTCCAATATGCTAGTTTCAACAGCCAAGCCGCTAAAGCCAGCACTGGAGAATTGGGGTGCTGCAGAGGATCCTGTTGCAGAAGATCTGGGCGGTTGGGGAGTTGCCAACGGGAGCTCCACTGCCAGGTTGATCCAATCCAAAACCCACGTCCTTCTGGGCCAGGATGATGAGAATCTGCTTGTAGCTGACCCACTGCCAGCGGCTGCTGGTCCAGCCAGTCATTGTCAATATGAAACAAAGGTCCAACGTCTGCACAGTGGCATTTCAATAGGAGCAGCATTTGTAGAGGCCTGGAGTGGAACTGGACATACAGAACTGCCTTGATGGTAGACACCATCAAGCCAAGGAGAGGCATGCCCTGCCTGATCATGGAATGTTATTCTGTAAGCAGCAACCTCACCGCCTCCTGAAGAGTCGTGCATCTCTGCACCAGAAAAAGAACACGTCTGCCAAGTATCCTATGTCATATCTAAGTAGGTCGCCACCGTGGAGGGAGCCACCTGGGACCTGGGGTAGTTGATCACCCATCCGAAAAGTTCCAGAGTGAACAGGAGTGTCCGAACATCCCGCATTGCCTCTGCCAGAGATGGGACTCAGATGAGCAAGTAGTCCAGGTACAGGGTGATGTGCACATCTTGCCTCCACAGGAGTGCCATCACTACCATCAAGACTTTCATAAACTCCCGCGGGGCAGTGGACAATCTGAACGGCAGTGCCAAGGTATTGTTGGTGACCCGATAAGATCGTGACATGCAGATGAGCATCCTTCATGGCCACCGTGGCCAGAAAATCCCTATTGCAGCAACATCACGACTGACTTTAGAGTATCCATGCAGAACTCGAACATAATGGTTCAGATTTCGGAGATCCAGGATCAGCCGAACAGACCAGTCCTCCTTGGGGATCGAATAGTATTAAGTAGAAACCACAGCCCAGTTCTGAGGGGGGCACAGGTATTACAACTTCGCGGTCCAGCAAGAGCTCTATCACGCGGTTGCGACCCGCAACACCACAAATCTGTGTGGGGGCCTGGTCCAGAACTCCATCTTGTATCCAAAAGAAACAACCTCCCGGACCCAGGCGTCTGATATCCATTCCCTCCACAGCGTTGTGTAGTGCAAAAGCCGCCCCCCCACCTGATCGGGTGACACCCCCCGAAATAGGTCCTCGGCGTAGGACTCTCGGGCAGGCAATCTGTTAAGATACGAAACCCTAGTGCCTCCGATTCCTCAGATATGGTAAAGATGGCTGCTCTAACTACTAAGCAATACAGCTCGAGCGCTGGTCCCCACACCCTCCTGCCTGTCGACTACTGGTCAGACCTGCCTGCACTAGGAAAATGCATCTCCCTGCAGCAGAGATCAACCCACCAACCAAGGTTGCAGCAGCTTTCGGACCCCATACACTGCAACAGGAATAATGTCAAGATTCAAAAAGAATCTGTGAAAACCAAAAGGCTTAGCCCCCCGAGAGAGCCCTACCTGACCAGGAGTACCAGGAAGCAGTGCAGGAGCTGCCAGTTGATGCAGCAGAGACCTCCCACCAACACACAAGATGGCAGTGCCTCATGCTGCTAGTGAGAAGGGGGTGGAGCTGTGGACCAGGCAAATGCCGCTGCTCCGCCCCTCCTCATGTCCTCCACTGTAAGGCCGAAGCCAACCCACCGCTGGCATCAAAATTATTCAAATCGGCAGGCCCCCCTCGCAAAAGCTGCCATTCGAGCTCTGAATGAGCTCTAACCAGCCCAGTAGTAAACATCAAACACTCCGATAGCAGGGAGCCCGGCCCCTAGCTAGCTCAGACGCCATCTCTCCACCCCCCCCCCCCCCCCCGCAGCCCTGGGGAAGCATGTCTCTCCCAGTGTGTCAGAGCCATGGGGATGGATGATCCAGGCACAGTCCTGACCTTGAGGGCACAGACTCAGCCAAGCGAGCTCTGGAGCGCTTACCTGGATCCATACGCGCTTCACGCACTCTGCACGATCCAACACTATCTGCTTAGGAACAGACTTCAAGCATCTAACAGTGGTCCCCAGAAACGCTGCAACTGGTGAGGGGCTGGGAGACAAACCCAGTCAGAGCCCCCGCTCCTGGTCAGCACGGTGCTCAAAACAGTCACTTGCGACTGCAAGAAAAGAACTTAGGAGATCATGCCACAGCGTGCCCTGTATAGGCCCGGCAGAAGCTTGTTTTCTTCAATTTTGCATTCCCCACCTACTGCTGAGATTAATCCCACGCGCTGCTACTGGTGGAGCGCCAGAAAAGAAGAAATGAGAAATGGCAGAATTAGGTGAAACAATAGGGCAGGAGGTATGGTCCAATATATGGCAAATTTCTCTTTATGGTAACACTTCAGTGTACGCAGTGGAAATGAACATTAAATTGATTACCCGTTGGTACCCAAAGGAATCACCCATAATATGCCAGGGTGTCCGGATATCTGCTTCCGGGGTTACTACTCTCCAGGCTCATTTTAGCATACTTGGTGGGATTGTTGCAAAGCACAATCATACTGGGCTAAAATATTTCGGGTAGTCTCTAAATATTCTGGGACATTCTGTTAGGCCAGATCCCTGGGTAGCACTGCTAAATAGAGCTTTAGAAGGCATCATATCTGTGCGAAAATAACTATTGCACTATATTTTCACTGCCGCCAAGCAAGTAATAATTAAAGCATAGAAGTCCCCTGCCCTAACTTTCAAGTGTTTAAAAAAAAAAAAAAGGGTAAAACTACTCCATGGTAATGCAACAGATGTCTGCAATTAACCAGGATAAAATTTAGTAAACTGAAAGGGTATGGTCTCCACGGATTGAAAAATTAGGTCCTCAATTTGGAAAAATACTCTCACTTTGATTTTTTAGTTTTATATTACCTTATTTATCATTTCTTTAGTATTCTGCTAGCTAGTCTGTCATAAAAAATACAATTCTGTGACTACTCACCTGTAGAATTGGTATTATGAGTATACAGTACGTCCTGCTCCAAATCTAATACTTACACTTGGATATACTCCGCCAGATGGCGCTGGACTGCAGAGACATCGAAAATAGGCTCCTCCGACCCCTCAAATACCCGGGGAGCTCCCACAAATCCCAGGCATTGAAAAGCAGTTAATGAGAAGCCGGGAGAATTAAACAATCCAAACTATCAACTATAACAAGGATAACAATCACCATCCAAGATAATGCAACCAAGGATGGGTTGGAGCAGGTATGCTCATAATACCAATTCTACAGGTGAGTAATCACAGAATTGTATTATTCTTAGTATAGAGGACGTCCTGCTCCAAATCTAATACTTACAGTTGGGACATCCAATAGCAGTGTCCATAAGTAGGGTGGGATCCCCAAGAAAAATCAGCAGCAGAGAGTTTAAGCCACTGCTGCCTGCAGAACCTTTCGGCCAAAAGCAGCCATCAGCTGAGGCCCTAACATCAACCTTGTAAAACTTTGAAAAGGTATGAACAGAAGACCAAGTAGCGGCCTTGCAAACTTGTTCAACAGAAGCCTGGTGCTGAAAAGCCCAAGAGGCACCAATAGCACGAGTGGAATGAGCAGTAAGGCGGAAGGGAGGATTCTCCCCCCTAGCAGAGTAGGCCAGAATCACAGCCTGACGAATCCACTTGCTGATAGTAGACTTGGCAGGAGCCAAACCCTTCCTAGGACCAGAAGGGACCACAAAAAGAGCATCAGTTTTCCTGAAAGGTGCAGTAGCCACCAGATAGGACTTCAGACACCTAACCACATCCAAAGAGTGCAAAACTCTCTCCTTAGCATTGCTAGGATTAGGGCACAAAGAAGGAAGAACAATATCCTGATTCAAATGAAAGGCAGACACTACCTTAGGCAGAAAGTCAGGTTTGAAACGAAATACCACCTTGTCCTGGCGTCTCTCATAGTAGGGGGGCTGAATGGAAAGTGTCGCCAACTCAGACACACACCTGACAGAAGTGATAGCCACCAGAAATACAACCTTGGAGTGCAAGAATGGCCAAGGCAGCATCCTGCACAGGTTCAAAGGGAGCACCCTGCAAGGCTGACAGAACCAAGTTCAGATCCCAAACAGGCACCATAGGCTTACGTTGGGGGCGCACGAGTGATCCCCTGGAAAAAAGTCCTGATCAGAGGGTGCTGAGCAAAGGACTTCTGGAAGAAAATAGCCAGGGCAGAAACCTGACCCTTCAGAGTACTGAGTTGGAGCCCCATCTCCAACCCATGCTGCAGGAACTCCAGAATCCTGGGAATAGAGAAGACACGACAGGGAAGAGACTTAGACTCACACCAGTCAATGTAGGCACGCCAAACCCTGTAATAAATGGAAGAGGAAGACTTCTTCCTAGCTTTAATCAAAGTATCCACAACCGAGGAAGACAGCCCCTTCTCCATCAAGATGGAGGTTTCAGCAGCCAAGCCGTCAAAGCCAGAGTTTGTAAATTGGGATGGGGTAGTGAGCCCTGAGTGAGCAGATCTGGCACCAAGGGCAGAGCGTACTGATCTACTGCCAGCTGTACCACGTCTGCGAACCACACTCTTCTTGGCCACCTGGGGGCCACCAGAATTGCTGGCACCCTTTTCAAAGCAATCTTGCGCAGAACCCTGCCCAGCAGTGGGATTGGAGGGAAGACATACAGGAACTGAAAGTCCTGCCATGACATTGCTAGCACATCCGAGGTCAGGGTCAGAGGACCCTGGGACAGAGACAAAAGCTGAGAGCTTGTGATTATGGCGGGACGCAAACAGATCCACATCTGGTTGGCCCCAACGGTGACACAAGGATTGAAACACCCTGCTGCATAGGGACCATTCTCCCTGGCGAGAGGTCCCCCTGGTCAGAGAGTCCGCCAGGCGATTTTCCACCCCTGGGATGTACAGGGGACATTGGCCTCCGCCCAAGTCAGGATCAGAGACGCTTCCTGGAGGGCCCCCTTGCTCCGGGTCCCTCCCTGATGATTGATGTAGGCAACTGCCATCTGGTTGTCCGAGCGCACCTGAACAGGCAGGCCCCGAAGGTGAGTAGTCAAGTGAGCCAGAACTAGCCTGATCGCCCGCAGTTCCAAGACATTGATAGGTGTGTGGGCCTCCTGAGGGCCCCCCCTCACCTGGAACCGCAGGGACTTCCAGAAACCCCCCCCAACCTGACAGACTGGCATCCGTGGTGACCGTCTCCCAGGAAGGATCTGCCCCCAACAGGTTCCTTGAGTCCATCCACCACGAGAGGGATCTCCTGACCAGGGGGGAGAGTACACAGACCCTGTCCAGGGACACTGGGTCCTTGTCTCATACAGACAATAGGTGAAGTTGCAGGGGCCTCAAGTGGAACTGAGCATAAGGGACCTGCTTCGAAGCATGCCACCATCAGGCCCACCAGCTGCATCCCCTGCCTGATGGAGGGATAGGGAGAAGCTAGGAGGGACTGAGCTTGTGCAATCAGACTATCCACCTTCTGTTGAGGAAGGAAGATCCTTGCCTGAACTGTATCCAGATTCATTCCTAGGAATGGAGTTACCAAGGAAGGGGACAGTGAGGACTTAGGGTGGTTGATCACCCATCCAAATGACTCCAGAGTGGACACCACCAGCTGAGTATCCAACTCTGCCTGATGTAGAGACTGGGAAGTGATGAGAAGCTAGGGAAGCACGCGGATGCCCTGACATCTGAGCAGAGATATCACGCCAGCCAGCACCTTGGTGAACACCCTGGGAGCTGAAGTGAGGCCGAAGGGCAAGGCCACAAACTGGTAGTGTTGATCCATCAGAGCGAACCTGAGGAACCTTTGATGACCTGGGAACACAGGAATATGAAGATAAGCATCTTTGATGTCCACAGACGTCATGAAATCCCCTTGGCGCAGGGAACTGATAGCAGAGCACAGGGTTTCCATGCGAAAGCGCCTGCCTCTGACAAACTTGTTGAGGATCTTTAAGTCCAGGATGGGCCTGACTGAACCATCTTTTTTGGGTACTGTGAATAGGTTGGAAGCCTTTTTCTCTTAAGGGGACCTGGCAGATGACCCCCAGCTCCAGGAGGCCTTGCACTGCTTGCACTAGCTCCTGAGCTGACACAGGGTCCTGAGGAATCCGGGATCTGATGAATCTTGGAGGGGGATTGGCAGCAAACTCCAACTTGTAACCAGAGGACACTACCTCCTGAATCCACCGGTCTGAGACATGAAGCCTCCAGACGTGAGCGAAGTGCTGCAGCCGTCCCCCCACCCGGATGGGTGAGGGCGCCCCATCATGCCTGAGGGGGCTTGGGAGAGGATTTTGCTATGGGACCCCAGGAGGAGCCAGGACATCCACGTCCTCTGCCTCTACCCCAGAAATCTCCCCGGGTCCCAGGAAAGGAAACCCCCCCTTCCCTGTCTTGCACCACGGTAAGGGGAGGAGAAGGAACCCTGACCCCGAAAGGGCCGAGATTGCCGCCTGTGCTGGGGAAACCTGCCTCCCTTAGCAAAAGGGTCCAGGCGGAGTCCTTTAAAGGGAAAACCAGTGAGGGCCTTCTTGGCAGCGTTGTCAGCAGCCCACTGGTGCAGCCAAACCAAGCGGCGTATAGCCACCACAAGGGCAGAAGTTCTGGCACACATTCTGATGGTGTCATCCAATGCTGAGAGGACAAATTTACAAAAACATCACAACTGGAGAGTGAATTAAACACCTCACAAGGCAAATTATCAGGGGCACTACCAAGCATATTTCTGATAAGGGTTCTAGTGGCCACAGCAGTAATGGCAGAGGCACAGACCGGGCGCAGCGCGCAAAGGCGTGGGGAGCCCAGCTGGTCAATGCGCAGCTCCTCAGCATCCCGCAGGATAGTAGAGTCAGGGGAATGCATGACAGAGGTGTTGATAGCCCTAGGATCGGGGCATCCACCTCGGGGGGGGATGACCAACATTTAACCACCTCAGCCGGAAAGGGATACTTCCTATCCCAACTTTTTGGAACCCCGGGAAGTTTACTGGGGCGCTCCCATTCCTTGAGCACAAGGTTATGGAAATGTGCCTGCTCCAGAAATTCTAAACGTGATTTTGCCGTATGGAAAAGCGCCCCTCTTTGCCTGGGAGCCGCAACAGTGAGAGAGATAGACAGAACCTCAAAAATCTGGGTCAATAATCTGTCAGTGTCATCCGGGGCCCAGGGGTCAGAGCCAGAATCGTCATGACCCCTTGGTCTCTCATCAGATGAGCCTGAATCAGAAAAGAGCTCCCCTTCATCAGACGGGGTATAGCCACAAAGATTCCAAAACTCCTCAGTTCCCATAGGGAAAACAGTGACAGGCATCAAGTGCCGCTTCTTAGCAGGGGCCTTACGCGCTAAGGACTTCGCCCAGAGCCAGAATCATCATGACTCTTGGGCCTCTCATCAGATGACCCCGAGTCGGAGAATAGCTCCCCTTCATCCGAAGGAGTATAGCCACATAAATGCCAAAACTCATCAGCTTCCATAGGGAAAACCGTAACATTTGGCGTCAAGTGCCGCTTCTTAGCAGGGGCCTTAGGCGCTAAGGACTTAGCAATCAACTGCTCAACAGTAGCCAGTCTAGAAGACACATCAGGCTAAGAATCCCCACTACTATGCAACTCAGCAGGAGTGAGGTTTAAGCTTGGGGGAGTAGGTGAAGTGAAACGAGGTGCAGCCACTGGCAGGCCAGATTGCAATGCAAGCACCTGCTCAGCACAGGGTACACAGACCCGCGCCTTGTCACCGTCAAGATGAGGCTGCCCTCACGCTACACACAGCCGGTCTTGTCCCGAAGGGACCCTGGTCACATTATCCTGGGATGCCTCCATATGGCGATTATAGCGGTGCTATACGCCGATAGGGAATAATGCTATATAGCAACCCCCGATGCCCCAATAACCCACTAGGGAATTGGGAGTATTATTTTCACAAAGCCTACAAGTTATATACTAATACAGGGCCGGGAGAAGCCAAAAGGGTTCGCCCCGCCTGAAAGAGATAGACAAGACCTGCAAGCACACAGTAACAAAAGTGAAAGATATAAAGCCGCCTGCGAGGGCGCTTACAGATAGCGGTAGGTAGGGGTCCGTCGTGCATGGGCCAACCAAGCAGGATAAAGATGACGTCGGTATACCTCGAAGGGCGGGCCGGTATCAGCGATGACGCGGAGCACGCCAAAGACGCCCCCCCGAAGAGCGCAAAGCCAGAACGTGCAAGCAGCCAATGATGGCGCACCAGCGCCTGAGGTAATGCCGCCGCCAAACCAAATTTTAAAAGACAGTAAAGACAAGCGAGCGCGGAGGCTGAACAGAATGCATAGCATACATATTTACACCCCCCCCTTTTCCCCCCGAAGGCTACAAGGAGGATGAGGGAGGACAGCGGCCACTTAAACAGGGCCCACCGATGGGCAGGGGCAAGGGGGCACTAGTGCGTGAGGGGCATCCCATAGAGGCTCACCATAAGCCTGAATCGCCTACCCTTTGGTGGGGGATTGCGGTGGAGCAGCGCTCCTAAGCACCTAAAAGCGGTGCTGCCTACTTTCACCCGACCAGTGCAGCCAAGGCTGGGAGGCATATTACTAGTGGAACGGGTGGGAATAGTCCTACAGGGCCGCGGGCTAATAGCCCCACTCACCTGCGAGTAGAGAGCCATTTCTCGTCCTTCGCAGCCAGACTGCAGAGAAATTCTGGGGATTTGTGGAAGGTCCCCGGGTATTTGAGGGGCCGGAAGGAGCCTATTTTCGATGTCTCTGCAGTCCAGCGCCATCTGGCGGAGTATATCCCAAGTGTAAGTATTGTATTTGGAGCAGGACGTACTGTATACTAAGAATAGTTTATCTTCTGAATTACTAATTCTCTGTGAAGTTGATTACTCCACAAAAACATAGCAAAAGAACTATGACCCTTCTCATTGTGATTCATAGAACAGTAGTAACAACTGAGAGGGGAACAAGGTAGTAACTATAATCTATAACCCAGACGAGAATACTGTCTTTTTTTGTGTAACATTCTTTGCTTAGCAATGGTTTAGCTTAGCGTAGTTCTATACGAGGTCATGTCAATGCAAATATACTTAGTTTCCTCATGTCAATGCAAATATACTTAGTTTCCTCTGTATTGTAATGTATCCTGCTGAATCAAACTAAAATTTACATTTAGATCCTAGTTATTTTTAAGATTTTACTTAGGAGTGAGGGGGTTTGAAGGTAGTTAAAATACAAACATTACAATTCAAAACTCTGTCTTGCTAGCAGAGAACTTCTTAGATCTGGGCTGTACTGAGGAAATGCATTCAAAGCACCAAAAGAGAAGTTTTTTTTTTTTTATTAGGATCAAGTTAGTTGGCATTCAATACATTTGTAATAACACTGCATAGAAGGGCCACGTTTCTATAGTTTACCTGAACTACACCTCCAGGATTAACACTGATCATAGTACAAATCCCACGGAAAGCGGAATCCTTCTCTTCATTGTCTCTGATGTTCCGTAATGATGTACACCTAAGAGAATTCCACATGAAAGTTACTCCAGTATTAATACTAGGTCAAAATACTTGAAAAAAGGGAAATACATTTTATGCACCAGTTAAAAAAAAAAAAAAAAAAAAAAAAAGAAGGATATAGTACTAAAGTATTGTGCTAGGTCCAGTACTATAGACCAAATCTTACTTTATCAATAGAAAATGCATGTAAATTTATGTAAAAAAAATGTAACAGGCTGCAGTAAGAATTGTCAGGCTATTTATGCCAATGTAATTACTATATTGTAAGCCATAATACATTGGGCGTGCACAGTACACGCATGCATTGTTTTTCTATAACTTCACAATTCACAATTGATGCTGCTTTAAGTGTACCTGCGGTTTACACATGAAAATGCCATCATACTGCCAAAGCAGCAGTATGCATGTTATTTAACCTACTAAAGAGGGGGCAATCTTTTAACTTTATGTAAAAAATAAATATATAAAATAAAACTGCTCCCAACTATGTCTAGGCAACAGGTACACATTGTATACAAAGCTCTAGATAAAGCAAGCATGTGAATCTTATCCCATGCTCCCATGCATCAATTAGTTAGCCACAACAAATAAATATTTAACACTTTAAATGGCGATGCATAAAAGGTAAAAAAATAAAAACCTAGGACAAGATTAGTCACATGGCTGACAAATGACTTAGGTTTGTGTAATAACTGACACAAAAAAAACAGGAAATCAAATCTCTGAAGATGTGAACTGTAAGGTAAACATGAATAGAAATGAAGTAAAAAAAGATTGAAGAATACACACCAGGGTCTTATAAACTGCTGTAGCATGGGGGCCACCTCTTGAGGACAAACGTAACCAAGACGACCAATTGTTATTGCTAAGGCAACGCAATCACGGTTATACACCACCAAACGCCAACCAAGACATGAGCAAATGAGGGGGGAGGAGAAAAAAAATAAAGAAAAAAAACAACAAATAACTCAGAAACAGAAAACAGAATCTGTGTATGATAATAAACATAAGATATCACTAGTGTTGTATATGAGCACTGCCTCCACATAGGCTGAGACACATGGCAAAACTATCAGGAGGTTACAGGCGTGAAAGGGGGAAAGGAAGGGGACAGGTAACAGGTAAAGGAGAGGGAACGAATTACCAGAGAACACCTGAAACACAAAGCCAAACATTAAGACCTGTAGAGGCTGCCATTAAAATGTTAGCTACCTGGCACCATGTTACCCGCCCCCCCCCCCCCCCCCCGCAACACTTTGTTACTCGTCACAATACAAGTTGCTTTAAATTTTATGAAAGCGGAACAAACACCTTTTTGTTTACCTCCACCCCCCATTCGTATCCAAGGTAGCTGCAGAGGCCACCTATTAGCCAATATCAAATTTGCTAAATGACATGGCAGCCCGGCGTATTGCAGATTGAGGTGCTCTATCCTGGCAGATTTGCAGAGTGAGGCGCTCCATCCCCAGTTTTATTTGGACTCAAAAGCACTCCCGCCACGGCCACTGATTACATCGGCAGGGCAGTAGCCAGCAAAGGTGAGTTTTGCGGGTGACCCTGGAATTTCACACAGTGGGGAAAGTGACCAGCCCGTTTAGTTCTGCTGAAAGGAAAGCTGTTCTAACAGTAGGAGTTTATAACATTGGGTAACCCCCCCCAGTTTACCCCCACATAATGGGGGAAGCCCCAACAGCAAGCTGTAGTGGTTTAGGCTATAGAACCAGGTTAATTGTGTTTTGGTCCACTTTAATACAGCAGGGCAGTTTATTTAATTTCACTATCAGCTGTGCCTTTCTGCCATGACTTTTTTTAATGCATAGATGGGCATTGCATGCTTGCGCACACCTAGGAATTAATCCTCCTCATTTAACCCATCCGTGCAGTGAGTGTATACATGCCCGGAGCGGTGGGCTGCCCTAATTACAGCGCCCGAGGAGCATTTGCAGGGTTAGGTGCCTTGCTCAAGAGCACTTCAGTCATGTCCCAGGACCGGGATTCGACCTGCCACCCTCCGGTCACAAGTACGCTCCCCCTTACCTCTAGACCACAACTTTCCCTAAACATATTACCTGATAGCCCACAGACTTGAACCCAAAGCTAGTGCCAGGTCTCTGGACTGTTGACTTTTGTGCTGACAGATTACGCTTTGTCTGGCTTTGGTGCGAGTCCCTAATGAAACACCCTCGATGACAGCAGCAGGGGGCACATGACGTTAGTGTCAAGTTCCGATACGGCATGAGTGGTGGGCACTTATATGACTGCCAAGGGCTGTCCGAGGAGCACTCTCTTCAGGACTGAAACCAGACTGGCTCAGCGTGCAGCATTACAAGAGATCAAGCCTGTGGGCTGGCAGGTAAGTGAGGTTTGTGTTCCCTAATTTACCTGACAGTACCTTTAAATTGGTCCCCCAAATGTCACATAAAAACAGCATAAGTGTCATCCTACGCGGTGCTCTTGTTTTAGCCATTGTGTCTTTCAGCTGTGTTCTCTAGTTAAGGATGGTAGAAAGTTCAGACAAAATTAATAGGGGAGGGAGATGCTGAAAGTTTTATAAAATTCTGTAAGCAAACTAAACAAATACTGAAAACTTGGCAGATCTTTACAGAAGCAGCATAAAAAAACCCATGTTCAGGTGACACAAACTATGCAACATTCCCATTAAACAGGCATTTGTGAACAATCATATGAGAGCATGCAACTTAAAGCAGACAATGTTCTTTCTGTATAAAAAGCTCATTGTGGGAACAGTAAGTAAATAAGAACTTGTAAATGTAAAGTCTTTTTTAAGTAAAAGCTTGATTCACACAATTTCAAACTGAAAATAAAAATTCAATTGTTGTGCCCTTCTACGAGACCAAGGTGAGCAAAGACATACAAAAATCTTGAATCAAAAATGCCTAACTTGGAGTCCTGTGGATGGCCCAGGCCATTTTCATTTATTTACTATGGGTTGAATACTGCAAAGCACTTTGTAAGTAAGTGTTGATACATCATATATATGTATTTATATCTTCATAAAATGCTTTGCCTCCTGCCTAAATAATCCTGACACTAGAATATAATCAGTGTGTACCAAGCAGTTCTATGCAAATATAAATCCAATGACTCCAGGATAGTCTTCTAGCCCAGGCCCAGTTCCAAAAGGGGCTCACCAGACAAAAAAAAAAAACCTGCGTTTGGTTGTCCCTTCATTTTTGAGATTTGACCCCCAAGGATTGAAGTTCCTTTCTGAAGTGAAACCCTGTAGCACACACGGGACCTTGGCTCTTACCCTTAATTCACCCTGATCCGATGCTATTGGCCTAACCGAGGAGGCGGCATAGGTGGGTCCACTGAATCAGTGGGACTGTAAGGGCCTGGAAGACAGACCCAGTTAAATCCCCGGCTCCCTGATTAAATCCATATACAATTCAGAGTAAAATAAATCCAGGCACAATCTTTGCAGTCCAGTCCAACTGCAAGAATGAAGCTGGATTGTGGAGAGCAGCCAGAAGTATATTTAAGCCAGCAGGAACTACACCTTTTTATCTTGCAGTCATGCCCTTTGACAACCTATTCGCATCCGATTTGCTAACAGCCTGGAGTGGAATATGAGAGAAAATCCAAATTTTCCTAAAGCCCTGGTATTTTAACCAGGGAGAGATCATGGAAAGCCATTTTGGAAATGGGTAAATATAAAAAAATTCTATAAAATGCTAGACCGTGAAAGATTTGATAAGGTTGTTTTCTTTTACGGTAAGAAAAGAAAAAAGCAGGGATCACATGTTTTTGAACATCAAATGCCACATATACAGTGGAAAAATGGCATGTCCCCTATGCCAGTCTGTTGGAAACTGTAGTTAATCTAATACTAGTCCAAAGCATTGCAAGATGGGTAGAAGCAATTCTACAGCTACAGTCTTGTCTATTCTTCCTTTTAGGAAGCCTGACTGGATTTTTTTTAATGCGTAATGAGTATAGAAGTGACCCCATCTCTTACTATCAAAGCATATTTATGCAGATTTGGTTATTAGTCCATTTATCGTGATCAGGCTCCTTCAACTAACTATCACTGTAAACTATCATTCCAATTTAATTACAAATAAATTGCCCCTTGTGGCTAAGCTTTAACAAAAGCCGAAAATATTAAAAACAACAAAGAACATATGCGGAGCATTCAGGCCTGCCTATCAGTCTGAGTATACTTTCATGAGATTCTTCAAGGAAGTATAGCTGCCATGCAGACGTGGTCCACTAAAGCTTGGTGGCAGAGAGATCCCACCAAGTTCATGAACCATCTGCTGAGGGTGGCACACCTTACTCCATTACTCTCTTACGATGTCTATCCTGCAGGACAAAGAAGTCAGTCCTATTACAAGTAGTGCTTGGTGAACAAACCACATCCAAGTTGGTATCACAAAATCTAAGCCAACTGAAAGAAAATACCTATCTTGGTAAGTTGCTATTTTTTGTTGGGCGAGTAGAAAGAATCTCTAGATCAGATACTGTTTTTACTGATGTGATTGCTGATGTTATTTGTTTTTTGAGTCTGTAATTTCTACACTGTATAACACCAGGGCAGATCTCTATAAAAAAACTAATAAGGACACATAATGGGATAACCCTGGCTCTCCACCCAGCTAAAGTATGCCTTCCCAATATCTGAGACCAAGGGGAGAAGCTCTGAAAGTTTGCCAACCAAAGAAAGCCCCTAACCTTTAGCTGACCGTGGGAGCCTGGGGTGGCCTAAATCCAGCAGGTTTTGGTGTTGCAGAGCAAGAGAGCATTCCTTAGCCGAAACCCCCTCTCCAATGTCAACAAAAGGTTTCGAAATTGAATCACTCTGACCGTGAATAAGTACCCATCTGCTGCCTTTTATTCAACTTGTGGCAACACCTAGGCATTAAGATTAGTAGCTGGACAGTCATTGGATTCATTTCGGCCCTCACAGGCCAAATCAGTGCCCAATTGTTGATATTCGCTTCCACTGAGAAATACTTTTTTACGTCCCAACGGCATCAAATTCCTTGAGGAACAATCCCACAAATCCTCCTTCACTACCAGAAAAAGGACCCAAGTAGAGACCTCAAACTGCACTGCATTTGTCTCACACAGGTGTTCTGAACTAAACTGTAGACCAGTCTCTATTACAGCGATCTATTTTAGTGGAGCCTTCGCTACCCCATAAAGGCGAGTAGTAGTAGTAGTGGCTGCTACTGGAAAGCGTGCAGGCCTCATCTGTGCAGACACCGCTTGTTTATGTGACTGGTTTCTGTTCCTTTTTCAAGAGCCTACTAGCACGAGGAGCTGTCACTATCACAGCTAAATGGGAGAGGACTATGATGGCCTTACAAGATCCCTATGTAAAAAGCCATAGGGTAAAAGCAGTCAGAAAAAAGCAGGGGAAAAAAGCACAAGCAGACCAGGGGCAAGAGGACAGGAAAGTGGAGACCAGAGCAAGGTGCACATGATTTTTGCTCTGATGGCACTTTAGAGGGTTTTGTTCCGCCCCAAAGGAAAGAGGTTCTTTGTAGGGCAAAGACTGACAGGCTTTAGCACACGCTTAGTTGAACCCCTAAAATCTTTCTCAGTTTCATAAAATTAAAATCCAATTTATTGGTAATAAAAAAATTCCCTCCCAGCTCACCACTTCTACATTTTGTATATAAAATGGTTTTAAAAGAAGTATTGGTCACACAGATCTAAATATATACTAAATGTTTTCCCACAGCGAACCTTTAGCCAAAAAGCACATCTGTTTACACATTTATAAAAAAAATAAAATAAAAAACAAAACAAAAGGAACTAAAAAATACAGAAACAGTATATTAGCCTTACAATAACATTGCTTTAAATACGGAGGTATTTCCCAACACAGTTTAAAGATTATTGTTCAGTTAAGCAATATTTCTAATGACCCCAGTATGAACAATTATGTATACACCAAATATCCTGCTGCACCAGACACAGTAAAGCTGGACAGTGTACTGTATACACAAACACCCCTTATAACGCTTAACTGCACTGCAAATACTACAAGAGTCATTTGAAAGGGTGGGAGATTCCAAACTAAAAGCTGGATAGAATGCACAAGCCATATTTGGGGAAAACCAATTTAATCTTAAAAGGATAGAAAACCATGATTAAGGTTCTCAGTTAAAGGAACAGTTCAGGCAATGGCAATAAGGCAGGAATGAGCTCATCTGTCCCACACGTCTCTCCTCAGTTCCTGCAGCGTGCAGTAGATGCTGTAGCAGATCTCCCAAGATTTCATCTCCTTTCAATTTTTCTGAATGTGGTAACCCATCTTCCCCCCCTCCTCAGCACAAAAAAGCCCAAAAGGGGAGCAACCAATGTGGCTTGCTGGGCTAGCTCACGCTGGGAAAACTGAGGTACAGGAGAGGCCATGCAACCACATTTGGAATCTGGTTCTGGAGGAATGGAATAGATAGGAAGGGCAAATGTTGGAGACTTGCTACAGCACCTTCTGCAGGAAATGGAGGAGACACACAAGGTACAGGCTTAAAGTGAGCTCCTTGATGTCTTAATGCCATTGCCTGGCCTGTTCCTCCAAGTAGCCAATCCAAATTCTGTGATACCCCTGGCTCTCCAACCAGCTAAAGTATGCCTTCCAATATCTGAGAGCAAGGGGAGTTTGCCAACCAAAAGAAACCCCCTAACCTTTAGCTGACTGTGGAACCTGGGGTGGCCTAAATCTAGGAAATGGAGGAGACACACAAGGTACAGGCTTAAAGTGAGCTCCTTAAAATCCTAATGCCATTGCCTGGCCTGTAGCCAATTCCAATTGTGCACTTGGCTTTATGTGACCAATAAGTATACTGATGCCCAATGTTTAGAGCCAAGCTCCTCTGTTGATTTAATGCCGTCAGAAGTCTTGATGTTGGCCAGCACTCAGTGGCAGCTCTATTTCCTGGCCCCCTATAGATAGCAGCCCCTATAGATAGCAGCCCCTATAGATAGCAGCCCCTATAGATAGACAAGCTTCTGGGGCACAACCACCTCCAGGGATTTCTGCAAGCTATAGCTTGGGATTAAATAATACAATTCTGTGATTACTCACCTGTAGAATTGGTATTATAAGTATACAGCACGTCCTGTTCCAGAAGATTCTATACACATGGGTTATACATCCACAAGATGGCGCTGGACTGCAGAAAACAGCTTGTGGCTCCTCCCGGGCCCTATATAAGTGTGTGACCTCCCACAAATTCCCCAGTACTTACAAGCAGTAACCAAGGAGCCGGGAGAACAATAACAAAATTCCCAAATGAACAATCACCATACAGAGGTAACTAAGAATAACAATAACAAGGGTGGGATGGAACAGGACGTGCTGTATACATATAATGCCAATTCTACAGGTGAGTAATCACAGAATTGTATTATTCCAAGTATACAGCACATTCTGTTCCAGAAGATTCCTTACACATGGGACATCCAATAGCAGTGTCCGTAAGGTAGGGTGGGATCCCCAAAAGTAACAGCGGCCAGTTTAAACCACTGCCGCCTGCAGAACTTTGGGGCCAAAAGCAGCATCAGCTGAGGCCCTAACATCAACCTTGTAAAACTTAGAAAAAGTATGAACAGAAAACCAAGTAGCGGCCTTGCAAACCTATTCAACAGAAGCTTGGTGCTGAAAAGCCCAAGAGGCACCAATAGCACGAGTAGAATGAGCAGTAAGGCGGAAAGGAGGTTTCTTCCCCTTAGCGGAATAGGCTTGAATCACAGCCTGACGGATCCACTTGCTGATGGTGGACTTAGCTGGAGCTAAACCCTTCTTAGGCCCAGAAGGGAGAACAAAAAAAGCATCAGTCTTCCTGAAAGGTTCAGCAGCCACCAAATAGAACTTCAGGGTTTTAACCACATCCAGAGAATGTAATACCTGCTCCTTAGAGTTACTAGGATTAGGGCACAGAGAAGGCAAGACAATGTCCTGATTGAGATGAAAAGCAGACACAACCTTAGGCAGAAAATCTGGCTTAAAACGAAACACCACCTTGTCTTGGTGTCTCTCAAAGTAAGGAGGTTTGATAGAAAGCGCCACCAACTCAGAAACACGCCTAACAGAAGTGATAGCCACCAAAAAGGCTACCTTAAGCGTCAAAATAGACAAAGGGGCCGCACGCAAGGGCTCAAAGGGAGACCCCTGCAAGGCCGATAATACCAAGTTCAAATCCCAGACTGGTAACATAGGCTTACTAGGAGGACGCACGTGAGTAACCCCTGAAAAAAGGGGTTGGCAAAGGATCTTTGGAAGAAAATAGCCAAGGGTGAAACATGACCTTTGAGGGTACTAAGTTGAAGACCCAAATCCAAACCATGTTGCAGGAATTCCAAAACCCTTGGGTTAGAAAACACCTGACAGGGAAGCGACAGACTCACGCCAGTCAATGTAAGTATGCCATACCCTATAGTAGATAGATGACGAGGACTTCTTCCTAGCCTGAATCATAGTACTAACAACAGAGGCAGGTAGCCCTTTTTCCATCAAGATGGAGGTTTCAGCAGCCAGGCCGTTAAAGCCAGCGTTTGTAAATTGGGATGGCGTAGCTGTCCTTGAGTGAGCAGATCTGGAACCTTGGGCAGGGCATACTGATCTGCTGCCAACTGCACGATGTCTGCGAACCACACTCTTCTTGGCCAGTGGGGGGCCACCAGAATGGTTGGCACCCCTTCCTGGGAGATCTTGCGCAGCACCCTGCCCAGCAGAGGAAACAGAGGAAACACATAAAGGAGCTGAAAGCTCTTCCAAGACATTGCTAGCGCATCCATGGCCAAGGCCAGAGGGTCCTGGGACAGAGAGACAGACTGGAAGCTTGTAATTGTGACGGGACGCAAACAGGTCTGCCTGGCCAGAGGGGACAGAACAAACACCTGATCCAGGGACACAGGGTCCCAATCCCATACTGACAAGAGGTGAAGTTGAAGAGGTCTCATGTGAAACTGAGCGTATGGAACTGCATCGAAGAAAGACACCATCAGACCCACCAGCTGCATCCCCTGCCGGATGGAGGGATGGGGGCAAGACAGAAGAAGCCTTGCTTGAGCTTGAAGACTCTCCACCTTCTGCTGAGGGAGAAGAATCTTGACCTGAGATGTATCCAGAGTCATGCCCAGAAAGGACCTCACCAATGACGGGAACAGGGAAGACTTGGGGTGATTGATCACCCAGCCGAAGGACTCCAGTGTGGACACCACCATCTGGGTATCCAGCTCTGCCTGCTGGGAGGACTGAGATGTGATGAGAATGTCGTCCAAGTAAGGAAGGATGCCCTGAGATCTCAGCAGAGCCATTACGCCCGCCAGCACCTTGGTGAAAACCCTGGGAGCCGAGGTGATACCGAAAGGCAAGGCCACAAATTGGTAGTGCTGATCCTCCATAGCGAACCTGAGGAATTTCTGATGACCTGGAAAGATTGGTAGATGAAGGTAAGCGTCCTTGATGTCAACAGAGGTCATGAAGTCGCCCGGGCGCAGCGAATTGACTGCAGAACGCAGGGTCTCCATGCGAAAATGCTTGAATCTGACAAACTTGTTGAGACATTCTAAATCCAGGATGGGCCTGAGGGACCCGTCCTTTTTGGGAACAGTGAAAAGATTGGAATAGAAGCCTCTGCCCCTTCCCCTTAAGGGCCCCAGGCAGATAACCCCCAACTCCAGAAGGTTTTGGACAGCAAGGCACAAACCCTGTGCCGACAAGGGGTTTTGTCCCAGAACGGGCGCGTCCACTTCGGGAGGACATGACCAACGCTTAATCACATCAGCAGGAAAGGGATACCTCCTGTACCAACTCTTTGGCACCCCAGGGAGCTTGTTAGGCCGTTCCCATTCCTTGAGCACCAGATTATTAAAGTGAGACTGCTCAGAAAACTCCAAGCGTGATTTAACCGTATGAAAAAGCTCACCCTGCTGCTGCGGAACCGCAGCAGGAGGGGAGATACAGAGCACTTCAAAAATATGAGGCAAAATCCTGTCAGTATCATCTGAGGACCATGGGTCTGCCCCAAGAGGGGACCCGGTACCACCATAACCCGTAGGCCGTTCCTCAGATGATTCTAAATCAGAGAATAACTCCCCCCCCCCCTCCCCCCTCCAGGGGAGTATAACCAGTAATGTCAAAAAAATCCTCAGCCTCCATAGGAAAGAGGAACAGCGGGTGATAAATGCCACTTCTTAGCAGAAGCCTTACGCGGAGCAGACCCAGCAATATGTTTTTCAATGCTGGCCACCCGTGCAGCTAAATCAGGTTGAGACTCCACACTGTCCTACCCCCCCTGGGGGACAGATGCAAGCGTGGGGGGGTAGGCGAAGCCAGAGGCACAGGCCCAGCAACAGGTAACCCAGACTGCAGCGCAAGTACATGCTGGGCGCAGGATACACGTACCCCAACATCATTACCGATTGGGGATAGCCCACAAGCAACACAAAGCCGGGCTTGTCCCGAGGGAACCCCAGGCCCATCATCCCCAGAAGCCTCCATATGGTGATTTAAATGGCACAACAGGCCAGAAAGGGTTAACGCTAATAGCTACCCGGGATGCCCCAGTGGCCTGCTAGGGAAGTGGGAGTAGCGAGGGGAGAAGGCCGGGAGAAACCACAGAACTGAAGTTTTAACCCGCCTGAAAGACATAAAACACATTCCCATCAGCATATAAGATAATAAAGATCACAGAGAGACTACTCACAGACCGCAGACAGCCGACAGCACACGCAGCAGCAGGGAAAAGAATGGCGCCCACAGAGATCTAGAGGGGCGGGCCGTGGAGACGTGATGCAAAGGGCGTCATCCACAGAGCAGCCCCCCCCGCGAATCGTGTCCTGCGTGATGCGGCTGGCCAATCGCGGCGCCACCTCAGAGTCAATTTCGCCGCCGCCCGTGGAGCACAGTGGCAGCGTACACGGCGAACAAGAAAAAGCTGCGAGGCAGGGAATAAGGAGGCACACGGAGACCTTAAGAGGGAAGAGAGGGGAGGGCAAGATGAAGGGAACACTAAGGGAAGAAGGGTCAACGCACAGGAGCCTGGCAACCCATAGTGCAGAGGGGGCATCCCAAAGGCTCACCATCAACCTGAACCGCCTATTCTGTCAGAACAGGGACTGCGGTAGGAGCAGCGCTCCTCAGCACCTACCCTGGTGCTACTAACCTACCTTCACCCAAACCTGAGTCAGCCGACGCTGGGAGGCAGTGGAATGGAAAGGAACGGGTGGGAATAGTCTTGCAGGGCCGCAGGCATATAAGCCCCGCTCACCTGCACCACAAGAGAGCTATCTTCTATCTTCTCAGCGCAGAACTGCAGAAAGAACTGGGGAATTTGTGGGAGGTCCCAGACTTTTATAGGGCCGGGAGGAGCCACAAGCTGTTTTCTGCAGTCCAGTGCCATCTTGCGGATGTATAACCCATGTGTAAGGAATCTTCTGGAACAGGACGTGCTGTATACTTGGAATATATTTATATATCACCTATGGTTCGACACTTATTGGTTCTGGTGGAGTGCACAAATGTTAAGTTTAACTCAAAGAGCAGACGAGTCTATTGAAGGGGTGAAGGTGTGGGGTCTGGGTTGGTAGTATTCTGTTCAAAGCTGGGCTCAACATCACATTTTAAAAGGTTGAGCATATGTTGTATATAGATGTTGATTTCTGGCTACTATATACAAAATAAAGTTAAAGACCAAAAATTTTGTCTTGTGAGTCAACACATTTAGGAGTGACCCGGTTAAACACTTCATACGTTAGGACCTAGTATGCAGCTTAAGAGGGTTGTAAACATTTTGGCACATCTGAAGGCATGTGATTATTGATACAGTAAATAGATCCCACAGCTTGTAGAAAGTGTTTTTCTTCTTCTCAGACAGCCAGCAAGTGGTACCTGTATTCTCTAAGAGAGTCTTTGGCGTGTTGGGTTTGTTAATGATTTCTACAAGTTGGTGCAACACCATTGGAACATAAGGCTGCATTTCAATTCCTGCAAAACAAAAAACTTCTTTGTTAACAGACCATCGAAACAGTGGAAAGGAATTGCCAATTATAGATTTAAACAAGACCAACAGCCTGGCACAGTAGGAAAAGAAAGGTAGTATTTTGGAGCTTCCTCCACCAGCATCTCAGCCATGCTGCTGCCTAGATTCAACTGACAATGCAGAGGAACAGGAAGCCAAGCAGCACATCCTGTTTGCAGGTGGCCTGCAAATGCATGAGCTGCCATTTTGTTTCCAAAATTTACTACAGCAGGTAGTAAAAAGTTAAATGAATTTGTATGTGCAGTAATCTGAATCGCCCTGGGGATGGATGCATATGAGCACTGTTTGTTGTGTTAGTCTGGTTTAGTCATATTTGACTGTTGGTCCACTTTAACAGTAACCTTTAAAGTATTAACCAAAATTTAGGAGAACTAGAACAGTGCCCAAAATGTGGCAAAATGACAAACAGGCTCGTCAATGACATCCAAAGGATTTGTGCAAATCTCTAGTCGGATACAGGCCCATAGAGGGGGGGGGGGGGGGTTTGGACATTTATGGCCACTGTACGGTTGTGCATGCAAACGTATTTTTCCTCTGCATTTAACCCATCCGTCTGAGAGACAAACAAGTGGTGAGTTGTGAGCTGCCTTAGCAACAGCACCAGAGGAGCAGTTGGGGTTAAATACCTTGTTCAAGAGCACTTCAGTCAAGCCCGGGCACCAAACCTGCCACCCTCGGTCACAGACAGCTTCCTTAACAACTAGGCCGTGACTGCCCCTTGAAAGGACTGAAGTTTAGTAAATAAATTATTAGGATTCCATTAGAAGTGGTGATATACCATGGGTAATGTAGGATCTGGTGGCTATTCAGCTAATCAGCTTCTACTCAGGGAGTACATTGATTACACATATTACGTTTATGTATGGGGCATCTATAGTCCTAATTTGCCAAGTAGCGTTTGTCCCAACTGAGGTCCATCGACACAATGTTTGTCTATAGTACTTATTACAAGGTCTCTGATGGGCACTACCTCACACAGTCACCAAATTAGCAGTATGTGGTCACCATTACGGAAGTACCACTAATGACCAACTACAGATGTCTGTTTTTTTTACTTATTTTAAAGCATTTTTCTAAGGTGGTTCTCATAAACCCAGGTCACAAGCTGCAAGTTGCAGTAAGTCAAAGCAACTGGACTCTATTTGAAAAACAATTTTAGTTGTTGCAAGCGTTCTAAGTTCAGCAGCACACATACATTTACTCGCCACAAGTCCAGCTTTTGCACATAAAGGTTTTATATAAGCCACACTTTATTTTCCATCACAGAAAAGCATAACTATACTGCATGTCATGGTCTGCTGAGTAAAAGGTAGTAGGACAGTAGTGGTTTTTTCACACATTAGCTATATTTCAAGAAAGAAAAACATCAGCTTACCCATTTGTATAGAAATTTCTCCAATTGCCCAGGTTGCGTTATTACATACAGAAATTAATTCAGGGTTTAAGTTTGTTCCTAGAATAGGCATGAAATCAGCTAAAAAAAAAAAGAAAAAGAATTGTTTGTATGAATGCCTAAAAACTTTGACCAATATTTAAAAATACCCAGTACTGACAATACAGACAACTTTTAATTGAAGGAAAGAAAATTAAGGGTGACTGGTTTTGAACGTTTCATGCTGCTTTTACAGGGGAGATCTGCTCAACTTCAGTGGCCTGTCCCCTGAGCCAGTCTGTGCTAAAATAATTGCAATTCCTGTGATGTATATAGATGCTTTCAGCAAGCAATGCTATTAAAGGCCAAGTCCAGTCTGACAACCACCCCTCTATGTGGAACCCAGGCAATCGCCCGCTTTTCTTACCTTTCCAACAAGTCTACGGCGGCATCTCTCGCATTCTTCCCTGGCTCTGTGCAACCCGGTCCGCCATATATGAATGGCTGGGGGTGGCATGTGCTACTTGCCGTGCATTTAGACTACCTTATAGATTCTGTAGCTGCACATTAATATGCGCATTCAGAGAAGCCGATTGGAGGAGATCCATGCATGCCAGTTGTGAACACTGGCGAGATATATATACCAGCTGATCTGGGTGGTTTCACACATCGTGGCATACCAAACCGGGATGCCCTAGGGGGTAAGGGATAAAACCCGGTTATATGGAGAATCACAGGTTAGGGTCCACTTTAAGGTAATGCCGCTGTTCCAGACAGCTGGATCATGATACAGGCATTTGGAATGGAGCAGATCACCAAAGTCAAATTGTAATGGAATGCTCCAAAACCTAACACAGCTGAATCTTATTCCTGCATGGAGGAAATCAACTAGCTTGGCAACAAGCATGGCAGGATTTTATTTTTATATGGGGTACAGAAGTAGCTCCTCCTCTGTCTAGCAAGGGTGTATAGCTATTAGACATTTTGCAATTCAGCTCCTTTTCGGGAGGCTGCAACCTCGCATGAAAGCTGAAGGTAGAACACAGCCTCTGAGCTAAAGGAGCATGTACAGAAGGATTGGTTTCCAACAGCCTGGCACAGTTGGAAAAGAAAGGTTGTGGCGATTTCGGGGCTTCATTTCCAAGCATCTCAATGACCATGCACAGAAAACAGGAAGCCCAGCATCACTTCCTTTTTGCAGACAGCCTGCAGATGCATGAGCCGCCATTTTGTTTTTACAAATTTACACAGCAGGAGTTAGACAAAGAAAACATTTTTAGTTGCAGCAATCTAAAATTGCCATGGGGGGGATGCATAGAAGGACGGTTTGTTGTGTTGGTCCGGTTTCATAAAAAGCACACTGCTCCAGTCTACAGCACCATTTATCACACGTGCAGAGATTCTAGGCATGTTTTACCAAGTTACTTCGTCAATATTACTATAAAGATCGTAATAATTAAAACAAGTCATATACGAACCAATGCATGCCTTGACATGTTGGAAACATGCCTTGGTCAGGTCTCCCAATAATGCAAAAGAGCTCTGCCTTACTTCTGGCATCTTGTCCTACAAACAGTATAAACCGATGTTAAAATAACATTGTTCAAAAGTTAAAACTTTCTGGCTCGGAATTCTAAGCCATTTTCTCACCTGCATACACTGGTACATTAATGTCAGGATATTACTACGAGCCACAAGCTGTTCAATATTGCCACCAAGACCTTCAGCCAGTCCACTTAATAGATCAAGGGCCACAATCATGAAATCTTTATCAGGAGCCTCATACTGGTCTGGCTGTGCATTGTGCATCTACAGTTGGATAAAAAGATTAAAACAGATTTAAACATGTACAGAGCCATGTATGAAGGCACCCACATTTATAATGTTGAATAGCACTCCTATACCAGACCAATTTTTATCTGTTAAACGTACATTAAAGGAGAAAGAAAGAAAACAATATAGCACAGCGCTAAACCAAGTATATCTTAAAGTGGACCATCACCCTCCCGTGATCGGCCCGGGAATCTATAAGATTCCCGGGCCGATCGCCTCCCTCCCCGCGGGACATCCGAGATCGGGATGTCCCGCGGGGTGAAACCCCCCCAAACGCCCCAAATCCCCTTACCTTGTCTTCGGCGGCGGCCGGCCACCGCCGCCGCCTCCCTCGCGCCCCTCTAGACGTGCACGCGCCCGCGCCGGCCGTCTGTGAATGGGCGGCGCGGCCGCGTCAAGAGTGGCGCGCGGGAGGCGGATGTGAGTTTTCCGGGTGATCGGGGGGGTTTCACACAGCAAAGTGGACCAAGACCCAGGATAGTCACAATCCTGGGTGTTGGTCCACTTTAAGTCAATAATCTTAGTTTTGCTCTCACGTGTAAATCAACTGTCCACTCCACCAGCAAAGCAATACAACAAAAATATAGGTAACACAGAGCAATAAATAAACACACAAACTGGTAGTGTTGGTCCTCCAAGGCGAACCTCAGGAACTTCTGATGTCGCTGGAAGATAGGAACGTGCAGTCATGAAATCGCCGGACCGAAGGTAGCTCACTGCCGACCGTAACTGAAGACGGACCACCACCTTATCCTGATGCAGCTCAAAATAAGGAGGCTTCATAGAAAGAGCCCCCAGCTCAGAGACACGACGCACTGAGGTGATAGCTACCAAAAAGAACACCTTCAGAGTCAGAATAGATAGCGCAGCATCGCACAAGGGCTCAAAAGGAGGACCCTGGAATACAGAAAGCACTAAGTTCAAATCCCCCACCGGTAACAAAGGCTTATGCGGCGGACGTACATGGGTAACTCCCTAGAAAAAAGTCTTAATTAGCCTATGATTGGCGAAAGATCTTTGTAAAAAAAATTGCCAAGGCCGAAAGCTGTCCTTTGAGGGTACTCAGTTGCAAGCCCGACTCTAGGCCATGTTGTAGAAACTCCAGAACCCTGGAGATGGAAAAGGTGCGACAAGGAAGAGACTTAGACTCCACCAGGCAGACTTAGACACCAGGCAATGTAAGCATGCCAGACCCTGTAATAAATCATAGAAGAGGATTTCTTCCGAGCCTGAATCATGGTTCCGACGACCGAGGCCGGCAGCCCTTTATCCATCAGGATGGAGGTTTCAGCAGCCAAGCCATCAAAGCCAGCTAAATTGGGATGGCGCAGCTGTCCCTGAGTGAGGAGCTCTGGATCTTTGGGCATGACGAAGTGATCCACCGCTATCTGGACGACGTCTGCGAACCATACTCGGCTAGCGGGGGGCCACCAGAATGGTTGGTACCCCCTCCTGGGCTATCTTGCGCAGCACACGACCCAGCAGAGCAAAAAGCATAGAGTAGTCGAAACTCCGTCCAAGGAATTGCTAGCGCGTCCGTGGCAAAGGCTAGAGGATATCTTGACAGACGAATTTTGGGATCTTGTGATTGTTACGGGACCAACAGGTCCGCGTCCAGCTGACCCCAGCGGCGACACAGGGCGTGAAAGATCTTGCTGTTAAGAGACCATTCCCCCAGACGAGATGTCCCCCTGCTCAGGGAGTCCACCTCCTGGTTCTCCACCCCTGGGATGTAAACCGCCCGAAATGCAGGGAACATTCTCCTCTGCCCAAGACAGGATCAGGGACACCTCCTTGAGGGCTCGTTTGCTCCGAGTCCCGCCCTGATGATTGATGTAGGCGACCGCCGTTTGATTGTCCGAGCGGACCTGGACCGCACGACACCGTAGGTGGGGAGTCAACTGAAAAAAGACCAACCGGATCGCTCTCAGCTCCAGGAGATTGATAGGCACATGAGCCTCCTGAGGGCCCCACTGGCCCTGGAACCTCAGCAATTGCCAGAACCCTCCCCAACCGGTCAGACTGGCGTCCGTGGCGACAAACTCACAGCACGGAGGAAGAAAGGACCTGTCCACTAGAAGATTCCTCAAATCCAACCACCACGAGAGGGACTGTCTGGCCGGGGGGGACAGAGTGAATTCCTGCTCCAGGGACTCCTGTGTCCGTTCCCAAATGGACAAGAGATTCAACTGAAGAGGTCTCATGTGGAACTGGGCGAAGGGTACAGCCTCAAAGCAAGACACCATGAGACCCACCAACTGCATCCCCAGACGGATGGAGGGATGTGGATGCGACAACAAGGCCCGCACCTGCGTCTGAAGCCCCTCCACCTTTTGCTGAGGAAGGAACACCTTGACCTGAGACGTATCCAACGTCATGCCCAGTGTAAAATATTATTTGTGATATTTCTTTCCCTTGTTTTCCTTAACAAGGACTGTTTTGGGCCATCCAGAATCTGATCTCAGCTATAGTAATTTAAGCAAAGTATTGGCCGAAACCAAAAATCAATAAATGGATTTAATATAAATAGAGCTGATTACATTACAGAAATATAATATGAATGGTATAAATATGATATGAAGTTGCAAAGCAGAAATGTAAGCAGTGTCCATAGGAAAATGCAGCAAGCTTTCCCTCTCAGGCTAATCAAATTAGGGTCTTTGTCTCTCTCTCCCAACCCCCACCATACTGCTTATGTGGCGATCTCTTACATGTTGTCTGTTCAGAGACCCAAAGCAAAGAGAGCCCGCCAAGAGAAGAGTGACCCCTTCCCCCACATTCTCCTCCTTAAATGTTATTTAAGTCTGTGTATACACATATACATATATCTCTACATACATATTATATATATAATGAACATTAAGGCAATTCACCAAAATAAACCTTATATTACATTATATGTGCATTAGCCAGCCCTGGATCAGAATCATAATAACCAGGTAAAAATCCACAGACTTTATTCATCCAAGTTACCTATTTTCCAGTAATATTAGTGATTTAATAATAATTCATTAATAACTGAGATCATAAACATTTTATTCCTCTGGAATCTTCTTACACCCAGGAAGGGCCTCACCAATGACGGAGTTATTGAAGACTTGGGATAATTGATCACCCAACCAAAAGCCTTGAGAGTGGACAAGACCTTCTGAGTATCGTTCATGGCATGATGAAGAGATTGAGCAGCAATCAGCAAATCGTCCAGGTAAGGAAGAATGCGAATGCCCTGGCCCCTCAGGAGGGCCATGACACCCGCCAACACCTTGGTGAACACCCAAGGAGCCGACGAAATACCGAACGGCAAGGCCACAAACTGGTAGTGTTGGTCCTCCAAGGCGAACCTCAGGAACTTCTGATGTCGCTGGAAGATAGGAACGTGCAGTCATGAAATCGCCGGACCGAAGGGAGCTCACTGCCGACCGTAACGGCTCCATGTGGAAGTGTTTGAACCTGACAAATCTGTTGAGACCCTTCAGGTCCAGGATGGGCCTCAGGGAGCCGTCCTTCTTGGGCACCGTGAAAAGATTGGAGTAGAACCCCCGACCTCGTTCAAGAAGAGGCACCGGGGAAATCACTCCGGATGACAAAAGACGCTGGACAGCCAACCTCAGGCCCCGTTCCGTCACAGGGTTTTGGGAAATCCGGGACCGAAGAAACCTTGGGGGCGGCCAAGCTGCGAGCTCTATCTTGTAGCCGGAGGACACCACCTCCTGAATCCACCGGTCCGAGACTGTTGTCTCCAGACGTGAGCAAAGTGCAGAAGCCGCCCCCCCCACCCAGATGGGTGGCTTGGTTCCCCAGGAGAGACCGGGACCACCGCGGGCCCTGCCTCGCCCCCAGGATTCCCTGCGACCGAAGGGACGAAAGGAAAAAGACCCCCGAAAGGGCCGCGAATGCCTCCGGCGATGGGGAAGCCGGCCATCCTTGGCCAAGTGATCAAGATGCTCCCCAAAGAGACAGAGTCCCAAGAAAGGGGGTCCAGTGAGAGACTTCTTGGCGGCAGCATCGGCCGCCCACTGCCGCAGCCAAATAGACCGGTGGAGAGCAACCAGCAGAGCCGAAGCCCTACCGCCAAGCCGGACGGCATCGTCCATGGCTGAGAGCACAAATGTAATAAAGTCAGCACAAGCCAAAAGTTCCTTATACTCATCCGCTCGCTTGCGGGAACAAGTAGCCTCAACAAGGTGCTTGACCTTCTTTTTAATGGCAATGGAGACAATGGCCGCGTCGCACACAGGGGGCGCAGACCAGCCCCAACAAAGGTGAAGGCATGGCAAGCAAGTTGGTCCATGCGCCGATCAGCATCATCACGTAAAGTAGTAGTGTCCGGAGATGGCATCACAGAATTATTGGAGAGCCCCAGGACAGGGGCGTCCACCTCCGGGGGACAAGACCAAAGCCAGACCAATTCCTCCGAAAAGGGGTACCGCCTGTCTCGCCTGGACTCCTGTGACCAGCGCAGCAGAAGAGAATGATCCTCAGTGCAGCGGCGGAGCAGACGACCTCACTCCAGGCCGGAAACGCGTTCCAGGCTGAGCATGCACCTGGAGCTCCGGGACCCCAGCAGAGAGCATGGGTCCCACAAGATGGCGCCGGGCGAGGAGACCGCAAGGTACCTCAAGGGACTGGCCGCGCACGCGCCGGTGGAAACAAAACCGCCAATCAGCCGCCCGATGATGCGCCCCCCCCCCCCCCCCCCCCAGGCCAGCAGAGCCGGCTGGGAGAGAAGCGAGGGGAGAGAAGGGGGAATCAGCCAGCAGGAGGCCAAAGAGACACAAGTAGCACCACAAATAGAATACAGTGAACACATAACACAAATCAGCAGCACATGAATAAAAACTAGGCAAGAGGGTCCTCGGGTGGTTTCTCCCCCCCCCCCCCAAAAAAAAGGCTCATAGCCTATGGCTGGCTACCCGTTGGGTACAGGGTCTGCGGCCCAGAGCTTAGCTCTGTGAGCACCCGACCCAAGGTGCTCCCCTACCTTCACCTGAACCTTCAGCCGGGGCTGGGAGGCAGAATGGGTCAGGAACAGGTGGGAATAGGCCTGCAGGGCCGACGGGCTTGGGATGCCCCGCTCGCCTGCGAAAATCCAAAGAGAGCCATCTTCTGTCTTCACAGCCAGGACTGCAAAGAAATACTGGGTATTATGGGTAATTTCCTGCCTTTTATGGGCCGGGAGGAGCCACAGATGTCACGTGACTGCAGAGCAGAAAAAGTGGCCCCTCCCGGCCTATATATACCGAGGCACCTCCCACAGAACATCAGATTTTCTCTGCAGTCGCGGACTGCCAGGACGAGAAAGTATCTCTCTCTTTTCAGGCAGGTGAGCGGGGTCTTTGACCCTATGGACCTGTTGAGCTATTCCCCAACCGATTCTGTCCTTGTTTTACTGCCTCCCAGCCTCGGCTGTAGCGTTCGGGTGATGGTAGACAGCACCATATTTAGTTGCCAAGGAGCTAGGCTCCGCCGCAACTCCCCCACCAAAGGGTAGACGGTTCAGGCCATGGTGAGCCTTTTAGGGATGCCCTGCCCGCATTTGTGCCCGTCATCCCCTTTCCCTCTATAGTGGTTCCCGGACCGCTGTCTCCCCTCGTTCCTCTGTGTCTCTCAGGGAAAAAGGGGGGCCTTGGGGGGCCAAGGTGTTCCTTGTATCTGATGTATTCTTGTATGGTGTGGCACCTTTGATTTTTAGGCTCTGGCTTATGCGGAGCGCTTTAGAAGTGATCCCTGGTTGATTGGTTGCACTGATTATTTTAGTAACATTGCGCTATTGTACACTGCTTGGCTTGGGGGCGGCGACATTTACCTCATACGCCTTGGTGCAGCCATTGGCTGTCCAGCTCACGTGGGCACGTCTTTTCGTGCTCTTCGGAGGGAGGTGGGCGGGTGGCGCATTTTGCTTCACTCCCCCGCGGCCTGCCCCTTGAGGTATATGTCCGGGTGCCATCTTGTCTCGGCGGTGCGGCGCGGCCGACGTCTCGTGTGCGGTCTGTAAGTGCCCTCGCGAGCTATTTTTTTTTTTATCAATTACTGTGTTATGCCTTGTGCTTACGGGAACTTTTTCTGTCTTATAGGCCTATAGAATCAGTGGTTTCTCCCGGCCTTTACTTTCATTAAGGGGATATTGTCTAATATATAAAATCCTCCCACTTCCTATGCGGTGCATTGGGGCCTTCCCGGGTTTGCTACAGCATTATTCCCATTTGGCCTTGCAAGCTGCAATAATCACCATATGGAGGCTTCTCAGACATTGAGTCCGAGGTTCCTTCGGGACAAGGCCGGTTCTGTACTGATTGTGGGATTTTCCCTGTTCCTAGCGACTTCAAGGTCTGTCTCTCCTGCGCCCAGCAAACTGTTGCGCGGTTGTCTGGGAAGCCCCTGCCTCCCGTGAGACCTTGCCTACTCACTCTCTCTTGCATTCGGCTTCGGTTGTGGCACATGCTTCTGGGGATGCCCAATCTGATTTTGCTACTAGATTGGCCGATCTGGAGAGGCGGATGGGTGGTTATGAGTTGCGCAAGGCTTTTGGCAAGACACGGCATTTGATTGATAATTCCTATGTCTGCCCCATGACTTCTGAAGCGCTGGAAGACATTGTTGGTTTTTTCCCCGGAGGGGGAATTATTCTCTGAGTCTGAATCTGAGGATAAGAATAGGTCTTTTGATGAGCCAAGGACTGGGTCCAAGCCTTGGTATGCAGCCAATACTGTCAGGCTTCTTGCCCATTTATTGGGGGTGCTTGAAATCGCTCCCCCTGTTGCTCCCCCACAGCAGCAGGGAGAATTATTTTGTGCTGCTAAACCACGCTGGGAATTCCCGGCTCAGGCTCATTTTAATCTCATTTTACATGAATGGGAAAAACCCAGTAGGCTTCCAGGTGTACCTAAAAGCTGGGACAAGGAGGTATCACTTTCCCATGGATACCGCTAAATTATGGTGTTCCCCACCTGAGGTTGAGGCACCAATTCTGGGACTCTGTGCTGCACTCACCTGATACTACCACCTTAAAAGATGTCGAAGACCAGCGCATTGATTAGCTGGCTACACATGGTTTTGCCTGTGCGGGGACCACGCTACGTCCGGTGTGTGCATCTGCTATTACTACTGTGGCAATTAGAAGATTGAACAGATGTGCCTTGGAAGGTGGTTCTGCATCTTTGGGCAGAGATGTATTTAACTGGCTTATGTATTGTGAGGAATTTAGTTCTTATGCCATTGCTGCCCTAGAGGATGCCATTAGAATGTGTGCCAGAACCTCTGCCCTGCTGGTTGCCTTACGCCGCTCTGTTTGGCTGCGCCAATGGATGGCTGATATTGCTGCTAAGAAGGCTCTTACGGGGGCCTCTTTTAAAGGTCTGCGCCTTTTTGGAGAACGTCTGGATCTGTTTGCCAAGGAAGGTAAGCTGCCTCAGCGCAAGGAGCTGCTCAGGCCCTTTCGGGGGTCCAGAGTTGCTCTGTCCCCCTTTTATTCCCACAGAAGAGGAAGGGGAGCTTCCCCCGCGGGAGGCCGTGGTGAGTCATGGGGAAGAGGCAGAGGACGTGGCAGACCCGGTCCTTCCTGGGGTTCTAAGCCAAAATCCTCTCCCAAACCTCCGCAGGCATGAAGGGGCGCCCTCACCCATCCAGGTGGGGGGGGCGGCTTCGGTTTTTTGCTCCCATCTGGAGACGTCTTGTCTCAGACCGGTGGATTCAGGAGGTAGTCTCCTCTGGTTACAAGATAAGAGTTTATAGCCTGGCCGCCCCCCAAGATTCATAAATTCACGGAGGGCTCAGGACCCCCTGTCAGCTCAATGTGCGTGCTTGGCTGTCCAAAATCTACTGGAATTGGGGGTCATTTGCCCGGTCCCTCTGCGGGAAAGGGGCATGGGCTATTATTCCAATCTTTTCACGGTTCCAAAAAAGGACGGATCAGTCAGGCCTATCCTGGATTAAAAGCTCCTCAACAAATTTGTCAGATTCAGGCACTTTCGCATGGAGACTCTGCGTTCTGCCATAAATTCCCTTCGTCTAGGGGACTTCTAGGCCTCTATAGACATCAAGGATGCTTACCTTCATGCGCCTATTTTTGCAGGCCATCAAAAAATAAAATCTGTGATTACTCACCTGTAGAATTGATATTATGAGTATACAGTACGTCCTGCTCCAGATAAGAATCATTACACTTGGGTATTACTCCGCCAGAGGGCGCTGGACTACAGAGACCGCGAAATTGGCTCCTCCGGCCCCTCAAATACCCGGGACCACCCACAAATCCCCAGCATTGAAAAGCAGTTAACGAGAAGCCGGGAGAAAGATAACAGAACCAACCAGTAACTATAACAATGATAATCACCATACAGGGGATCCAAGGATAATGCAAACCAAGGGTGGGGTGGAGCAGGACATACTGTATAATCATAATACCAATTCTACAGGTGAGTAATCACAGAATTGTATTATTCTTAGTATACAGCACGTCCTGCTCCAGATAAGAATCATTACACTTGGGACATTCCCACACAGGCAAAGGCATGGGACGCCAGCTGATCAATACGCCGGTCCTCACCATCCCGCAGCGTAGTAGAGTCAGGGGAATGCATGACAGAGGTGCTAGATAACCCTAGGACCGGGGCAACCACCTCTGGAGGGGATGACCAACGCTTCACGACATCAGCAGGAAAGGGATACCTCTTATCCCAACTCTTAGGGACCCCTGGGAGCCTTCAGCACGAGGTTATTAAAATGGGCTTGCTCAGGAAACTCAAAACGTGGCTTAGCCGTATGAAACAATTCCCCCTGCTGCCTGGGGGCCGCAACCGGGGGAGAGATAGACAGCACCTCAAAAGTCTGAGCCTATCAGCATCATCTGGGGCCCAGGGATCAGAGCCAGAATGATCATGACCCCTGGGCCTCTCATCAGATGACTCCGAGTCAGAGAATAACTCCCCTTCTTCCAAGGGGGGTATAACCAGACAGCTCCAAGAACTCATCAGCTTCCATAGGGAACAGAGACATCAGGCGTCAAGTGCCGCTTCTTAGCAGAGGCCTTATGCGCCAAGGTATTAGCAATCAACTTCTCAACACTAGCCAGTCTGGAAGACACATCAGGCTGTGAATCCCCACTGGTATGCAACTCACTAGGAGTCAAATTTAAGCTTGGGGGAATAGGTGAAGGCATACGTGGCGCAGGCCCAGCTACTGGCAAACCAGGCAGCAGCGCAAGCACCTGCTGGGCACAAGGTATACAGACCCGCACATTGTCAGCACTAGTAGGGGACACCCCACAAGCTACACACAGCCGGGCTTGTCCCGAAGGAACCCCGAGCACATTATCCTGAGACACCTCCATATGGGGATTATAGCGGCACAATAGGCCGATAGGGATTCACGCTATAAAAGCAACCCGGGATGCCCAAATAACCCACTAGGGAAGTGGGAGCAATTTACACACTAGGCCTCACAAGTTTAATAACTAATTAGAGGGAGTGGGGCCGGGAGAAACCAATAGAGTTCGACCTGCCTGAAAGACATAAGCGAAGAGAACCCCATAAGTGACATGTATAATGACATAGGGCAAATAAAGCCGCCCGCGAGGGCACTCACGGACCACGGTAGGTAGATGGCGCCGTGTATACCTTGAGGGGCGGGCCGCGGAGACGGTGACCACCCCCCCACCCCCGGAAAGCATAAAGCAGCACACGTGACGAGCAGCCAATGACCGCGCAACAGCGCCTGAGGTAATGCCGCTGACAACCGCGGAACACAGTGGAAGCGCGCGCGGCGGAGGCATTTTTAAAAAGCAACCAATGCAACCAAGTCAGCACGGAGACTGACACCAACAAGAAGCACATAATACAGTGAAAACACCAAGGCATATACCCCCCCCCCCCCCCCCCGAGAACTACAAGGGAGAGCGAGGGAGGACAGCGGCCACTTTACAGAGGGCCCACCGATAGACAGGGGCAAGAGGCAATAGGGCGGGAGGGGCATCCCATAGAGGCTCACCATATGCCTATACCACCTACCCTTTGCTGGGGGATTGCGGTGGAGCAGCGCTCCTAAGCACCTGACAGTGGTGCTGCCTACCATCACCCGGACCAGTGCAGCCAAGGCTGGGAGCCCCGCTCACCTGCGAGAAGAGAGAGTCATATTCTTGTCCTTCGCAGTCCGGACTGCAGAGAAATTCTGGGGAGTTGTGGAAGGTCCCGGGTATTTGAGGGGCCGGGAGAAGCCAATTTCGCGGTCTCTGCAGTCCAGCGCCCTCTGGCGGAGTAATGCCCAAGTGTAATGAGCCTTATCTGGAGCAGGACGTACTGTATACTAAGAATATTTCTCCGGTTCGCAGTGGAAGATCAGCATTACCAGTTTGTGGCTCTGCCATTCGGTCTTACTTCGGCTCCCAGGGCGTTTACCAAGGTTTTGGCAGGAGTTATGGCTCTGTTGAGATCTCAGGGTATTCGCATTCTTCCTAATTTGGACGACATTCTTGTAGTTTCCCAAACTTTGCAACAAGCAGAGTTGGATGTTCAGAAGGTGGTATCCACTCTGGAAATGAAGATAGAGGGTCTTCAAGCACAAACACAGCTCCTTCTGTCTTGCCCTCATCCGTCCATCAGGCAGGCTATGCAGCTGGTGGGTCTGATGGTGGCCAGCTTCGAGACTGTTCCTTACGCTCAGTTTCACATGAGGCCTCTCCAGGTGGTTCTTTGTCAGAATGGGATCGGGACCCAGGGTCCCTGGATCATTTGTTCTGTCCCCTCTGGTCCGGAGGTCTCCGTCATGGTGGCTGGACCCAAGGAATCTGCTAGTGGGCAGATCTTTTCCGACTCCCTGCTGGGAGGTGGTGACCACGGATGCCAGCCTGACAGGTTGGGGGGGCTTATGGAGGTCCCTGAAATTCCAGGGGCAGTGGGGTCCTCAGGAGGCCCATGCCCCAATCAACATTCTGGAACTGAGGGCAGTGAGGTTAGTGCTTTACCAGCTGACCATGCACCTTCAGGGTCTGGCGGTTCAGATCCGCTCAGACAACAAGACAGCGGTTGCTTACATCAACCAGGAGCAAGAAGGCTCTCAAGGAAGTATCCCTGATTCTGTCCTGGGCAGAGGACAATGTTCCCTGCATATCAGCGGTGTACATTCCGGAAGTGGAGAATCTTGAAGCAGACTCTCCGAGCAGGGGGGCCTCTCGCATGGGCGAGTGGTCCCTCAGCAACAGGGTGTTTCACTCTCTGTGTCTCCGTTGGGGCCAGCTGGATGTGGATCTCTCTGCGTCACGCCACAATTACAAGCTTCCAGCCTTTGTATCCCTGTCACAGGATCCACTGGCCCTGGCAGTGGATGCTCTGGCAATGTCCTGGGAGAGCTTTCAGCTCCTTTATGTTTTTCCTCAGTTTCCTCTGCTGGGCAAGGTGTTGTGCAAAATAGCCCAGGAGGAAGTGCCAGCCATTCTGGTGGCCCCGTGTTGGCCAAGAAGAATTTGGTTCGCAGAAATAGTACAGTTGGCAGTAGATCAGTTGGTCCTGCACCTGGTGCCAGACCTGCTCACTCAGGGGCGGTTCCGTCACCCCAATTTACAAACGCTGGCTTTGACGGAAAAGGGATTGCCGGCCTCTGTAGTTAATACCATGATCAGAGCTAGGAAGAAGTCTTCCTCTACCATTTACTACAGTGTTTGGCGTGCTTACATTGACTGGTGTCAGTCTAGGTCACTTCCATGTTGGGTGTTCTCTATTCCCAGGATATTGGAATTCTTACAAAATGGCTTGGACATGGGTTTTCAGCTTAGTACTCTGAAAGGTCATGTTTCTGCTCTGGCTGTTTTCTTCCAGAGATCTTTTGCTCAGCATCATCTGGTTAAGACTTTCTTTCAAGGTGTTACTCATTTGCGTTCTCCGTGCAAGCCCATGTTACCTGGGATTTGAACCTGGTTTTGTCTGCCATGCAAGGGTCTCCCTTTGAACCCTTGCAGGAGGCGGCTTTGTCCACTCTCACTGTCAAGGAAGCTTTTTTGGTGGTTATTACCTCAGTCAGGCGTGTTTCTGAATTGGCTGCGCTTTCCATCAAGCCTCCTTATTTTGAAAGACACCAGGGCAAGGTGGTGTTTCGCTTTAAAACTGACTTTCTGCCTAAGGTTGTGTCTGCTTTTCATCTCAATCAGGACATTGTGTTGCCTTCTTTGTGCCCTAATCCTAGTAGCCCCAAGGAAAGGGTGTTACACTCTCTTGATGTTGTTAGGGCTGTGAAATTCTATTTGGTGGCTTATGAACCCTTCAGGAAGACTGATGCATTCTTTGTGGTTCCGTCTGGTCCTAAGAAGGGCCAGGCTCCTGCTAAATCCACTATCAGCAAGTGGATCCGTCAGGCCGTGATTCAGGCCTATTCTGCTAGGGGAAAGAAACCTCCTTTCCGCCTTACTGCTCATTCTACTCGTGCTATTGGTGCCTCTTGGGCTTTTCAGCACCAAGCTTCTGTTGAACAAGTTTGCAAGTCCGCAACTTGGTCTTCTGTTCATACTTTTTCAAAGTTTTACAAGGTTGATGTTAAAGCCTCAGCTCATGCTGCTTTTGGCCGCAAAGTTCTGCAGGCGGCAGTGGTTTAGAATGCTTGCTGTTGCTTTTGGGGATCCCACCCTACCTTACGGACACTGCTATTGGATGTCCCATGTGTAAGGGTATCTTTCGGAACGGGATGTACACTCATATCAATTCTACAGGTGAGTAATCACAGAATTGTATTTTTTGCAGTCGACTGCGCCAACTGGTGGTGGATTACCCAATAGTGAAGAATTAAGATGAAGCAACCCGTGCTGGATACCTAGAAAAAAATAATTTGAACCAAATGGGTGTGCCAAACACACCACCTCCTAATCACCCCCTACCAGGCAGTGTGCAGAATGCCCCCCCCCCCCCCCCAATCACCACACAACAGGCAATCTGACGTATGCCCCCCCCATTCACCCCAAAACAAGCAGCAGGTAGAATGCCTCTCCCCAATCCCCCCTACAACGGGCAGCATGCAGAATGCCTCTCCAAACACACTTACAATGGGCAGCATGCAGAATGCCTCCCCCAATCACCCCATAACAGACAGCATGCAGAATGGCTCCCAAATTATACCATTCACATGCAGTTTGCGGAATATCCCTACCCCCAAATCCTCCCCATCATAGGCAGTGTGGCAGGTCCCCCCCCCCCCCATTATAGGCAGACTATCCACCCATTATAGGCAGTGTGGCAGGATATTCCCCCAAACTCCCTCCATTATAGGTAGCGTGGCAGGATATCCCCCCAACTCCCCTCCGTTATAGACAGAATATCCTACCACCACGTGGCAGAATATCCTACCACCCCAAATCCCTCCTTTATATGCAGTATGGCAAAATATGCCCCCTCCCAAAAGAAAAAGATCCCTTCTTTATAGGTAGTATAGCAAAATATCCCCCCCCCCCAAAAAAAAGAAAATATCCCATCCATTATAGGCAGTGCAGCAGCATATTCCCCCCAAATCCCTCCATTAGAGATTGTGTGGCAGAACACCCCCTCCAATCCCTCTATTACCGGCAGCAGGGCAGAATATCCCTCTCTCCCTCGTGGCAGAATATCCGCCGCCCCCCCCCCCCCCCCCAATTACCTGTAGCAACCCCACTAGAACAGTGCACAATAATGAAGCAACCACCCATTGACTGTAGCGGGCGCCCTGCCAAGCACAAGTGGTAGCAGCAGGTGGGCTGTGATCAGGCCCGCCGGCTCCAGACAATGGGTGGCCGTGGCCTGCAGCAGCGTCTATTGAAAACAATAAACAGCAGCCACAGGTCACGCCAACCTGCCTCCCAGACCCTAGAAAATGTGTGTGCCTGTGTGCGCACGACCATGCATAAAGAGAGGAAATTGTGGCAACAGCCTGGAGGACGTAAGGGTGTGAGGGTAAGGCTCAGTTACCCTGTCCGCTGCTTCTCCATTGTCCGGAGCCCACAAGATAATCAATAGGAATTTTGTGAGCAATAGCATACAGACACCTATTACTAAAAGTTTGCCCACAGTCAAATGCATTTCACTTCACTTAAAATTTTACAGAGAGTTAGTATACAAGAGCAACACTGCACATAGCCCTAACGCACTTGCCTTCTAACATATAGCAAATAAAAAAAAAAAGGCATTACCATTGATTGTTGTAACGTCTTTTGTACCAAGTTTACACAGCGCTGGTATACAGGTTCACAGTATGGTAAGAAACCCGATTGAAGTGCAGTAGCAACAGAAGATAGGCACTGAAATATAAAATATAAAAATAGTTCAATATATTATACAAATGCAAAAAAAAAAAAATACAATTCTGTGATTACTCACCTGTAGAATTGATATGAGTATACAGTACGTCCTGCTCCAGATAAGAATCATTACACTTGGGTATTACTCCCCCAGATGGCGCTGGACTGCAGAGACCACGAAATTGGCTTCTCCCGGGCCCTCAAATACCCAGGGACCTCCCATAAATCGAGAGGCCGGGAAAAAGATAACAGAACCAACCAGTAACCTTAAAGTGGACCAACACCGAGAGGTGATCGGCCCGGAAATCTATAAGATTCCCGGGCCGATCACCTCCCACCCCGCGGGACATCCCGGGCCGATCATCCCCCCAAACACACCAAATCACCTACCTTATCTTCCGCCGCCGCCGCCTCCCTCACGCCCCTCTAGGCGTGCGCGCCCCCGCGCCGGCCGTCTGTGTATGGCCGGCACGGGCGCGCCCCCGCGCCGGCCGTCTGTGAATGGCCGGCACGGGCGCGCCGAAAGTGACGCGAGGGAGGCGGCGGCAGCAGCGGAAGCCGCTTGGACGTTCCTGTTCCCCGCCTGGACGTTGGCGGGGATTGGGCCGGGCAGTCACGTGGGAGCGGGGAGAGGTGAGTTTATTGGGGTTTCTGGGGGGTTTCACACAGCGGGGCAACCCCCGATCGGGGTGCCCCGCCGAAGTGGACCAAAACCCAGGATAGTCAAAATCCTGGGTGTTGGTCCACTTTAAACAATGATAAACAATCACCATACAGAGGATCCAAAAATAATGCAAAAAAGGGTGGGGTGGAGCAGGACGTACTGTATACTCCTACAGGTGAGTAATCACAGAATTGTATTATTCTTAGTATACAGTACGTCCTGCTCCAGATAAGAATCATTACACTTGGGACATCAAATAGCAGTGTCCATAGAGTAGGGTAGGATCCCCAAAGGTAACAACAGACAGGTCAGACCACTGCCGCCTGCAGAACCTTGCGGCCAAAAGCAGCATCAGCTGAGGCTCTAATATCAACCTTGTAAAACTTTGAAAAGGTATGAACAGAAGACCAAGTAGCGGCCTTGCAAACTTGTTCAACAGAAGCCTGGTGCTGGAAAGCCCATAAGGCACCAATAGCACAAGTGGAATGAGCAGTAAGGCGGAAGGGAGGATTCTTCCCCTTAGCAGAATAGGCCTGAATCACAGCCCGACGGATCCATTTGCTGATAGTAGACTTGGCAGGAGCCAAACCCTTCCTAGGACCAGAAGGGACCACAAAAATACCATTTTTTGATTACTCACCTGTAAAATGGGTATTATAAGTATGTCACACACCCCGCTTCAAGACATTCATTACATGTGGGTATACTGACCTGTAGATGGCGATCTTGCAGAGATGTCAATAAAAAAAGTAAGACCCTCCTGGTCCATAAATACCTGGGACCTCCCACTCATTCCCCAGTATAAAGACAGCAGTAAGGTAAAGGGACCAGGAAAGCCAATTAAAACTAACAAAGGTTCACCATATAAAGGATCCAGAATACCAAAGGGCAGGGTGAAGCGGGCTGTGTGACATACTTATAATGCCCATTTTACAGGTGAGTATTCACAAAATGGTATTATTTTAAGTATGTCACACACCCCGCTTCAAGACATTCATTACATGTGGGACATCCAATAGCAGTGTCCATAAAGGGCGGGGATCCAAAAAACAAGGCAACAAGGCACAAACTTAAACCACAGCAGCTTGCAGAGCATTGCGGCCAAAAACAGCATCCGCTGAGCCCACAAATCAACCTTGTAAAACTTGGAAAAAGTGTGAACCGAAGACCAAGTAGCAGCCTTACAAACCTGCTCAACAGAGGCCTGGTGCTGGAAAGCCCAGGACGCCCCAACAGCACGAGTAGAATGAGCAGTAACACGAAAAGGGGGAATCTTCCCTTTGGCAGAATAGGCCCCAACAATGGCCTGGCGAATCCATTTACTAATGGAAGACTTAGCGGGAGCCAAACCTTTCCTAGGCCCAGATGGCACCACAAAAAGGGTGTCAGTCCTATGAAAAGAGGAAGTAGCCACCAAATAGTACTTCACACAGCGAATCACATCCAAAGAATGCAAAACCCTCTCCTTGTCATTGCTAGGCTTAGGACACAAGGAGGGTAGAGCAATGTCCTGATTAAGATGAAAAGCAGAGACCACAAGGCCGCCAACTCCGATACACGCCGAACGGAAGTGATGACAACCAGAAAAACAACCTTCTGAGTAAGCGTAGAAAGTGCAATATCCTGCAAAGGTTCAAAAGGAGGACCCTGCAAGGCAGAAAGAACCAAATTCAAATCCCAAACTGGGAGCAAAGGCTTTCTGCCCTTTCAGCGTACTAAGCTGCAAACCTAGGTCCAGACCATGTTGCAGAAATTCCTAAACCCTAGGGATAGAAAACGCCCTGCAAGGCAAGGCCCTGACCTCACACCAATCAATATAAGACCTCCAAATCCTATAGTACATGGCAGAGGAAGACTTCTTTCTAGCCCTAACCAGAGTCTGAATGACAGCATTAGAAAAACCCTACTCCTTCAAGATGGAGCAGCAGCCACGCCGTCAAAGCCAGCGTTGGTAAATTGGGATAGAGAAGTGGACCCTGAGTGAGCAGATCCGGCAGAAGGGGCAGAACTAACTGATCCTCTGCCAACCTTACCACGTCTGCGAACCAAACCTGTCTTGGCCACCTTGGAGCCACCAGGATCGCTGACGCGCCCTCTAGGGCCAGCTTGCACACCACCTTGCCCACCATGGGAAACGGAGTGAACAGGTAAAAAAAACCCAGATCCCTCCAGTTCAGAGACATGGCATGAGATGACATGGCCAGAGCCAGCGGATCCCGCGAGAGACACAAATGCCGGAAGCTTGTGATTGTGACGAGAGGCAAAGAGGTCCACCTCCGGAGTCCCCCACCGGTGGCAAAGCGACCGAAACACCTTGGGGCTGAGCGACCATTCCCCCCGGAGAGATGACCCCCTGCTCAGGGAGTCCGCCTCCGTGTTCTCCACTCCCGGAATGTACACTGCCGAGATGCATGGGACATTGCCCTCTGCCCAGGCCAGGATCAAAGACACTTCCCTGAGGGCACGCCTGCTGCGAGTCCTTCCCTGGTGATTGATGTAGGCGACCGCCATCCGATTGTCCAACCGAACTTGAACCGGTAGTCCCCGCAACTGATGAGTCAAGTGAGCCAGAACCAACCTGATGGCTCTCAACTCCAGAACATTGATGGGATTGTGAGCCTCCAGAGGCCCCCACAGTCCCTGAAATTGAAGATCCTTCCAAAATCCCCCCCAACCCGACAGGCTGGCATCCGTGGTGACCGTCTCCCAACGAGGGGTCAGAAAAGACCTGCCCCTCGTCAGATTGCTTGGTTTCAGCCACCACCGAAGGGAACGCCGCACCCGGGGGGACATCAGAAAAGACTGATCCAATGACAGCGGGGACCCGTCCCAGGCCGCCAAGAGATGGAGCTGGAGTGTCCTAGTGTGAAACTGGGCAAAGGGAACCTCCTCGAACGATGCCACCATCAATCCCACCAGTCGCATCCCCAGCCGGATGGACGGGCGAGGGATAGATAGGAGACGCCGAGTCAATTCCTGAATCAGAAGAACCTTGGGCCGGGGGAGGAACACCCTGGACTGAGTATCCAGAGACATTCCCAGGAACTCCATCACCCTGGAGGGAGCGAGGCAGGACTTGGGATAGTTGATCACCCAACCGAACCTCTCCAAGGTGGACACCACCGTCCCGGTATCCAACTGCGCCTGACTGAGGGAAGACGCCATGATGAGAAGATCGTCCAGATATGGCACGATGCGGATACCCCGAGCTCCGAGGATGGCCATCACTCCTGCCAACACCTTGGTAAACACCCTTGGAGCCGAGGTAAGGCCAAACGGAAGAACCACAAACTGAAAATGTCGATTTTCCACGACAAACCTTAGAATTCTCTGGTGTGCCGGAAATATTGGAATATGCAGGTAAGCATCCTTGATGTCTATGGATGTCATGAAGTCCCCCTGACGAAGTGAGTGGATGGCTGAGCGCAGAGTTTCCATACGGAACTTCCGGGGGCGGACGAACCTGTTGAGCAACTTCAAATCCAGAATGGGACGTACGGATCCGTCCTTCTTGGGCACCGTGCACAAATTGGAATAGAAGCCCAGGCCCGAGGGGGGCACCGGGCAGATGACAGCCATGTCCAAGAGACTTGCTACTGCCGCCCGAAGCCCCCTCACTAGCCGGGTCAAGCCCGGAAGAGGTCAACAATCCTCTAACAACCGACCTGGCAGCTACCAATAAAAGCGCTGAAGCACAAACCGGCCGCAAGGCCGACCCAACACTGGCAAAACCATGACAAGCCATCTGGTCAATGCGTTTATCCTCACCATCCTTGAGAGTAGTGCATTCCGGAGCCAGCGTTAGTAAATTGGGGTAGAGCAGTGGACCCTGAGTGAGCAGATCCGGCAGAAGGGGCAGAACTAACTGATCCTCTGCCAACCTTACCACGTCTGCGAACCAAACCTGTCTTGGCCACCTTGGAGCCACCAGGATCGCTGACGCGCCCTCTAGGGCCAGCTTGCGCACCCCAAAAGGGATACCCCAAACACAGCCTGGATTGCCCCGAGGGGGGCACCAGCCCAGTATCCGGGGAAGCCTCCATATGGTGATTTTTTATATTTAGGCACAATGCCCAGAGGGAATTACGCAATAATGCAACCCAGGGTGCCCCTTTAAGTCCCGCGTGGGAGGAATTTGCAGACCCCTAAATTTAACCAGGGACCCTAGGACCGGGAGAGCCCCCCTTTAATAGGACAATGGTCCACCTGAAACACACACACACAGCAATCAGACCTCAGTGACAATGTCCAAAGGGGTTAATACACAAGCGTTGTCAGCATCCCCAATGAGGAGCATGAAGTATATGCAGACATATCTGAGAACTGATGGGGCCACAGGCCACTCACCTGACCAAGGCCACACACGCACACCGGAGGGGAGGAAGGCGCGTAAGCAGAGGAAGAAGGAGGGCGGGCCGGCGTGGTTCGCGCGTCGCGCCTGGTCCCGCCCCTCCCGGCCAGAAGCCGGGACCTGAATAGCATTGCCAGCAGCACGGGGGGCGGGCGGTAGGCGATCGCTCGAACGCCCGGCCCCGCCCCCGCGCCTGAGGGGAACACATGCACACCGGAGGGGAAGCACCCCGCCGCCATGCAGACACAGAGGTTAAGTAAAAAGCATGAACACACACTGACACAATAAAGTATCTACACGTACAAACATCAAGGGAACCCGGGAGAGGGGGAAACCACGCTAGAGTGGAAGGGCCAAGGGATGGGGCATCCCAAACCAGGATCACCAACCCGGTTAACCGCCTACCCCTTGTTATGGGGTCTCACGGAGGAGTGTAGCTCCTAAGCACCAAGGGTGCCATCTACCGTTGCCCGGACCAGCAGCCTAGGCTGGGAGGCAAGTACACTAAAGTAAGGGGATCCGGGCAGCAATAGATCAGATAGAAGGCCGGGAGTCACCCCGGCTACCTTGCAAGGAGGAGACATCCATCTTCTGACTTGCTCGCCGTCTGCAGAGATGAAAGACTGGGGAATGAGTGGGAGGTCCCAGGTATTTATGGACCGGGAGGGTCTTACTTTTTTTATTGATATCTCTGCAAGATCGCCATCTACAGGTCAGTATACCCACATGTAATGAATGTCTTGAAGCGGGGTGTGTGACATACTTAGAATAAGAGCATCAGTTTTTCTGAAAAGTGGCAATAGCCACCAGAAAGTACTTCAGGCACCTAACCACATCCAAGGAGTGCAAAACCCTCTCCTTAGTGTTACTAGGATTAGGGCACAAGGAAGGAAGAACAATGTCCTGATTTAGACGAAAGGCAGACACGACCTTAGGCAGAAAATCTGGCTTGAAGCGAAACACCACCTTGTCCTGGTGTCTCTCAAAGTAGGGGGGCTGGATGGAAAGCGCCGCCAACTCAGAAACACGCCTGACAGAAGTGATAGCCACCAAAAAGACAACCTTGAGTGTAAGAATGGCCAGGGCCGCATCCTGCACAGGTTCAGAGGGAGCACCCTGCAAAGCAGACAAGACCAAATTCAAATACCAAACAGGCAACATAGGCTTACGTGGGGGACGCACATAAGTAGCCACCTGGAATAAGGTCCTGATCAGAGAATGCTGGGCAAAGGACCTCTAGAAGAAAACAGCCAGGGCAGAGAAATGACCCTTCAGAGTACCGAGTTGGAGCCCCAGCTCCAATCCATGCTGCAGGAACTCCAGGATCCTGGGAATAGAGAACACACGACAGGGAAGAGACCTAGACTCACACCAATCAATGTAGGCACGCCAAACCCTACAGTAAATGGAGGAAAAATACTTTTTCCTAGCCTTTATCATGGTGTCAACAACAGAGGCAGACAGCCCCTTTTCCATCAAGATGGAGGTTTCAGCAGCCAGGCCGTCAAAGCCAGAGTTTGTAAATTGGGATGGCGTAGATGACCCCGAGTGAGCAGGTCTGGCACCCTGGGCACAGCGTACTGATCTACTGCCAGCTGCACCACGTCTGCGAACCACACTCTTCTTGGCCACCTGGGAGCCACCAGGATAGCTGGTACCCCCTCCTGAGCTATCTTGCGCAGAACCCTTCCCAACAGGGGGAATGGAGGAAAGGCATACAGGAGATGAAAATCCCGCCATGACACTGCTAGAGAATCTGTTGCCAAGGCCAGAGGGTCCTGGGACAGAGAGACAAAGGCCGGGAGCTTGTGGTTGTGACGGGACGCAAACAGATCCACATCTGGTTGGCCCCAACGGTGACAGAGAGTGAAACACCCTCTCACAGAGGGACCATTCTCCCAGGCGAGAGGTCCCCCTGCTCACGGCTGAGATGCAGGGAACATTGTTCTCCGCCCAGGACAAGATCAGAGACACTTCCTTGAGGGTCCCCTTGCTCCGGGTCCCCCCCGATGATTGATGTAGGCAACCGCTGTCTGGTTGTTCGAGCGTACTGAACAGGCCGACCCAGGAAGGTGGAGGGTCAAGAGAGCCAGCAACAACCTGATCGCCCTTATCTCCAGAATGTTGATGGGTGTGTGGGCCTCCTGAGGGCCCCACCATCCTTAGAACTGCAGGGACTTCCAGAAGCCCCCCCCCCAACCCATCAGACTGGCATCCGTGGTGACTGTCTCCCAGCAGGGGGCCAGAAAGGATCTGCCCACCAACAGGTTCCTGGAGTCCAGCCACCACGAGAGGGACTGCCTGGCTAGGGGGGATAGAACAAGGACAAGGTCCAGAGACGGGGGATCCTTGTCCCATACTGACAAGAGGTGGAGTTGCAGAGGCCTCATGTCAAACTGTGCATAAGGAACCGCCTTGAAGCACGACACCATCAGGCCCACCAGCTGCATTCCCTGCCTGATGGAGGGATGAGTGCAGGAGAGCAGGGAATGAACCTGCACCAGTGGAATGTCCACCGTCTGCTGAGGTAAAAAAAATCCTTGCCTGAACTGTATCCAGATTCATTCCCAGGAAGGGTGTCACCAAGGAGGGAGACAGGGAACACTTGGGATGGTTGATCACCCAGCCAAATGACTCCAGTGTGGACACTACTCGCTGAGTTTCCAGCTCTGCCTGTTGGAGGGACTGAGAAGTGATGAGAATGTCATCCAAATATGGCAGCACGCGAATGCCCTGAGCAGGGCCATCACCCCTGCCAGCACCTCGGTGAACACTCTGGGAGCTGAGGTGAGACCGAAGGGCAATGCCACAAATTGGTAGTGCTAATCCTCCAGAGCGAACCTGAGGAATCTTTGATGACCTGGAAAAACAGGAATATGAAGGTAAGCATCCTTGATGTCCACAGAGGTCATGAAATCCCCTGGACGCAGAGCGCAAAGTTTCCATGCGAAAGCGCCTGCACCTGACAAATTTGTTGAGGATCTTCAAGTCCAGGATGGGCCTGACTGAAACATTCCCTTTTGGGCACGGTGAAAAGGTTGGAATAGAACCCCTTGCCCCTTTCTCGTAAGGGGACCTGAAAGATGACCCCCCCCCCCCCCGCTCCAAAAGGCTTTGCGCCGCCAGAATTAGAGCCTGAGCCGACATGGGTCCTGAGACATCCGGATCTGATGAATCTTGGGGGGGGTGGGGCAGGCAGCAAACTATCTTGTAACCGGAGGACACTACCTCCTGAATCCACCTGTCTGAGACATGAAGCCTCCAGACGTGAGCAAAATGCTGAAGCCGTCCCCCCCACCTGGTTGGGTGAGGGCGCCCCTTCATGCCTGAGGGGGCTTGGGAGAAGACTTGGGCTTGGAGCCCCAGGATGAGCCAGGGCGACCACGTCCCATGCCCCACCCCAGAAATCTCCTCGGGCCCCGGTAAGGGAGACCCCCCCTCCCCTGTCTGGCACCACGGTAGGGGGAAGAAAAGGAGCCCTGGCCCCGAAAGGGCCGAGACTGCCGCCTGCGCTGGGGTAACCTGCCTCCCTTAGCAAACAGGTCCAGGCGGTCCCCAAACAAGCGTAGTCCTTTGAAGGGAAAACCAGTGAGCTTTCTCGGCAGCGTTGTCAGCAGCCCACTGGCGCAGCCAAACCGAGCGGCGTATAGACACCACTAGGGCAAAGGCTTTGCCACACATCCTAATGGTATCATCCAAGGCAGAAAGGACATAAGACCTCACAACGAGAGAGTGCATTAAACTCCTCACTAGACACATCATCAGGAGCACCCTCTAAGACACCTCTAAGCAGGGTCCTAATAGCCGCAGCTGTAATGGCAGCCGCACAGACCGGGCGCAGCGCCGTCCCCACACAGGCACAGGATCAATACGCTGGTCCTCACTATCCCACAGCGTAGTAGAGTCAGGGGAATGCATGACAGAGGTGTTAGATAACCCCAGGACTGGGGCATCCACCTCTGGAGGGGATGACCAACGTTTTACCACATCAGCAGGAAAGGGATATCTCTTATCCCAACTCTTAGGGACTCCAGGGAGCTGGCTGGGACGCTCCCATTTCTTGAGCACGAGGTTATTAAAATGGGCTTGCCCAGGAAACTCAAAACGTGGCTTAGCCATATGAAATAGTTCCCCCTGCTCTCTGGGGGCCGCAACCGGGGGAGAGATAGACATCACCTCAAAAATCTGAGCCAACAAACTATCAGCATCATCTGGGGCCCAGGGGTTAGAGCCAGAATCATCATGACCCCTGGGCCTCTCATCAGATGACTCTGAGTCAGAGAATAACTCCTTCTTCCAAGGGGGTATTAACCAGACAGCTCCAAGAACTCATCAGCCTCCATAGGGAACAGAGAGACATCAGGCGTCAAGTGCCGCTTCTTAGCAGAGGCCTTACGCGCCAAGGTATTAGCAATCAACTTCTCAACACTAGCCAGTCTGGAAGACACATCAGGCTGAGAATCCCCACTGGTATGCAACTCAATAGGAGTCAAATTTAAGCTTGGGTGAGTAGGTGAAGCCATACGTGGCGCAGGCCCAGCTACTGGTAAACCAGGCTGCAGCGCAAGCACCTGCTGAGTACAAGGTATACAGACCCGCATATTGTCAGCACTAGTAGGGGACACCCCACAAGCTACACAGCCGGGCTTGCCCCGAAGGAACCCCAGGCACATTATCCTGAGACGCCTCCATATGGCGATTATAGCGGCACAATAGGTCGATAGGGATTCACGCTATAAAAGCAACCCGGGATGCCCCAATAACCCGCTAGGGAAGTGGGAGTAATTTACACACTAGGCCTCACAAGTTTAATAACTAAATAGAGGGAGTGGGGCCGGGAGAAACCAATAGAGTTCGACCCGCATGAAAGACATAAGTGACATGTATAATGACACAGGGCAAATAATACAATTCTGTGAAATACTCACCTGTAGAATTGGTATTATACGCATACAGCACGTCCTGCTCCAGATATAGTAATTACATGTGGGTAATCCTCCGCCTGAGGGCATGTTCACTGCAGACATGCCACCTATCTCCAGGGCATCCCTATTTAAGATGCCTTGCTGTGTGAAACCCCCAGGGCTTTCCAAAAAAACCTTTCCTGGGGCTTCCACAGAGTTTTAGTGACCTGCAGCCGCATCCCTGGCTTCCCATTTAGTTGAGATGCACTCTAGCGCCCAGCCATTGAGACTGACTGTGGGCTCAGACTAGAGGGAAGCCGGCTATGCAGCCAGCGAGAGTGCACCTTCACCTGGCTGATTTGAGATCAATCCAAAATAATAAAATATACAAAAAAATATAAGAAAAATTAATAATTAGCATAACCACCAATGTATAAAACTTTTGCCAGACATTCCCTTTAAACAAAATTTTTAACTTTTCCCGAATTTCTCCCCCAATAAATAGTACCTTTTGTCAATTGTCACTGCTGCTGCTTCACTCTAATCCCAGATAATGCTGTCTGTTTTAGCTGTAAAGCCCCGGCTCCTCCATTCATTGCCACTGTTGTGTGTGACAATGATGTAATTTAAGCAATTACTGATCAACTGCCATCACGCACAGAGGGACAGCAACAAAAAATCAGTGTTCCAAGACAAATCGAAAAGGGAAAATATCAGTTTCTAGTTCTACACTCTAAGAAGGGAGTATCGGCAAGGACTTTGGTCAAATGCATTTCACAAGTTCAGTGGGTTTTGGGCCACTAAGTATGATAGCTTGTAATCACCTCGAGTAAAGGGAAGAGATCCTTGTCCTCATCCTTCAGAACATTCCATTTCTGAATAAGTGGAGGCATAAGCATCTGAATATATTCCTAAAACAAAACAACAGATCAGTATTTCCTGCTCAACAGTAAATTAAATAAAACCTCTGCATACAGTTAGGGACCTTTATGAGCTTCGCAGGGACTTAGGGCTCATTTTCCACCAATTAAATTGTAAACTAAAAATCGTTAAAATCGACAATCAGACAATAGTACATCCATGGAAGTGACCACTGTGATGGAGCGATGAACGAGAATTTGGTGGTTGCCCAAGCAACAATCCCTATTAGAGAGAAGCATGAGATGCGGTCACCCGCGATTGCACCGTAGGAGCGGGGTGAGGAGAGTTTTTATGTGTGATCTGGGGGGTTTCACATAGGGGAAGTGGACCAAGACCCAGTATAGTCAAAATCTTGGGTGTTGGTCCACTTTAATGCATCCCTGGAACCCTTGTGGTGTGCGTCGGGCCCACACCTCTCACCCTGTTTGTATTGCTGTGCATGGGAGCTGCAGGAATGAGATAGGTAGGAGATTGGGTGCCTTTTGGGACATCCCAAATCTAGATGCCCCAAGGGCACTCAGTCGGCTGGCCCTGGTGTCTAAAAGGCCACATCTGTGATAGGTCTACTTTAATCTGGGAAATACTCCCCGGTTACTCCCATGCTCAGTTGGGAAGCCTCATTGCTCTGGCGATCATAGGATGTCCAATCAATTTTTACCAAGCTTTCTATTAGAAAGCAGGCAGTGATAAATCAAGATTACATTCAAGACAAACTTGTAACTAAAATAATGTAAGTAAACAGCAGTCAATGGCTGACAGGATGGTACTTACTGGCTTATTTAAATGATGTCCAACAGAATCTGCTAAAGTCCCTATAGCATCATAAAGGATAAGCAGGTTTTTATGCTGGTATTTACTAAATGCAAAGACTAGGGTGTCCAGAATAAAAGCTAAGTAAGGAACAAGCTCCGTACAAGCCTCCTCTTCTAAGGTAGCAAAGGCACTGTAGGGGGAAAAAAAAAACTCAATTAAAAAGGAGATTTAACAAGCATTGTATAAAAAAGGGGTGTATTGTTGTATAAACCTGGAGTTGCACAAGTAGTACAGAGATGGTTCTTAGAAGAAAAGCCCCTATTCTGACACACATCCAGCTCGAAGCAGGAACCTGAAGGGACATTTAAAAAAATAAAGAGGACAGCTGAGCCCTCCTACAATAAAATCAAATTTCTCTTAGTACTGCACCTGTCAGCTTGGCTGAAAGGCCAATATCCTAAGGATAAAGTGAGACCTAGGGGAAGACCCCTAAATTCTCACACCTTTGGAAACTGGTATCCCTATATCTGTTCCAGACTTTGGAGGAAGTCAAAGCCAGCAACTGAAAATTGGTAAGTCTGAGGGGATCAAATCTGGCTGCTGAGAGTCCCCAAGGTCTACAGGTCCTTCTCAAAAAATTAGCATATAGTGCTAAAGTTCATTATTTTCCATAATGAAATGATAAAAATTAAACTTTCATATATTTGAGATTCATTGCACACCAACTGAAATATTTCAGGTCTTTTTTTGATTTAATACTGATGATTTTGCCATACAGCTCATGAAAACCCCAAAATCCTATCTCAAAAAATTAGCATATTTCATCCGACCAATAAAAGAAAAGTGTTTTTAATAAAAAAAAAAGTCAACCTTCAAATAATTATGTTCAGATATGCACTCAATACTTGGTCGGGAATCCTTTTGCAGAAATGACTGCTTCAATGCGGCGTGGCATGGAGGCAATCAGCCTGTGGCACTGCTGAGGTGTTATGGAGGCCCATGATGCTTCGATAGCGGCCTTAAGCTCATCCAGAGTGTTGGGTCTTGCGTCTCTCAACTTTCTCTTCACAATATTCCACAGATTCTCTATGGGGTTCAGGTCAGGAGAGTTGGCAGGCCAATTGAGCACAGTAATACCATGGTCAGTAAACCATTTACCAGTGGTTTTGGCACTGTGAGTAGGTGCCAGGTCGTGCTGAAAAAATGAAATCTTCATCTCCATAAAGCTTTTCAGCTGATGGAAGCATGAAGTGCTCCAAAATCTCCTGATAGCTAGTTGCATTGACCCTGCCCTTTATAAAACACAGTCGACCAACACCAGCAGCTGACATGGCACCTCAGACCATCACTGACTGAGTACTTGACACTGGACTTCAGGCATTTTGGCATTTCCTTCCCCCCAGTCTTCCTCCAGACTCTGGCACCTTGAATTCCGAATGACATGCAAAATTTGCTTTCATCAGAAAAAAGTACTTGGGACCACTGAGCAACAGTCCAGTGCTGCTTCTCTGTAGCCCAGGTCAGACGCTTCTGCCGCTGTTTCTGGTTCAAAAGTGGCTTGACCTGGGGAATGCGGCACCTGTAGCCCATTTCCTGCACACGCCTGTGCACAGTGGCTCTGGATGTTTCTACTCCAGACTCAGTCCACTGCTTCCGCAGGTCCCCCAAGGTCTGGAATCGGTCCTTCTCCACAATCTTCCTCAGGGTCCGGTCACCTCTTCTCGTTGTGCAGCGTTTTCTGCCACATTATTTCCTTCCCACAGACTTCCCATTGAGGTGCCTTGATACAGCACTCTGGGAACAGCCTATTTGTTCAGAAATTTCTTTCTGGTTCTTACCCTCTTGCTTGAGGGTGTCAATGATAGCCTTCTGGACAGCAGTCAGGTCGGCAGTCTTACCCATGATGGCGGTTTTGAGTAATGAACCAGGCTGGGCTTTTTTAAAAGCCTCAGGAATCTTTTGCAGGTGTTTAGAGTTAATTAGTTGATTCACATGATTAGGTTAATAGCTCGTTTAGAGAACCTTTTCATGATATGCTAATTTTTTGAGATTTAGGGGTTTTCATGAGCTGTATGGCAATATCATCAGTATTAAATCAAAAAAAGACCTGAAATATTTCAGTTGGTGTGCAATGAATCTCAAATATATGAAAGTTTAATTTTTATCATTTCATTATGGAAAATAATGAACTTTAGCACTATATGCTAATTTTTTGAGAAGGACCTGTATATATGGCCAGACCGACCACATCTGTGTACCACAGCCTCCTTGGCAAACACAATGCAAACAGAATAGCCACTGTCTTGCCACACTCAACAGACGGGAACACATTAGCATGAACCCCTTCCAAAGCATGACCAGGATACCTGTCTATATTGCCAGCAAATTTCTTACTCCACTTGATGAAGTAGCTCACCTGTTGTCCTTGGACATAAACATGCTCAATTCTGGGGTCCCCCATCAATGACACAGTTATCTGAACACCCCCCAGGGGAGAAACCCATAGGACATATGCCGCATTGTGCAGCCCTGGAATATGAACCTCAGGCTAGTTAGTGCTAGAATGTGACTTTCTGCCCACTGACCGATTACAAAGGATTCTGTCATGGCGGCCTGCATCTGCCATTGTGATTAAAGTATGCCAGTACTGTGGCACCCGGACCCATGATATAGGCCAGTGTTTAGAGACCAATTTTTCATCGTCCCACGTTCCATTCTCTAATTGGGCGGTACATGTATGGGTTGTCACCTAAAAAACACAAAACTGTTTCAAGTGGACCTCCCCTCAGGGCATCCTGAACTGGGATGCCCCGCTGTGTGAAATTCCCCCGAGCACCTGATATTCTTACCTTTCCACCGAGCCCATGGCACATGTGCAACCAGCATCAGTCACCTACCTTCTCATTTGTGCGAAGCCATGCCAACCACAACTGAATGGCTGTGCATGGCAGCGCACAGCTAAAGGGAGAAAGTGATGCCGATGCCAAAACACCCCCCCCCCCCCCCCCCACAAACTGGGCGGTTTGTTCATTGGCAGCCGCAGGGAGATGGAGCTCACCAGCAGTGAATAAATGTCTAACCAGCCAATCGGCACTGCTGTACGTCGTTTGGCTGACTCGGCACGGACACAGCTCAGAACGCAGAAGCACTGCTCTAAGGATAGCCTGTGTCAAAAAGGCTGGAATATTTGTATTTTAATTTCCAAATCTATATGAACACCTGAGATTGCAGACAGCAGCTCAGTAGTGACTGGAGCTTCTTTTTCTTTTTTTCTTTTAAACTTCAGTTTATTGATTTTATAGAAAGGTAGTACATGGTCAAAAGGTTTTACAATCTTCTGAAGGCATAGTTTATCTAATCTACATGATAATATATTGTACTTTACAAATAGATAATCTAGAAATGATGATCTGGAGTAGTTCATCTAGTGTGTGCAAATACTTGAATCAGAACTGAAAACAGGAAAAAATACAATTCTGTGATTAGTAGAATTGGTATTATGAGTATACAGTAGGTCCTGCTCCAAATATAATACTTACAATCGGGTTATACTCCGCCAGATGGCGCTGAACTGCAGAAACATCGAAAATAGGCTCCTCCCGGCCCCTAAAATACCCGGGGACCTCCCACAAATCCCCAGCATTGAAAAGCAGTTAACGAGAAGCCGGGAGAATAACACAACCCAACTATCAACTATAACAATAACAAATCGCCATACAGGGGATCCAAGATAATGCAAAACCAAGGGTGGGTTGGAGCAGGACATACTGTATACTCATAATACCAATTCTACAGGTGAGTCATCACAGAATTGTATTATTCTTAGTATACAGTACGTCCTGCTCCAAATAGAATATCCAATAGCAGTGTCCATAATGTAGGTTGGGATCCCCAAGAAAATCAGCTGCAGGCAGTTTAAACCACTGCCGCCTGCAGAACCTTTCGGCCAAAAACAGCATCAGCTGAGGCCCTAACATCAACCTTGTAAAACTTTGAAAAGGTATGAACAGAAGACCAAGTAGCGGCCTTGCAAACTTGTTCAACAGAAGCCTGGTGCTGAAAAGCCCAAGAGGCACCAATAGCACGAGTGGAATGAGCAGTAAAGGCGGAAGGGAGGATTCTTCCTTTTAGCAGAGTAGGCATGAATTACAGCCTGACGAATCCACTTGCTGATAGTAGACTTGGCAGGAGCCAAACCCTTCCTAGGACAAGAAGGGACCACCAAAAGACCTTTCCTGAAAGGTGCAGTAGCCACCAGATAGTACTTCAGACACCTAACCACATCCAAAGAGTGCAAAACTCTCTCCTTAGCATTGCTAGGACTAGGGCACAAAGAAGGAAGAACAATATCCTGATTCAAATGAAAGGCAGACACTACCTTAGGCAGAAAGTCAGGTTTGAAACGAAACACCACCTTGTCCTGGCGTCTCTCATAGTAGGGGGGCTGAATGGAAAGTGCCGCCAACTAAGACACACGCCTGACAGAAGTGATAGCCACCAGAAATACGACCTTGAGCGCAAGAATGGCCAAGACAGCATCCTGCACAGGTTCAAAGGGAGCACCCTGCAAGGCTGACAGAACCAAGTTCAGATCTCAAACCGGCACCATAGGCTTACGTGGGGGGCGCACATGAGTGACCCCCTGGAAAAAAGTCCTGATCAGAGGGTGCTGAGCAAAGGACTTCTGGAAGAAAATAGCCAGGGCAGAAACCTGACCCTTCAGAGTAGTGAGCTGGAGCCCCATCTCCAACCCATGCTGCAGGAACTCCAGAATCCTGGGAATAGAGAACACACGACAGGGAAGAGACTTAGACTCACACCAGTCAATGTAGGCACGCCAAACCCTGTAATAAATGGAAGAGGAAGACTTCTTCCTAGCTTTAATCAAAGTATCCACAACCGAGGAAGACAGCCCCTTCTCCATCAAGATGGAGGTTTCAGCAGCCAAGCCGTCAAAGCCAGAGTTTGTAAATTGGGATGGCGTAGTGAACCCTGAGTGAGCAGATCTGGCACCAAGGGCAGAGCGTACTGATTTACTGCCAGCTGCACCACGTCTGCGAATCACACTCTTCTTGGCCACCAGAATTGCTGGCACCCCTTCCAGAGCAATCTTGCGCAGAACCCTTCCCAGCAGGGGAATTGGAGGGAAACATACAGGAACTGAAAGTCCTTCCATGACATTGCTAGCGCATCCGAGGTCAGGGCCAGAGGATCCCTGGACAGAGAGACAAAAGCTGGAAGCTTGTGATTGTGGCGGGACGCAAACAGATCTACATCTGGTTGACCCCAACGGTGACACAGAGATTGAAACACCCTGCTGCATAGGGACCATTCTCCCTGGCGAGAGGTCCCCCTGCTCAGAGATTCCGCCAGGCGATTTTCCACCCCCGGGATGTACACAGCTGAAATGCAGGGGACATTGGCCTCTGCCCAAGTCAGGATCAGAGATGCTTCCTGGAGGGCCCCCTTGCTCCGGGTCCCTCCCTGATTGATGTAAGCAACTGCCGTCTGGTTGTCCGAGCACACCTGAACAGGCAGGCCCCGAAGATGAGTAATCAAGTGAGCCAGAACTAACCTGATCGCCCGCAGCTCCAAGACATTGATAGGTGTGTGGGCCTGAGGGCCCCACCTCCCCTGGAACCTCAGGGACTTCCAGAAACCCCCCCAACCTGACAGACTGGCATCCGTGGTGACCGTCTCCCAGGAAGGGGCAAGAAAGGATCTGCCCCCCAACAGGTTCCTTGAGTCCATCCACCACAAGAGGGACCTCCTGACCAGGGGGGAGAGCACACAGACCCTGTCCAGGGATGCTGAGTCCTTGTCCCATACAGACAATAGGTGACGTTGCAGAGGCTTCAAGTGGAACTGAGCATAAGGGACCGCTTCGAAGCACGCCACCATCAGGCCCACCATCTGCATCCCCTGCCTGATGGAGGGATGGGGACAAGCTAGGAGGGACTGAGCCTGTGCAATCAGACTCTCCACCTTCTGCTGAGGAAGGAAGATCCTTGCCTGAACTGTTTCCAGATTCATTCCTAGGAATGGAGTTACCAAGGAAGGGGACAGTGAGGACTTGGGGTGGTTGATCATCCATCCAAATGACTCCAGAGTGGACACCACCAGCTGAGTATCCAACTCTGAGCAGAGACCTCACTCCAGCCAGCACCTTGGTGAACATCCTGGGAGCTGAAGTGAGGCTGAAGGGCAAGGCCACAAATTGGTAGTGTTGATCCATCAGAGCGAACCTGAGGAACCTTTGATGACCTGGGAACACAGGAATATGAAGGTAAGCATCTTTGATGTCCACAGAAGTCATGAAATCCCCTTGGCGCAGGGAACTGATGGCAGAGCGCAGAGACTCCATGCGAAAGTGCCTGCCCCTGACAAACTTGCTGAGGATCTTTAAGTCCAGGATGGGCCTGACAGAACCATCCTTTTTGGGTACTGTGAATAGGTTGGAATAAAAGCCCTTGCCCTTTTCTCTTAAAGGGACCTGGCAGATGACCCCCAGCTCCAGGAGACCTTGCACTGCTTGCACTAGCTCCTGAGCTGACACAGGGTCCTGAGGAATCTGGGATCTGATGAATCTTGGAGGGGGATCGGCAGCAAACTCCAACTTGTAACCGGAGGACACTACCTCCTGAATCCACCGGTGTGAGGCATGAAGCCTCTAGACGTGAGCGAAGTGCTGCAGCCGTCCCTCCACCCGGATGGGTGAGGGCGCCCCATCATGCCTGAGAGGGCTTGGGAGAGGATTTAGCTTTGGGACCCCAGGAGGAGCCAGGACGTCCACGTCCTCTGCCTCTACCCCAGAAATCTCCCCGGGACTCAGGAAAGGAAACCCCCCTTCCTTGTCTTGCACCACGGTAAGGGGAGGAGAAGGAACCCTGACCCCGAAAGGGCCGAGATTGCCGCCTGCGCTGGGGTAACCTGCCTCCCTTAGTAAAAAGGTCCAGGTGGTCTCCAAAGAGGCGCAGTCCTTTAAAGGGAAAAACAGTGAGGGCCTTCTTGGCAGCGTTGTCAGCAGCCCACTGGCGCAGCCAAACCGAGCGGCGTATTTCCACCACGAGGGCAGAAGTTCAGGCACACATTCTGATGGTGTCATCCAATGCTGATAGGACAAAATTTACAAAAACATCACAACTGGAGAGTGCATTAAACACCTCACAAGGCAAATCATCAGGGGCACTATCAAGCATATTTCTGATAAGGGTTCTAGTGGCCACAGTAGTAATGGCAGAGGCACAGACCGGGGAGCTGGCATCCCCGCACATGCAAAGGCGTGGGATGCCAGCTGATCAATACGCCGGTCTTCGGCATCGCGCAAGGTAGTAGAATCAGGGGAATGCATGACAGAGGTGTTAGATAGCCCTAGGATCGGAGCATCCACCTTGGGGGGGGGGGGGGGGGTGACCAACATTTAACCACCTCAGCAGGAAAGGGATACTTCCTATCTCAACTCTTTGGAACCCCGGGAAGTTTACTGGGGCGCTCCCATTCCTTGAGCACAAGGTTATGGAAATGTGCCTGCTCTGGAAATTCCAAACGTGATTTTGCTGTATGGAAAAGCTCCCCTCTTTGCCTGGGAACCTCAACAGGGAGAGAGACACAGAACCTCAAAAATCTGGGTCAATAATCTGTCAGTGTCATCCAGAGCCAAGGGGTCAGAGCCAGGATCGTCATGACCCCTTGGTCCCTCATCAGATGAGCCTGAATCCGAAAAGAGCCCCCCTTCATCAGACGGGGTATAGCCACACAGATTCCAAAACTCCTCAGTTCCTATAGGGAAAACAGTAACATTAGGAGTCAAGTGCCGCTTCTTAGCAGGGGCCTTACGCGCTAAGGACTTAGCAATAATCTGTTCAACAGTAGCCAGTCTAGAAGACACATCAGGCTGAGAATCCCCACTAGTATGCAACTCGGCAGGAGTGAGATTTAAGCTTGGGGGGAGTAGGTGAAGTGAAACGAGGTGCAGCCACTGGCAGGCCAGATTGCAATGCAAGCACCTGCTCAGCACAGGGTACACAGACCCGCGCCTTGTCAGCGTCAGCATGGGGCTGCCCACACGTTACACACAGCCGGTCTTGTCCCGAAGGGAACCCGGTCACATTATCCTGGGATGCCTCCATATGGCGATTATAGCAGTGCTATACATATAATTGTTACAAGGCCTTCAAGCAATATACTAAAAACAGGGCCGGGAGAAGCCAAAGAGGGTTCGTCCCGCCTGAAAGACATAAGCAGACAAGACCTTAAGTACATCGTAACCAAAGTGAAGGAAATAAAGCCGCCCGCGAGGGCACTTACGGACTGCGGGAGGTAGGAGTCCGTCGCGCATAGGCCAAGCAAGCTGGAAAGATGGCGTCGGTATACCTCGAGGGGCGGGCCAGAAACAGCGATGACGCGGAAGCCACCCCCCCCGAAGAGCGTGAAGCCAGAAGGCCAACACCCAATGATAGCGCACAAGCGCCTGAGGTAATGCCGCCGCCAAGCGCGGAACCAAGTCAGCGCGCGGCGGCAAATTTCAACAGCAGTAAAGAAAAGTCAGTGCGGCGGCTGACAAGAATAAAGGCATGTGAAAAGAGAAAGCACAGACTGCGTAACATACATATCTATACACATACACCCCCCCCCCCCTTTTCCCCCGAAGACTACAAGGAGGATGAGGGAGGACGGCAGCCACTTAAATAGGGCCCACCGATAGGCAGGGGCAATAGTGCGAGAGGGGCATCCCATAGAGGCTCACCATAAGCCTGAACCACCTACCCTTTGGTGGGGGATTGCGGTGGAGCAGCGCTCCTAAGCACCAAGTGCCTACCTTCACCCGACCAGCACAGCCAAGGCTGGGAGGCATATTAAAAGTGGAACGGGTAGGACTAGTCCTACAGGACCGCAGGTTAATAACCCCGCTCACCTGCGAGTAGAGCCAATTTCTCGTCCTTCGCAGCCAGACTGCAGAGAAATTCTGGGGATTTGTGGGAGGTCCCCGGGTATTTGAGGGGCCGGGAGGAGCCTATTTTCAATGTCTCTGCAGTCCAGCGCCATCTGGCAGAGTATAACCCGATTGTAAGTATTATATTTGGAGCAGGACATACTGTATACTAAGAATAACAAAACACAGTAAATAATACGCCACAAGGGGTCTTGTATTAACTACAAAGAATGGAAAAAATGTAGAAAAATTTATTACAGAATATCCATTCAGAATGCATTTTCCGGCATATCGTACGCATAACCAAGTAAACATGAAGACCTTGATTCTCCCCCCTTTTGGGATCCTTCCACAGCAGCCATGGAGCAGCCCACCAGGCTCACACTGCCAGTGGTTGCACAATTATGTACAAGGCCGCCAGTGAGCATGATAGACGTGCAACCCAGAAGGGGTGAGTATCCAGGTTTTCCTGTTCTCTGATTCAGCAGCACAGATGCAGTGTGGAGCAGCCCTCTTTAATATGCTGCATTAAAAGATGGGTTCTGTTTTTTGACTCTTTAAAGTCAGTGCTGCCCGCCCAAATCTAAATGATTCCAGGGCCGCAACAAAACTCATCTGCTTCCAGGATCCCTGACTGATGTAAACATCAGGCAGCCGCATCCCCTGCATCTTTGGGCAATGCATGCGCTTTAGCACCCCAGACATTCAGATAAGCTAGGGACGGGAGCTCACCGGATGCTGGGGAAGCATCCGCTTTAACTTCTGATTGCCATTACACAGCAGTTTGCTGTACATATGTAATATTCGCCAAACAGCTCTGATTGTTGGAGAGCCCACGCATGCGCTGTAGGTCTGGTAAAAGTTGAATTTGTATAGGCGATCTAGGTGGTTTCACACAGCAGGGCATCCTAAATGGGGAGTCAAAATCCTGGGTTTAGTTCCAATTTAAGAAAGTTTGCTGATGCCAAGACCATATCTCCTTTGGGTTAATCCCTCACCCCCCCCCCCCCCCCAGCAAATATACCTGTGGACCCCCAGTCAGTGGCAATTCCAACAGGTCTGAAAGGAATGTTAAATCACCGTCCAGAATCTCTGGCTTGTCGGGCAATTCCATATCATGTGGCAGAAATATGCTCACTATTCCCCCACATCTAGAGCAGGGTGATGAATGTTAATATGAGCCTTGCTAGCTGGGGAAATGCAAGCTGATGGAGTATATAGATCTGTATAAGTCCAGGATTTTCATGCGAGGGAGACTTTCAGCGCAAGTTCCTTTGTAGCCTCTCAGCCCTCCGAACCAAAGTCTGGGATAACCACTTGCCACTTAACAGAGTTTACATTTTGAATTCTGGGATGTCGTCCTGGGACCAATGATCAGAACCAGACTCCTCCTGACTCCTGGACTCGCCCTCGTAGGATCCTGACTCAGAGAGCAGACTCAGAGAGCAGTTCCCCTTCCTCTGATGGGGACTGAGCATAAGAAAGCAGTAATTCATCAGATTCTGCAGGGAGAATAGTAGCTTCAGGATTCAAATGACGCCTCTTGGCAGTAGCCTTGCGCGCCAAGGAGCCAGCGATGAAGCTTTCCACACTAGCCAATCTAGAGGCCAAATCAGCGTGAGAATCCCCACTAGTATTGGGGGTTAGGCTCAAGCTTGGGGTATTAGGGAAGTAAGGCGAGGTGCGGTTCCGGCCTCGGATGAGGTGGGGAGACCGGCTAGCGCCTGTTGGGCACAAGGGACGCAGACCCGTGCATTGTCACCGCTGCTAGGTAAAACCCCACAAAGCTGCACACAGACGGGCTTGTCCCGGGGGACCCCGTTCACAATATCCTGGGATGCCTCCATATGGTGATTATTAAATTCAATATGCCAGTAGGGATTGACGCTTTACGCAACCCTGGATGCCCCAATAAGCCTGGATGCCCCAATAACCCGCTGGGAAGTGGGAGAAATTTCTGAAAAATGGTCTGGACCGGGCGCTACGTCGGGCCGGGAGAAGCCACCAAGGACCGCTGTCTGAAAGACACAAGGGGAAAAGGGATGTCCGAGCCGAGCGCGAAGCAAGCTAGGGAAAAGATCGCCCATGAGGGCACTTACAGGTCTGCGAGGGGAGGACCGTCTTAACCATGCGCATGCGAGAAGGAAATGGCGCCCAGCGAACCTCGAAGAGCGGGCCAGAGCGGGCGATGACGCGGAACGCGCCAGACCGAACCACACCCCCCCGGAGAGCGCGAAGCTAGAAGGCGCGCAGCCAATCAGGAGAGAATAGTAGATACGTCAGCATCACTTCAGAGAAGAAGTCTGACAGAGTGAGTAAGGAAAGTGAAAAACGCCGTAGCTTCCCCGAACAGTGCTGCCGTATGCGCCATAGAGAACAGTAAAACGCTGCGGTTAGTTGAAAAACTAAGTGAAACGCGCTCTGACACCCGGTAGCGGTAAAGCCATCTATAGTGTAATAAAGGCAAGGATAGGCCATCAAACACATAACCCCCCCCCCTCTTTTTCCCCCCTCTGACGGGGGAATCTGGGGAGGAAGGTGACCCGAATAGAGGGTTCACCGTTACATGGGACATGGGGCACTGGTGCGGGAGGGGCATCCACTGAAGGCTCACCATTCGCCTTAACCGCCTACCCTATGGAGGGGGATTGCGGTGGAGACTAGCTCCGTAAGCACACTGGGTGCTGCCTACCTTCACCCGACCAACGCAGGCCAGGCTGGGAGGCATTCATTCACAATGAGGACGGGTGGAAATAGTCCCGCAGGGCCTCGGGCTGTCAAGCCCTGCTCGCCTGCGAGAGCGTGATACTTCATGTCTTCGCAGTTCCAGCACTGCAGAGAAATCTGGGGATTTGTGGGAGGTCCCTCGGTATATGTAGGGCCGGGAGGAGCTTGTTTTCTACATGTCTGCAGTGCACGGCGCCGGAGGCGGAGGATTACCCACATGTTATTACTACTACTGGAGCAGGAAGTGCTGTATGCTTAGAATATAGGAATGTGCAGGTAGGCATCCTTGATGTCCACCATGGTCATGAAGTCGCCGGGCCGAAGTGAACTAACCGCTGACCGTAAGGTCTCCATGCGGAAGTGCTTGAACCTGACAAACCTGTTGAGACCCTTCAGGTCCAGGATAGGTCTCAGAGATCCGTCCTTCTTGGGCACCGTGAAAAGATTGTAATAGAACCCTAGACCCCGTTCCTGATGAGGCACAGGACAAATCACTCCAGACGACAGAAGTTGTTGGACAGCCAACCTTAGGCCCTGCGCCGTCAAGGGGTTCTGGGAAATCCGGGACCGACGATATCTTGGGGGCGACCAAGCTGCCAGCTCTATCTTGTAGCCGGAGGACACTACCTCCTGAATCCACCGGTCCGAGACGTGCTGTCTCCAGACTGGAGCAAAAAGCAGAAGCCGTCCCCCCACCCGGATGGGAGGAGGGCGACTCCTCATGCCTGAGGGGGCTTAGCAGGGGGCTTGGACTTGGACCCCCAGGAGAGACTGGGACGACCGCGGGATCTACCTCGTCCCCAGGAGTCCCTGCGGCCACCAGAGAAGGAAGAACCTCGTCCCCCCTCGGATGGGACGAAAGTAAGATGAGCCTCGAAAGGGCCGTACCTGCTTCCTGCGCTGAGGGAGCCACCCATCCTTTGCCAAGAGATCAAGACGCTCCCCAAAAAGACGAAGTCCCAGGAAGGGAATACCAGTAAGGGATTTCTTGGCGGCAGCATCGGCCGCTCACTGTCGCAGCCAGCTAGACCGACGAAGAGCAACCAGCAGGGCCGAAGCCCTGCCACCAAGCCGGACAGCATCACCCATGGCTGAGATCACAAAGGCAATGAAGTCTGTGCAAGCCATAAGCTCCTTATACTCGTCCGCTCGCTTGTGAGATCTGGCGACATCCACAAGGCGCCTTACCTTCTTCTTGATGGCAATGGAGACAATGGCCGCGGCGCAGACAGGACGCAGACCAGCCCCCACAGAAGGTGAAAGCATGGCAAGCGAGTTGATCCATGTGCCAGTCAGAATTATCACGCAAGGTAATCGTATCAGGAGACGGCATAACTGAGGTATTGGAGAGCCCCAGAACAGTAGCATCCACCTCCGGGGGATAGGACCATAGACTAATCAACTCCTCCGCAACGGGGTACCGTCTGTCCAGGGCCTTAGGTACCGAGGGCAATTTACTAGGTCTCTCCCACTCCTTAAAAACCAATTTGGAGAAGTGACCTTGCTCAGGAAAAACCAGACGCTGTCTTTCAGGCCGAAAAATATCCCCGTTTCTTCTTGACCGCCTTTGGGGGATCAATGTGCAGGGTATCAAGCACCGCGGACAATAGCTTTTCCGTGTCATCTGAGGAGGACCCGGGGTCACTATGAAGCCTCCATTATGGTGATTAGTAGCCAAATAAATGGTTTACAAGGCACTAAAGGCCCAAACCCGGATAATCCCCAATAATAGCCCCTAAGAACCCAAGGGGGGGGGGGGGGGTGGATGGACCAGGAGGAACCACAATGAGAACAAAATGGGACCCGCCTGAAAGACACAAGAGGGGCACAATGAGCGTCCCACAGCGCATGCACCACCACAATATATAATACACAATGCATAAAAAATACCCAAAAAATAATTAGACCGGACTCACGGACCGAAGACAGGCCAGCAAAAGAAGGACCCGCAAACGCCGTCTGCACAGCCCCAGCAGCAGTCCCCGGACACAGAGTGGGGAGCAGGATGCGGCCTACAGCCAAGCCCCCACGCCGGGAGGATAAAATGGCGCCGGGCTCCGGAACCTGCAGCACCTCGAGGGGTGGGCCGCGCCGCAATGACCCCGCCCCCCCCACAGCGCGCGAACCTCGGGCGCCCGTGGAACCAGAAAATGGTGCCCGGAGAGAAGACAGGCAGGGAGGGTCCAGCCCCTGCCGCGAAGAGCGGTCGGCGCCCGCAGCAGGCGGAGAGCGCGCGGCGGGACTGCCGCCCTCCGGTAAGAGGGCAGACAACCCCCCAACCCCCCGAAGCACCAGAGGCAAGAAGGGCAGGAGCGAGGAAGGTGAGTATCAGCAAAGTGGGGAAAAAAAAAAAAAATTAAAAACACACAGTAACAGCAATAAACAAAAACAGAACAGGCATAAGGGGTCCAAAGATGGTCCCCCCTCCATATAGGCTCACCATAGCCTATGGCCGGTTACCCTTTGGGTACAGGGTCTGTGGCCCAGAGCCTAGCTCTGTGAACGCCTAACCCTAGGCGTTCCTGCCTCCCAGCCCTGGCTGCGGATCAGGTGAAGGTAGGGGATGGGTCCCGGAAAAAGGTGGGAATAGGGCTGCAGTGGCAGACAGGCTTGGGATGCCCCGCTCGCCTGCGATATCCAGAGAGATAGCATTCCATCTTCACAGTCCGACTGCAAGAGAAATCTGGAGGATTATGAGGAAATAGCTTCCTTTATATGGGCCAAGAGGAGCCACAAGTTTCGTCTTGCAGTCAGCTGCGCCACCTTGTGGCGGATAACCCAATTGTCAAGAATCAAGAATGAAGCGACCCGAGAAGGATACCAAGAAAATAGTTGTATGAGAGAATGTGTGCGCGCCATATAGGCATGTAAGGGAGCCACCATCCGTTATCCTAAACCAGACCAACAGCCTGGCACAGTTGGAAGAGAAAGGTAGTGGCCATTTTGGATCTTCCTCTCGCAACTGACATAACTGACATGCACAGTAACAGGAAGCCCAGCGTGACTTTCTGTTTGCAGCTGGCCTGCAAGCCCAAGAGTGGCCATTTGTTTTTAAATTTACCCCAGCAGGCGTTAGCAAAAGGTAAATTATTTTTTACGTGCAACAATGTAAATTGCCCTGGGGAGGGATGCATATGAGCACTGTTTGTTGTGTTGGTCTTATTTAATTTATTTTTGACTGTTGGTTTGATGGTTAATTAATGGTTTCCCTCCCTCCCTTCCCGAGTGCTAGGCAATGTATGCACTGCATGTACCCATGCTGCTTTAGAGAGTAGGTAAGCTACCAGGTTTTCTTGACATATAGACCTGACCTGGTCCACCCAGTGTTTTAAATAGCTGGCCTGCAAGAAAGTAGAGAGATACAAAATCGGGATTTGCCTGTCAGTTCCCAGTTCTAAATCTAAGCAGGTCAGACAAGCCCACTCTCGATCTACCAGAGGCCCATGTTCAGTTCGGATGTATAAGTAACCCCTCCTCTCATTAGCCAATGTGTTTATATGGATTTTTTATTAACACAATTTTAGGATACACTTCCTTTAAGGTGTTGACACATCATTTACCAGATCTCTGCTTTAAGAGCATTAAATCGGGGGGCCAGGGGTCAGTTTGGGCAACACCCAGCCCTGCACTGCCCCAAACTGGACATTATGAACCACTTCTTCACAACAGAGGTAATAAAGCAATCACCACAAATGCCCATTTTCTAGAGTTTTTCTTGTGTTCTAGGAAAACCATGAGTGAGGTATTACTGCTGGTTCAAACCAAATATATTTTTGCAAAAATACATACCTGCAAGCAGCTTCTTGTACCCGCTTGTTACTATCAAGGATGCGTTTTAGCAGCTCTGTCATTAATGGCTTTAAATACATTTCTGGGGGCTGGCCAACTACCCAATGTGCATAGCGACTGAGGGTCCAGCAAGTGATGGAGCGCACAAGAGCCTTCTTGTCAGAAAGGCACTGAATTAGATGTGGAATCAACTCCGGGAGGTAAAGAATCATACCCTGCATGCACCCTGTACGAGAAAGACACAAAAATGGCACACTGTATTATACAAAGGTTAAAAACACAACATGCTTCTCAAATAAACCTGAACCCTACCATACTTCTGACCCCTGTGGCATTCCCAATAGTGATGCCCCTCCTTAATGAATGCTCTGAACAGAATGACTCACCCCTCCACACTGGAAAAAATACCATTTTGTGAGATACTCACCTGTAAAATGGTTATTACGAGTATGTCACACCCCCCAACTTCCCGATATTCATGACACTTGGGAACCCGGCCTGTAGAGGGCGATCTTGCAGAGATGACATGGAAAAAAGGAGCCCCTCCTGGTCCATAAGTACTGGGTTCCTCCCACTAGTCCTCATTCTTTTTAAACAGCAGTGAAGAACCTGGAAGAGCCAATTATATTCAATAATTGTAAAATTATTTGAAATAATAATACCAAATAAAGGATCCCTTAGAGCAAAAAGAGCCAATTATATTCAATAATTGCAAAATTATTTGAAATAATAATAATCACCATATAAAGGATCCCTCGAACAAAAAAGGGCGGGGGAAGTGGGGAGTGTGACATACTCGTAATAACCATTTTACAGGTGAGTATCTCAAAAAATGGTATTATTCCTAGTATGTCACACCCCCCACTTCCCGATATTCATGACACTTGGGACATCCAAAAGCAGTATCTATAATGGGTGGGGATCCCAAACGAATAATGCATAACTTAAATTACTGCAGCTTGCAGAACTATGCGGCCAAAAACAGCATCCGCTGAGGCCCGCACATCAACCTTGTACAACTTAGAAAAAGTATGCACAGAAGACCAAGTCGCAGCCTTGCAGACTTGTTCAACAGAAGCTTGGTGCTGAAAAGCCCAAGAGACTCCAATAGCACGAGTAGAATGAGCGGTGACACGAAAAGGGGGAACCTTCCCCTTCGCCATATAGGCCCCAATGATAGCCTGACGTATCCACTTACTAAGGGAAGATTTGGCAGGAGCAAAACCCTTCTTGGGCCCAGAAGGCACAACAAAAAAGGCATCCGTCTTGCGGAAGGCCGAGGTAGTAACTAAATAATACTTAACACAACAAACTACATCCAAAGAACGTAAGACCCTTTCCTTGTCGTTACTAGGTTTAGGACACAAGGTAGGAAGAACTATATCCTGATTTAGGTGGAAAGCAGACACCACCTTAGGAAGGAAATCCGGTTTAAAATGGAAAACAACCTTATCTTGATGCCTCTCAAAATAAGGGCCTTGAATAGACAAAGCCGCCAGTTCAGAAACTCAGTGGATAGAAGTAATAGCAACCAAAAAGGCAACCTTCTGAGTAAGAATAGGAAGAGGAATATCATGCAATGGCTCAAAGGGAGCAGCTTGCATAGCCGAAAGCACCAAATTAAGATACCAAAAAGGAAGTAAAGGCTTTCTGGGAGGCCGCACATGTGCGACTCCTTGGAAAAAGGTCTTAACCAAAGGATGAAGAGCAAACGATCTTTGAAAGAAAATTGTCAAGGCAGAGACTTGCCCTTTCAAAGTACTAATCTGTAATCCCATATCCAGACCTCGTTGCAGATATTCCAGAATTCTAGGAATAGAAAATACTCTACAGGGCAAAGCCCTGGATTCACACCAATCAATATAGGACCTCCAAGTCCTGTAATAAATGACAGAGGAAGACTTCTTCCTAGCTCTAATAAAAGTCTTCTTCTTTCAAAAAGGAGACTTCAGCAGCCATGCCGTCAAAGCCATCGTTTGTAAATTGGGGTAACAAAGTTGAGCCTGAGTGATGAGATCTGGAAGAAGAGGCAGATGAACACGATCCACTGCCAGCCTTAAGACGTCTGCGTACCACAGACGTCTTGGCGCCACCAGAATTGCTGGCACCTCCTCCAGTGCTAGCTTGCGCACCACCTTGCTGATCATGGAGAATGGGGGAAACAGATATAGGAACCCCAGATCCTTCCAGGTTAGAGACATGGCATCCGCTGCCACTGCCAGAGGATCCTGGGATAGAGACACAAAAGCTGGCAGCTTGTGATTGTGACGAGAAGCAAACAGGTCCAACCGTGGAGTCCCCCACTTGTGACAGAGGAACTGAAAGACCCTTGGATTGAGAGACCATTCTCCCTGGCGAGAACAACCCCTGCTCAGGAAGTCTGCCTCCAAATTCTCTATCCCCGGAATGTAAACTGCTGATATGCAGGGAACATTGATCTCTGCCCACTGAAGGATCAGAGACACTTCCCGGAGGGCAACCCAACTGTGAGTCCCTCCCTGGTGATTGATGTATGCAACAGTTGTTCGGTTGTCTGACCGAATCTAAACTGGCAGACCCTGTAAGAAATGGGTTAGTCGAAGTAGAACAAGACGTATGGCCCGAAGCTCTAATACATTGATTGGAGAATGAGCCTCCTGAGGCCCCCACAATCCTTGGAACTGATGCTTCCAGAAGCCCACCAGGCTGGCATCCGTGGTAACCAGTTCCCAACGCGGAGTCAGAAATGACTTGCCCTTCTGGAGGTTGTGCGATATTAACCACCACTGAAGGGACTGCAAAATGTGGGGAGACAATAGACAAGTCTGATTCAATGATAGTGAGCACCTGTCCCACTTTGCCAAGAGGAAGAGCTGAAGCGTCCTTATGTGAAACGGGGCAAACGGTACTGCCTCGAATGCAGCTACCATCAATCCCACTAGTCTCATCCCTAGACGGATAGACTGACGAGGGTTGGACAAGAATAGACAAATCAAGTCCTGAATCAGAACCATCTTGGACTGAGGAAGAAAAACCCCGGCCTGAAATGTATCCAGAATCAGGCCCAGGAAGGGAATTTCCCTGGACGGACAGAGAGGATTTGGGGTAACTTATTACCCATCCGAACCTTTCTAGCGTAGAGACCACCATCCTGGTGTCCAACTCTGATTGTTCGAGGGAGGAGGCCGCGATAAGAAGATCGTCCAGCAAAGGCACAATGCGGATGCCCTGGACCCTGAATATAGCCATCACTCCTGCCAGCATCTTGGTAAAGACCCTTAGGGCCGAGGTAAGGAAGAATGGCAGGGCCACAAATTGATAACGCTGGTCTTCTATCGAGAACCTGAGAAATCTCTAGTGACCCAAAAAAATAGGAATGTGTAAATAAGCATCCTTGATGTCTATGGATGTCATGAAGTCCCCCTGACAGAGAACATCGATCGTTGATCGCAGAGACTCCATGCACAATTTTCTGAAACGGATAAATTGATTGAGCCTCCTTAGGTCTAGGATATGCCGAACAGAGCCGTCCTTTTTGGGTACCGTGAATAGGTTGGCGTAAAACCCCAAACCCCTTTCCGCTGGAGGCACTAGGCAGATGACAGCCATGTTTAACAGATACGCTACTGCTGCCCGCAGTCCCTGCGCAATTGCCGGATCTGACGGCATCCGGGACATGAAAAATCTGGGAGGAGGCCGGGACTCGAATTCCAGTTTGTAACCGGAAGAGACTACTTCCAGAACCCAATTGTCTGATACCTCCTGAACCCAGACCTGGAAGAAGAACCGCAGCCGTCCCCCCACCCATAAGGGTGAGGGCGTCCCCTCATTGTTGAGCAGGCTTAGTGGCAGATTTGGTTTTGGACCCCTAATTCTGACTTGGACGGCCACGTCCCTTTCCTCTATTCCATGCATTCCCTCTAGGGGCTGAAAAAGGCCGATCCTCTACCGGATCTAGACCCCCGAAAGGAAGGGTTAAAAGAGGCCATTCCACGAACGGAACGACGTTTCTTACGCTGAGGGAATTTACCTGCCTTAGTGACTGAATCCAATTTTTCTCCAAAGAGGCGCAATCCCACAAAAGGGAGCGCTATAAGTGATTTCATGGCTACAATATCAGCTGCCCACTGCCGCAACCACACCGACCGCCGAATGGCGACTAACAAGGCAGAGGTTCTGCTGCACATGACCAGAGTGTCATCTAAGGCAGAAAGTACAAAGGATGAAAACATCTCACATCGCTTAAGAGCGGCGTACTCATCAGAGGCTGGATCAAGCCCTGAGTAATTCATTAGGTCTCTCAGAACAGACCTAATAGCCACTGTCATGAGCGCTGAAGCACCAACAGGCAGCAAGGCCGAGCCCACACTGGAAAAAGCGTGGCACGCCATTTGATCAATACGCTTATCCTCTCCATCTTTAAGTGTAGTGGAGTCAGGAGAATGCAACACAGAAGAATTGGATAAATTAAGCACAGGGGCATCCACCACAGGTGGTGATGACCAACGTTTAACGGTATCAGCTGGGAAGGGATATTTCTTGTCCCAGCCCAAGGGAATGCCAGGAAGCCGTGCAGGCTTCTCCCATTCTTTAAGAATAATATCAAAAAAATGCTTTTGATCTGGGATTTCTAAATGAGGTTTAGAGGCTGCAAAGAATTCCCCTTTTTGAGGAGGGATTACTTCAGAAGGAGTAATAACCAAAACCTCAAATAACTGAGCAAGAGCTTTTGGGGTATCCACAACACTTGCTTCACCCTGCTCAATCTAGGTACCAACAAATTGCTGTTCATCAGAAACATCTGATTCCTCATATAATTCTCCTTCTAACTGAGAAGGATCAGACCAATCAAGCAATTCACAATTGTCTGACTCACTTGCCGGAAGTGCTTTCTTTTAGCTGAGGCCTTCCTAGGCACAGAGGTAGACATTAATCTTTCAAGATGAGCCAATCTGGCACATAAATCAGCATGCGACTCACCACCCATGAAAATATCATTGGGGGTACGGACAAGACATGGCGGAGTAGGAGATGAGGCATTAGCCGCAGGCCCTGAAGCCTGGGCCTCAGTTTGCTGCATAATAGTTAATTGTGCACAAGGGACGCAAAGAATTGCGTTATCCCCAACAAGGGATGCCCCACATCCAAAAATGCCATTTTGTGAGTACTCGCCTGAAAAATGGACATTGTTGGTGTGCCACACACCCCGCTTCACTTTTAAATATTCATCACTTAATGGGTTAACTCACCGCCAGGTGACGTAGTGCAGAGAGGAAGTCTTGTAACGAGCCCCCTTCCGGTCTATATATACCTGGTACCTCCCTTCAATCACCAGTGTATTAAAAAAGCAGAAAGACAAGGTACCAGTATTCCACCGGTAACCTCAAAATCAATTTAGATATAAATAAAAAGGCTTCACCATATAAAGGCTTCGGTAATACCGAAAAGGGTGGGAGTGAAGCGGGGTGTGTGGTACACCAACAATATCCATTTTTCAGGTGAGTACTCACAAAATGGCATTATTCTTGGTGTGCCAGACACCCCGCTTCACTTTTAAATATTCATCACTTAATGGGACATCCAAAAGCAGTGTCCACAAGGGAAGGGCATCTCAAGGCCAGGTGAAGCATAACTTAAATGACTGCAGTCTGCAGAACTTTGCGGCCAAAGACAGCATCCGCTGAGGCTCGCACATCAACTTTGTAAAACTTAGAAAAAGTGTGAACAGAAGACCAAGTGGCGGCCTTACAAACTTGGTCAACAGAAGCTTGGTGCTGAAAAGCCCAAGACGCCCCAACGGCGCGAGTGGAATGAGCAGTAATACGAAAAGGGGGAACTCTTCCCTTAGCAGCATAGGCCGCAGTAACGGCCTGACGTATCCACTTGCTAATGGCAGATTTGGCTGGTGCCAAACCCTTCTTAGGCCCATGGGGCACAACAAAAAAGGAATCCGTCCTACGAAAAGGAGACGTGATAATCAAGTAGTACTTAACACAGCATACTACATCCAAACAATGCAAAACCCTCTCTTTGTCATTCTTAGGATTAGGACACAAGGAGGGAAGAGCAATATCTTGGTTCAAATGAAAAGCAGAAACAACTTTAGGAAGAAAGTCTGGCTTGAACCGAAAGACCACTTTATCCTGATGCCTTTCAAAGTAAGGCGCCTGGATAGACAAGGCCGCAAACTCCGAGACACGCCGGACCGAAGTGATCGCTACCAAGAAGACAATCTTCTGAGTCAGGGTAGACAAAGCAATATCTTGCAAAGGCTCAAAAGGAGGAGCCTGAAGAGCAGAAAGAACCAAATTCAAATCCCAAACAGGGAGTAATGGTTTCCTGGGAGGCCGCACATGCGTAACCCCCTGGAAAAAAGTTTTAACTAAAGGTTTAAGCGCAACACGCTACTGAAAAAAGATACGTAGATAAGGCAGAAACCTGCCCTTTCAACGTACTTAGCTGGAGACCAGAGTCCAGCCCTGATTGTAAAAACTCCAGAATCCTGGAGACCGAAAAGACCCTACAAGGAAAAGATCTTATCTCACACCAAGCAATATAGGCTTTCCAAGTCCTATAGTAGGTGATGGAAGAAGACCTCGTCCGGGCACTGATCAGAGTCTTAATGACTGAATCAGAAAGACCCTCCTCCTTCAAGATGGAGGTTTCAGCAGCCAGGCCATCAAACCCAGCGCTGGTAAATTGGGGTAACACAATTGACCCTGAGTGAGCAGATCGGGCCGAAGAGGCAGAACGAACTGGTCCACTGCCAGCCGAACGATGTCTGCGAACCTCACTCGTCTTGGCCACCTTGGGGCCACGAGAACGGCGTACACCTTTTCCAGAGCCAACTTCTGAAGAACCCTGCCCAGTATGGGCATCGGAGGAAACAGGTATAGAAATCCCAGAACTCCCCAGCTCAGGGACATGGCGTCCACTGCCAGAGCCAGAGGATCCTGGGAGAGCGACACGAAGTTCGGGAGCCTGTGATAGTGATGAGGGGCCAACAGGTCCACCTCCGGGGTCCCCCATTGGAGACACAGTGAGCGAACCACCCGAGGATGGAGAGCCTATTCTTCCAGACGGGAAGAGCCCTTGCTCAACCGGTCCGCTACCTGTTTCTTCACCTCTGGAATGTAAACCTCCGAGAGACAAGGAACATGGAACACTGCCCAGGTTCGGATCAGGGACACTTCTCTGAGAGTACTCAGACTGCGAGTCCTTCCCTGAAGACCGATGTAAGCAACCGCTGTTTGATTGTCTGAACACATCTGGACCGGAAGGCCCAGAACGTGCTGAGTCAGGAGAGCAAGCACTTGACGGATGGTTCTCAGTTTCAGAATATTGATGGGTAAGTGGGGCCTTTGAGGTCCCCACTGCCCCTGAAACTGCAGCTCCTTCCAGAATCTGCCCCATCCCGACAGACTGGCGTCCGTGGTGACAATTTTCCAAAGGGGGGTCAGGAAAGGCCTGCCCTACACAAGATTGGTCGAGACCAACCACCACAGGAGGGACTGCCGTACACGGGAGGACAACTGGAAGGACTGATCCAGCGACTGAGGTTGCTGGTCCCAAAACGCTAACAGAAAAAGCTGAAGCGTTCTCGTGTGAATTTGGGCAAAAAGGAAGAAACACTCTGTGTTGATGAGAGTTCAGGCCGGGATGAACCGACCCATCTCTCTCTGGGACTACGAAAAGATTGGAGTAGAAAACGAGGCCCATCTCTAAGCGCGTCCCCGGCCGGATGACCGTTATCTCTAACAGATCCTTTACCGACGCCAGGAGCCCCTGCGTGGCCAAAGGAACGATGGGCACCCGAGACCGAACGAACCGTGAAGGAGGGTGAGACTCGAATTCCAGGTCGTAACTGGCCGACACTACCTCCTGGATCCATCTGCCTGGAACAACTTGGTTCCAAACCTGGGAGAAGTGTCGCAATAGTCCCCCCACCCGCACGGGTGAGGGCAGCCCCTCATTGCTGAGTGGGCTTATCAGTAGGTTTGGGCTTGGTGCCCCAGGACTGAGCGGGCCGGCCACGGCCCCTCCCCCGAGTCCAACCTGCACCTCTGGTAGCGGGAAAGGAAGCACCCCTGCCCGCTCTGAATCCTCGAAAGGAGGGCCTACCGGAACCTGCCCCCCTTAAGGGGACACGAGGCCTCTTGCGTTGTGGCATCTTACCACCCTTTGCGACTGAATCAATTTTCTCCCCAGACGCAACCCCAAAAAGGGAAGAGCTGTGAGCACCCTTTTAGAAACCGCGTCCGCTGACCACTGACGCAGCCATACTGACCTGCGAATAGCCACCAGCATAGCCGCTGCCTTGCTACTCATAACCAGCACATCGTCCTGAGCGGCCAGGACATAAGACACAAAAGATTCACACTTCTTAAGCGCAGTAAATCCTCATATAGCCCCTGAATAAAGGACTTAATTGCCAATAGAAGAAGGGCTGAAGCACACACCAGGCGCAACGCTGACCCGGAATAAATAAAACCATGGCGAGCGTATTGGTCAATCCGACGATCTTCCCCATCCTTAGGGACAGTGGTCTCAGCAGACTGTACCATAGCCGTGCTGGAGAGCCCTAGCACAGGGGTATTGACGTCAGGAGGGACAGACCAAAGCTTCACCAATTCTGGCGGAAAAGGATAACGCTTTTCCCAACTGGAAGGAATTCCAGATAACCGCGTGGGATGTTCCCATTCCTTAAGAACCACCCTCTCAAAGTGGAGTTGTCTGGGAAAAACCCAACGCGGCTGAGGCTCCTTAAACAACTGACCCTTTGGCAGGGCGGCCGCCTCAGGGGGATCTAAATTCAAAATTTTAAACATTTGAGCCAGAATGGAGGGGGTGTCAAAAACAACCCCCTCCGACCAATCGCCAATCACATCAGCCTCAAGCTGACCTGCAGGCTCATCTGACTCAGACAGGAATTCATCCTCGTCCGGGGATCCATCGGACCATTCCACAGGCTCACATAGCTCGTCCTGTGGAGCCGAAGGTACCGGAGTCAGGTGCCTCCGTTTTGCAGCGGCCTTTAACGCTGCTTTAACGGGCACTACTTTCCGGGGGCTGGGCTGTGCCGCCGCCTCGGAATGCGAATCCCCACCTTTGACAGTGTCATGTGGGGTCCGGAACAGGGAGGGAGAGGTAGGAGATGATGAAGGATGCGATGGGCCCGCAGCCGAAGCAACGGACTGGCGCGCAATAGTCTGCTTTGCACAAGGGATGCAAATAAATACATCAGCTGGGAGTGGAACCCCACAACCTACGCACCCCCCGAAAGGCTCAGCAGAACCGTTTCCGGAAATTACGGAAGCCTCCATATGGTGATTTATGGTATTCGCAATACTTGGGTCTTTTAAGGCATAAGCCAACCCGGGATGCCCCTTTATTAGTAAATGTCCCGGAAGGGAGGATTTTTTTTTTTTTTTTAAGTTAAGTTAAGGTCCCCTTTAATAAATAAATATATATATATATCTATATATCTCCATATATAGTTTATATATACATGCATTAATAGATATCCCAATAAATAGCCAGGCAACATAGAGCCGGAGAGCCACCATAAGCAGGGATCCCGGGATCTGTAAGGAAAAAGAAACCCCCAATCAGATCCTCACATGTGTATAAGAATCATATAGGCATGACACCAAAGTGCCTTTAAACATGAGCAAAATCATGCCCCCTAATAAAATATGACTCCCCACCATATCAAATACAAAAAGATATGCACTTCCCACTTACCTGGCCCAGCGAGGTAAGCCGCTTACCTGGCCCAGCGAGCAGCCACAGCACAGAAGACTAAGTGCGGCCGCGCGCCCACGCGACTTCCTCCTTTGAAGGGAAGTGAATGCTGGGCCCGCCGCAAAACGCCGCATGACGCCGCCGCGCCCCCGATGCCGCGTCACCAGGATCCGCCCCCCTACGCCAATCGGTACAGCCATTCAGCTGGAGATTACACCAGATGGGCCACTACACGTGCGCCCAGGCAGCGGAGGGGGGAGGACACATAAAGACTGCATAGCGCAGCCTATGCAAATAGAGTACATACAATACCAGCGGGGAGGGGGGAAGGGGGTAGGGGGCCACTAAAGCAATAGTCTGCTAAGAAAAGCGGCCAGCCACCTACCCAGCGCGGTCTGCCATTCAAGCAGACCTAAACCAAATGAACCAAAGGTATACACATGCTGAATAAACTTAATGCATAACATGAACACACACACGTTGAAATAAAGTGATACAAGTGAAACGCACATACTTAAAGCACACCCTCAACCCCCCCCCCCCCCCCCCCCCCATAGTGAAGGGAGAAGGGACCGTAACGGGAGAGTAAGGGGCTACGGGGACCCTCGGGACAGGGGCATCCCATTTCCGGATCACCATGCCGGATAGCCGCATTGCCCCACGCATGAGGTCGAGCGGTAGGAGATAAGCTCCTAGGCACTTAAAGTGCCATCTACCATTTGCCCGGTGAGCAGCCTAGGCTGGGAGGCTTCCATTCCACCATTAAGGTATACACACTCAAACCAGGCAGAAATAGACCAAAAGGGGGGTGGCGGGGTAAGAAAACCCCGGCCTACCTGTAAGCAGGAGACTTCAAACCTCTGTCTTGTCGTCAAGCAGAGAGAAAAATACTGGTGATTGAAGGGAGGTACCAGGTATATATAGGCCGGAAGGGGGCTCGTTACAAGACTTCCTCTCTGCACTACGTCACCTGGCGGTGAGTTAACCCATTAAGTGATGAATATTTAAAAGTGAAGCGGGGTGTGTGGCACACCAAGAATACATTGCCAAGTCTGTGCAGAGGGAATTGCATGTCCGTTATCCTGGGATGCCTCCATATAGTGTTTAGTATTTACTATAATTGATTATAGTATATATGGGATTTACGCAATTGCTACCCGGGATGCCCCTTTAAATAGTCCCTAGTGGGAGGATTGAAACACAAATGGACCCCCAAATAAGGCTTAAGGGCTTTTTTTTTTATATATAAGGACCAGGAGAAAGCCCTTTTTAAATAAGGAGTTTCCACCTACAGAGAAAACACAAAAAAACAGTCACCAATAATCACAATATAAAGCTGAAGGGTACTCACAGCCCATGCAATAAGCTCACATGAGGTAAGGCCACAGGGAAGCAGGAAACAGGAAGTCAAACAGAGCATACCAGGTGCTCTCTGAATAAAAGCATGCCTAAGCCCCGCCCACTTCCAGGATCACATGGCCAAAAATGGAGGGAAAATTCAAATCTGAACACAGCCAGAACAAAGAGCTTTAATAGGTAAGCAAAAAATGCTGCCTAGACAGAGATAGGAAAATCTAAATAAAACCTTTCCTGTTAAATAGTATAGTAAAACATACATAATAAAAATAAGAAATAAAGACTTATTTTATATATATCATATATATATATATATATATATATATATATATATATATATATTTTTTTTTTTTTTTTTTTTTTTTCTTTTGTGTGCAAGGTGACAAATAAGCCCAGATAACGCCCCCCCCCCCCCCCTTTCCCCCCTCCTTTTTACCCAGCAGGGTTAAAGGAGAACTAAGGGGAGAGGACAGAAATGCACCCATAAGGCACAAGGGGATTATAAAGGGACAGGGGCATCCCATGCCGGGAACACCAACCCGGAAGCCGCCTACCCACATTTGGGTCTCACGGAGGAGTAATACTCCTGTATACACCAGAAGGTGTATGTATCTACCTTTGCCTGAACCACACAGCCAGGGCTGGGAGGCATACAATATAACCAAACAGGTTTAAAGAGTTTCAGACAGGAATAGAGAAAAAAAGGGTCCGGGAGCAAGCCCGGCTACCTGCAGCTTGAAGGAGAGTCATCTTCTGAATGCTTCGCCGACTGCAGAGAGGAAAAGACTAAGGAATAGTGGGAGGAACCCAGTACTTATGGACCAGGAGGGGCTCCTTTTTTCCATGTCATCTCTGCAAGATCGCCCTCTACAGGCCAGGTTCCCAAATGTCATGAATATCGGGAAGTGGGGGGTGTGACATACTAGGAATAAGACGATTCTGTGAGTACTCACCTGTAGAATTGCTTTTACTTTGCATGGCACGGCCTGCTTCAAGAAGTCCTTACGTATGGGATATTCCGCCACAAGGTGGCGCAGTGTACTGCAGAAGAGTTGTGGCTCCTCCCGGCCCCATATAAAAACAGGAATCACCATAGACTTCTCCAGTGTTGACAAGCGCTTCTACAAGACCCGGGAGGTAATAAATGTAAAAAAGATAAACCCCAACTAACTTAGAACAATCACCATAAAGAGGCAACCAAGAATAACGATAACAAGGGTGGGGTGAAGCAGGCCCGTGCTATGCAAAGTAAAAGCAATTCTACAGGCGAGTACTCACAGAATTGGCTTTTTCCTATTGCATGGCACGGCCTGCTTCAAGAAGTCCTTACGTATGGGACGTCCAACAGCAGTGTCCGTAAGGTAGGGCGGGATCCCCAAAAAGTAGCAGCAGGCAGTTCAAACCACCACCGCCTGAAGTACTTTGCGACCAAAGGCAGCATCAGCCGAGGCCTTAACATCAACCTTGTAAAACTTGGAAAAGGTATGAACAGAAGACCAAGTTGCGGCCTTACAAACTTGTTCAACAGAAGCTTGGTGCTGAAAAATACAATTCTGTGTTTACTCACCTTGTAGAATTGGCATAAGTAAGCAGCACGTCCTGCTCCAGATAATGATGCATAACAGATGGAATTACCTTCGCTAGAGGGTGCTTGACTGCAGAGATGGCAAAAAGAGGCCCCTCCCGCTCCCATATATATCCGGGACCTCCCACAAATTCCCCAGTAATAAAAAGCAGTAAGGAGAACCAGGAGAAGCCAATGATAATTAACAACGTAAACAAGGATACCAATCACCATACAGAGGATCCAAGATAATGCAAACAGGGTGGGGTGGAGCAGGACGTGCTGCATACTTATAATTCCAATTCTACAAGGTGATTAAACACAGAATTGTATTATTCTAAGTATGCAGCACATCCTGCCCCAGATAATGATTCATAACAGATGGGACATCCAATAGCGGTGTCCGTAAATAGGGTGGGATCCCCAAAAGCAACAACGTACAGTTCAAACCACTGCCGCCTGCAGAACCTTGCAGCCAAAAACAGCATCAGCTGAGGCCCGAACATCAACCTTGTAAAACTTGGAAAAAGTATGAACAGAAGACCAAGTAGCAGCCTTACAAACTTGTTCAACAGAAGCCTGGTGCTGGAAGGCCCAGGCGGCCTCAACAGCACTCATAGAATGAGCAGTAACACGGAAAGGAGGATCCTTTCCCCTAGCAGAATAGGCCCTAGCAGAATAGGCCCTAAAAATAGCAGGAGCCAGTCCCTTCTTGGGACCTGAAGGGACCACAAACAAGGCATCAGTCTTTCTAAAAGGTGCAGTAGCCACCAAGTAGAACTTAAAATTCCTGACCACATCCAGGGAATGTAAGGCCCTCTCCTTGGGATTACCAGGATTAGGGCACAAGGAAGGAAGCACAATGTTCTGATTGAGATGGAAGGCAGAGACAACCTTAGGCAAGAAATCAGGTTTAAAGCGGAAAACCAGTCTCTCAGAGTAGGGGGCCTGAATAGAAAGGGCCGCCAACTCCGAAACACGCCTGACCGAGGTGATAGCCACCAAAAAGGCAACTTTAAGAGTTAAGAATAGACAGAGCAGCCTCATGCACAGGCTCAAAGGGAGAGCCCTGAAGGGCAGACAAAACCAAATTCAAGTCCCAAACTGGCAACAGATGTTTTTGCGAGGGGGACGCAACCCCCTGGAAGAAGGTTTTGATCAGAGGATGCTGAGCGAAAGATCTCTGGAAGAAAACAGCCAAGGCAGAAACGTGACCCTTGAGCGTGCTGAGCTGAAGTCCCAGATCCAGACCATGCTGAAGGAACTCCAGAATCCTAGGAATGGAAAACACCCGACAGGGAAGTACCCTAGACTCACACCAGTCAATGGAGGTCTGCCAGATAGTAGATGGTAAAAGAGGACTTCTTCCTAGCCCTGATCAGAGTATTAACCACAGAATCAGAAAGCCCCTCATCCCTTAAGATGGAAGTTTCAGCAGCCCGGCCGTCAAAGCCAGCGTTTGTAAATTGGGATGGCAAAGCCGCCCTTGAGTGAGAAGGTCCGGCACCAGGGGCAGAGCGTACTGTTCTACTGCCAGCTGAACAATATCTGCGAACCACACCTGTCTTGGCCAACGAGGGGCCACCAGGATTGCTGGCACCCTTTCCTGAGCCAGCTTGCGCGGAACCCTGCCCAGCCGGGGGAATGGAGGAAAAATATACAGGAGACGGAACCCCTGCCAGGATAGAGTCAGAGCATCCACCGCAAGGGCCAGGGGATCCTGGGAAAGAGAGACAAAGACTAGAAGCTTGTGACTGTGGCGGGACGCAAACAGATCCACTTCCGGAACCCCCCCCAACGGTGACACAGGGATAGGAAGACCTCGCTGTTGAGAGACCATTCCCCCAGGCGAGAAGTCCCCCTGCTCAGAAAATCCAGATTCTCCACCCCCGGAATGTACACTGCTGAGATGCAAGGGACATTGTCCTCCGCCCGGGACAGAATCATGGACACCTCCTTGAAGGCACCCTTGCTCCGAGTCCCTCCCTTATGATTGATGTAAGCAACCACCGTCTGGTTGTCCGAGCGAACTTGGACCGGCCGGCCCCGCAGGTGAGGAGTCAATTGGGCCAGAACCAACCGAACCGCCCTCAGTTCCAAAATGTTGATAGGAGCATGGGCCTCCTGAGGGCCCCACAGCCCCTGGAATTGTAGGGACTTCCAGAAGCCCCCCCAACCTGAGAAGCTGGCATCCGTGGTGACCGTCTCCCAACAGGGGGCAAGGAAGGATCTGCCCCCCCAACAGGTTCCTCGAGTCCAGCCACCACAAGAGGGACCGCCGGACCTGAGGAGACAAAACGAAGGCCTGATCCAGAGACAAGGGACTCTTGTCCCAGACTGATAGGAGATGGAGTTGAAGAGGTGAAAACTGCGCATACGGAACCGCCTCGAAGCAGGACACCATCTGCCCCACTAGCTGCATCCCCTGCCGGATGGAGGGGTGAGGGCATGACAGAAGGGAGTGAACTAGAGCTTGCAGAGAGTCCACCTTCTGCTGAGGAAGAAAAATCCTGGCCTGAACAGTATCCAGATTCATGCCCAGGAAGGAAGTCACCAGAGATGGGGATAGGGAAGATTTGGGGTGATTGATCACCCAGCCGAACGACTCCAGAACCGCCACCACCCGCTGGGTATCCAATACCGCCTGCTGGAAAGTCTGAGAAGTGATGAGAAGGTTGTCCAGATAAGGAAGAAAGCGAATGCCCTGAGCCCTGAGGAGAGCCATGACACCCGCCAGCACCTTGGTGAAGGCCCCGGGGGCCGAAGCGAGACCGAAGGGCAGTGCCACAAATTGGTAGTGCTGGTCCGCCAGTGCGAACCTGAGGAATCTCTGATGCCCTGGGAAGACTGGAACATGAAGGTAAGTATCTTTGATGTCTATGGAGGTCATGAAGTCTCCCGGGCGCAATGAACTGATCACGGAGCGCAGGGTCTCCATGCGAAAGTGCCTGGTCCTGATGAACTTGTTGAGCAGCTTTAAGTCCAGGATGGGTCTGACGGACCCATCCCTTTTGGGAACTGTGAACAGATTGGAATAAAACCCCCTTTTTCCACAGGAGGGTCCTGACAGATGACCCTCAAGTCCAGTAACAGCACATGAGCTGCCAAGGGGTCTAGAGGGATCCGAGAACTGAGAAATCTTGGAGGCGGCAATGCAGCGAACTCTAGCTTGTAGCCGGAGGACACAACCTCCAGAATCCACCTGGCTGAGACCTGTTGTCTCCAGACACGAGCGAAGAGCCGCAGCCGCCCCCCCACCCGGACGGGTGAGGGCGTCCCTTCATGGCTGAAGAGGCTTGGCAACAGATTTGGGCTTGGACCCCCAGGAAGATCCGGAGCGGGTACGACCTCTGCCCCAGAAGTCAGACCCCTCTCCCGGACCCGCGGCAGGAGGGAACAAAGGCCCCCGAACGGGCCGCAACTGCTTCTTACGTTGAGGCAACTTACCCCCCTTGGCAAACAGATCCAAGCGATCACCAAATAAGCGCAGCCCCTTAAAGGGGAGTCCCATGAGGGCCTTCTTAGCAGCATTATCAGCTGCCCACTGGCGCAGCCAAACAGAGCAGCGTATGGCAACCACCAATGCAGAGGTTCTACTACACATCCTAATGGTGTCATCTAAGGCAGAAAGGACATATGCAATGAACATTTCACACTGTGACAAGGCCCTGATTTCGGCACTAGAAGTATCATCAGGGGCGCCTTCCAACAGATCCTTGAGAGACCTGATAGCAACAGCAGTAATAGGGCGCAAGGCAGAACCCACACAGGCAAAGGCATGGGGAAGCCAGCTGGTCAATGCGCCGGTCCTCACCATCCTTAAGGGTAGTGGAATCAGGGAAATGGACCACAGACGTGTTGGACAACCCCAATACTGGTGCATCCACTTCTGGGGGGGTTGACCAACATTTAACCACATCAGCGGGAAAAGGGTACCTTTTGTCCCAGCCCTTGGGGATTCCGGGAAGCCGGCCGGGGCGCTCCCATTCTTTGAGAACAAGATTATTGAAATGAGCCTGTTCTGGAAATTCCAGACGTCGTTTAGCAGTACTGAAAAGTTCCCCCTGTAACTTGGGAGCCACAGCAGGAAGGGAGATAGAAAGCACATCAAAAATCTAACAAAAAGTTAACAGTCTATTGGTGTCTATTGGTGTCATCAGCATCCCAATGATCAGAGCCATAGTCAGCACCACTGAAAGGCTATCATCAGACAACTCTGAGTCAGGGAATTCCCCCTCCTCAAGTGGGGTATAGTCAGACAAATCAAGAAAATTCTCTGTCTCCATAGGAAAGGCAGACGCACCCGGCGCCACATGCCATTTTAGCCGGGGCCTTACGGGCCGTAGAGCTAGCAATCAGCCTCTCAATGTTAGCCAACCTGGAAGACACTCCCCACTAGTATTAAGCTCACTGGGAGTCATAATCAGGTGAGGGAGTGGGTGAGGGCATAGTGGGCGCAGGCCCAGTCACAGATAGCCTAGAATGCGACGCGGAACGCACCAACAGAGAAAGCCACGCCCCCTCCGAGAAGCACAGAGATAGGCCAGAAGCTACAGCCAATGGGCGAACAGGGATTCTTGATGATGATGCCGCCGCTGACCGCGGACGCCAGAAGGCGCATGTGTCAGCAACGGCAAATTCAAAATGAAGTGAAAGACAGAACGGAGCCCTGAATAAAGTGCAATCCCACACATATACAAGGCAAAAGTTCACCATAACCTGCACCACCTACCCTTTGATGGGGGGATTGCGGTCGGAGCCAGGCTCCGTAATGAGAGCACCTATGATAGGTGCTGCCTACCAGCGCAGCCAAAGCTGGGAGGCATAAGTAATAAATGGAACGGGTGGGAATAGTCCTACAGGGCCGATGGAAAGCGCCGCCAGCTCAGAAACGCGCCTGACCGAAGTAACCCACCAAAAAGGCCACTTTAAGAGTCAGAATGGGCAAGGCAGCCCCACGGATAGGCTCAAAGGGAGGATCCTGCAGAGCAGACAACACCAGATTCAAGTCCCAAACCGGTAGCATAGGCTTACGTAGCGGACGCACATGAGAAACTCCCTGGAAGAAAGTTAACTAACCGGTGGCTGGCAAAGGATCTTTGAAAAAAAATTGCCAGAGCTGACACCTGTCCCTTGAGGGTACCAAGTTGAAGGCCCAAATCCAAACCATGTTGTAAAAATTCCAGAATCCTGGGGATGGAAAACACCCGACAAGGAAGAGACTTGGACTCACACCAGTCAATATAAGCATGCCAGACGAGGACTTCTTCCTAGCCCGAATCATAGTATCAACAACAGAGGCCGGGACCCCCTTGTCCATCAAGATGGAGGTTTCAGCAGCCAAGCCGTTAAAGCCAACATTTGTAAATTGGGACGGCACAGCTGTCCCTGAGTGAGAAGATCTGGATCCTTGGGCAAAACTTACCGATCTACTGCCAAGTGCACGACGTCTGCGCACCACACCCTCCTTGGCCAACAGGGGGCCACCAGGATGGCTGGTACCCCCTCCTGGGCTATCTTGCGCAGCACCCTGCCCAGCAGAGGAAAAGGAGGGAACACAGAGGAGCCGAAACTCAGTCCAAGGCATTGCTAGCGCATCCGTGGCTAAGGCCAGAGGATCCTGTGACAGGGAAACAAATCTGGGAAGCCTGAGATTGTGGCGGGACGCAGACAGGTCAACATCCAGCTGACCCCAGCGGTGACACAGGGAGTGAAATACCTTGTTGCTGAGGGACCATTCCCCCAGCCGAGACGTCCCCCTGCTCAGGGAATCTGCCTCCTGGTTCTCCACCCCCGGAATGTAGACCGCCGAGATGCAAGGGACATTCTCTTCTGCCCAAGACAGTATCAGGGGCACTTCCTTGAGGCCTTGCTTGCTTTGAGTCCCTCCCTGATGATTGATGTAGGCAACTGTCGTCTGGTTGTCTGAGCGGATCTGAACAGCCCGACCCCGAAGGTGTGTGGTCAGCTGAGACAAACAACCTGATCGCCCTCAGTTCCAGGACATAGATGGGAGCATGGGCCTCCTGGGGGCCCCACCGACCCTGGAACTTCAGAGACTTCCAAAAGCCCCCCCAACCGGTCAGACTGGCATCTGTGGTGACAGTCTCCTAGCACGGAGGCAGAAAGGTCCTGCCCACTAGAAGGTTCCTTGAGTCCAACCACCACGAGAGGGACTGTCTGGCCAGGGTGGACAGAGCAAATTCCTGGTCCAGGGACACAGGATCCCGATCCCAAACTGACAAGAGGTGCAACTGAAGAGGTCTCATGTGAAACTAAGCAAAGGGGACCGCCTCGAAGCAGGACACCATCGAGCCCATGCCTGCTTCTGAGGGACCTCCACTTTCTGTTGAGGAAGGAACACCTTGACCTGAGAGGTATCCAGAGTCAAGCCCAGAAATGACCTCACCAAAGATGGAGACAGTGAAGACTTGGAAAAGTTGATCACCCAGCCGAAGGACTCAAGAGTGGAAGTCACCACCTGGGTGTCCTGCTCGGCCTGATGAAGAGACTGAGCAAAATCAGAATGTCGCCAGGTAAGGGAGGATGCGAATGCCCTGATTCCTGCGGAGAGCCACCACGCCCGTCAGCACCTTGGTGGGCACCTTGGTAAACACCCGAGGCGATACCGAACGGTAAGGCCACAAACTGGTAATGCCGATCCTCTAGAGCGAACCTCAGGAATCTCTGATGACCTGGAGAGATAGGCACATAAAGATAAGCATCCTTGATGTCCACGGTGGTCATGAAGTCGCCCGAACGAAGGGTACTGAAGGGTACAGCCAAGCGTAGTGTCTCCATGCGAAAGTGCTTGAACCTGACAAACTTGTTGAGACCCTTCAAGTCCAGGATGAGACCCGTCCTTCTTGGGAACCGTGAAAAGATTGGAGTAGAACCCCTTACCCCCGTTCCTGGGGAGGCACCATGAAAATGACTCCTGGCTCCAACAGGCATTGAACTACAAGACACAAACCCTGAGCTGACTTTTTTGAGACATCCGGGATCTGAGGAATCTTGGGGGTGGCCAGGCTGCAAACTCTTGTAAGAGTCTTGTAACCGGAGGACACCACCTCCTGTATCCACCGGTCTGAGACGCTGTCCCCCCACCCGGATGGGTGAGTGCGCCTCCTCATGCCTAAGGGGCCTTGGGACGGGGGTTTGGAACCCCATGAGAGACCAGGACGACCACAGGATCTACCATGTCCCCAAGAATCTCTGCGGCTGCCTGAGAAGAGGGAGTCACGACCTCTGGTAGCACAAAAGGAGGGGAGGGAAGCGGAGGGCCCGCGAAAAGGCCGAGGATAAAGGCAACAAAAATACAATTCTGTGAAATACTCACCTGTAGAATTGGTATTATAAGTATACAGTACGTCCTGCTCCAGATAGATTACTTACACTTGGGTTATCCTCCGCCAGATGGCGCTGCACTGCAGAGACTTGTAAAAAAGGCTCCTCCCGGCCCCTCAAATACCCGGGGACCTCCCACAAATCCCCAGCATTGAAAAGCAGTGAACAAGAAGCCGGGAGAATTCAACCACCAAAAACTGGAAACTATAACAATGATAACAATCACCATACAGGGGATCCAGAATAATGCAAAAACCAGGGTGGGGTGGAGCAGGACGTACTGTATACTTATAATACCAATTCTACAGGTGAGTATTTCACAGAATTGTATTATTCTTAGTATACAGTACGTCCTGCTCCAGATAGATTACTTACACTTGGGACATCCAATAGCAGTGTCCATAAAGTAGGGTGGGATCCCCAACAAAAAAAGGTAAAAGCAGACAGTTTAAACCACTGCCGCCTGCAAAACCTTGCGGCCAAAAACAGCATCAGCTGAGGCCAACATCAACCTTGTAAAACTGTGAAAAGGTATGAACAGAAGACCAAGTAGCGGCCTTGCAAACTTGTTCAACAGAAGCCTGGTGCTGGAAGGTCCAAGAGGCACCAATAGCATGAGTAGAAAAAGCAGTAAGGCGGAAGGGAGGACTCTTCCCCTTAGCAGAATAGGCCTGAATCACAGCCTGACGGATCCATTTGCTGATACTAGACTTGGCTGGAGCTAAACCCTTCCTAGGACCAGAAGGGACCACAAAAAGAGCATCAGTTTTCCTGAAGGACGCAGTGACTACCAGGTAATACTTCAGACACCTGACCACATCCAAGGAATGCAGAACCCTTTCCTTAGCGTTGCTAGGATTAGGGCACAATGAAGGAAGAATATCTTGATTCAAGTGAAAAGCAGACACCACCTTAGCCAGAAAGTCCGGCTTAAAGCGGAACACCACCTTATCCTGGTGTCTCTCATAGTATGGGGGCTGGATAGACAGAGCCGCCAGCTCAGACACACGCCTGACCGAAGTAATAGCCACCTGAATGACAACCTTGAGGGTAAGTACAGCCAGAGCAGCATCCTGAATAGGTTCAAAGGGAGCACCCTGCAAGGCAGACAAAACAAAGTTCAAATCCCAAACAGGGACCATAGGTTTCCGTGGGGGACGCACATGAGTAACCCCCTGAAAGAAAGTCTTAACCAAAGAATGCTGAGCAAAAGATTCTGAAAGAAGACAGACCGGGCAGAAACCTGACCCTTCAGAGTACTGAGTTGGAGACGCGACTCCAACCCATCCTGTTAAAACTCCAGAACCCTGGGGACTGACAACACCCGACAGTGAAGAGACCTAGACTCACACCAATCAATGTAGGTACGCCATACCCTATAATAGATGGAAGAAGAGGTTTTCTTCCTAGCCTTCACCATGGTCTCAACCACCGAGGCAGACAAACCTTTCTCCATCAAGATGGAGGTTTCAGCAGCCAGGCCGTCAAAGCCATAGTTTGTAAATTGGGATGGTGTAAGGGGCCCTGAGTGAGCAGATCTGGCACCCCTGGCAGAACGTACTGGTCTACTGCCATCTGCACCATGTCTGTGAACCACACTCTTCTTGGCCACCTGGGGGCCACCAGAATCACTGGCACCCCTTCCAGAGCAATCTTGCGCAGGACCCTGCCCAGCAGGGGGAAGGGAGGAAAGACATACAGGAGCCGAAATTCCCGCCATGACATGGACAGAGCATCCGTGGCCAAGGCCAGAGGATCCTGAGACAGGGAAACAAAGGCCGGGAGCTTGTGATTGTGACGGGATGCAAACAGATCCACATCCGGTAGACCCCAACGGTGACACAGGGACTGGAATACCCTGTTGCAGAGGGACCACTCTCCCTGACGAGAGGTCCCCCTGCTCAGAGAGTCTGCCAGTAGATTCTCTGCCCCCGGGATGTACACAGCCAAAATGCATTGAACACTGGCCTCCGCCCATGTCAGAATCCGCGACACCTCCTGGAGGGCCCCCCTGCTCCGGGTCCCTCCCTGATGGTTGATGTAGGCAACCGCCGTCCTGTTGTCTGAGCGCACCTGCACAGACCCACCCCTCAGGTGATTGGTCAACTCCAGTACCAACCTGATCACCCGTAGTTCCAGAACGTTGATAGGCAAGTGGGCCTCCTGAGGGCCCCACCTCCCCTGGAACCGCAGGGACTTCCAGAATCCCCCCCATCCTGACAGACTGGCATCCGTGGTGACCGTCTCCCAGGAGGGGGCCAGAAAGGACCTGCCCCCCAGCAAGTTCCTGGGATCCAGCCACCACGAAAGGGGAAAAAGAAAATCCGTAATTGGGGTATAGTAGACCCTCTCCCCAGTTAGGTAAGTATGTAAGTAGGGCTCATGGAAGAGTGACCGCGCCTCAATTATACATGATGGACTATTCCAATATTTCAAATAGAAAACACTTTATTATCATTAAAACAGTTCCATTTCTTTGGAAGGCTAAATGCCTTTAGTCGATCTGTGCTCCGGCCGAAGCACAGACCGAATAATTATTAAAAGACCATTGCTTCTACATTACAATAATGGGCAAAATTTAAGGTAAATGGCAATTCTTGGCAAATAATTATATAGTAGACTTAGCCTTGCAGAACAGACTAGTTTCGCTGTTTTTTAGCTTCCTCAGTGTCTGCTAAGCCTTTGTATATTTCCATTTAACCGCAACAGTCTAATAGACAAAAAAATGGTAATAATTTGTGTCCATTCCATAGTCTTATTACTGCAATCATACTAACAAGCAACACTGTATATACCATAGGTATAAGATAATTACCTAGAGGTGGGGGGCAGCTGCTCCAGAGCATTAGATGATTGTGAACAAATCAAGATTGCCAGTCTAGTGGCATGTGTTTGGAAAAGGTTCCCCTTGTTAGAGCATATGTTTAAATTCTGTAGAGAAAATATATAAACACACTATGTATTGTACGTTTCAATCTCCCACAGGGAGAACTATGCGACTGGGCGACTGGATCTTTCTTGGAGGTCCCATGCCCGACCATTCCAACTTTTTATGCCTTACCTAAAGTGCATAAATCACTTTTGGCACCCCCTGGGAGGCCAATAGTGTCGGGCATGGGATCTCTTACAGATGCAGCCAGTCGTTATGTCGATCACCACCTCCAGCCACTCGTGCAACAACTCCCCTCATACCTCAAAGATACCAGTCACTTATTGCATATCTTGGATGGTATGTCGGTGGCTCCGGGGTCATTCTTGGTCACCCTGGACGTGGAGGCCCTGTATTCAAGCATCCCTCACGAAGCGGGACTGGCTATGACCCGCATGTTCCTCAACGAACTGGAGATAGAACATCATAAGCACAATATTTTTTTACTACGGCTATTACAATTTGTCCTCACCCACAACCTCTTCCTATTTGACCACCAACTTTACCACCAGATACAGGGAACTGCGATGGGGACTACATGTGCCCCATCGTATGCTAACCTGTATCTGGGTGGTTGGGAGAGGAGGTTGTTGGGTGAGGACGACCTTGCGCGGTACCTGTGCCACGTAGCCACGTGGCACAGGTACATTGATGATATTTTTATTATATGGACACGGTCAGAAAAGGACTTATTAGATTGGGTATCAGCATTGAACACCAACCTGTTGAATTTAAGATTTACCTGTGAATATAGTCTGCAGAAGGTTACCTTTAAGGACCTTCTGATTACCATAGATAGCTCTGGGCAAATAATTACTGATTTTTTCCGCAAAACAACAGCAGCCAATACTATATTAAAGGCCTCAAGTGCCCACCCGAAACACCTTCTTTCTAGCATCCCATATGGGGAATACTTATGTGCTCGCCGTAACTGTACTCTAGACTCTGACTTCGAGAGGGAAGCCACAAATATAAGGCTCCGGCTAAAGGAGAGAGGCTATAAATCTGACATACTTAGAAAAGTGTACAAAAAGGCACGGGCTAGATCTCGCCAAAGATTGTTATATAAACCGAAACGTCATAATGACGAAATGCCCATATCTATGATATGCACCTACATGGAGCACCACGCGGAGATCAGATCCATTCTCGCCACTGGCATATCCTTACTAATGAGGAGAGCCTTGCCCCATTGATTCTAAAACACCCCAAATTTACCTTAAGGCGAGCGAGAAACATAAAGGACCATTTAGTTCACAGTCATTTTGATGAGGCATCCAAACAACAATGTTGTACCACTGCTGGCACATATCAGTGCCAAAGTTGCACTATGTGCAAGTATATAGACACCACAAAAATTCTAAGTCTAAGCAACAGACCTTCCCTGAAATTAAAACATTTCATCAACTGTAAGTCATGTCATGTTATATATGTCCTGATCTGTCCATGTAAACAATTTTATATTGGAAAAACAAATCGCCAACTAAGGAGACGTGTATACGAACATACATACGATATACGTACAGGCAACCTAAAAACACCTATAGGTAGACATTATGCCACTCATCACAACAAAAACCCGGGGGGTACAAAAATAGTGGGATTAGATCGCATCCATGTTAATATTCGAGGAGGTGACAGAGAAAATTACCCTACAAAGGGAAACTAAGTGGATATATCATTTCAAGGCCCATCGCCCCCCAGGCCTGAATGAATCCATTAGTTTCATGCCCTTCCTCTAGAATAACAGCGTATAATGAAAGGCATACATTCTTTTCAATTGTAGTTGTTTCTCGTTGCAACTATTGACACTCTGAAACATCATATTTTCACAAATATCCAATATGGGTCTTAAATAGGGTGTTGATCTAGCCCGATTAGGCTCCTGTGTTCCCTGCATTTGTCTGATTGTAAAGGTGTGGGGCATTTGACTCAGAGCATGGTTCCACTATTAATATTATATTATGATTTTTCATTAAAGATGTAAACCATTTTGCGGGTAGGGAACCAGGTTCCAGAATACAATCCAGGGCATTCAAATCCTTCTCTTATGATACAGCCCATATAATTGGGGGCCATCACCCACACAACCCATTGACGACACAGTTACCGTTTTTCAGAGGTGATTGCCACCTAGTTTATTTTGCGCAGTTGCACGATTCTTATACCCGTATGCACAGAACAAATAAGTATTAGAATAATAGATAGAATAAATAAGTATCTAATTAATTTGAGATGAGGGGGGTAATCCATCTAGTATCCTTTCCCCTCAATTTGCACTGTTGGTAACATTGAATAAGGAGCGAGTGTCACTGCGCAGAATCAAGGTGGCCGGGTGCCGACGCTACTTTTTCACATCCAACCTCTGAGGCAACTATTTATCACCAATGTGGTCATGGGTGAGGATGGTGAAGGGCATAGTTCTCCCTGTGGGAGATTGAAACGTACAATACATAGTGTGTATATATATTTTCTCTACAGAATTTAAACATATGCTCTAACAAGGGGAACCTTTTCCAAACATGCCACTAGACTGGCAATCTTGATTTGTTCACAATCATCCAATGCTCTGGAGCAGCTGCCCCACACCTCTAGGTAATTATCTTATACCTATGGTATATACAATGTTGCTTGTTAGTATTATTGCAGTAATAGTACTATGGAATGGACACAAATTATTAATTACCATTTTTTTGTCTATTAGACTATTGCGGTTAAATGGAAATATACAAAGGCTTAGCAGACACTGAGGAAGCTAAAAAAACAGCGAAACTAGTCTGTTCTGCAAGGCTAAGTCTACTATATAATTTGCCAAGAATTGCCATTTACCTTAAATTTTGCCCATTATTGTAATGTAGAAGCAATGGTCTTTTAATAATTGTTATTCGTTCTGTGTTCCTCTGCCGGAGCACAGATCGACTAAATGCATTTAGCCTTCCAAACAAATGGAACTGTTTTAATGATAATAAAGTGTTTTCTATTTGAAATATTGGAATAGTCCATGTATAATTGAGGCACGGTCACTCTTCTATGAGCCCTACTTACATACTTACCTAACTGGGGAGAGGGTCTACTATACCCCAATTAGGGATTTTCTTTTTCTCCAACAACAGAGGGCCACCTAGAAGGAACACTAGACCAGCCATTGGTTTTGCCCATTTCTCACAAAAGATCTGCCGATTGTTCATTCTATTTTGGTTAAGGTGGAGGGTTAGGCAACTTTTGGGTCATATCCCAACCCCATGGGTGGACCCAATTATCTCAGTTAAGCTAATATCACCACGAAAGGGACCGCCTGACCAAGGGGGGGGGAAGCACACAGACCCTGCCCAAGGACGTTGGGTCCTTGTCCCATACTGACAGAAGGTGAAGTTGTAGAGGCCTCAAATGGAACTGAGCAAAAGGCACCGCCTCGAAGCACGCCACCATCAGGCCCACCAACTGCATTCCCTGCCTGAGGGAGGGCTGGGGACACGACAGCAGGAACCTCACCTGCGCAGTTAGAGCTTCCACCTTCTGTTGAGGAAGGAATATCCTTGACTGAACCGTATCCAGAATCATTCCCAGGAACGGGGTCACCGAGGAAGGGGACAGAGAGGACTTGGGGTGATTGATCACCCAGCCGAAGGACTCCAGGGTGGACACCACCAGCTGAGTGTCCAACTCTGCCTGCTGTAGAGACCGAGAGGTGATGAGTATGTTGTCCAGGTAGGGCAGCACGCGTATGCCCCTTGACCTCAGCAGAGACATCACTCCCGCCAGCACCTTGGTGAACACTCTGGGAGCTGAAGTGAGGCCAAATGGCAAGGCCACAAATTGGTAATGTTGATCTTCCAACGCGAATCTGAGAAAGCTTTGGTGTCCTGAGAACACAGGGATGTGAAGGTAAGCGTCTTTGATGTCCACAGACGTCATGAATTCCCCTGGGCACAGGGAGCCGATAGCCGAGCGCAGAGTTTCCATGCGAAAGCGCCTGTTCTTGACAAATTTGTTGAGGATCTTTAAATCCAGAATGGGCCTGACTGACCATCTTTTTTGGGAACTGTGAAAAGGTTGGAATAGAACCCCTTGCCTCTTTCTCTTAAGGGGACCCTGCAAATGACCCCCAGACCCAGAAGGCCTTGCACGGCCTGCATTAAGACCTGAGCTGAGACAGGGTCCTGGGGGATCCGGGACCTGATGAATCTTGGGGGGGGGGGTTGGCCGCACAGCAAACTATCTTGTAACCAGAGGACACTACCTCCTGAATCCACCGGTCTGAGACGTGGTGCCTCCAGACGTGAGCAAAGTGCTGTAGGCATCCCCCCACCCTGACGGGCGAGGGCGCCCCATCATGCCTAAGGGGGCTTGGGAGAGGATTTGGGCTTAGACCCCCATGAGGAGCCAGGACGTCGTCCTCTGCTCCTATGCCAGGAATAAGCACGAGCCCCCGCGAAGGACACCCCTTTTCCCTGCTTAGCACCAGGGTAGGGGAGTGAGATGGAGCCTTGGCCCCGAAAGGGCCGAGACTGCCGCCTTTGCTGGGGTATCTTACCTCCTTTAGCAAAAAGGTCTAGGCGGTCCCCAAACAGGTGTAGCCCCTTAAATGGAAGCCCAGTAAGGGCCTTCTTTGCAGCATTGTCAGCAGCCCACTGGCGCAGCCAAACCGTGCGGCGTATAGCTACCACCAAGGCAGAAGTTCTAGCACACATCCTAATGGCATCATCCAAGGCAGGCAGGATAAAGTTTACAAACACATCACAGTTAGACAGAGCATTAAACATTTCAGGTGGCAAATCATCAGAAGCACCGTCAAGTACGCTTCTGATCAGGGCCCTGAGTGCCACAGATGTAATGGCCGAGGCACAAACCGGGCGCAGCGCCGTCCCCAAAAATGCAAAGGCATGGCACGCCAATTGGTCAATGCGCCGGTCCTCGGCATCCCGTAGAGTAGTAGAGTCAGGGGAGTGCATAATAGAGGTGTTAGACAGCCCTAGAATAGGAGCATCCACCTCGGGAGGCGATGACCAGCACTTGACCATATCAGCAGGAAAGGGATAATTTCTGTCCCAACTCTTAGGTATACCGGGAAGTCTACTGGGACGTTCCCACTCCTTAAGCACAAGGTTATTGAAATGGGTTTGCTCTGGAAATTCCAAACGAGCCTTAGCAGTATGAAAAAGCTCACCCCTTTGCCTGGGAGCCGCAACAGGGGGAGAGATGGACAGAACCTCGAAAATCTGAACCAGCAGTCTGTCAGTATCATTCGGGGGCCCAGGAGTCAGAGCCAGAATCGTCATGACCCCTGGGTCTCTCATCAGATGACCCTGAATCAGAGAACAGCTCCCCTTCGTCCGAGGGGGTGTAGCCACATAGATGCAAAAACTCCTCAGACTCCATAAGGAAAAGAGTAGCATCAGGGGTTAAGTGACGCTTTTTAGCGGTGGCCTTATGCGCTAAAGTATTAGCAATACATTTTTCAACACTGGCCAGTCTAGCAGACACATCAGGTTGAGAATCCCCGCTTGTATGCAATGCAATGGTGAGACTCAAGCTTGGGGGAGTAGGTGAAGTGAGACGAGGTGCAGGCCCTGCCACAGGAGGGGCGGGTTGCAACGTTAGCACCTGCTGTGCGCAAGGAACACAGACCCGTGCACTGTCACCACTGATAGGTGAGCCCCCACAAGCTACACACAGCTGGGCTTGCCCCGAAGGAACCCCGGTCACATTATCCTGGGATGCCTCCATATGGTGATTAATAGGCACAATAAGCCAGTAGGGATTGACGCTGTAAAGCAACCCTGGATGCCCCAATGACCCGCTAGGGAAGTGGGAGTAATTATACTAGGCCCAACTATCAATTACACCGGGCAGGGAGAAGCCACTGGATTCACCCGTCTGAAAGACACAATGAGAAGAAGGGGCGTCAAAACCATACACAGTAAGGAATGAGCATAAAGCCGCCCACGAGGGCACTTACGGACCGCGGTAGGTAGAACCGTCACACACGCGCACGACCTGACAAAATGGCGCCGAGTGAACCTCGAAGGGCGGGCCAGAGCGGGCCGTGACGCAGAGCGCGCCAAGCCAGGCCCCCCCCTTCCCCCGCGAAGCCCACAGACAAGCAGCCAACGAGAGCGCAGAAGCGTCTGAGGCAACGCCGCCGCCCAGCGCGGAACATCCAAATGAAGGAAAGGACGCGTGCGGCGGCGGCAATTGTAATAGTAAAAAAGACAAGTCAGCGTGGCGGCTGACACCACATATACTAGTCAAAACAGACAAAAAGCCAAATGCACGAATCACTAACACACTCACCCACACCCCCCCCCCCTTCTTTCCCCCCTGAAGGCTACAGGGAGAAAGAGGGAGGATGGCGGCCCTCTGTACAGGACCCACCGCAACACGGGGCATGGGGCAATAAAGCGGGAGGGGCATACCATAAAGGCTCACCATCAGCCTATACCGCCTACCCTTTGGTGGGGGTTTGCGGTGGAGCAGTGCTCCATAAGCACGCATGGTGCCGCCTACCTTCACCCGACCAGCGCAGCCCAGGCTGGGAGGCACATCAAACGAGGACCGGGTGGGAATAGTCCAACAGGGCTGCAGGCTAATAGCTCCGCTCACCTGCGAGAGAGTGATAATTTCATGTCTTCGCAGTAAGCACTGCAGAGAAATCTGGGGATTTGTGGGAGGTCCCCGGGTATTTGAGGGGCCGGGAGGAGCCTGTTTTACATGTCTCTGCAGTGCAGCGCCATCTGGCGGAGGATAACCCAAGTGTAAGTAATCTATCTGGAGCAGGACGTACTGTATACTAAGAATATCAGAGCAAAGCAAGAGGGCCCTATAATCCTCCCCCCTCCTACCAGCCATAGCGCCATCAAGGAGACGCCTGAGCTGTTTCTTAAGGGCAATAGCTGTAATGGCAGTGGCAAAGACCAGACGCAACCCAGCCCCCACAAATGTAAAGGCATGGCAGGCCAGCTGATCCATACGCTGGTCCTCGCTGTCCCGCAGTGTAGTAGTGTCAGGGGAAGGCATGACCGAGGTGTTGGACAGCCCTAGAACGGGAGCGTCCACCTCAGGGGGACCCGACCATTGCTTAACCAGGTCAGCAGGAAAGGGATACTTCTTATCCAACCCTTTGGGCACCGCTGGCAATCTACTGAGCAGAGCCATTTCACTAATATGGTGCTCAAGGAGTGGGAACGTCCTAGTGGAGAAGCCTATGATGATTCCTGTTGTTATATGGGGCCGGGAGGAGCCACAACTCTTCTGTAGTGCACTGCGCCACCTTGTGGCGGAATATCCCGTACGTAAGGACTTCTTGAAGCAGGCCGTGCCATGCAATAGGAAAAAAGGAGTCACATCACGGTAACCAATGAGGTTTGCCCGTGGGATGTACGAACCACGGTGGGCAATGTGGCCAGGTATTTAAGACACACACAGTAGTGAGAAGGGAGGCAGGCTGGAAACCACCACCCCCTCACACCAAATCCTGCGGAGTCTTGCTATTTGTTTAGCTATATCTCTAGGTATTTAAGACAATTCATTTACTTTTGGGATTCAGCAGGCAGTGCCAAGCATTGGTCATTAAGTAGGGCTACACCTTGCAATGTCCTAAACTGGTTTCAGTTTCTAAAACAAATCCTTTCTTGCTAAGACAGACAGTTTTAAAAATGGAATGAACTTACCAGCAGCCACTCTGGAACCTAAAAGATTCCAGGACCAGCCACTGGCTTTCCTCTGGGGCATTCTAAAACATGATGCCCCCCTGTGGAATAGCAGACAGATTCTATGCTGCATAGCTGCATGGCAGTGGCCATCTTACCACATACATGAGCCCAGTTTATATAAAAACCCAATACCACAGTCAAAATTGCCTCACATCAATGCAATCCTATATTTCTAATAGAAAGTCATCAGCCGTTATGACTCATTGCTCTGAGGCACAGCTAAAGGAAATTATGTTTACACTGAGTGAATGGGAGTCTGCAGTGAAGAGTGAAGCGAGAAGGAAACACAACAAAAGCATCTTTTCCTTCACACACACACAATCCCTCTAGCAGCTGGTTTTTCAGTGTGTGTTTACTATGTTACAAGCTGCCCATGATTCTAAGGCATTTATCTATCAGTTTGGTGTGGGCTGCTGCAGGCACAGCTCTCCCCTCATCCTTATCTGTGTGCAACAAGGTGGCTGCTCCCATGCAGTACTGCCGCAAAGAATCGGCCCCTTAACCCAGAACATCTGCATGGAGTTAACCCAAATAGTTTTTTCCTGGGGGGGGGGGGGGGGGGGCGCAATTTACTAAACTTTTTTTTTTTTTTTTTTTTACTTTGGTCTGCGTTAACTTTCTCACACACGGAAGGCATGGTCATGCAGAGCAGGGCAAATGCAATGCCATACTCTGTACAAGCAGTCAGGAAGCTTGGGGGGGCTTAGTCACAGGATTTTTATTTGTTGACCATCAGTGTCCAGGGGAAGCGGGAGAATCAGATATTGTAAATCTGCCTTCAAGCTGCACTGCACCGGATGCTTAAAAGATAAGGAGGTTGTACGTTTTATTAACCCCTTGCATTGACAATCCCTTTAAACCGGACCTTCACCATGATTTATTGAAAAGCCCAAACCCTTATAAAATGATTTCCCAGCATCTAAAATTAATACATTTTAAGTTTTTATTTTTTCCCCCACTGGGCTGCAACTCTGTTCAGGACTTTAGGAAAGGGGCGCCGCCATCTTGACTCAGAAGCATCACATTTACTGAGGAGAGGAGAGTGGGATAAAGTACAGGGAGTGGGGTTATAGCTGTGCTTTGCTCAGACAAAGCAGAGCTGGGGTCAGGAAAGGGTCAGCAATCCCAGAATGCAGAGCAGCACAGTCAGAAGACACTTTGTTTGCAGGCTGTCTGAGACTCCATGGGCCACCATCTTGGATGCTTAAAGGCTCAGAAAATGCAGTAGATGCAGGTAGAATGAAAATGTGGGCAATTTGTATGTACAGGGTGGGGGAAACATATAAGATATGCTCTTATTCAGGGTGAAGGTCCAGTTTAAAAGAGAAACTAAAGTCAAGTCCTCCATATGGCTGCCAATCAAGTGATTACAATCAAGTGAAGCAGCACCAGGTGAAACCATTTTGCAATTACTTTGGCAATATAGCTTTTGCCCTTTTGAGTGTGCCTTTAATTTCCTAACAAATTCCATCCAGAGAATTACAAAGATTTTGTAATTGTAATTCAGTGTTTCACTATTGTTACATGGAACATGTTATGCTTAAAATAAGACCACAGAGCATTAAAGAAAATTAAATATAATCACCTTCTGCAATTGCTCCAAGAACTAGAATTCCAGATTCCTTAACTACCCACTCTGGATGAAAAAGCAACTCTTTTAACAGAGGCAAAATGTGTGGTAGGAGTTCTTCCCGAAATACATTTGCCAGCACATCGAGAGCTGCTGCTGAACATTTCCCTGAAACAGAGAAAACCAGTCAACATACACATTTAGGAAAGAAATTTAACAGGATTGACGCCCATTTTTCAGCTAACCGGACGTACTCTGCGTGGGTGGGGTTAGGTGGCATTCTGATATCCTCAGGCCAAAAATATAATTCTGTGATTACTCACCTGCAGAATTGATTTTATGGGTATCCAGCACCACAAGGTGGCGCAGCTGACTGCAAGAAGACTTGTGGCTCCTCCCGGCCCATAAAAAGGGCAGCAAATTACCAATAACTCCAGTGTTGAAAAGCAGTAATACAAGAAGCCAGAAGGAAGAGACCATGTTACATCACACAGCCACAATATAACGCTCAACGTAATCACCATAAAAAGGCAAAAAAGGGGTGACAGAACAAGGGTGGGTTGAAGCGACCCGTGCTGATACCCATAAAATCAATTCTACAGGTGAGTAATCACAGAATTGTATTTTTTTGGGTATCCAGCACAGGTCGCTTCATCTTCAATTGTTCACTATTGGGACATCCAAACGCAGTGTCCAAGAAGAAGGGTGGGATCCCCAGAAAGCAACAGCGTGTAGTTCATGCCACTACCGCCTGAAGCACTTTGCGACCAAAAACAGCATGAGCTGAGGCCCTAACGTCAACCTTGTAAAACGGAAGACCAGGTAGCGGCCTTACAAACCTGTTCAAGCCTGGTGCTGAAAGGCCCAAGAGGCACCAATACCTCTAGTGGAGTGAGCTGCAGAGTAGGCCTGAATCACAACCTGACGGATCCATTTGAGGATAGTAGATTTAGCAGAGACATGACCCTTCAGAGTACTGAGTTGAAGCCCCAGCTCCAACCCATGCTGGAGAAACTCAAGAATCCTGGGGATAGAGAACACACGACAGGGAAGAGACCTAGACTCCAAGTTCTATGGAAGAAGAGGACTTTTTCCTAGCCCTTATCATAGTGTCAACAACAGAAGCATGCAACCCTTTCTCCATCAGGATGGAGGTTTCAGCAGCCAGACCGTCAAAGCCAGCGTTTGTAATTGGGATGGAGTAGCGGCCCCTGAGTGAGCAAGTCCGGAACCCTGGGCAGATCGTACTGATCTACTGCCAACAGCACAATATCTGCGAACCACACTCTTCTTGGCCACTGGGGGGCCACCAGAATTGCTGGCACCCCCTCCTGAGCAATCTTGCGCAGAACCCTGCCCAACAGGGGGAATGGAGGAAAGACTTACAGAAGCTGAAAGTCCCACCACGACATTGCTAGAGCGTCTGTGGTCAAAGCCAGAGGATCCTGGGACAGGGAGACAAAGGCCGGGAGCTTGTGATTGTGACGAGACGCAAACAGATCCACATCTGGCCGACCTCAACGATGACACAGAGTGAAACACCCTGTCGCTGAGGGACCATTCTCCCAGACGAGAGGTCCCTCTGCTCAGAGAGTCTGCCAGCAGATTCTCCACCCCCGGGATGTACACAGCCGAGATGCAAGGAACATTGTCCTCCGCCCAGGACAGGATCAGAGACACTTCCTTGAGGGCCCCCTTGCTCCGGGTCCCTCCTTGGTGATTGATGTAGGAAACCGCCGTCTGGTTGTCCGAGCATACCTGAACGGGGAGACCCCGAAAGTGTGGGGTCAAGTGAGCCAGTACCAACCTGATAGCCCTCAGCTCCAGAATGTTGATAGGGGTGTGGGCCTCCTGAGGGCCCCACCGCCCCTGAAACTGTAGGGACCTCCAGAAGCCCCCCCAACCTGTTAGACTGGCATCCGTGGTGACTGTCTCCCAGCAGGGGGCCAGAAAGAATCTGCCCGCCAGCAGGTTCCTGGACTCCAGCCACCACGAGAGGGACCGCCTGACCAGGGGGGAAAGCGCACAGACCCAGTCCAAGGACGCTGGGTCCTTGTCCCATACTGACAAGAGGTGGAGTTGCAGAGGCCTCAAGTGGAACTGAGCATAAGGGACCGCCTCGAAGCACGCCACCATCAGGCCCAACAGCTGAATTCCCTGCCTGATGGAGGGATGACGACAAGATAGCAGGAACTGGACCTGGGCAATCAGACTGTCCACCTTCTGCTGAGGAAGAAAAAATACAATTCTGTGAAATACTCACCTGTAGAATTGGTATACAGTACGTCCTGCTCCAGATATAATACTTACACTTGGGTTATCCTCCGCCAGATGGCGCTGCACTGCAGACATGCAAAAAAACAGGCTCCTCTCGGCCCTTCAAATACCCAGGGACCTTCCACAAATCCCCAGCATTGAAAAGCAGTGAACAAGAAGCCGGGATAATTAAACCACCCAGAACAACTGGCAACAACAACAAGATAACAATCACCATACAGGGGATCCAGAATAATGCAACAACAGGGTGGGGTGGAGCAGGAAGTACTGTATACTTATAATACCAATTCTACAGGTGAGTATTTCACAGAATTGTATTATTCTTAGTATACAGTACGTCCTGCTCCAGATATAATACTTACACTTGGGACATCCAATAGCAGTGTCCATAAAGTAGGGTGGGATCCCCCAACAAAAAAGGTGACAACAGGCAGTTTAAACTACCACCGCTTGCAAAACCTTGCAGCCAAAAGCAGCATCTGCTGAGGCCCTAACATCAACCTTGTAAAACTTCGAAAAGGTATGAACAAAAGACCAGGTAGCGGCCTTGCAAACTTGTTCAACCGAAGCCTGGGGCTGGAAGGCCCAAGAGGCACCAATAGCACGAGTAGAATGAGCAGTAAGACGGAAGGGGGGGGGGGGGGGGGGACTCTTCCCCTTAGAGTAGGCCTGAATCACAGCCTGACGAATCCATTTGCTAATAGTAGCCTTGGCCGGAGCCAAACCCTTCCTAGGACCAGAGGGGACCACAAAAAGAGCATCAGTCTTCCTGAAGGCTGCAGTGACTACCAGGTAATACTTCAGACACCTGACCACATCCAAGGAATGCAAAACCCTTTCCTTAGCGTTGCTAGGATTAGGACACAAAGAAGGAAGAACAACATCCTGATTCAAATGAAAGGCAGACACCACCTTTGGCAGAAAGTCTGGCTTAAAGCGGAACACCACCTTGTCCTGGTGTCTCTCGTAGTATGGGGGCTGAATAGACAACGCCGCCAGTTCCGATACATGCCTGACCGAAGTGATAGCCACCAGAAAAAACACTTTGAGGGTAAGTACAGCCAAAGCAGCATCATGAATAGGCTCAAAGGGAGCACCCTGCAAGGCAGACAAAACCAGGTTCAAGTCCCAAACAGGAACCGTAGGCTTACGTGGGGGACGCACGTGAGTGACCCCCTGAAAGAAGGTCTTAACCAAGTGATGCTGAGCAAAGGAGTTCTGAAAGAAGACAGACAGGGCAGAAACCTGACCCTTCAGAGTACTGAGTTTTAAACCCAACTCTAATCCATGTTGTAAAATTTCCAGAATCCTAGGGATGAAGAACTCCCTGCAGGGAAGAGACCTGGACTCACACCAGTCTATGTAGGAACGCCATACCCTGTAATAGATGGCAGAAGAAGTTTTCTTCCTAGCCTGTACCATGGTATCCAAGCCATGGTAGACAAGCCTTTCTCCAAGATGGAGGTTTCAATAGCCAAGCCCAAAACCAGAGTTTGTAAATTGGGATGGCTAAGGAGCCCTAATTGAGTAGATCTGGCGCCTCTGGCAGGACGTACTGATCTACTGCCATTTGTACCACGTCTGCGAACCACACCCTTCTTGGCCACCTTGGGGACACTAGAATCACTGGCACCTTTTCCAGGGCAATCTTGCGCAGAACCCTGCCCAGCAGGGGGAACAGGGGAAATACATACAGGAGGCGAAATTTCTTCCAAGACAACGACAGAGTGTCCGTGGCCACGGCCAGAGGATCCTGAGACAGGGAGACAAAGGCCGGGAGCTTGCGATTGTGACGGGATGCAAACGGATCCACATCCGGTAGACCCCAACGGTGACACAGGGACTGGAACACCCTGTTGCAGAGGGACCACTCCCCCTGACGGGAAGTCCCCCTGCTCAGAGAGTCTGCTAGGAGATTCTCCCCCCCCCGGGATGTACACAGCCGAAATGCATTGAACATTGGCCTCCGCCCATGTCAGAATCCGCGACACTTCCTGGAGGGCACCCTTGCTCCGGGTCCCTCCCTGATGATTGTTGTCTGAGCGCACCTGAACAGACAGTCCCTGCAGTTGATCGGTCAACTGCTCCAGAACCAACCTCACCGCTCGTAGCTCCAGAATGTTGATGGGTAAATGGGCCTCCTGAGGGCCCCACCTGCCCTGGAACCTCAGGAACTTCCAGAATCCCCCCCAACCTGACAGACTGGCATCCGTGGTGACCGTCTCCCAGGAGGGGGCTAGAAAGGACCTGCCCTTTAGCAAATTCTTGTGGTCCAGCCACCACGAGAGGGACCTTATGACCAATGGGGGAAGCACACAAACCCTGTCCAGGGACGCGGGATCCTTGTCCCATACCGAGAGGAGGTGAAGCTGCAGAGACCTCGAATGGAACTGAGCAAAGGGCACCGCCTTGAAGCTCGCCCCCATCAGACCCACCAGCTGCATTCCCTGCTTGAGTGAGAGCTGGGGGCACGAGAGCAGGGACCGCACCTGCGCAGTCAGGGCTTCCACCTTCTGTTGGGGAAGGAATATTCGTGACTGAACCGTATCCAGAATCATCCCCAGGAATGGGGTCACCGACGAAGGGGACAGAGAAGACTTGGGGTGATTGATCACCCAGCCGAAGGACTCCACCCGCTGAGTGTCCAGCTCCGCCTGTTGTAGGGGCCATGAGGATGTCGTCCAGGTAGGGGAGCACTCGAATGCCCCCTGACCTTAACAAGGACATCACTCCCGGCAGCACCTTGGTGAACACTCTGGGAGCTGAAGTGAGGCCAAATGGTAGGGCCACAAACTGATAATGTTGATCTTTCAACGCGAATCTGAGGAACCTTTGATGTCCCGGAAACACAGGGATGTGAAGGTAAGCATCTTTGATGTCCACAGTCGTCATAAAATCTCCTGGGCGCAGAGAGCCAACGGCCGAGCGCAGAGTTTCCATGCGAAAGCGCTTGTGCTTGACAAATTTGTTGAGGATCTTTAAATCCAGAATGGGCCTGACTGACCCATCTCTTTTGGGTACTGTGAAAAGGTTGGAGTAGAACCCTTCTCCCAATTCTCTCAAGGGAACCTGGCAAATAACTCCCAGATCCAGAAGGTCTTGCACTGCCTGCATCAGGACCTGAGCCGATACCGGGTCCTGGGGGATCCGGGATCTGATGAATTTTGAGGGGGGCCGCACAGCAAACTATTTTGTAGCCAGAGGTAACTACCTCCTGAATCCACCGGTCCGAGGCTTGGTGCCTCCAGACATGCGCGAAGTGCTGTAGCCATCCCCCCAACCTGGCGGGCGAGGGCGCCCCATCATGCCTGAGGGGTCTTGGGAGGGGCTTTGGGTTTGGTCCCCCAGGAGGAGCCGGGGCGTCGCCCCCTGCTCCTATGCCAGGAGTCTGCACGAGCCCCCGCGAAGGACACCCCTTTCCCCTGCTTAACACCTCTGTAGGGGGCTGAAAGGGGGCCCTGGTCCTGAAAGGGCCGAGGCTGCCACCTGCGCTGTGGTAACTTACCTCCTTTAGCAAAGAGGTCAAGGCGGTCCCCAAACAGGCGCAGGCCCTTAAATGGAAGCCCAGTAAGGGCTTTCTTAGCAGCATTGTTAGCAGCCCACTGGTGCAGCCATACCGCGAGGCGTATAGCCACTGCCAAGGCGGAAGATCTGGCACACAGCCTAATAGCATCACCCGATGCAGACAGGATAAAGTTCACAAACACATCACAGTTAGACAGTGCATTAACAGCATCAGTAGGCAACTCGTCTGGGCCGTCAAGTGCATTCCTGACCATGGCCCTGAGCGCCACAGCAGTAATGGCCAAGGCGCAAACCGGACGCAGCGCCGCCCCACCAAATGCAAAGGCATGGCATGCCAATTGGTCAATGCGCCGGTCCTCAGAATCCCGCAGCGTAGTGGTGTTGGGGGAGTGCATAATAGAGGTGTTAGACAGCCCTAAAACAGGAGCATCGACCGCGGGGGGCGATGACCAGCACTTGACCATATCAGCAGGAAATGGATACTTCCTGTCCAAACTCTTAGGGATCCCGGGAAGTCTACTGGGATGTTCCCATTCTTTCAACACGAGGTTATTGAAATGGGTTTGCTCAGGAAATTCCAATCGAGCCTTAGCAGTATGAAATAGCTCACCCCTTTGCCTAGGAGCCGCAACAGGGGGAGAGATGGACAAAACTTCAAAGATCTGAAGCAGTAGTTTGTCAGTATCATCCAGGTTCCAGTGGTCAGAACCGGAATCGTCATGACCCCTTGCCTTCTCATCAGAAGATTTTGAGTCAGAAAATAGCTCCCTTTCGTCCGAAGGGGTATGGCCATAAAAATGTGAAAACTCCTCAGACTCCGTAGGGAAGGGAGCAGAATCAGGGATTATGTGCCGCTTTTTAGCAGTGGCCTTGCGCGCTAAAGAACTAGCAAGCAATTTCTCAACACTGGCCAGTCTAGTAGCCACATCAGGATGAGAATCCCCGCTTGTATTGGGGGTTAGACTCAGGCTTGGGGGAGTAGGTGATATGAGGCGAGGTGCAGGCCCAGCCACAGGAGGGACGGGAAGTACCATTAGCGCCTGTTGTGCACAAGGGACGCAGACCCGTGCATTGTCACCGCTGATAGGTGAGACCCCACAAGCTACACACAGACGGGCTTGTCCCGAGGGAACCCCGTTCACAATATCCTGGGATGCCTCCATATGGTGATTAATGGGCACAATAGGCCAGTAGGGATTGACGCTATAAGCTACCCTGGATGCCCCAAAGACCCGCAGGGAAGTGGGAGTAATTATCCTAGGTCCACTGGTAATTAAACCAGGCCGGGAGAAGCCACTGGATTTGATCGTCTGAAAGACATAATGGGAAAATAGGGATGTCAGAGCCATGCGCAGTGAACGAAAAAGAAGAAATAAAAATCGCCATGCGCAGTGAACGAAAAAGAAGAAATAAAAATCGCCCGCGAGGGCACTTACCGACCTAGGGAGGAGGGCCGTTACACATGTGCGCGTGACCAGCATCAAAAGGGCGCCAAGAACCCGTCATTCAGCCAGTCCCTAATAAGAGACCTGGTAGCAAGCGACACTAGAGCAGATGCACAAGCCGGCCGCAGGGCCGATCCCACACTGGCAAAAGCATGACAAGCCATCTGATCAAGGCGCTTATCCTCGCCATCCTTAAGGGATGTAGCGTCAGGGGTGCTCAGCACAGAAAAAATTGGTCAAGCCCAAAACAGGCGCATCGACCTCGGGAAGGGGGGGGGAGAGGCCCATCGCTTGACCGCCTCCACCGGAAAAGGATACTTCTTATCCCATCCCTGGGGAGCACCAGGAAGCCGACTGGGCCATATGGTGATTTTATAGTGGTCAGTCGCAAGACCGTAGGGAATTACGCTAAAGCAACCCGGGATGCCCCTTAAAACCCCTTAATATGCACAATATGAAGCAATCTGCAACACACAATAAGTTAATATTAATAGCATATTAATTGATAAATGTACAACAATACATACACATTTATGTAGATATATCCATTAAAAAATGCCATCAACAAGCACACCCCAGGGGGCCCACCCCACCAGAGAGTGACCCCCAATAACAATGAAAATGGCCAACAGACCCCTACCTGTCCCCTAGGACAGCAACAGCCACGCCGGATGCACACAAGATGGCCCCTGGCATTGAAGAACAAGACCCAGGAAGAAGAAGGGGGGCGTGCCAGCACCAAAGGCGCACTGTCCCCTGGCCACGCCCCCTTCCCAGCAGCGCGGATCTGGCCTGAGGGAGGCCCCACAAAAAAAATACCATTTTGTGAATACTCACTTGTAAAATGGGTATAAGTATGTCACACACCCCGCTTCAAGACATTCATTACATGCGGGTATACTGACCTGTAGATGGCGATCTTGCAGAGATGATAACAAAAGAAGGTAAGACCCTCCCGGCCCATAAATACCTGGGACCTCCCATTCATTCCCCAGTAAAGAGATAGCAGTAAGATCAAGGGACCAGGAAAGCCAATTAAAACTAACAAAAAGGTTCACCATATAAAGGAACCAGAATACAAAAGGGCAGGGTGAAGCGGGGTGTGTGACATACTTATAATACCCATTTACAGGTGAGTATTCACCAAATGGTATTATTCTAAGTATGTCACACACCCCGCTTCAAGACATTCATTACATGTGGGACATCCAATAGCAGTGTCCATAAAGGGCGGGGATCCAAAACTAGGCACAAACTTAAACCACTGCAGCTTGCAGAACTTTGCGGCCAAAATCAGCATCCACTGAGGCCCGAACATCAACCTTGTAAAACTTGGAAAAAGTGTGAACCGAAGACCAAGTAGCAGCCTTACAAACCTGCTCAAGAGAAGCCTGGTGCTGGAAGGCCCAGGACGCCCCAACAGCACGAGTAGAATGAGCAGTAACCCGAAAAGGGGGAACCTTCCCCTTAGCAGAATAGGCCCCAACAATGGCCTGGCGAATCCATTTACTAATGGAAGACTTGGCGGGAGCCAAACCAAAAAGGGCGTCAGTCCTACGAAAAGGAGAAGTAGCCACCAAATAGTACTTCACACAGCGAACCACATCCAAAGCACGCAAAACCCTCTCCTTGTCATTGCTAGGCTTAGGACACAAGGAGGGAAGAACAATATCCTGATTCAGATGAAAAGCAGAGACCACCTTAGGAAGGAAATCTGGCTTGAAGCGGAAAACAACCTTGTCCTGAGGCCTCTCAAAGTAAGGAGCCTTAATAGACAAGGCTGCCAACTCCAAAACACGCCGAACAGAAGTGATGGCAACCAGAAAAACAACCTTCTGAGTAAGTGTAGAAAATGCAATATCCTGCAAAGGTTCAAAAGGAGGACCCTGCAAGGCAGACAAAACCAAATTCAAATCCCAAACTGGGAGCAAAGGCTTCCTAGGAGGCCGCACATGCGTAACCCTCTGGAAAAAGGTCTTAACCAGAGGATGAAAGAAAACCGCCAGGGCAGAAACCTGCCCTTTCAGCGTACTAAGCTGCAAACCTTGGTCCAGACCATGTTGCAGAAATTCCAAGACCCTAGGTATAGAAAACGCCCTGCAAGGCAAGGCCCTGACCTCACACCAATCAATATAAGACCTCCAAGTCCTATAATAGATGGCAGAGGAAGACTGCTTTCTAGCCCTAACCAGAGTCTGAATGACAGCATCAGAAAGACCTTCCTCCCTCAAGATGGAGGTTTCAGCAACCACGCCGTCAAAGCCAGCGTTGGTAAATTGGGGTAGAGCAGTGGAACCTGAGTGAGCAGATCCGGCTGAAGGGGCAGGTCTAACTGATCCTCTGCCAACCTTACCACATCTGCGAACCAAACCTGTCTTGGCCACCTTGGAGCCACCAGGACTGCTGACGCGCCCTCTAGGGCCAGCTTGCGCACCACCTTGCCCACCATGGGAAACTGAGGGAACAGGTACAGAAACCCCAGATCCCTCCAGTTCAGAGACATGGCATCCACTGCCAAAGCCAGCGGATCCCGCGAGAGAGACAAATGCTGGAAGCTTGCGATTGTGACGAGAGGCAAAGAGGTCCACCTCCGGAGTCCCCCACCGGCGACAAAGTGACCGAAACACCTTGGGGCTGACCATTCCCCCCGGCGAGTTGACCCCCTGCTCAGGGAGTCCGCTTCCGTGTTCTCCACTCCCGGAATGTACACCGCCGAGATGCATGGGACATTGCTCTCTGCCCAAGCAAGGATCAAGGACACTTCCCTGAGGGCACGCCTGCTGCGAGTCCCTCCCTGGTGATTGATGTAGGTGACCGCCGTCCGATTGTCCAACCAAACTTGAACCGGTAGGCTCCACAACTGATGAGTCAAGTGAGCCAGAACCAACCTGATGGCTCTCAACTCCAGAACATTGATAGGATCGTGAGACTCCAGAGGCCCCCACAGTCCCTGAAATTGAAGATCCTTCCGAAATCCCCCCCAACTTGACAGGCTGGCATCTGTCTCCCAACAAGGGGTCAGAAAAGACCTGCCCTTCGTCAGATTGCTTGGTTTCAGCCACCACCGAAGGGAACACCGCACCCGGGGGACATCAGAAAAGACTGATCCAATGACAGCGGGAACCCGTCCCAGGCCGCCAAGAGATGGAGCTGGAGCGTCCTTGTGTGAAACTGGGCAAAGGGAACCGCCTCGAACTATGCCACCATCAATCCCACCAGTCGCATCCCCAGCCGGATGGATGGGCGGGGGATGGATAGAAGACGCTGAGTCAATTCCTGAATCAGAAGAACCTTGGCTCGGGGGAGAAACGCCCTGGCCTGAGAAGTATCCAGAGACATTCCCAGGAACTCCACCACCCTGGAGGGAGTGAGGCAGGACTTGGGGACAGTTGATCACCCAACCGAAACTCTCCAGAGTGGACACCACATTCCTGGTATCCAGCTGCGCCTGAATGAGGGAAGACGCCATGATGAGAAGATCATCCAGATAGGGCACGATGAGGATACCCCTGGCTCTGAGGATGGCCATCACTCCTGCCAACACCTTGGTAAACACCCTTGGAGCCGAGGTAAGGCCAAACGGAAGAGCCACAAACTGAAAATGCAGATTGTCCACGACAAACCTGAGGAATCTCTGGTGTGGCAGAAATATTGGAATATGCAGGTAAGCATCCTTGATGTCTATGGACGTCATGAAGTCCCCCTGACGAAGTGAATGGATGGCTGAGTGCAGAGTTTCCATACGGAACTTCCGGGGACGGACGAACCTGTTGAGCAACTTCAGATCCAGAATGGGACACACGGAACCGTCCTTCTTGGGCACCGTGAACAAATTGGAATAGAAGCCCCAACTGTGTCCTGGACGGGCCCGACCCCTGCCCCTAGGCCAGGAATCACCTCTGGACGAAGGGAAGGCCGAACCCCTGCCAACTCTAGCCCCACGAAAGGACAGAGAAGGAAGCCGCCCCCCGAAAGGGACGACGCTGCTTCTTACGCTGAGGTAACTTACCTCCCTTTGCCACCGAATCCAATTTTTCTCCAAAAAGCCGCAACCCCACAAAGGGAAGGGCCGTGAGCGACTTTTTGGACACAAAATCAGCCGCCCACTGGCGTAACCAAACCAACCAGTGGATAGCCACAAGCAGTGCCGCAGCTCTGCTACACATCACCAATGTGTCATCCAGGGCAGACAGCACAAAGGACAAAAATAACTCACATCGCTTAAGGTCGGCAAACTCCTCACTAGCCGGGTCAAGCCCGGAAGAGGTCAACAGTCCTAACAACTGACCTGGCAGCTACCAATACAAGCGCAGAAGCACAAACCGGCCACAAGGCCGATCCAACACTGGCAAAACCATGACAAGCCATCTGGTCAATACGTTTATCCTCACCATCCTTGAGAGTAGTGCTCTCCGGAGAATGGAGGACTGAGGAACTGGACAACCCCAAAACGGGAGCATCCACCTCGGGGGGAGACGACCAGTGCTTCACCGCATCCGCCAGAAAGGGATATTTCTTGTCCCAACCCGGTGGGACACCCGGAAGCCGAGTCGGCCTCTCCCATTCCTTGAGAATGATACCATCAAAATGCTTTTGATAAGGAAATTCCAAGCGCGGCTTGGTCACTTCAAAGAACTCCCCCTTCAGCGGAGAAGCCGCCTCGGGGGGAGAAATAGCCAGGACCTCAAACATATGAGCCAGAACCCTAGAGGTATCCAAAGAATCCCCCTGGCCCTGCTCGGCATCAGCGCCCACAAATTGCTGATCATCGGAGTCATCAGACTCCTCATACAGCTCCCCTTCCTCACGCGGGGAACAATCAGACCAATCCAGGGAGTCAAAATCCTCCCCATCAAAGGCCTGCGCAGCCGTATACAAATGTTTTCTCTTTGCCGTGGCCTTTTTAGCAACGGCACAGGAAAACAATTTTTCAAGATTGGCCAATCTGGCACACACCTCAGATTGCGACTCCCCGCCAAGGACCACATCACAAGGGGTACGTGTCAAGCGAGGGGGAGTCGGGGAGGAGACTGGCGGAGCAGAACCGGAAGCCTAAGATCCGGTCTGCCACGTAATAGACCGCTGCGCATAGGGTATACAAAGAAATACATCATCCGCCAAAAGGGATACCCCACACCCCAAACACAGCCTAGATTGCCCCGAGGGGGGGCACAAGCCCAGTACCCGGGGATGCCTCCATACGGTGATTTTTTGATAAATATATATGTGTACAATACTCCGAGGGAATTACGCAGTAATGCAACCCGGGATGCCCCTTTAAGTCCCGAGTGGGAGGAATTTGCGCTAGCGCCCAGCCCCGCCCCGAGGAGGAGAAGCACCTCATGGGTGCCCACAGGCGCCATTTACCGCACGCCGGAGGCCGGCGCCGCGGCCAGCCAGCGCCAGTCTGATCACACACACACAGTTAAAGCACCAAACACACACACACAATAAAGAAATCAATCCATAAGGGACCCGCCTTCCCCCCCCCCCCCCCCCCCTCTAAGGGTATCCGGGAGAGGGGGAATCCATGGCAGAGTAGGGCCAAGGGACGGGGCATCCCAAACCGGGATCACCAACCCGGATAGCCGCCTACCCCTTGTTATGGGGTTTCACGGCTCCTAAGCACCTGGGGTGCCAACTACCTTTGCCAGCAGCATAGGCTGGGAGGCAAGTAACTTAAAGAAAAGGGATCCGGGCAGAAATAGAAGAATAAAAAGGGGGCCGGGAGTCATCCCAGCTACCTGCAAGGAGGAGACTTCTTCTGACTTGCTCGCCTCTGCAGAGATGAAAGACTGGGAATGAATGGGAGGTCCCAGGTATTTATGGGCCAGGAGGGTCTTACCTTTTTTTGTTATCTCTGCAAGATCGCCATCTACAGGTCAGTATACCCACATGTAATGAATGTCTTGAAGCGGGGTGTGTGACATATTTAGAATAATGCTCCGAACAAGAGGGGCGGGGCCACAGCGGCCGCGCCGATCGCCCGGCCCCGCCCCCTTTTTACACACACAGCCTGAGAGAATCACGCAGGCTGACAGGAAGCCATATGCAACCAATTCATAAGGGATTACAGCCAGGTGGACCACTCACACACACACAACTGGGAAGCACCCATAAACAGACACACACTGTACATAATGAAATCATTAATTAAATAAAGCAAAGGAAAGGCCAGTTAGGATGCGCCAGCCCCCCCTCCCCCCCGGGAGGGAAGTAAGGGACCAGGGGGGGAAGGGAACCCTGGCCTTTTTCTCTTAAAGGAACCATGCAGATGACCCACAGCTCCAGGAGGCTGTGCACTGCCTGCACCAGATCCTGAGCTGACACAGGGTCCTGAGGAATCCGGGATCTGATGAATCTTGGGGGCGGCCAGGCAGCAAACTATCTTGTAACCGGAGGACACTACCTCCTGAATCCACCGGTCTGAGACATGAAGCCTCCAGACATGAGCAAAGTGCTGCAGCCGTCCCCCCACCCGGATGGGTGAGGGCGCCCCACCATGCCTGCGGGGGCTTGGGAGAGGACTTAAGCTTGGGGCCCCAGGATGTCCACGTCCTCTGCCCCTACCCCAGAAGTCTCCCCGGGCCCCAGTAAAGGAAATCCCCCTCCCTTGTCTAGCACCACGGTAGGGGGAGGAAAAGGAGCCCTGACCCCGAAAGGGCCGAGACTGCCGCCTGCGCTGGGGTAACCTGCCTCCCTTAGCAAAAAGGTCCAGGCGGTCCCCAAACAGGCGTAGTCCTTTGAAGGGAAACCCAGTGAGGGCCTTCTTGGCAGCGTTGTCAGCAGCCCACTGGCGCAGCCCACTGGCGCAGCCAAACCGAGCGGCGTATAGCCACCACAAGGGCAGATGTTCTGGCACACATTCTAATGGTGTAATCCAAGGCAGAGAGGACATAATTCACAAAAACATCACAACTAGAGAGTGCATTAAATACCCCACAAGGCAAATCATCAGGGGCACTATCAAGGATACCTCTGAGCAAGGTCCTAACAGCCACAGCCGTAATGGCAGAGGCACAGACCGGGCGCAGCGCCGTTCCCACACATGCAAAGGCATGGGACGCCAGCTGGTCAATGCGCCGGTCCTCAGCATCCCGCAGGGTAGTAGAGTCAAGGGAGTGCATGACAGAGGTGTTAGATAACCCTAGGACCGGGGCATCCACTTCGGGAGGTGACGACCAACACTTTACCACATCAGCAGGAAAGGGATACTTCCTATCCCAACTCTTAGGTACACCGGGAAGTCTACTGGGACGTTCCCATTCCTTGAGCACAAGGTTATTGAAATGTGCTTGCTCTGGAAATTCCAAGGGTGACTTAGCGGTATGAAAAAGTTCCCCCCTTTGCATGGGAGCCGCAACAGGGGGAGAAATGGACAGAACTTCAAAAATCTGGGCCAGCAATCTATCAGTATCATCCGGGGCCCAGGGGTCAGAGCCCGAATCATCATGACCCTTGGGCCTCTCATCAGATGACCCTGAGTCGGAGAATAGCTCCCCTTCATCCGAAGGGGTATAGCCACATAAATGCCAAGACTCATCAGCTTCCATAGGGAAGAGAGTGACATTAGGCGTTAAGGCCCCTGCTAAAAAGCGGCACTTACGCGCCAAGGTATTAGCAATCAACTTCTCAACACTAGCCAGTCTAGAAGACACATCAGGCCGAGAATCCCCGCTTGTATGCAACTCAGTGGGGGTGAGATTTAAGCAGGGGGGAGTAGGTGAGGTGAAACGAGGCGCCGGCCCAGCCACTGGAAGGCCAGATTGCAGCGCAAGCACCTGCTCGGCACAAGGTACACAGACCCGTGCATTGTCAGCGCTAATAGGGGACACCCCACAAGCTACACACAGCCGGGCTTGTCCCGAAGGAACCCCGGTCACATTATCCTGAGATGCCTCCATATGGTGATTATAGCGGCACAATAGGCTGATAGGGATTAACGCTATACAGCAACCCGGGATGCCCCCCGCTAGGGAAGTGGGAGCAATTACACTAGGACCCACAAGTTAAGCAACTAATAGAGGGCCGGGAGAAGCCAATGGGTTCGCCCGTCTGAAAGACATAATAAAAGGGGACCGTAAGCAAACAAAACAGGTAATAAAGTCGCCCGCGAGGGCACTTACAGACCGCGGTAGGTAGAAGCCCATCACGCAGAAGCCGAACAAGCAGACAAAATGGCGTCGGTATACCTCGAGGGGCGGGCCCACACGAGCAATGACGCAGAACGCGCCAGAGACAGGCCGCCCGCTCCCCCCCCCCCCCCCCCCCCCCCCCCGAAGAGAGAGAAGCCAACGCGTGACAAGCAGCCAATGACGGCGCACCGGCGCCTGAGGTATCGCCGCCGCCAAGCGCGGGACACTGGGTAAAAACACGTGCGGCGGCAATTTCAAGTATAATAGAGTAATACAAGGCAGCGCGGCGGCTGACACAGAGCATAATGTAAAGGAGCATAAGCCTAAAACACGTATATACATATACACACACCCCCCCTCTTTCCCCCCGAAGGCTACAAGGAGAATGAGGGAGGACAGCGGCCACTTAATGTAGGGCCCACCGATAGACAGGGGCATAGTGCGGGATGGGCATCCCATAGAGGCTCACCATATGCCTATACCGCCTACCCTTTGGTGGAGGATTGCGGTGGAGCAGCGCTCCTAAGCACCTAACAGCGGTGCTGCCCTCACCCGACCAGCGCAGCCAAGGCTGGGAGGCACATTACTAATGGAACGGGTGGGAATAGTCCTACAGGGCCGCAGGCTAATAGCCCTGCTCACCTGCGAGACGAGAGAGCCATATTCTTGTCCTTCGCAGTCCAGACTGCAGAGAAATTCTGGGGATTGTGGGAGGTCCCTGGGTATTTGAGGGGCCGGGAGGAGCCCATTTTCGATGTCTCTGCAGTCCAGCGCCATCTGGCGGAATACCCAGAAGTAAAGAATTATCATCTGGAGCATGACGTACTGTATACTAAGAATAATATATCCACGGGTAACCGCCACTAATGGCACGACCTGGAATCCCCCCACAAGGTCCCCTAAAAATGCCCAGGATGGGGAGCAGGGGAGGGGGTGTGGATGGACTGGGAGAAACCACAAGTAAGGAAGGGAGCCTGCCTGAAAGACACAAAGAGGGCCAAGATGAGCATCCCACAGCACATGCACATTTTAACTAACGAAAATTATAGATAGAAGCGGCCGGACCCCCCCCCCCCCCCGAGCCAGCAGACCAAAGGGGGGGGCGAAGGGAGCGCAGACCAAGCACATTGACCCAACACAGAGCAAAAAGACTCACAAACAAGTGCAAAGCATGGCATATGGCAAGAAATAAAGCATGTGGGAATAAAAAACAGGAGTGATCATAAGGTGGTTTTCCCCCCCCCTCCCCCTTAGGCTCACCATAGCCTACGGTCGACTACCCTTTGGGTACAGGATCTGCGGCCCAGAGCAAGGCTCTGAACACCTGACCCTAGGTGTTCCCCTACCTTCACCTGAACCGCAGCCGGGGCTGGGAGGCAGGATGGGTCCGGAACAGGTGGGAATAGGCCTGCAAGGCCGACGGGCTTGGGATGCCCCGCTCGCCTGCGATAATCCATATATCTTCTGTCTTCGCAGCTAAGAATGCAAGGAAACTCTGGAGTTATGGGTAATTTGCTGCCCTTTTTATGGGCCGGGAGGAGCCACAAGTCTTCTTGCAGTCAGATCCACGCGTATATGGATAACTGGGACAGCCTGGACCGAACAAAGGGAAAAATGTTATCTCAGGCTCACTTTAAAGATGACAAAAACCCAGGATTTTGACTATCCTGGGTTTTGGTCCTTGTCCCCATGTGAAACCCCCCATGTCGCCCGATCTCACTCACCCTTCCTCAATCCTATGGCGCATGCGCAGCCTCTCAGTCAGTGTGTTTGGATCCACTACACTCATCTAAAGAGCGCTGGTGGCTGCACCCCCAATACCCTTTAACAGGGCGCATGCCCACAAATGGGTCGTTGGACCGGGAAAGGAGGCGAGTTTTCAAGCGACCTGGGGGATTTGCCACAGCGGTGGCATCCTGAATGTGGATGCCCCCAGGGGAACAAGTATGCCTTCCCTGGAACCTCAGACTCCAGGGTGGGTTTTGGTCCTCTAATACAAATTAGGCAAAACCTAGCTATCCCAATTTCATGTATTACTCTCCGTGAGCGGCTTTGCGGGTGCACACACACAGATTGCGACTGCAAAAAAGAGCAAACTTGCTTGTCACTAAACAGACCAAAACAGTTTAAAACATAAGACAACTGCAACAGTTTACTCCTAAATCACTATGCTAAACTCACTTATATTCCAGTCAGAAATTGTTTCATCATCATCATCCAGGTCATCCTCATCCTCCTCTTCTTCAATACCATCTTCCTCATGAGCTTGGGCCACTGTTCGCGATCTGTGAAACCGTGGCCGGATATCCTGTTCGCTATCAGGAACAGCTTCATCCTCCTCTACATCACCCTAGATTATATTATTGCAGGTTACACATTTAACATCCATAAGTGCCAGTAACGAAATGATATGTAAGTGCTAAAAAAAAAAACAAAACTTACCTTAAGTAAGATGATGTCTATTTCAGAATATTTCATTCCATTTACCAGGACTGGTATTAACCTAAGAAAGAATCATTTATTTTTTTTCGTAAATGAGTTTAATACCACAAGAAACTAAATATTTGCAGAACACTCTAGGTCTGCTGTAACAAAACGAACCCAACCCACTCCAACCAGATACCCTGCTGCTCCAAAAAGTAGCAGCCGAGCATACATACAAGTCTCTTTAGATCCACCAAGTCACAAGTACAAGTACATCTTCCTAATGTAGAGTATTCTTATACCGCAGGATTATTAGTCACCTCAATTCCATGAACTGGTGGTGTGCCAGTGTATATAAAATTGTATGATTCCAGAAGTCCCCCCATACTCAAATAGTATGTGACTGGGTTTCTGCCATCTGTCTATGTCCCATGAATACAAAAGACTATATTGACACCTAGCTGCCAACTACATCAATAGCTGGGCGGCAGCACATTTCTCCTTGAAAAGGAATCTTTGAATTCCTAATTAGGCTGAGCCCGACTCAGACACTCAAATACACATTAGACACGGGTATTGGATATTATTTGTGGAAGAGCGGTGTAACTCCTGAAATATGTCAGTTATGACTATATTAATGAGAGAGTGAGTGAGAAGGTCTTGTTCAGGATTATAAGACCTTTGATTTGATATCAAACATGACGTGTGTGCATCATCCAGAGTCTGATAATCCACATAGTATCAGACTCTGTATGATTGTATTTGATGTTCATTTAACTAAGAAATTAATGGGGATCATACATTTCTTGGTTACAATATGAGCAAATTGTGGGAGTTATACCCTTTATAGAATTTGTATCTAATCTCAGAGGCCGGATGTGGGCAGATCATTGCAGACACACCCAGGAGGCTGGGAATGCTGGCCACACCCCCTAGTGTTGGTAGATTAGTGAGGCTGCTTGGATGGCTAGGCAGTCAATGGATGGACCCCCTACCCGTGACCTGAAGCAATCATAACGGCTAAGTATCGTTCAGCTCAATTGTCCCTCTCCCTCTCCATTATAACATGTATTGTACTGTAACTAATGTATAACATATGTACCAACTGTCTGTAATATCTAAGGTTATCTGGGGAAACCTCATGAACATATTGGGTTAGTGATTTACTGTGCTGGTAATTAAACCCGTTTTCATGTATACATCTTACTGTGTGTGGTGAATAATTTCTCACACAATAGATTGTAGTTGCAAAGTATTTGAGGAAAATATTTCTTCTTAGGATATTTCACTGGATGTATGAGGACAGCCTCAGCGACAATTGGTTTGTATCAGATTAGTGGCCGCTGGGCTGATATGATTATTAGTATTTGTGATATTTAGAATATGAATCTCTAGTAGAAATATTGGAGATTAATGTGCCCCAAATATTAACTTAAATCATATTTTCCTACTTCGAAAAATACAATTCCTACTTCGAAAAATACAATTCTGTGATTACTACCTGTAGAATTGATTTTATGGGTATCCAGCACGGGTTGCTTTTATCTTCAATTCTTTACATGTGGGTAATCCGCCACCAGGTGGCGCAGTCGACTGCAGAAAGACTTGTGGCTCCTCCCGGCCCATAAAAGGCAGGAAATTACCCACAATACCCAGTGTTGAAAAGCAGTAATGCAAGAAGCCGGGAGGCAAAAACCATGTTAATTAAACACAGCCCCTCTAAGAACTATCTCAAGAAAATCACCATAACAAGGCAAAAGAGGATAACAAAAAGCGAGGGTGGGATGAAGCAACCCGTGCTGGATACCCATAAAATCAATTCTACAGGTGAGTAATCACAGAATTGTATTTTTCTGGGTATCCAGCACGGGTTGCTTCATCTTCAATTCTTTACATTTGGGACATCCAAAAGCAGTGTCCAAGAAGAAGGGTGGGAACCCCAGTGAGCAACAGCAGGTAGTTCAAGCCACTACCGCCTGATGCACTTTACAGCCAATAACAGCAACAGCTGAGTCCCTAACGTCAACCTTGTAAAACTTAGAAAAAGTATGAACTAAAGACCAAGTAACAGCCTTACAAACCTGTTCAACTGAAGCCTGGAGCTGAAAGCCCAAGAAGCCCCAATAGCTCTAGTGGATTGAGCAGTAACACGGAAAGGGGGTTCCTTACTCTTGGCAGAGTACGCTTGCACCACCGCCTGTCTGATCCACTTACTGATAGTGGATTTGGCCGGAGGCAAGCCCTTCCTAGGCCCAGCAGGGAGAACAAACAGATTCCGACTTCTGAAAGACTCAGTGGCAACCAAATAATATCTGAGCGCCCTGACCACATCCAGAGAATGAAGGTTCCGTTCCTTACAATTTGAAGGGGCAGGACACAAGGAAGGCAAGACAATGTCCTCATTGAGATGAAAGGCAGAAAATACAATTCTGTGAAATACTCACCTGTAGAATTGATATTATAAGTATACAGTACGTTCTGCTCCAGATAGATTACTTATTCTCCGCCAGATGGCGCTGCACTGCAGAGACATGCAAAACAGCCTGCCGGCCCTTCAAATACCCAGGGACCTCCCACAAATCCCCAGCATTGAAAAGCAGTGAACAAGAAGCCGGGAGAATTTAACCACCAAAAACTGGTAACTAAAACATTGATAACAATCACCATACAGGGGATCCAGAATAATGCAAAAACCAGGGTGGGGTGGAGCAGGACGTACTGTATACTTATAATATCAATTCTACAGGTGAGTATTTCACAGAATTGTATTATTCTTAGTATGCAGTACGTCCTGCTTCAGATAAATTACTTACACTTGGGACATCCAATAGCAGTGTCCATAAAGTAGGGCGGGATCCCCAACGAAAAGGTAAAAGCAGACAGTTTAAACCACTGCCGCCTGCAAAACCTTGCGGCTAAAAACAGCATCAGCTGAGGCCCTAACATCAACCTTGTAAAACTTCGAAAAGGTATGAACAAAAGACCAAGTAGCAGCCTTGCAAACTTGTTCAACAGAAGCCTGGTGCTGAAAGGCCCAAGAGGCACCAATAGCACAAGTAGAATGAGCAGTAAGGCGGAAGGGGGGATTCTTCCCCTTAGCAGAATAGGCCTGAATCACAGCCTGAAGGATCCATTTGCTGATAGTAGACTTGGCAGGAGCCAAACCCTTCCTAGGACCAGAAGGGACCACAAAAAGAGCATCAGTTTTCCTTAAGGAAGCAGTGACTACCAGGTAATACTTCAGACACCTGACCACATCCAAGGAATGGGGAACCCTTTCCTTAGCGTTGCTAGGATTAGAGCACAAAGAAGGAAGAACAATATCTTGATTCAAATGAAAAGCAGACACCACCTTAGGCAGAAAGTCTGGCTTAAAGCGGAACACCACCTTGTCCTGGTGTCTCTCATAGTATGGGGGCTGAATAGACAGAGCCGCCAGCTCAGACACACGCCTGACCGAAGTAATAGCCACCAGAAAGACAACCTTGAGGGTAAGTACAGCCAGAGCAGCATCCTGAATAGGCTCAAAGGGAGCACCCTGCAAGGCAGACAAAACCAAGTTCAAATCCCAAACAGGGACCATAGGTTTACGTGGGGGACGCACATGAGTGACCCCCTGAAAGAAGGTCTTAACCAAGGAATGCTGAGCAAAAGACTTCTGAAAGAAGACAGACAGGGCAGAAAACTGACCTTTCAGAGTACTGAGTTTTAGACCCAACTCCAACCCATGCTGTAAAAACTCCAGAACCCTAGGGACTGAACTCCCTACAGGGAAGAGACCTAGGCTCACACCATTCAATGTAGGTACGCCATACCCTATAATAGATGGAAGAAGAAGTCTTCTTCCTAGCCTGCACCATAGTACCTACCACAGAGGCAGACAAACCCTTCTCCATCAAAATGGAGGTTTCAGCAGCCAGGCCGTCAAAGCCAGAGTTTGTAAATTGGGATGGCGTAAGGGGCCCTGAGTGAGCAGATCTGGCACTTCTGGCAGAACATACTGGTCTACTGCCATTTGCACCATGTCTGCGAACCACACTCTTCTTGGCCACCTGGGGGCCACCAGAATCACTGGCACCCCTTCCAGAGCAATCTTGCGCAGGACCCTGCCCAGCAGGGGGAATGGAGGAAAGACATACAGGAGCCGAAACTCCTGCCATGACATGGACAGAGCATCCGTGGCCAAGGCCAGAGGATCCTGAGACAGGGAGAAAAAGGCCGGGAGCTTGTGATTGTGACGGGATGCAAACAGATCCACATCCGGTAGACCCCAACGGTGACACAGGGACTGGAATACCCTGTTGCAGAGGGACCACTCTCCCTGACGAGAGGTCCCCCTGCTCAGAGTCTGCCAATAGATTTTCTGCCCCTGCGATGTACACAGCCGAAATGCATTGAACATTGGCCTCATGTCAAAATCCGCGACACCTCCTGGAGGGCCTCCCCTGCTCCGGGTCCCTCCCTGATGGTTGATGTAGGCAACCGCCGTCCTGTTGTCTGAGCGCACCTGCACAGACAGACCCTTCAGGTGATTGGTCGACTGCTCCAGTACCAACCTGATTGCCTGTAGTTCCAGAATGTTGATGGGTAAGAGGGCCTCCTGAGGGCCCCACCTCCCCTGGAACCGCAGGGACTTCCAAAATCTCCCCCAACCTGACAGACTGGCATCCGTGGTGACCGTCTCCCAGGAAGGGGCTAGAAAGGACCTGCCCCCCAGCAAGTTCCGGTGGTCCAGCCACCACGAAAGGGACCGTCTGACCAAGGGGGGGGGGGGGCACACAGACCCCGTCCAAGGACGTTGGGTCCTTGTCCCATACACAAGGACCCACCGGACAGAAGGTGAAGTTGTAGAGGCCTCAAATGGAACTGAGCAAAAGGGCACCGCCTGGAAGCACGCCACCATCAGGCCCACCAGCTGCATTCCCTGCCTGAGGGAGGGCTGGGGACACGAGAGCAGGAGCCTCACCTGCGCAGTTAGAGCTTCCACCTTCTGTTGAGGAAGGAATATCCTTGACTGAACCGTATCCAGAATCATTCCCAGGAATGGGGTCACCGAAGAAGGGGACAGAGAGGAATTGGGCTGAGTGTCCAACTCTGCCTGCTGTAGAGACCGAGAGGTGATGAGTATGTCGTCCAGGTAGGGCAGCACGCGTATGCCCATTGACCTTACCAGAGACATCACCCCCGCCAGCACCTTGGTGAACACTCTGGGAGCTGAAGTGAGGCCAAATGGTAAGGCCACAAATTGGTAATGTTGATCTTCCAACGCGAATATGAGAAACCTTTGGTGTCCCAGGAACACAGGGATGTGAAGGAAAGCATCTTTGATGTCCACAGACGTCATGAAATCCCCTGTGCGCAGGGAGCCAATGGCCGAGCGCAGAGTTTCCATGCGAAAGCGCCTATTCTTGACAAACTTGTTGAGGATCTTTAAATTCAGAATGGGCCTGACTGACCCATCTTTTTTGGGCACTGTGAAAAGGTTGGAATAGAACCCCTTGCCCCTTTCTCTTACGGGGACCCTGCAAATGACCCCCAGATCCAGGAGTCCTTGCACGGCCTGCATCAAGACCTGAGCTGAGACAGGGTCCTGGGGGATCCGGGACCTGATGAATCTTGTGGGGGGCCGCACAGCAAACTCTTGTAACCAGAGGACACTACCTCCTGAATCCACCGGTCTGAGACGTGGCGCCTCCATACGTGCGCGAAGTGCTGTAGCCGTCCCCCCACCCTGACGGGCGAGGGCGCCCCATCATGCCTGAGGGGTCTTGGGATGGGCTTTGGGCTTAGACCCCCAGGAGGAGCCAGGACGTCGTCCTCTGCTCCTATGCCAGGAATCTGCACGAGCCCCCGCCAAGGACACCCCTTTTCCCTGCTTAGCACCTCGGTAGGGGAGTGAAAGGGGGCCCTGGCCCCGAAAGGGCCGAGACTGCTGCCTGCGCTGGGGTAACTTACCTCCTTTAGCAAAGAGGTCTAGGCGGTCCCCAAACAGGCGCAGCCCCTTAAATGGAAGCCCAGTAAGGGCTTTCTTTGCAGCATTGTCAGCAGCCCACTGGCGCAGCCAAACCGCGCGGCGTATAGCTACCACCAAGGCAGAAGATCTGGCACACAGCCTAATGGCATCATCCGATGCAGATAGGATAAAGTTTACAAACACATCACAGTTAGACAGTGCATTAACCATATCAGGCGGCAATTCATCAGGGCCTTCGAGTACACTTCTGACCAGGACCCTGAGCGCCACAGAAGTAATGGCCAAGGAGCAAACCGGGCGCAGCGCCGCGCCCAAAAATGCAAAGGCATGGCATGCCAATTGGTCAATGCGCCGGTCCTCAGAATCCCGCAGCGTAGTAGTGTCGGGGGAGTGCAAAATAGAGGTGTTAGACAGCCCTAGAATAGGAGCATCGACCTCGGGGGGCCATGACCAGCACTTGACCATATCAGCAGGAAAATACCATTTTGTGAGTACTCACCTGTAAAATGGATATTGTCAGTGTGTCACACACCCCGCTTCCCCTTTAATTCTTACGATCGGGTTACTCCACCAGCAGGTGGCGACGTTGCAGAGAGAAGTCTTGAAAACGAGCCCCTTCCGGCCTATATATACCTGGGACCTCCCACTTAACGCCCAGTGAATTCAAAAGCAGAAAGAAAAGGTACCAGGAAATCCAATGGTAACCTCAAGATAAATAAAAGCTTCACCATATAAAGGATCCAGGATACCAAAAAGGGTGGGTGAAGCGGGGTGTGAGACACACTGACCATATCCATTTTACAGGTGAGTACTCAAAAAATGTTATTCTCAGTGTGTCACACACCCCGCTTCCCCTTTAATTCTTACGATCGGGACATCCAAAAGCAGTGTCCACAAGGCATGGGTATCCGAAGGCAAAATGAAGCATAACTTAAATGACTGCAGTCTGCAGAACTTTGCGGCCAAACACAGCATCCGCTGAGGCCCGCACATCAACCCTGTAAAACTTAGAAAAAGTATGAACAGAAGACCAGGTTGCAGCCTTACAAACTTGTTCAACAGAAGCTTGGTGCTGAAAAGCCCAAGACGCTCCAACGGCGCAAGTAGAATGAGCAGTGATACGAAAAGGGGGAACTTTCCCCTTAACAGAATAGGCCCCAATAACGGCCTGACATATCCATTTGCTAATGGCAGATTTGGCCGGAGCCAAACCCTTCCCACAGGGCACAACAAAAAAGGCATCAGTCTTACGAAAAGGAAAAGTAATAATCAAATAGTACTTAACACAGCGTACTACATCCAAACAATGCAAAACCCTCTCCTTGTCATTCTTAGGCTTAGGACACAAGGAGGGAAGAACAATATCCTGATTCAAATGAAAAGCAGAAACAACCTTAGGAAGAAAGTCCGGTTTGAACCGAAGACCACCTTGTCCTGATGCCTCTCAAAGTAGGGCGCCTGAATTGACAAGGCCGCCAACTCCGAGACACGCCGAACCGAAGTGATAGCTACCAAGAAGGCAGTCTTCTGAGTCAAGGTAGACAAAGCAATATCCTGCAAAGGCTCAAAGGGAGGAGCCTGAAAAAGAACCAAGTTCAAGGCCCAAACAGGGAGTAATGGTTTCCTGGGAGGCCGCACATGCGTAACCCCCTTGAAAAAGGTTTTAACTAAAGGATGAAGCGCAAAACGCTTCTGAAAAAAGATAGATAAGGCAGAAACCTGCCCTTTCAAAGTACTCAGCTGAAGACCAGAGTCCAGCCCTGATTGCAAAAACTCCAGAATCCTGGAAACCGAAAAGACCCTACAAGGCAAAGGTCTAACCTCACACCAAGCGATATAGGCTTTCCAAGTCCTATAGTAGATTATAGAAGAAGACCTCTTCCGGGCACAGATCAGAGTCTTAACAACCGAGTCAGAAAGACCCTCCTCCTTCAAGATGGAGGTTTCAGCAGCCAAGCCGTCAAACCCAGCATTGGTAAATTGGGGTAACACAGTCGACCCTGAGTAAGCAGATCGGGCCGAAGAGGCAGAACGAACTGATCCACTGCCAGCCGAACTATGTCTGCGAACCATACTCGCCTTGGCCACCTTGGAGCCATGAGAATGGTGGACACCCTTTCCAGAGCCAGCTTCCGTACCACCCTGCCTAGCATGGGTATCGGAGGAAACAGGTAGAGAAACCCCAGATCCCCCCCAGCTCAGGGACATGGCGTCCACCGCCAGAGCCAGAGGATCCTGGGAAAGCGACACGAAGGTCGGGAGCCTGCAATTGTGACGAGAGGCAAACAGGTCCACCTCCGGTGTCCCCCCACCGGAGACACAGCGCCCGAAAAACCTGAGGATGGAGAGCCCATTCTCCCAGACGGGAAGAGCCCCTGCTCAACAGATCCGCTTCCCGGTTTTCCACACCCGGAATGTAAACTGCTGAGAGACAAGGAACATGGACCTCCGCCCAGGTCAGGATCAGGGACACCTCTCTGAGGGCACCCAGACTGCGAGTTCCTCCCTGATGATTGATGTAAGCAACCGATGTTCGATTGTCCGAGCGAACCTGAACCGGAAGGCTCAGAACATGTTGAGTCAAAAGAGCAAGAACCAGACGGATGGCTCTCAGTTCCAGAATATTGATGGGCAAGTGGGCCTCTCGAGGTCCCCACTGCCCCCGGAACTGAAGATCCTTCCAGAATCCCCCCCATCCCGAAAGACTGGCGTCCGTGGTGACAATTTCCCAAAGAGGAATCAGGAAAGACCTGCCCCTCAAGAGATTGCTCGAGACCAACCACCATTGGAGGGACTGCCGGACCCGGGAGGACAACTGGAAGGGTCGATCCAACGACCGTGGTCGCCGGTCCCAGGACGCCAACAGATGAAGCTGAAGCGTCCTGGTGTGAAATTGAGCGAAAGGAACTGCCTCGAACGAGGCAACCATCAGCCCTACCAGCCACATCCGAAGGGAGCGACGAGGCCTCTTGCGTTGAGGCAATTTACCACCCTTGGTAACTGACTCCAATTTGTCGCCAAACAGGCGCAAACCCAAAAAAGGGAGCCTTCTTAGAGCCAAAGTCCGCCGTCCACTGGCGCAGCCACACTGACCGACGAATAGCAACTAGCAGTGCCGCTGTCCTGCTACTCATCGCAAGTGCATCGTCCTGGGCGGTCAAGACAAAGGAAATAAATGACTCACACTGCTTGAGAGAACTAAACTCATCACAAGCGGGACCAAGACCTGCGTACAGATTCCTAATAATGGACCTAACTGCCATCAGAAGAAGTGCCGAAGCACACACCGGCCTCAGTGTCGACCCGGCACTGATAAAACCATGGCGAGCCAATTGATCAATCCGACGATCCTCACCATCTTTAATGGTAGTAGTGTCAGAGGAATGCAACACAGCCGTGTTCGACAGCCCTAACACAGGGGTATCGACGTCAGGGGGAACTGACCAAAGCTTCACCAAATCCTCCGGAAAGGGATAACTAGGAGGAATTCCAGCCAGGCGCGTGGGTTGTTCCCATTCTTTAAGGACAACCCTCACAAAGTGTTGTTGCCTGGGAAACACCAAACGCGGCTGGGGTACATCAAACAACTCACCCTTTGGCGGGGGGACCACCGCGGGCGGATCCAAAGCCAAAATTTCAAACATTTGAGCCAAAATGGAAGGAGTGTCAAGGGACACCCCCGCAGCCTGATCGCCAGCAGTGTCAACCCATAGCTGGTCTGCAGGCTCATCAGACTCCTCAAGGAGTTCCCCCTCCTCATCAGGGGGACAATCGGACCAATCCAATATTTCAAACACCTCATCCTCCGAAACAGGCGCTGCCGGAGAAAGGTGCTTCCGCTTCGTCGTAGCCTTCTGAGCTACTGTGGCGGAAATTATTTTTTCGAGGTTGCCCAATCGTGCACGCACCTCGGATTGAGAATCCCCACCTTTGACAATGTCACACGGGGTCCGGAATAAGGGAGGGGGGGTAGGAGGTTACGGAAGTTGCGAGGAGCCAGAAGCCGGAGCGATGAACTGGCGCGCAATATTCTGCTTTGCACATGGAACGCATAATATGACATCATCGCCTGGGAGCGGAGCCCCACAACCCCCACACAGCCTGGATAGCCCTGAAGAGCCGTTTCCGGTAATGTCGGAAGCCTCCATATGGTGAAATTATGGTATTCGCAACAACCCAGGGTTTTACGCATTAAGCAACCCGGGATGCCCCTTTATAATTAAAGTCCCGGGAGTAGGAAGATTTTTTTTTTTTTTTTAAACCTAGGAAAAACCCAATTTAGAGACTAAGACTAACCAGGTATATCAGAACCGGGAGATCCACTGCAGTGAGGGGACCCCAGGATCTGTAGGGGAAAAGAGACCACAGTCAGTCCCTCAGGAAAAATAGCCAGCATGCATCACACTCATACACATAAAATAATGGTAAACCATATAAAGGCAAAGTATACATCATGAATTCAACTATACATGTGTATATATATACATATATATCCATATCAAGTGATAAGTGCCTCCAGAAGTAATGCTAGAGTGCCAGGGCAAACTTTACACATAACTAACACACAGTTACAACAGAAAACACTACAGCCAAATGACGGCCCCACGAGTGCGAGGTGGGGACCGTTACCTGTTGCCGCTGCAGAGGACAGCCACACACTCCTGGACGCACACTTTTCCCCAGCTTAGCAGCACCTGTCTCTGTAATGAGACAGAGGAAGTGAGACGGTCCCGGGCTCAGCGAGCGACGCGCCCCGGCCACGCCCCCTGCCAGTGAGTCATAGAGCGAGGGCCGACAGAGGACTCGGCCCCGTCCCCAGGATACGCGTAACGCGGCCCGCCCAATGGCGGCGCCGCGTGCAAAGGCGGAGGGAAATTCAAACAGTGAAAAGTAAAAAGAAAGAGCCCCAGCAGCCAAGGTCACGCGGCCGCACATCGCGGCACTGAGCCTGCATCTGCCAGCGCTCCCACACATACACACATACAATAGTAAAAAACACACATACAATAGTAAAAGCACCCCATGCAACCCCCCCCCCCCAAGTGAAGGGACCGAGCGGGGGAAGACGCCAAGGGGAACATCGGCACAGGGGCATCCCAAATCCGGATCACCATGCCGGATAGCCGCATTGCCCCACGCGTGGAGTCGAGCGGAGGAGATAAGCTCCTAGGCACCTAGTTCCATCTATCGTTGCCCAGCCAGCAGCCTGGGCTGGGAGGCTTCCATTAACCATCTAGGCATGTAAACAATTGAACTGGGCAGAAATAGACCAAAAAGGGGGTGCCGGGGTTTGACCCCGGCTACCTGCAAGCAGGAGACTTCTTTCTTCTGTCTTGTCGCATCTTGCAGAGAGAAAACACTGGGTGTTAAGTGGGAGGTCCCAGGTATATATAGGCCGGAAGGGGCTCGTTTTCAAGACTTCTCTCTGCAACGTCGCCACCTGCTGGTGGAGTAACCCGATCGTAAGAATTAAAGGGGAAGCGGGGTGTGTGACACACTGAGAATAGGGATACTTTCTGTCCAAACTCTTAGGTATCCCGGGAAGTCTACTGGGATGTTCCCACTCCTTAAGCACGAGGTTATTGAAATGGGTTTGCTCAGGAAATTCCAACCGAGCCTTAGCAGTATGAAAGAGCTCACCCCTTTGCCTGGGAGCCGCAACAGGGGGAGAGATGGACAAAACCTCAAAAATCTGAACCAGCAGTCTGTCAGTATCATCCGGGGTCCAGGGGGTCAGAGCCAGAATCGTCATGACCCCTAGGCCTCTCGTCAGATGACCCTGAGTCAGAGAACAGCTCCCCTTCGTGCGAGGGGGTATAGCCACATAGATGCAAAAACTCCTCAGACTCCATAGGGTAAAGAGTGGCATCAGGGGTTAAGTGCCGGTTTTTAGCGGTGGCCTTACGCACTAAGGTATTAGCAATCAATTTTTGAACACTGGCCAGTCTAGCAGCCACATCAGGATGAGAATCCCCGCTTGTATTGGGGGTTAGACTCAAGCTTGGGGGAGTAGGTGAAGTGATATGAGGTGCAGGCCCAGCCACCGGAGGGGCGGGTTGCAACATTAACGCCTGCTGTGCGCAAGGAACACAGACCCGTGCGTTGTCACCGCAGATAGGCGAGACCCCACAAGCTACACACAGCCAGGCTTGGCCCGAAGGAACCCCGGTCACATTATCCTGGGATGCCTCCATATGGTGATTAATAGGCACAATAGGCCAGTAGGGATTGACGCTGTAAGCTACCCTGGATGCCCCAATGACCCGCAGGGAAGTGGGAGTAATTATACTAGGCCCAACTGACAATTACACTGGGCCGGGAGAAAACCACTGGATTCGCCCATCTGAAAGACACAATGAGAAGAAGGGGCGTCAGAACCATGCACAGTAAGCAATGAGCATAAAGGTAGCCCGCGAGGGCACTTACAGACCGCGGAAGGGGGGACTGTTACACACGCGCGACTATACAGCAAAATGACGCCACGCGAACCTCAAAGGCCGGGCCAGAGCGGGCCGTGACGCGGAGCGCGCCAAGCCAGGCCCCCGCCTCCCCAAAGAGTGCGAAGACAGCAGCCAATGATAACGCTGCAGCGTCTGAGGCAAACGACGCCGTACAGCGCGGACATCCGAAGGAGTGAAAAGACACGCACGGCGGCGGCCATGTAATAGTAAAAACAGACAAGTCAGCGCGGCGGTTGACACACATAGTCATACACGTAATCACTATACGCACTGACCCACGCCCCCCCCCCTTCTTTCCCCCCCTAAGGCTACTGGGAGAATGAGGGAGGATGGCGGCCCTTTGTACAGGACCCACCGCTACACGGGGCATGTGGCATTAATGCGGGAGGGGCATCCCATAAGGCTCACCATCAGCCTATATCGCCTACCCTTTGGTGGGGGACTGCGGTGGAGCAGCACTCCATAAGCACACACGGTGCCGCCTACCTTCACCCGACCAACGCAGCTCAGGCTGGGAGGCACATCACAAGGACGGGTGGGAATAGTCCAACAGGGCCGCAGGCCAATAGCCCCGCTCACCTGCGAGAGAGTGATATTTCATGTCTTCGCAGTAAGCTCTGCAGAGAAATCTGGGGATTTGTGGGAGGTCCCTGGGTATTTGAAGGGCCGGGAGGAGCCTGTTTTGCATGTCTCTGCAGTGCAGCGCCATCTGGCGGAGGATAACCCAAGTGCAAGTAATCTATCTGGAGCAGGACGTACTGTATACTAAGAATACAACCTTGGGCAAGAATTCCGGTTTAAGTCGGAACACCACCTTATCCTGATGCCGCCCAAAATGAGGTCTCATAGAAAGCGCCGCCTTCAGAGTCAGAATGGACAGAGCAGCATCGCACAAGGGCTCGAAGGGGGGACCCTGGAGAGCAGAAGGCACCAAGTTCAATCCCACACCAGTAGCAGGGGCTTACGCGGTGGACGTACATGAGTAACTCCTTGGAAAAAAGTCTTGATAAGCCTATGACTGGAGAAAGATCTTTGGAAAAAAAATTGCCAAGGCCGAAACCTGTCCTTTGAGGGTACTCAGTTGTAGACCCGACTCTAGACCATGATGTAGAAACTCCAAAATCCGGGAAATGGAAAATGGAAAAAGTGTGACAAGGAAAAGACTTAGACTCCAGGCAATGTAAGACTCTGTAATAAATCATAGAAGAGGATTTCTTCCGAGCCTAATCCATGGTACCGACAACAGAAGCCGGCAACCCCTTATCCATCAGGATGGAGGTTTCAGCAGCCAAGCCGTCAGAGCTAGCGTTTGTAAATTGGGATGGCGCAGCATTGCCTGAGTGAGGAGCCCTGGATCGTCGGGCATGACAAAGTGATCCACCGCCATCTGGACGTCGGTCAACCATACACTTCTCGACCAGCAGGGGGCCACCAGAATGGTCGGAACCCCCTCCTGGGCTATCATGTGTAGCACACGACCCAGGAGAGGAAAGGGAGGAAAAGCATAGAGGAGTCGGAACTCCGTCCAAGGAATTGCTAGAGCGTCCGTGGCGAAGGCCAGAGGATCTCTTGACAGAGAGACGAATCTTGGAAGCTTGTGATTGTGACGGGACGCAAACAGGTCCATGTCCGGCTGACCCCAGCAGCGACACAGAGCGAGAAAGATCTTGTTGCTGAGGGACCATTCCACCAGGCGAGATGTCCCCCTGCTCAGAGAGTCCGCCTCCTGGTTCTCCACCCCCGGGATGTAAACCGCCGAGATGCAGGGAACATTCTCCTCTGCGCAAGACAGGATCAGGGATACCTCCTTGAGGGCTCGCTTGCTCCGAGTCCCACCCTGATGAAGGATGTAGGCGACCGCTGTCCGACTGACCGAGCAGACCTGGACCGCACGACCCCGTAGGCAGGGAGTCAACTGGGAGAGGACCAACCTCATCACTCTCAGCTCCTGAAGATTGATAGGCACATGGGCCTCCTGAGGACCCCACTGGCCCTGGGACTTCAGCAATTGCCAGAACCCTCCCCAACTGGCGTCCGTGGTGACAATCTCCCAGCATGGAGGAAGAATGGACCTGCCCACTAGCAGATTTCTCGAGTCCAACCACCACGAGATGGACTGACTGGCCAGAGGGGACAGAGCCAAATCCTGCTCCAGGGACTCCTGTGTCTGAACCCAAACCGTCAAAAGATTCAACTGAAGAGGTCTCATGTGGAACTGAGCGAAGGGCACAGCTTTCGAATCAAGACTCCATGAGGCCCACCAACTGCATCCCCAGACGGATGGATGGATGGATGTGGACACGACAGCAAGGTCCGCGCCTGCATCTGAAGACCCTCCACCTTCTGCTGAGGGAGGAACACCTTGACCTGAGAGGTGTCCAACGTCATGCCCAGGAAGGACCTCGCCAAAGACGGAGTGAGTGAAGACTTGGGATAATTTATCACCCAGCCGAAGGACTCGAGGGTGGACAATACCTTCTGAGTATCGCTCTCGACCTGCTGAAGAGATGGAGAAGCAATCAAGTCGTCCAGGTAAGGAAGAATGTGAATTCCCTGGCCCCTCAGGAGGGCCATAACACCCGCTAACACCTTGATGAACACCAGAGGGGCGGAAGAGATACCGAACGGCAAAGCCACGAACTGGTAGTTTTGATCCTCCAAGTCGAACCTCAAGAACTTCTGATGTCCCCGGAAGATAGGAATGTGCAGCTAGGCATCCTTGATGTCCACTGTGGTCATGAAGTCGCCAGGTCGAAGGGAGCCCACCGCCAACCGTAAGGTCTCCACGTGGACGTGTTTGAACCGGACGAATCTGTTGAGGCCCTTCAGATCCAGAATGGGCCTCAGGGAACCGTCCCTCTTGGGCACTGAACAGATTGGAGTAGAACCCCCCGACCCCGCTCCTGAAGGGGCACAGGACAAATCACTCCGGAGGACAGGAGCCGTTGGACAGCCAATCTCAGGCCCTACGCCGTCACAAGGTTCTGGGAGATACGGGACCAAAGAAATCTGCGATGAGGGAGCCGGCCATCCTTGGCCAGGAGATCAAGGCGCTCCCCAAAGAGGTACAGTCCCATAAAGGAGAGACCAGTCAGACACTCCTTGGCGGCAGCCAAGTCAGAGTCATAGAACAACTCACCCTCCTCCATGGAGTCACGACCGTCGAGTCTCGTAAGCATCAGCAGCAAAGAGATTAAGCCGGATCCAAACGCGGCTTCTTACTAGAGGCCTTGCCGGCAGCGGGGGGGGGGGGGGGGGCAATTGCCATTCCAGGCTGGCCACGCGCAACGCTAGGTCCGAGTGGGACTCCCAGGTGATCTCCCCCTTGCTAGGAGCTAAGTGCAGGCATGGGGGCGTCGGCGAGGCCGCCGGTAGAATCTGACTGGGAAGTGGGACGCTAGGCCCATCCTGTTCAGCAATAACGCTCTGGGCGCAGGGGACACAAAACGCTATGCGACCGCTCAAAGGGGAAGTACCACACATAAGGCACAATGATGCTCGCCCCGAAGGGCCCCCAAGCTCGCTATCCCCAGAAGCCTCCATTATGGTGATTATAGACAAAAATATATTGCATACAATATATATATCTGTATATAAGCAATATCCGCGGGGACCGGCCCCAAGCTTGGCCCGGGGTCCCCCCACAAGGTCCCCTGGGATGTCAGAGAAGGGGGTGGGGGGGTGGATTGGGCCGGGAGAAAGCACAAGAAGGGATGGGACCAGCCTGCAAGACATAAGAGTAGAAAAAAGCAAGCATCCCACAGCACATGCACAGCATAAAATATACAGATGAACCATGAAAGACTCAGACCGCAGGGAATAACCCGAGGAGGGAGCTCCGGAGCACCGGCCGTCCCCAGGAGAAGCAGCAGCCAGCTCCAGAAGAACCTGGGCAGAGACACCGCAGCGCAGGAGGCGAGGTAAGATGGTGCCGAGCACCTCGAGGGGCGGGCAGCAGTGCGATGATGTGATTCCCGACACCGCGTAGCCCCGCCACCCCCCCACGCCAAGATCTCCAGGCACCCACAGGACAATGGCGCCCGGAGAAGATAAAAACGAGGAGGGGATCGCCCCTGCCCCTTACCCGTCCCTGCCGCGGAGCACGGGCTGTGCTCGCAGCAAGCAGGGGAAGCCAGCCCCCCCCCCCCCCCGACGCGGCCGCCGGCAAGGAGGGAGCAGGAGCGAGGAGAGGTGAGTAACAGATGTAGCAGATGTCCTGAAGGGGAGCGGAAGCCATAAGGCGACTCTCAGTAAAGTAGTAAGCACAAGCATACAAACACAGGGATCCCAGTGGTTTCTCTCTCCCCCCCCCCCTCAATAGGCTCACCATTAGCCTATGGCCAGCTACCCTTTAGGTATAGGGTCTGCGGCCCGGAGCAGGGCTCCATGAACACCCGACCCTAGGTGTTCCCCTACCTTCACCTGAACAGTCAGCCGAGGCTGGGAGGCAGAGAAGGGTCCGGAACAGGTGGGAATAGGCCTGCAGGGCCGACGGGCTTGGGATGCCCCGCTCGCCTGCGAAAATCCAGAGAGTCCATCTTCTGTCTTCGCAGCCAGGACTGCAGAGAAACACTGGGTATTGTGGGTAATTTCCTGCCTTTTATGGGAGGAGCCACAAGTCTTTCTGCAGTCGACTGCGCCACCTGGTGGAGGATTACCCAAATGTAAAGAATTGATGAAGCAACCCGTGCTGGAATACCCAGAAAAATACCATTTTGTGAATACTCACCTGTAAAATGGGTATTCTAAGTATGTCACACACCCCGCTTCAAGACATTCATTACATGTGGGTTATACTGACCTGTAGATGGCGATATTGCAGAGATGTAAGGAAAAAAGAGAGCCCCTCCCGGTCCATAAATAACTGGGACCTCCCACTCATTACCCAGTATAAAGATAGCAGTAAGGTAAGGGACCAGGAAGAGCCAAAAATAAGTCACAACAACGCAAAGTTCACCACATAAATGATCCAGAATACAAAAGGTCAGGGTGAAGCGGGGTGTGTGACATACTTATAATACCCATTTTACAGGTGAGTATTCACAAGTATGTCACACACCCCGCTTCAAGACATTCATTACATGTGGGACATCCAATAGCACTGTCCATAAAGGGCGGGGATCCAAAAAAGGCAATAAAGCACAACTTAAACCACTGCAGCTTGCAGAACTTTGTGGCCAAAAACAGCATCCGCTGAGGCCCGCACATCAACCTTATAAAACTTGGAAAAAGTGTGAACAGAAGACCAAGTAGCGGCCTTACAAACTTGCTCAACAGAGGCCTGGTGCTGAAAAGCCCAGGAGGCCCCAACAGCACGAGTAGAATGAGCAGTAACACGAAAAGGGGGAACCTTCCCCTTGGCAGAATAGGCCCCAACAACGGCCTGACGAATCCATTTACTAATGGAAGACTTGGCGGGCGCCAAACCTTTCCTGGGCCCGGAGGGCACCACAAAAAAAGCATCCGTCTTACGAAAGGAAGACGTAACCACCAAATAGTACTTCACACAGCGAACCATATCCAAGGAATGCAAGACCCTCTCCTTGTCATTGCTGGGCTTAGGACACAAGGAGGGCAGAACAATGTCCTGATTTAGATGAAAGGCAGAAACCACCTTAGGAAGAAAATCCGGCTTGAAACGGAAAACCTTGTCCTGATGCCTCTCAAAGTACGGAGCCTGAATAGACAAAGCCGCCAACTCAGAGACGCGCCGAACAGAAGTGATCGCTACCAAAAATGCCACCTTCTGCGTAAGCGAAGACAAGACAATACCATGCAAAGGCTCAAAAGGAGGACCCTGAAGAGCAGAAAGAACCAAATTCAAATCCCAAACTGGGAGCAAAGGCTTCCTAGGAGGCCGCACATGCGTAACCCCCTGGAAAAAGGTCTTAACCAAAGGATGAAGAGCAAAAGACCTTTGAAAGAAAACCGAGAAACCAGAAACCTGCCCCCTTCAAAGTACTAAGCTGGAGCCCCAGGTCCAGACCATGTTGAAGAAACTCCAGAATTCTGAAAATAGAAAATTCCCTACAAGGCAATGCCCTGACCTCACACCAATCAATATAAGACCTCCAAGTCCTATAGTAGATGGTAGAGGAAGACCGCTTCCTAGCGCTAAGAAGAGTCCGAATCACAGCATCGGAAAGACCTTCCTCCTTCAAGATGGAGGTTTCAGCAGCCACGCCGTCAAAGCCAGTGTTGGTAAATTGGGGTAAAGTAGTTGACCCTGGGTGAGCAGATCCGGCAGCAGGGGCAGAGCGAACTGATCCTCTACCAACCTTACCACGTCTGCGAACCAAACCTGTCTTGGCCACCGTGAAGCCACCAGAATTGCTGACGCGCCCTCCAGGGCCAGCTTGCGCACCACTCTGCCCACCATGGGAAACGGAGGAAACAGGTACAGAAACCCCAGATCCCTCCAGTTCAGAAACATGGCATCCACTGCCAGAGCCAGTGGATCCCGCGAGAGACACACAAATGCCGAAAGTTTGTGATTGTGGCGAGAGGCAAAGAGGTCCACCACCGGAGACACCTACCTGAGGCAAATCAAGCGAAACACCTTGGGGCTGAAAGACCATTCCCCCCGGCGAGATGAGAACCTGCTCAGAGTCTCCGCCTCCGTGTTCTCCACTCCCGGAATGTAAACTGACGAAATGCACGTGACATGGCTCTCCACCCAGGCCAGAATCAAAGACACTTCCCTGAGGGCACTCATGCTGCGAGTCCCTCCCTGGTGATTGATGTAGGCGACCGCCGTCCGATTGTCCGACTGAACCTGAACCGGCAAGCCCCGCAACTGATGAGTCACGTGAAACAGAACCAACCTGATGGCTCTCAATTCCAGAACATTGATGGGCTCGTGAGCCTCCTGAGGCCCCCACAGACCCTGAAACTGACGATCCTTCCAGAACCCCCCCATCCTGACAGGCTGCCATCCATGGTGACCGTCTCCCAACAAGGAGTCAGAAAAGATCTGCCCCTCAACAGATTGATTGGATCCAGCCACCACTGAAGGGAATGCCGAACCCGGGGGGTCATCAGGAAAGACTGATCCAACGACAGTGGAGACCTGTTCCAGACCGCCAACAGATGGAGCTGGAGCATCCTTGTGTGAAACTGAGCAAAAGGAACCACCTCGAAGGAAGCCACCATCAATCCCACCAGCCTCATCCCCAGCCTGATGGCCAGACGAGGGATGGACAGGAGAAGCCGAGCCAACTCCTGAATCAAGAGAATCTTGGACTGAGGAAGAAACACCCTGGCCTGGGAAGTATCCAGAGACATTCCCAGAAAAGACACTACCCTGGACGGAGAAAGGGAGGACTTGGGGTAGTTGATCACCCAACCGAATCTCTCCAGAGTGGATACCACAGTCCTGGTATCTAACTCCGCTTGGCTGAAGGAAGACGCCATAACGAGAAGATCGTCCAAATATGGCACGATGCGGATACCCTGTGCTCTGAGGAGAGCCATCACCCCAGCCAGCACCTTGGTGAAAACCGTTGGAGCCGAGGTAAGACCGAAAGGAAGGGCCACAAACTGAAAATGCTGATCCTCCACCACGAACCTGAGAAATCTCTGGTGGGCCGGAAAGATTGAAACATGCAGGTAAGACTCCTTGATGTCTATGGACGTCATAAAGTCCCCCTGACGAAGAGAGTAGATGGCTGAACGCAGAATTCCATGCGGAATTTCCGCGGACAGACGAACCTGTTGAGGATCTTCAGATCCAGGATGGGCCGAACAGAGCCGTCCTTCTTGGGCACCGTGAACAGATTGGAATAAAAGCCCCGGCCCGAGGGAGGCACTGGGCAAATGACAGCCATATCCAGAAGATTTTTTACCGCCGCCCGGAGCCCCTGCGCGGCCAGAGGGTCCGAAGGCACCCGAGACCTGAAGAATCTGGGAGGGGGCCAGAACTCGTACTCCAGCTTGTAGCCGGAAAACACCACTTCCCAGATCCATCTGTCCGAGACCTCCTGGTCCCAGACCTGGGAGAAGTGTCGCAACCGTCCCCCCACCCACAAGGGTGAGGGCGCCCCCTCATTGCTGAGCTGGCTTGGCAGCGGTTTTGGGCTTAGAGCCCCAACTGTATCCTGGACGGGCACGTCCCCTGTCCCTATTCCAGGAATCGCCTCTGGATGAGGAGAAAGCCAATCCTCTGCCAGCTCTGGCCCCACAAAAGGAAGGAGCAAAAGAAGCCGCCCCCCGAAAGGGACGACGTTGCTTCCTGCATTGAGGTAACTTACCGCCTTTGGCGACGGAATCCAATTTCTCTCCAAAGAGCCTCAATCCCACAAAGGGAAGAGCCGTAAGCGGCTTCTTGGACACAAAATCAGCCACAAGCAGGGCCGACGTTCTGCCACACATCACCAATGTGTCATCCAAGACGGCTAGTACAAATGACAAAAACAATTCACACCGTTTAAGACCAATGAACTAGTCACTAGCCGGATCTAGCCCGGAAGCAGTCAACAGGTCCCTGACAACCGACCTGGTAGCCACCACCAACAGCGCCGAAGCACAAACAGGCCGCAAGGCCGACCCAACACTGGCAAAACCATGACAAGCCATCTGGTCAATGCGTTTATCCTCACCATCTTTAAGAGTGGATCAATCAGGAGAATTCAAAATAGCGGTGCTGGACAACCCCAAAACCGGGGCATCCACCTCAGGAGGAGACGACCAACGCTTTACCGCATCCAACGGAAAGGGATATTTTTTATCCCAACCCGGAGGAACACCTGGGAGCCGAGTAGGCCTCTCCCATTCCTTATTAATAATTCCATCAAAATGCTTTTGATTAGGAAATTCCAAACGCGGCCTAGATTCCTCGAAAAACTCCCCCTTTTGCGGAGGAGCCGCCTCAGGAAGAGAAATAGCCAGAACCTCAAACATCTGAGCCAGAACCTTAGGGGTATCCAAGGAATCCCCCAAGCCCCGCTCGGTATCAGCACCAACATACTGTTGATCGTCCGAATAATCCGGTTCCTCAAATAACTCCCCTTCCTCAAGCAGGGAGTAATCGGACCAATCCAGAGAATCAAAATCAAAGTCAACCGCCTGGAGAAGAGAAGTGCTTTCTCTTAGCCGGGGCCTTTCTGGCAACCGCGCTAGAAAATAATTTTTCAAGATTGGCCAATCTGGCACACACCTCAGATTGCAACTCCCCACCCATGACAACGTCACACGGAGCACGGATCAATCGGGGAGGGGTAGGAGAAGAGACCGGCGGTGCTGAACCAGACGCCTGGAGTCCGGACTGCCGCGTAATAGTCTGCTGCGCACATGGTACACAAAGGAACAGATCATCCCCCGTAAGGGATACCCCACACCCCATACACTTCCGGGATTGCCCTGAGGGGGCCCAAGCCCAGTATCCGGGGATGCCTCCATACGGTGAACTTATAGGTAGTCGCAATGACCAAGGGAATTACGCATATAAGCAACCCGGGATGCCCCTTTAATGTCCCAAGTGGGAGGATTTACAATAAGCCCAATTTGAACCCAGGGACCCTAGGACCGGGAGAAAACCCCTTAAACACCAATGTAGGTCCGCCTGGAAGACATAAATAAACACCCAATCAGCATAGCAGGCACATAGAACAAATAAAATATATATATACATGCATAGGACAAAAGAATTAAAGGAGGCCCACAGGGCCACTCACTGCGCTGTAATGGCGTCCTCACACCACGATGCGGAGAAGGAGCAGGCAGAGAGGAGAAGGGGGGCTTGGCCAGCGCGGATCGCGCGTCGTGCCTTTCTCCGCCCCCCCCTTCCACCGCCAAGCTTCGCATCTCCAGCTGGAGACCAGGCTCCGCAGCGGCGCCTGCCGCGCGGGGGCGGGCCGCGGCGTCGCGCCGAACGTCCGGCCCCACCCCCTACTATACCGCACCTGAGGGAGGAAGCTCCCCCTCGCCATGCCGCACACAGAGGTCGGCGCCGCGGCAGAAGCTAATTTAAAGTGCACGCACCCAAACACACACAAAGCAATAAAAAGCTTTTTTAAAAACCTAACACGGGAGAAGGGCCACCCCCCCTCCCCCCCTCTAAGGAGAAGGGCATCCGGAGAGGGGAAAACCACCCAGGGTGTAATGGCCAAGGGACAGGGCATCCCAAACCGGGGTCACCAACCCGGTTAAGCGCCTACCCTCTAGTATAGGGTCTCACGGTCGAGCATTAGCTCCTAAGCACCTAGGGTGCCATCTACCCGCGCCCAGACCAGCAGCTTAGGCTGGGAGGCAGGGTAATCAAAAAGGGATCCAGGCGGAAATAGAGAAATAGCGGGCCGGGAGTCATCCCGGCTACCTGAAATCCCCCTGTGCAAGGAGGAGACCTCATCTTCTGACTTGCTCGCCGTCTGCAGAGGTGAAAGACTGGATAATGAGTGGGAGGTCCCAGGTATTTATGGACCGGGAGGGGCTCTCTTTTTTCCTCACATCTCTGCAATATCGCCATCTACAGGTCAGTATAACCCACATGTAATGAATGTCTTGAAGCGGGGTGTGTGACATACTTAGAATATACTTTTGTCATTACTACTTGAGTAAACACATCAAGTTATTACTACCAGATCATTTCATTGGTAGATTTAGAACACCTTTTACAGACGAACATGCACTGCATGTAAAGATGGATGTAGCACCAGGGACGAGCTTTCCACAGCAGGACAATGTTACTTACTTTGCTAGATGTCTGCCAAGAACCTCTTTGCAGATAGGCTGCTCCGCGAGGGTCAACCAAAATTCACAAGCCTCCAGTGCCACATTTTCATCCTGGTCCTGTGTTCTCAGCAGCATGTACTGTTGTCACAAGAAGAAACCACACAAAAACAATCTGGAGTCACATATGAGGTTTACATTAGACAAAAGACATCTCACTGAGCACTGTTAAATCTATCATTAGCAAATGATATTACAGCAAAACTGCAAACCTACAAAGACATGGCTGTTACCTAAACTGACATCAGGACAACTACTAGGCATGTACTCCACAAATCTGGCCTTTATGGAAGTGTGGCAAGATGCATTTTTAAAAAGCAAGCCATTTGCAGTTTTACTTCAAGCTATTTAGTGGACACAGCAAACATGTGGAAGAAGGTCTGATGCTGAACTTTTTGTTCTAACTGCAGTTTAACTGCACATCACCCTTAACACTCCATCCCCACTGTGAAACATGGTGGTGGCAGCATCATCATGCTCAAGTTCAAGGGGTGTAAATACTTTTTCAAGGCACTGTATATCCGTCTCATTTTAGGCAAAAAGTCTCAACAAAGGTCAACAATATGATCATTTTTCATTTTGGGCATGTACAATTAACAAACGTAATCATCATCATCTGGCTGGAATTGGTTTCTGCACGCTGGACAGTATTTCAGAGACACAGGGCTATTGGAAAAATGCAATTATTACTTTATTAGTGAATTGACAACATTTTTACTAAGGAAGCCAATGTCGATATAAAAAATATGCCACTGGCATGTGCCCAATAAAAAAAAAAAAAAAAAAAAATTTCAAGAAAAAATTGTAAACTGCAACAGCATTATTAAAAGAGAAACAGGATTTTCACTCTCACTCTGTTCCTCTCCTCCTGGGGCATCCGGATTTGGGACGCCCCATTGAGTACTCCTACTTTGCCGATGGGCTCTCCAATCAGCTTTCTAAGCCATGCATATTGAAGAGTGGCATAGAAAGCTTAATGGAGAGTGGCAGCCACTTCCCTCTAAGTTGAGTTTACAGGCATCCCAGGGGTTACAAATATTAGGGTATCCCAACTCCTATCCCAAAATGACAGACCACCAGCCCTAAAGTTTTATAGGCTCTAGGACAATAGCTGCCCTTCTCTAGAGCCTACCTCCACTATGTTGTGCATGTGTGGAAGAAGTCGGTCCATCCGAACTTCAAGCAGCATGACAAGCGCCCGGCAAACATTCTTGCGAACTTCTGGTTCTTCATCTGTGGCCAGTGCAAATAAGTTCTGCAATAAAAAACAAACAATCTGGTTAAAAGAAACGTCTAACCAAATCACCATAGGTAACATTTTTGTTTTTAAGGTAAGGGCCCTAAACAGATATGTAAATGACACAAGCCCCGATTCCCATGTTCTGTTGACTGAACTGAAAAACAATTATATGGTTCTGAGAAAAAGCAACTGCCAGCATTTATGGCACTGTCCACCAAATTGTATCTCCAGTCAAATATGAATGAAGGTCCAATTACATCCCCACCCTCAGCAAATGGAAAAATACCATTTTGTGATTACTCACCTGTAAAATGGGTATTATAAGTATGTCTCACACCCTGCTTCGGAAGTAGTCATTACACTTGGGTTATGTCCAGTAGAGGGCGAACTTCTGCAGAGAGGACTAGAAAAAAAGCCCCTCCCGGCCCATAAATACCTGGGACCTCCCAAACACCTCCCAGTATAAGAAAGCAGTAAGAGGACCAGGAAGAGCAACTAAAAAAACATACAAGAAAAAAACAGTAACACCAAAGAGGATCCAAGATACAACTCAGGGTGGGGCGAAGCAGGGTGTGAGACATACTTATAATACCCATTTTACAGGTGAGTAATCACAAAATGGTATTAATCTAAGTATGTTTCACACCCTGCTTCGGAAGTAGTCATTACACTTGGTACATCCAATAGCAGTGTCCAAAAAGGGTGGGGATCCCAAAAGGCAAAAATGCACAAATGAAAACCCCTGCCGCTTGTAGAACTTTGCGGCCAAAAACAGCAACCGCTAAGGCCCGCACATCAACCTTACAAAAACTTGTAAAAGGTATGAACAGAAGACCAAGTAGCAGTTGCACAACTTATTCCACTAAACTGAAAAGGGGAACCCTCCCCTTGGCAATATAGGCCCACACAAGGACCAGACATATCCATTAAAAATGGTAGACTTGACGGCGCCAAACCCGTCGGGGGCCAGAGGGCACCACAAACAAGACTTCCTTCCTACAGAAAAAGGAAGTAGCCAAGAAATAGAATGTCAACAGGGCCCTCTCCTCGTCAAAACTAGACGAAGGACACAGGGAAGAAGAACCACATCCTTAAAGAGATGGAAACACAGCGAACAGAAGCAATAGCCACCAAAAGGCAATCTGTTGTGTAAGCATAGAAAATGCAAAATTCAGATCCCAAACAGACGCAAGGCTTTTTCTGAGGACAAAAGGACCTAGAAGAAGACCACCAGGACAGAGGCCTGCCCCAGCAAAGCACTTAAGCTGGAGCCCCAGGCCCAGACCGTACTGACGAAAGTCCAAAACCTAGTGAACAAAAACACCTTGCAAGGCAAGGCCCTAGCCTCACACCCATCAATATAGGACCGCCAAGTCCTGTAGAAGACTTTCCCAGCCCAAACAAGGGTCCGAAGCACAACATCAGACAAACTTCCTCTATGAAGATGGAGGAGGTTGCAGCAGCCACGCCTCCAAAGCCAGCGTTTGCAAACTGCAGAACGAACCAAACCTATCTTGGCCACCCTGGAGCCACCAGCATTGCTGACGCACCCTCAGGAGCCAGCTAGGTGCACCTTGCCCACCACGGCGAAGGAAGGAAAACAGGTACAGGAACCCCAGACCCCTCCAGGCAAAAGACATGGCGACCACTGCCGGAGGCAGAGGAACCTGAGACCGAAAACCAAACGTTGGGAGCTAGTGATTGCAACGTGAGGCAAGGAGAACCACCTCCGGAATCCCCCACTTGCGACAGGAGAACCGGAACACCTTGCGGTAGCAAGAACAACCCCCTCAGTGAGAGGATCCCCTGCTCAAGGAATCCGCCTCCGTGTTATCCACTCCCAGAATGAATGCCGCTGAGATGCATGGAACATCGCTCTCCGCCCATGCAAGAATCAGCGAAACTTCTCTAAGGGCACTCCAGCTGCGAGTCCCTCCTTGGTGATCGGCGTAAGCGACCGCAGTTCAATCGTCCAACTGAACCGGCAAAACCTGTAAATGATGCATCCGGCATGACAGAATCAAACAAAAAGCTCTGAACTCCAAAAACAGAGATGGGAGCGTGAGCCTCCAGAAGACTCCCCAGCCCGACAGGCTGGCACTCGTGGTAACCACCTCCCAACAAGGGCCAAAAAGGATCTGCCCCTCATCAGACCGCTAAGCTCCAGCCACCACTGAAAGGCTAGCTGGACCCTGGGAGACAGCAGAAAGGGCCGAGCCAAGCACCGGGAACAGCCGTCCCAAGTCCGCAATAGACTGAGTTAGAGCGACCTCATGAGGAACTGAGCAAGGGGGACTGCCTAGAAGGAAAACCACCATCAATCCCACCAGTTTCATCCCTAGCCGGAAAGAGAGGCGAGGATTGTCCAGGAGAACAAATATCAGGACCTGAACCCTCTGCACCTTAGGGTGAGGAAAGAACCCTCTGGCCTGACCGGAATCCAGATTCATGCCAGAGAACCTGGGGTGGGTGATCACCCATCCGAACCGTTCCAGCGTCGTCACCACCCTGGAGTCCATCTCCATCTGGCATAGAAAAGATGCTGCAATGAGTAGGTCATCCAGATACGGCACAATGTAAACGCCCCAGGCTCCGAGAAGGGCCATTATGCCCGCCAGCCCCTTGGTGAACACCCTTGGCACCGAATTCAACCAGAAAGAGGGCCACAACTGAAAATGCCGATCTTCCACCCTAAACCTGAGAAATCTCTGGCGAGCGGGGTAGGTTGGTACATAAAGGTAAACAACCTTGATGTCTATAAATGTCACGAAATCCCCCTGATGAAGGGAATTGATGACTGAACGCAGAATCTCCATGCGGAACTTATGGGATCGGATGAACCTGTAGAAAGGCCTCAAAAACCAGAATAGTTCTGATAGATCCATCCCGTTAAGGGACCACAAGGGTTGAAACAATAGCCCCGGCCCCTGCACAGCCCGGGGGTCCGAGAAAACCCGAGAACAGAGGAATCACCACTGAAGATAGAGAAGGCAGCAACTCTGCCAGCTCTGGCACCGTGAAAGGAAAGAATAAAGGAGCCTGCCCCCCGAAAGGAGCAACGTCGCTTATAGCGTGGCAGAAGCCTGCCTCCTCATGCAACTGAATCCAATATGACTCCAAAAAGCCACATACCCCGAAGGGTAGCCAGTGTTAGCCGCTGCCGGCGCAACCAGACAGAGCGTCGTATAGCCACAAGCAAAGCTGAGGTTCCGCCATACAGACATATAGTGTCATCCAGGCAGACAAGACAATGGTCAGAAACTATACACACCGCAGAAACGCTGCCAAATCAGCACTGGCTGGGTCCAGCTGGGACCCCTCAACAGGCCCCAAACCACAGACCTGATAACCACAACCGTGAGTACAGAAATACAAACAGGCCGCAAGGCAGAACCCACGCCAGCAAGGGCATGTCAAGCCATCTGATCAAAACGACGGTCCTCACGATCCTTAATCGCGGAGGCGTCTAGAAAGTGCACCACAGATGCGTTGGACAATCCCAGCACCGGACGCATCGACCTCGGGAGGAGACGACCAGCGCTTCACCGCGATCACCGTACAGGGATACCTCCTATCCCGTTCCTGAGGAAAAACCGGGAAGATCCCTCCCAATCCTTAATAATCACATATGAGAATGAAACTGAGTTGGGCACCACATACGAGGCTTAGAGGTTTCAAGAAAAAAATATTTTCCCTTCTGCGAGAGGACTCCGCCGGAGGAGGAATAGCCAGCACCTCAAACACATGGTCCAGGATCTTGGGGATAACCCCAGCATCCCCAAGCCCGGCATCGGCATCCCAAACTGCTGATCCTCAGAGCCATCAGATTCCGTAAACAGTTACTTCCGCAAGCGGAAAAGAAACAGACCAGTCAAGGGAATCATAAACATCAAGAACCGGCACTGCCGGTGACAGATGTCTTCTTAGTCGGAGCCACCCTGGCCACAGAGCTAGAAAACATTATCGATGTTGGCCAATCCAGCCCATACATCAGATTGCGACTCCCCGCTAGTGAACATGTCACATGGGGTACGGATAATTTAAGGTGGAGTAGGCGATGAGGCCGGCGGTACTGACCCAGACGTCCGGGCCCCCGACTGCCGTGTTATGGCCTGCTGAACACATAGTATGCACCAGCACAGCATCCCCAACAAGGGATACCCCCCAACCAACACACTGCCGGGACTGCCCCGAAGGGAGCCAGAGCCCGGATCCAGGGGAGCCTCCAAATGGTGATTTGTATGGTAGTCGCAATGACCAGCGGGAATTACGCTAGAAGCAACCCGGGATGCCCCTTAAGTCCGTTCGAGAGAGGATTTGCAAGGCCAAGGGACCCCAGGACACACTGACAAGGGGGGCCCCCGTAAATAAGGTATCAAGACAAGCACTCATACAAGCAAAAGTAAACAGAGTGTGGCTAAACATAGAAATATATATATATATATATATATATATATATATATATATATATATATATATATATATATATATAAATATATATATATAAATATAAATATAAATATATATATAAATATATATATATATATAAATATAAATATATATATAAATATAAATAAATATATATATATAAATATATATATATATATATATATATATATAAATATATACACATTGAGACAAATCGCATATAATATTAAAGATAAAGCATATAAGACTACATAGCAAGCTAGTGTCATATTTAATGCTACCAGAAACCGCAAGGTGGGACAAAAAGATCCCTCAGAGTTCCAGGCCGGCGCTGGATAAAGCGCCCTAACAAAAAGACAAGGAAAGCCCCACAGGGCACTCACCTCAAACATGCACTCTTCTGATCCCAAGAGGAAGCAGACGAAGAGGGGCGTGCCAACGCGGATCGCACGCCGTGCCTGGCCCCGCCCCCTCCCCAGCATCACTGAAAAACACTGGGCGCCGCCGAGGGCGCCAGAGTGGGACGGGCCTCCGGCAGCGTGTCCATCGCCCGGCCCCGCCCCCTCCCCTGAAGGAACTGGACGCCGCCGAGGGCGTCAAAGAGAGCGGGGTGTCGCCAGCGCGTAGAGCGCCCGGCCCTGCCCCCTCCACAGTCAAACAAACCGGGCGCTGCAGATGGCGCCAGAGAGTGGGGCGGGCCGCCGCCAGCGCATCGAGCGCCCGGCCTCGCCCCCTCCATAGCAAAATTAAACCGGGCGCCCAGAGGGCGCCAGAGAGTGGGGCGGGCCGCCCCAGCGCGTAGAGTGCCCGGCCCCGCCCCCTCCCCGACCAGAGTCAAGGCGACCGGGCGCCGCCGAGGGCGCCAGAAAGAGTGGGGCGGGCCTCCGCCAGCGCGCCGAGCGTCCGGCCCCGCCCCCTCTCCTCACAGTAAGGAGAGGAGAACTCCATTCAGCCTCCTCACCAGCCGCCATGACAGTGCGGCCGGTGCTCACTACGGCCGCTGCATGGCAGGAACCTGTACCAAAAGTAAAACTAAAAAGCACAGTTAAAACACACACACATTGCACCTAATGAATGAAGGATTACTTCCCGATGCTCCATGACAACTGGACAAGGGAAAGTCACAGCCCCGCCCCCTCCCAGGGAATAAAGGGACAAGTAAAGGGAGGGAGGGATCCCCAACTACATCAGTAGAAAGCGGGGGAATGGAGAGGGCATCCCAAAGCGGGGGAACGGGGAGGGCATCCCAAACCGGGGTCACCAACCCGGTTAACCGCCTACCCTCTAGTATAGGGTCTCACGGTGGAGCATTAGCTCCTAAGCACCTAGGGTGCCATTCTACCCTCGCCCAGACCAGCAGCCTAGGCTGGGAGGCAGGGTAATCAAAAGGGGATCCGGGCGGTAATAGATAAAATAGAGGGCCGGGAGTCATCCCGGCTATCTGAAATCCCCCTGTGCAAGGAGGAGACATCATCTTCTGACTTGCTCGCCGTCTGCAGAGACGATTACTGGGAGGTGTTTGGGAGGTCCCAGGTATGGGAGGGGCTTCTTTTTTCTAGTCATCTCTGCAGAAGTTCACCCTCTACTGGACATAACCCAAGTGTAATGACTACTTCCGAAGCAGGGTGTGAGACATACTTAGAATAAAGCACTAAATTGAGAAAATAATTCAACAGACCTGCATCTCTCATGTTACTTGTGTATTCCACATGATTGTCTGCGGCCTATGTGGTATGCGGGCAACTGTGATCAATCATAACATGAAGGTATTTTGACAGTTTTCTGCTTTTGAAAATTAGGGCGTCCTGAGGATGGGCAAGTATGCGGACATGCTTGTTAACAATACACCCCCACCATCACTTGCTATCACACCAGGGGCTGCCAGTGATTTGGAAGCACATACCTCAATAAACGAATCTATGTGCAGCATGAGAGCTTGTGTTCTTCCGATAATAAACTGGTTGACACAGGCAACAGCATGTGACCTATGTGGCAGAGAAATATACAAAGAAAATTAAAAGGGGAATATCTACAAAGGCATTTTAGATTGTTAAAGATCAACATGTATTTTTAAAAAATGTATTGATTCCACGAGAGGGTCTGTTTCACAGGCTTGATGCATGGTGGCAATATTCAAAACGGGGTCTAAATGTGAACCACGAAACTAGTTAGTGGAGTTAAAAAAAGTTTGTTGTGGTTAAAGTCCAATTTCCTCACAAACCCCAGACAGAAAGTGCCAACAGGCATGGGGTGACCCGCTTACCTACCACTGCAGAAAGAGGAGCTTGCTCGGTGGATCGGCATTGTCCGAGCCCAGACTACGTCTATTGATTTCAACAAGCACCTTCGTATACAGAATTGCCATCCGCCATAAACAGAGGCACGGTAGAGGGCAATGCGGTCAGGTATTTGGGGAAAGTGGAATTTCCCTTTAAAACAAAACCCTAACCAAAACACAAAAAAACCCTGGCAGGGCACTCTGCTTTGGGAGGTCCTGTTGCGTGTACACCCACTGAAAACTCCCCACTTCTGGTTGCCCATGAGGAGTGCAAAGCCAACCAGTGGAGCGGGTTCCTTTTAAGGCTTCCTTTTTTGCACTGTTTAGGAAACCTGAATGGTTCGAGCGCCTCCACCCACATCCACGCCACTACATCTAGCTACACGTGCTGTCCACCCATAAAGGCCTGGCATACATTGCTAGCATCGTGCCCTCCAGATGCCCAAAGCACATGTGAAAGTGCCCATAGATTACTATGGGCAGCTTTTCAGATAATTGTAGGTCACTCGTCCGAAAGCATCTGGTGTGAAACAAGCATAAAACATGACAATTTCAAGAAATTTTGGAAAAAAATGTAAACAAGTGATGCTCTTTAGCCCCGTACATTAACATTTTTATTCTATTTACCTTATTTTAGGACTACTGTGTTTAAAAAACTGCAAAAATTTTGGAATCATAACATTAAGCGGCCTTTCCAGTACATCACTGTCCAATATTTCAGCAGAGTCTTCACAGATTTTCTGGAGGGCCCCAAATGCTCCCTGTGACGAGAATAAAAAGGGAAATTTGTGTAATCACCGGTAAATTTCTTCTCTCGTCCTCTTCCATTCCGGGGCAGCACTAGTAGCAATGTGTGGGTTAACCTTAGCCGTAGGCGGGGACTGCAAGAAAAAAAAAACACTAACTTCTACCGGTCTATATAGGGCAGGCTGTGGCAGGATATTCTCAGTTAATTCCAAAGCAGTTCAGCCACAGGCCAGGGAGGGGAGAAACGCTAACCTGCTGGTAATACACACATCTCAAAATAACACCATGTAGAAGGCATCAACCGCCACAGACACAGTTGTAGCACAACAGTAGGCTGGGTGTGGTGCCCTGGAATAGAAGAGTATGAGAAAAGAAATTTACTAGTACATAAATTTCCCTTTTCTCATCTCTTCCTTTCCAGGGCACCACCAATAGCAAACGCGTGGGACATCCCAAAGGACATCAACCAAGAACAATGGCACCGACACTTCAAGCTTAGACCCCTGGAGAGGGGTTCACCATTGTCTACAACACCTTATGCCCCAGAGCGGCATTGGCCGATACCCTGTCTCCTGTGGAGACAGGACCAGGTCCGCCGCCTTGCAGACCTGTTTTGCCGACACCTGGTGTTGGAAAGCCCAAGGACGCCTGCCTGATTCATCTGCTAAGAGTGGACCTGGCAGCCACCACTGCCCTTCTGGGATCAGGAACACCACATCAGTCTTTCGTACCCCTTGAGTAGTGGCCAAGTAATACTTTAATGCCCTGACATCACCATGTTCCTGATTAAGATGGAAGGGAAGGATTAACCTATGCTCCACGTCTCACTTGCTGAGATGTAGGCCAGCATCTAGGCCTTGCTGGAGGAACTCCAAAATTTGCACCAAGATACGAAGTCCCTCCAAGTCTTGTAGTAAATTCTAGAGGATAACCGTTTCCGTGCTCGAATCAAGGTCTGAATTACTGTGGCGGACAAACCCCATTCCTCCAATATGCTGTTCTCAACAGCCAAGCTGCTAAAGGCAGTGCTGCAGAATTGGGGTGCCGCAGAGGACCCTGTTGCATAAGATCTGGGCGGTTGGGGAATCGCCAAGGGGGCTCCACCGCCAGGCTTACCAGATCCACGAACCACACGCCTTCTGGACCAGTGTGGGGTGATCAGGGTAATAGGAGTCTGCTTGTAGCTGACCTTTAACATGCGACCAAGAAGTGGCAGTGGCGGGAATGCATAGAGAGGCTTACCCTGACCAGGAGAATGGCCAGCGCGTTGACCGCCATGGCCAGAGGGTCTGGCACCCTAGTCACGAACCTCTGAACCTTCCGATTGTGAAGAAATGCAAAGAGGTTTACCCCCGGCACTCCCCGGTCGCAGAGGGCTTGAAACACGCCCTGGTGAATAGACAATTCCCCCTGGGTCCAATGTCTCCGTGCTCAAATAGGCCTTCAGATTCTCCACCCCTGGAATGTGAACCTCCAAGATACACGGAACGTGATATTCATAATGCGACTCACTTCCTGGAACGACCTCCAGCTCCTGCTACCCCCCTGATGATTTATGTAGGCCACAGCCATGGAGTTATCCGACTGTACCCTGAGCGTAAGGCCCCGGAGCTGGGCAGACCAATGCCTGAGAACTGAAAGAATTGTTCTCAGTTCCAACACATTGATTGGAAGACTGCGCTCACGCTGGTTCCAGAGACTCTGAACCTTCTGGTTGTCCAGAAGGCCACCCCAACCCGTCAGATTGGCGCCTGTGGTCAGACTGACAGACCGGACCGGCAGGAAAGACCAACCCACTGCTTGTCCAGCAACCAATTCAGGGATCGCCGGGCATTGTCCAATGTCCAAGATGAAGAGACAGCCTAAGGTTTGCACAGTCCTGCACCGATAGGATCAGTATTTGTAGAGGCCTGGAGTGTAACTGGGCATACGGAACTGCTTCGATGGTAGACACCATCAGGCCAAGGAGACGCATGCCCTGTCTGATCGAGGAATGGTACCCTGACCGTAGCGACCTCCCTGCCGCCTGAAGAGCCGTGCACCTCTGCAACGGGAGAAAGACCCAGGCCCCGTTGAGTATCCAATGTTATACCTAGGCAAGTTGTCACAATGGAGGGAACTGCAAAGGACTTGGGGTAGTTGACCATGCACCCAAAATGTTCTAAGGTTGACAAGATCGTCCAAACATCCTGCAGTGCCTCGGATGAGCAAGTCATCCAGGTATGGGGTCATTCCCTCTGCAGGAGTGCAATCACCACCGCCAAGACCTCCGTAAAGACTCGGGGGGCATTGGACAGTCCGAATGGCAGTGCCACAAATTGTAAATGTAGGGCGCCAACCGCAAAGTGCAGGTACTGTTGGTGACCAGGGAAGATCGGGACATGCAGGTAAAGCATCCTTTATGTTTACGGTGACCAGAAAATCCCCCTGTTCCAGCGACGTCACAACTGACCTTAGATTCTACGCGGAACGTTCAGATCCTGGAGATCCATGATCGGCGAAACAACCCGTTCTTCTTGGGGATGACAAATAGTATTGAGTAGAAGCCACAGCCCCTCTCTAAGGGGGCACAGGTACTACTACTCTCTGGCCCAGCAAGAGCGCGATCTGCTGCACTTTCCATGACGCGGAAAGACTTGGACACCTGTGTCCATAACTATCTTGTATCCGGAACCACCCACCCACCCAGACCCAGGCATCGGATTATCCATTCCCTCCACACCGGTGCGTAGTGCAAAAGCCGCCCCCCAACTGCTCGGGTGAGGGCACCCATCAACCCTGAGAGCGATTGGCTGGGGGCTTGGGCGGGCTGGTCCATTGGGGTCTAGGTTTCTCCCACGGCTTTCGCTTACCTGAGAAATCCTTGCGGCATTTGGAGTCTGTTGAACGTCTGAACTTGCGGAAGGGACGGAAATTCAGCGATCGAAGAGCCCGCGGCCTTCTGGAACAGTTCATCCAGAGGCTCATCAAAAAGACGACCCTTTGAAAAGGGGAGGACAGTAAGAGTCTTCTTATAAGCAGTGCCCGCCGACCACTCATTTAGCCAGACTGTGCATTCCAAGGTGACCAGCAAGGCCAGCCCTCTAGTCACCAGAGGCACCACGTCGTCCATAGCAGGCACAATGTATCTGAAGACCTCCATGATAAAGAGGTTCAAGCGAAGTGCAGAGGAATGCGAACCTCCATGTCGCAAAAGCCTCTTCTGCTGCTTCACCCAGACCTTGCCTGCCATAGCAGCTATGGATGTGGCGCAAGCTGGGCGCATGTGCGACCCCACCATGGAGAAGGCATGCCTGGCCAGCTGGTCCAACCTCCTATGCACTGGGTCTCTCAAGGCCACACTATCCGAAGTAGGGATAATGGTGTGCCGAGCCAGACCCGACAGCAGTTCCGTCTACCTCAGGTGGCGAAGAGCAAACCTTGACCGCCTCATCTGGAAAATGGTACTTGGTGCCAGGACTTTAGGAAGAGACGGAAGCATATCAAGTTTATCCCACTCGTTTTCCACCAGCCTGTCAAAATGAGCAAGCCTGGGAAAAACCTGCCTGGCCTTCTGGCGCTTGTAGTGTTCACCCTTCTTCTGCTGCTTCGGCCAAGGAGTAGAGGTGCAGAACCTCCAATACTACCTCAATAAGCTCCTCAATCTGATCTGTCGGGTGATCCGGAGGATTTCCCGATGCATGCGCTGTTTCTGGTTCCTCTTTGCTGCCGGACACCTCCCTCTCCGATCAGAACTAGATCCTGAACCCCTAAATAGGTCCTTGGCGTAGGAGCTAGAATCCTCCAAGGTCTGAATATGCCTACACTTGGCCATAGCCTCCCCCGCCTGTGGTGGACAGAGACTGACTCGGGATGCCCCTGCTGACGAAGGCCACTAAACCTCCCCTCCAACCGAGCCATCCTGTCTGCCACATCCGAAGGAGGAACCCCATTCTGTGAGTTAACCCTGGGACAAAAATGGAGGTCAGGCGCACTTGGCACATGCGGCACCACTCTCCGTTAAAATACGAGACCCCAGTGACTCTGAGGCGACAGACAAGGTAAAATGGCTGCTCTAACTGCTAAGCCATACAACTGGAGCAATGGTCCCCACACCCTCCTACCTGCACTACCGGAAAAGCAGATTCAGAAAGGCATCAGTAAAAGTCAAAAGGCTCTGCCCTCAGATAGAGCCCTACCTGAAGAGGGAAAAGCCGTAGGGTAGCAGCACACTGGAATCCTGGCCAACTAGCTCGGATCCCCTCCCCCCAGACACTTTGGTCCCCTCACTCGGCACAATCCCGCACTATCAGCTTAGGAACAGACATCTAACAGGGGTCCCCAGGAATGCTGCAGCTGGTGAGGGGCTAGTCCTCCCAGTCAGCACTGTAACGAAAAAATCCAGAACATCTTCACAGTCCCTTGCGACTGCAAAAAAAAATAACTAAGGATATCCTGTCACAGGCTGCCCTATATACGCCGGGAGGAGTTTCTTGCAGTCCCCATCTATGGCTAAGCTTAACCCACGCATTGCTACTGGCGGCGCCCCAGGAATGGAAGAGATCAGAAAATATGAACAACTATGACATCAAGGCAAATTTTGTTACTTAAAGGAGCACTATCGCGAAATTGTGTAATATTAAAAAACCATATAAGCACTTTAGCTAATAAGGGGAGGTGTCACTTATACACCCCAACTGAATAAAACTCCTGCCAAGCTTGCAGTTTTCTTTCCCTGGTAGGAATAAAATCCTGGAATGCGGACCTCTGGCAACTGCACAAAAAAAAAAAAAATACAACTCTGTGAAGTACTCACCTGTAGAGTTATTATATGCATACGTCCTGCTCCAGAGAGAGTAATAACATGTGGGTAATCCTCCGCCGCCGTGCACTGCAGACATGTAGAAAACAAGCTCCTACCCGCCCTTCATATACCGAGGGACCTCCCACAAATCCCCAGCATTGAAAAGCAGTGAGAAAGAGAGGCCAGGAGAAAACAACCACCCAAAACTGGCAATAATACCAAAGATAATCACCAAACAGGGGATCCAGAACAAGGTGAAACAGGGTGGGGTGGAGCAGGACGTGCTGTATGCATATAATATAAACTCTACAGGTGAGTACTTCACAGAGTTGTATTATTCTAAGCATACAGCACGTCCTGCTCCAGAGATAGTAATAACATGTGGGACATCCAATAGCAGTGTCCGTAAAAAAGGGTGGGATCCCCAACAGAAGGCAACAGCAAGCAGTTTAAACTACTGCCGCCTGTAAAACCTTGCGGCCAAACACAGCGTCAGCTGAGGCCCTAACATCAACCTTATAAAACTTCGTAAAGGTATGAACAGAAGACCAAGTAGAGGCCTTGCAAACTTGTTCAACAGAGGCCTGGTGCTGAAAAGCCCAAGAAGCCCCAACAGCTCTAGTAGAATGAGCAGTAAGACGAAAGGGGGGAGTCTTCCCCTTAGTAGTATAGGCTTGAACCACAGCCTGACGAATCCATTTACTGATGGTAGACTTGAAAAGAGCCTGTAAGGGCACCACCAGATTTGATCAAAACTGAATAAACAGGCGGGTGCTCCTATAAATCCCAAACCACAATCCAAATAGTACAAACCAAAAAACAGGGGATTTAAGAATGGGCACTCACACCAGAAATATAGGAAAATTAATATAGAAAATGTATTCAAAAAATGCTATGTGCACCAATAAAAACATATATACACAACATATACTGACAAGACGAAGTTTAAAAAGGAGAATAGGTAGGTCCCCGGGCTCTGCTGTTTATCTTAGTCAAACCTCTATACTAAGTATATACTATCCTAATAAGAAAATATGTATATTACATGAAAAGTTACAATGGTGTGCCTAAATATGTACAAAAAAATATAAATATGAATATATATACATGTAAATACTGCCCCCCAGTGGGCAATTAATGAAAAACAGGGAATTGCATGCCTAAATGAATAAATAAATTAACACAAAATCATTAATCTATATACCATACAAATAAATATATAAACAAATATATGTACAAAATTACATAAAGTGCAAAGTGCATCAGTAGTAATTCATCCCAAAAACAGAAAACACCCAAATTCATATACAAAAGAATAAATACAAAAAAGAATCTCCTATACCACACAAGTGTATCCCTAATGTGCTGGAACTAGTACTCCTATATCCACAAAACCAGAAAAAGTGACAGGAAAAGATTTTCTATTAATATTATTAAAGTGAAAAATGTATTAATAAAAAATTTTAAATATATATGCATGCCTAAACTACCCCGTATCATAGAAATTAGTCAATAAATAAATGAATAAGCAACCCCCGCCCCCCTATGTTGCCCGAGCAGCCGGAGGTCCCGGGTATTACTCTGCTACTGGTAGTATTGCTTTAACATGTTTGATTAAGTCATTTTTGACAACATGTCTGCTGTGCCTCCCCTGCTCCCTTGTTGATTCTTTTTTCAGCAGCTACAGCATATGATTTTTGCTAGAGCCTTCGGCCCAGCCTTTATGTATCTTATTTGCCATTGCTGAGCTACTGCAAATTTTGCACATATATATAATCCCTGTAAACATAGGGGGGCGGGGGTTGCTTATTCATTTATTTATTGACTAATTTCTATGATACGGGGTAGTTTAGGCATGCATATATATTTAAAATTTTTTATTAATACATTTTTCACTTTAATAATATTAATAATAGAAAATCTTTTCCTGTCACTTTTTCTGGTTTTGTGGATATAGGAGTACTAGTTCCAGCACATTAGGGATACACTTGTGTGGTATAGGAGATTCTTTTTTTGTATTTATTCTTTTGTATATGAATTTGGGTGTTTTCTGTTTTTGGGATGAATTACTACTGATGCACTTTGCACTTTATGTAATTTTGTACATATATTTGTTTATATATTTATTTGTATGGTATATAGATTAATGATTTTGTGTTAATTTATTTATTCATTTAGGCATGCAATTCCCTGTTTTTCATTAATTGCCCACTGGGGGGCAGTATTTACATGTATATATATTCATATTTATATTTTTTGGTACATATTTAGGCACACCATTGTAACTTTTCATGTAATATACATATTTTCTTATTAGGATAGTATATACTTAGTATAGAGGTTTGACTAAGATAAACAGCAGAGCCCGGGGACCTACCTATTCTCCTTTTTAAACTTCGTCTTGTCAGTATATGTTGTGTATATATGTTTTTATTGGTGCACATAGCATTTTTTGAATAAATTTTCTATATTAATTTTCCTATATTTCTGGTGTGAGTGCCCTGATGGTAGACTTGGCGGGAGCCAAACCCTTCCTAGGTCCATGAGGCCCAACGAAGAGAACATCCGTCTTCCTAAAGGCCTGAGTGGTAACCAGGTAAGACTTAACACACCTAACCACATCCAAGGAATGCAAAACCCTTTCCTTAGGGTTACTAGGATTAGGGTACAAGGAAGAAAGTACAATATCCTGATTCAAATGAAATGCAAACACCACCTTAGGCAGGAAGTCCGGCTTGAAGCGAAACACCACCTTACCCGGTGTCTCTCAAAGTAGGGAGGCTGAATAGACAAGGCAGCCAACTCAGACACACGTCTAACCGAAGTGATAGCTACCAGGAAGACAAACTTGAGCGTGAGCACAGCGAGAGCGGCCTCATGAATAGGCTCGAAAGGAGCACCCTGCAGGGCCAACAAAACCAAGTTCAGATCCCAAACAGGAACCATAGGTTTCCGAGGAGGACGCACATGAGTGACCCCCTGAAAGAAGGTCTTGATAAGAGGGTGCTGGGCAAAGGTCTTCTGAAAGAAGATAGACAGGGCCGAAACCTGTCCCTTCAAGGTACTAAGCTTAAGACCCAAGTCTAGACCATGTTGTAAAAACTCCAGCACCCTGGAGACTAAGAATTCCCGGCAGGGTAGAGACCTGGATTCACACCAGTCAATGTAAGCACGCCATACTATAATAGATGGCGGCAGAAGTCTTCTTCCTGGCTTGCACCATAGTAGCCACAACAGAAGCAGACAAACCCTTTTCCATCAAGATGGAGGTTTCAGTAGCCAAGCCGTCAAAGCCAGAGTTAGTAAATTGGGATGGCGTAGAGACCCCTGGGTTAGAAGATCTGGCAACCTTGGCAGATCGTACTGATCTACTGCCATTTGAACCACGTCCGCGAACCACACTCTTCTTGGCCACCTTGGGGCCACCAGAATCGCGGGTACCCCTTCCAGAGCGATCTTGCGCAGCACTCTGCCCAGAAGGGGAATTGGTGGAAACACATACAGGAGCCGAAACTCCCTCCAAGACATTGACAGGGCATCCGAAGCCAGAGCCAGAGGATCCTGAGACAGGGATACAAACCTCGGTAGCTTGTGATTGTGGCGGGACGCAAACAGATCCACATCTGGCACACCCCAACGGTGACACAGGGACTGAAATACCCTGTCGCAGAGGGCCCATTCCCCCTGACGGGACGCCCCCCTGCTCAGAGCATCTGCTAGCAGATTTTCCGCCCCCGGAATGTAGACAGCCGAGATGTATTGGACATTGGTCTCTGCCCATGTTAGAATCAGAGATACCTCCTGGAGAGCACCCTTGCTCCGGGTTCCTCCCTGATGATTGATGTAGGCTACGGCCGTCCTGTTGTCTGAGCGTACCTGAACCGCCAGACCCTTCAGGTGCTGGGTCAATCGTTCCAGCACCAACCTGACCGCCCTGAGTTCCAGGACATTGATAGGAAGATGGGCCTCCTGAGGGACCCACCTCCCCTGGAAGCGCATCCCCCCCCCCCCCAGCCCGAAAGACTGGCATCCGTTGTGACCGTCTCCCAAGAGGGAGCCGGGAAGGATCTGCCCCTTGTCAAGTTCCTGTGGTCCAACCACCACGCAAGGGATTGTCTGACCGAGGGGGGAACCACCCAGATCTCGTCCAAGGACGCTGGATCCTTGTTCCATACCGACAGAAGGTGAAGCTGCAGGGTTCTCAAATGGAACTGGGCAAAGGGCACCGCCTCGAAGCTTGCCACCATCGAGCCCACCAACTGCATTCCCTGCCGGATGGAGGGATGAGGGATCGAGAGCAGGGACTTCGCCTGCGTTGTCAGAGCTTCCACCTTCTGTGGAGGAAGGAATATCCTTGACTGAACCAAGTCCAGAATCACCCCCAGAAACGGGGTCACTGAGGAGGGGGACAGAGAGGACTTTGGGCAATTGATCACCCAGCCGAAGGACTCCAGGGTGGACACTACCAACCGAGTGTCCAGCTCTGCCTGCCGCAGAGACCGAGGTGTGATGAGTATATCGTCCAGGTAGGGCAACACGCGTATGCCCTTTAGACTTAAGAGGGACATCACCCCTGCCAGCACCTTGGTGAACACCCTGGGAGCCGACGTAAGGCCAAATGGCAGAGCCACGAACTGATAATGATGATCCAACAGCGCAAATCTGAGAAACCTTTGGTGCCCTGGAAACACCGGAACGTGTAGGTAAGCGTCCTTGATGTCCACAGATGTCATGAAGTCCCCTGGCGCAGCGAGGCAATGGCCGAGCGCAGAGTTTCCATATGAAAATGCCTGTTTATGACAAATCTGTTTAGGATTTCCAAATCCAGAATGGGTCTGACTGACCCGTCCTTTTTGGGCACCGTGAACAGGTTGGAATAAAACCCCATGCCCCTGTCTCTTAAGGGGACCTCGCAAATGACCCCGAGACCCAGAAGGTCCTGCACAGCCAGAATCAAGACTCGAGCTGAGGCAGGGTCCTGTGGGATCCGGGACCCAACGAACCTGGTAGGGGGCAGTACAGCAAATTCTATCTTGTAACCGGAGGACACTACCTCCTGAATCCACCGGTCTGGGACGAGGCGTCTCCAGACATGCTCGAAGTGCTGCAGACGTCCCCCCACCCTGACCGGCGAGGGCGCCCCTTCATGCTTGGGGGGGCTTGGGGGGGCTTTGGGCTTGGGCCCCCAGGAGGAACCAGGACGGCGTCCTCTGTTCTTGTTCCAGGACTCTGCACGAGACCCAGCGAAGGACACCCCTCTACCCTTCTTGGCCCCACGGTAGGGGGTCGAATGGGAGCTTGGGCCACGAAAGGGCCGAATCTGACGCTTGCGCTGGGGTAACTTGCCACCCTTGGCAAAGATATCTAACCTTTCTCCAAACAGGCGCAGCCCTTTAAATGGAAGCCCCGTAAGGGCCTTCTTGGCGACGTTGTCAGCAGCCCACTGGCGTAACCAGATCGCACGGCGTATGGCTACCACCAGAGCAGAGGATCTAGCGCTCAGCTTAATAGCATTGTCCGATGCAGATAGGATATAATTCACAAAGGTCTCACAGGTGGCCAGAGCGTTGGCGGCATCAGAGGGCAAGTCATCCGCCCCTTCCAGGGCAGTCTTAACCACCGTCCTGAGCGCCACCGCTGTGATGGCTAAGGAGCAAACCGGGCGGAGCGACGCTCCCCCAAATGCAAAGGCATGACATGCCAATTGATCAACTCGCCAATCCTCTAAATCACGCAGCGTAGTAGTGTCGGGGGAGTGCATAATAGAGGTGTTGGACATACTCAGAATCGGGGCATCGACCTTGGGCGGTGATGTCCAACACTTAACCAGATCGGCAGGAAATGGATACTTCTTATCCACAGCTTTAGGGATCCCCTGGAGTTTGCTGGGGTGTTCCCATTCTTTCAGCACTAGGCTATTAAAATGAGTTTGTTAGGGAAACTCCAACCGCACCCTAGCGGTATGAAACAGATCACCCCTTTGCCGAGGAGCCGCGGGAGGGGGAGAGAGGGATAACACATCAAAGATCTGGGTCAGCAGTCTATCAATGTCGTCCTGGGACCAATGATCAGAACCAGACTCCTCCTGACTCCTGGACTCGTCATCGTAGGACCCCCGAGTCAGATAGCAGTTCCCCTTCCTCTGATGGGGAATGTGCATAGGAAAGCAGTAAATCATCAGATTCTACAGGAAGAATAGTAGATTCAGGATTCAAATGACGCCTCTTGGCAGTAGCCTTGCGCGCAAAGGAGCCAGCGATGAAGTTTTCCACACTAGCCAGTCTAGAGGCCAAATCAGCGTGAGAATCCCCACTAGTATTGGGGGTTAGGCTCAAGCTTGGGGGTGGGAGAGCTTGGAGGTGTTTGGTCGGGCGGATTTTGGGGCACGGGTCGCCCTCTGGCTGAGATACATAGATGATATTTTGGTGGTCTGGAAAGGGACCACACAGGAATTTGAGGAGTTCGTGGGTGAGTTGAATCAGAATGATCGTAATATTCGGCTTACGTTTAAATATGATCTACATAGTATAGAATTTCTAGATTTATTGATCAGAAAACAAGAGGGTATTTTAACCACCACGACCTTTCGCAAACCAACAGCGGGGAATACCCTTCTTCATTTTTCCAGCCACCATCCAGGTCCACTTAAGAGGGGTATCCCCCTGGGACAGTTCCTTCGGATACGAAGGAACTGTTCCTCTGATTCGGACTATCAGCGTGAAGCACGTGAACTCATGGTGAGATTCAGGGATCGAGGGTACCCCCATAGATTACTGCGAACATGCAGGAAAAAGGCAGGAGAGGTACACCGCGATAAGTTATTAGTAGGTAAAGCTGGAGGTCGGGGGAAGGACAAGAATGTAGATGGTAAGGATGATGGACAACCAGTACGGTTGATTACCCAGTTTGGAACGCACTGGGATAACTTCAAACACATTCTGAATTCCCACTGGCATATCCTGCAGTTGGACCCCACACTAGCTAAGTGTGTGGGGCCCAGACCACTGCTGGTTGCAAAACGGGCTAACAACCTACGGGACCATCTGGTACACAGTGATTTAGGATTGAGGGGTGGAGGAAGTAAATATCTAGGGACGCGACCTGATGGTTGCTATAAATGTGGGCATTGTGGAGCCTGCAAATACGTATTAAAAACGTCAGTGTATACAGGTTTGAGGGACACTTCCCCTAGAGCCATAAAAGGGTTTATAAATTGCGCATCCACTTTAGTTGTATATTTACTTACTTGCCCTTGTGGAAAAAAATATGTAGGTAAAACTAAACGTGAATTAAGGATAAGGATAAGTCAGCATATTCGTGACATAAAGAATGTCAATGAGAAAAGTCCGGTGGCGGAACACTATAGACAGTATCATAATAGTGATCCGGTGGGCACACATATATGTGGTATCTTTAAATTAAGTACTATTGGGAGAAGGGGCTTCTGGGACCAGAGATTGAGACAGCATGAGGCACGATTTATTTTTGAATTAGGAACTATGACGCCTGTGGGTCTTAACACAGATGGGGGTCTCAGTGCCTTTTTGTAGAAGACAGTATGTATAGAACGTGTTAACAGTCCAGTAGGGAAAGTGGAAAAAGGAAAAAAGAGATAATATTTATCCTTATGGATATCTAGGAGCTTGGTTTTTGTTTAGTGCCCAGCAGTAGCTCTGGGTGTGGGGGCCCATTATGGTACCTAGTTCTTTCCCCCCTTTTTTGGTCACTCGTCCTTTCCTTCTTCCTTCCTCCTTCCTTTCTTCTGAGTGGGTGTATAGGGTTAGGTGCTAACATATGTACAGTGACAGTTGTGGCACGGGTGTAACCTATGGTGTACCCTTTGAGGGGACCCGGGGTAGTAGAGTGCTTTCCCTTACATCTGTTTAGGTCTCCTTGTGCGCAGAGGTGGATGAATAGATACACTCACTATCAATATATATATCGGCTGTGTAGGGTCGTTCTTTGAAAAGTGATCTGAGTGTTGAATGTGATGCAAGTGGTGAGACATAGGGACTAGCTTGCCAATAAGGTGAGATGATGATAGAATGGCCAGCCGCTGAATGTATGTGCAATATTCATAGCAAAATGCTTCAATCACTTTGTAAACATGGTTGCTTTGGCCACTGGACAGGTGTATTCTGCTTGAAAGTCCCAGACATGGGAGCGCTTTTATATGCTGTCATAATGCTGAATAGTGGACGACAGGTATGAAATAGTTAAAACACTGAACAGCTGTGTGTTGACGCGAGAACGAGCGCTATGAAGAGGATAAAACAGCGGAACCTGATTGGCCCACGTCACCCTGACGAAGCCCCGGTAGGCGGGGCGAAACGTACGTCGGCGGACGGCCGGCCCCATCACGCCCCCTCCCAGGCTCTCCTCCTCATGCACACTGGCCGCACGTGATGTGGATTTCCTTGATGTGAGAAACAGCCTGTCTCGGTAATGCGGGGATGATAACGACAGTGGACGCAAGCTGCAGCCGCACACCGAGGAGAAGGTATTAGGCGGTCGAGTGGTGCCAGGTATAATTGCCCTCACAGAGGTGTCCTGACCTGTGCGTCTCCCGCCTGTGCAGATACTTTGCTATTCTTTGAGCGTATGATCGTGTTTACCGGCATGTAAGCCTGGAGCTCTATTTATCTCTGCTGTGGAACTGCTGCATCGCGAGTGCATCAAGCACTGATATATGAGATATGAGCCGCCTGAAAATAGCTGGCTTTTGAAGCACGCGCACTTTATTATTATTTATATTTATATTTTTATTTTTGTTTTGATTTTTGAACAGTGACTGCTTTCCCCTTCCAGATACAGGATTCTCCGTCTATTAACACTGTATTGGCTGGCCAGCCAAATGTATTAACATGTGTGTGAGAGTGAGGGAGCTTGTATGCCTGGGAGTGTGGCTGAATGGGGGCCCCCCGTGTTTACCACGCTAATTAGCTTTTTATCTTTTTAGGGATTATGGGTATTTTTGTATTTGTGCCTTCGGATGCATTAATAAACATGTGCTAATGGTAGGTCACTTTTTGGTGAGTTATTTGTTGGAGTGCCAGCCCTAGTGGAACCAGTTGTCTGTATGTGTGTATTCTTCAAGCTTGGGGGAGTAGGGGAAGTAAGGCGAGGTGCGGGCCCAGCCTCGGAAGAGGTGGGGAGACCGGCTAGCGCCTGCTGGGCACAAGGGACGCAGACCCGTGCATTGTCACCGCTGCTAGGTAAGACCCCACAAGCTACACACAGACGGGCTTGTCCCAAGGGAACCCCGTTCACAATATCCTGGGATGCCTCCATATGGTGATTAAGTTCAATATGCCAGTAGGGATTTGACGCTATAAAGCAACCCTGGATGCCCCAATAACCCGCTGGGAAGTGGGAGTAATTTCTTAAAATGGTCTGGACCGGGCGCTACACCGGGTCGGGAGAAGCCACCGAAGTCCGCGGTCTGAAAGACACAAGGGGAACAGGGATGTCCGAGTCGAGCGCGAAGAAGCAAGCTAGGGAAAAGATCGCCCATGAGGGCACTTACAGGTCTGCGAGGGGAGGACCATCTTCACCACGCGCATGCGAGAAGGAAATGGCGCCCAGCGAACCTCGAAGGGCGGCCAGAGCAGGCGATGACGCGGAACGCGCCAGACCGAACCACGACCCCCCCCCCCCCCCCCCGAGAGCGCGAAGCTCGAAGGCGCGCAGCCAATCAGGAGAAAACAGTAATTATGTCAGAATCACCTCAGAGAAAACGTCTGACAGAGTGAAAACGGGTAAAAACGCCGTAGCTTCCCCGAACAGGGCTGCCGTATGCGCCATAGAGAACAATAAAAGCGCTGCGGTTAGCTAAAAACTTAAAAGTGAAGCGCGCTCTGACACCCGGTGACGGTTAAAAGCTATAGGACTCTAGTGTAATTAGGGCAAGGATAGGCCATCGAACACACAACCCCCCCCTCTTTTTCCCCCCCACTAATGGGGGAATCTAGGGAGGAAGGTGACCCAAAATGCACGGTTCACCGTTACATGGGACGTGGGGGCACTGGTGCGGGAGGGGCATCAACTGAAGGCTCATCATTCGCCTTAACCGCCTACCCTATGGAGGGGGATTGCGGTGGAGACTAGCTCCGTAAGCACACTAGGTGCTGCCTACCTTCACCCGACCAACGCAGCCCAGGCTGGGAGGCATTAATTCACAATGAGAACAGGTGGAAATAGTCCCGCAGGGCCTCGGGCTGTTAAGCCCCGCTCGCCTGCGAGAGCGTGATACTTCATGTCTTCGCAGTTCCAGCACTGCAGAGAAATCTGGGGATTTGTGGGAGGTCCCTCGGTATATGAAGGGCCGGGAGGAGCTTGTTTTCTACATGTCTGCAGTGCACGGCGCCGGAGGCGGAGGATTACCCACATGTTATTACTCTCTCTGGAGCAGGACGTGCTGTATGCTTATTATAAAGCCAGTTTGTTATTGTGAAATTTTTTCCAAGCATTTTGAGGCACCCCAAATCGGGATGGCCTGCGTGTGAGCAAAACTCACCTTTTCTGGCAGCTCCCTCAACGATGAAGACATTGGAGGCCACATCCCCCGCATCTCTAGCCTGCAGTGTGCTTCCGCACCCAGCCCTCAGCTCATCTAAATGTCTGATTGCCGGACATTGACATGCATTGATACGCACGTCAAACTTCTGTGATTGGACGAGAGCCCACACATCCTGCAGGATAAGCCAAGTTGGTACCTGGCAATCTGGAGGGTGGTTACATGCAAAGGGTAAGCAACAAAACCCAGGATAGTCAAAATCAGGAAGTCCAAGCTTTATATATTTACCAGATATGAACCAAAGCAGATGGAAAGCCACCTTATCCATCTGATTGAAAAAGCAGTTAGCACCCAAACTTCTGATGGATATTTATATGAAAACTGCTAGTTGCAGTGCCAGCAGAGCAGGAAGGCAGCACCATCGTAATATTCAGCCAAGATAAATGTGCTGGAGCATGACCAGTTGTTCACATGCGCCTTTCTGGATTGCTTACCTCAGAATAGCACTCATATAAAGTGATATGAACCCAGTGACAGTACACAGCTGTGTTAGAAGTCTTTAACTTTAACAAAATATAGCGGCAACAGGGCGAGTGTGTCCCTGACTGCTACAGAGGCCCCAGACCATTAAAAAAGATATACAGAGGCGACAGCTCACACAGCCATATATTGGCATGAAGTGGCTTCCACCTTGTAACAGGCGGACAACCAGGAAACCATGTTTCAAATTAGTTCATACAAAGCCAGGTGATCAAACTCCAAGGAAGAACAAACTGCTCCGATGAAATGGGCCTGAATGATTGTGTCCTACCCTAGGAACGGAAGCCATGTACTAATAAAACCTTTTTGTTGTCTAGAAGGTACCACAAAGAGTTGGCGTTTTGCAGCAGGAGGTGGATGCCAAATAAGGGCCCTAATAAGTGTAACCTCTTTTCTGTGGGATGGACTGGATTAGGGCTTTATGGAGGAAACAAGGTTCTTAATATAAAAGGCAGAACCACCTTCAGAGGGAAGTCCAGTCACATCCTTTCCTGGCACAGACGTGGGGTGGGAACCTACGCTGTTAACCTGGCAATTCCGGCACTGGGTGGGTGGACACGCACAGAGAAGGGGAAGAGTCTCTGCTCTGGAGCAGAGCAGACGTGGACAAAAAACAGCCAATTGCCTGTCCCTGGGGCATCCTGTGTTGGGATGTCCCGTTTGTGAAACCTTTCCGCTGAGCCCACAGCACATGCACTGCCTTACTCACATCTGTATTCTGCTTTGCCTGGCAACGGTCACCGCAGCTGAATGGCTGTGCATGGCCGTGCACGCGGTGGTGCGGCGCCGATGTGTGCGGCTGGGATTTCATTAAACTTCTCCAGCCCTACGTTAATATGCACAGCTGGACCAGGGTGAGAAGAGTTTTCTTGGCAAACAGCAGGGGTATCACACAGCAGGGCATCCCAAACTGGGGTGTAAGGGGGGATGGACCAAAACCTGGGATAGTGAAAGTCCCAGGTTCTGGTCCACATTAATAGATACCGGGTGAGGTAAGGAGTTTTCGTTCTTTCACCTCCCACACTGGGGGAGATATACCCACACCCTGTACATACAGATTGCTCACATTAAAAAAAATCATCCTACCTGCATCTACTGCATGTTATGAGCCTTTACACATCCAAGATGGCCGCTCATGGAACATCAGGCAGTCTGCAAACAGGAAGTGCCATTCTGGCATTGCTGACCTTTTCCTGACCCCAGCTCTGCTCTGTCTGAGCAAAGCACAGCTATAACCCGCCCCTGTACTTTATCCCACTTTCCTCTCCTCAGTAAGTGTGATGCTTCTGAGTCAAGATGGCGGCGCCCGTATCCTAAAGTCCTGAACAGAGTTGCAGCCCGTTGGGGAAAAGAATAATAAGTTACTAAAAACCTTAAATATATTAACTTTAGATGCTGGGGAATAGTTTTTTAAGAGTTTGGGCTTTTCAATAAATTATGGTGAAGGTCCGGTTTAAGTGGGACAAGAGAGACTCTTACATTGCAGGACCGAAAAATACAGGTTCAACCATCATGGGGGCATCAGAGGCCGGCAAAGAGCGAACAAAAATACAACTCTGAAGTACTCACCTGTAGAGTTCATATTATATGCATACAGCACGTCCTGCTCCCGAATAGTAATAACGTGGGTAATCCTCCACCTCAGGTGCCGTGCACTGCAGACATGTAGAAAACAAGCTCCTCCCGGCCCTACATATACCGAAGGACCTCCCACAAATCCCCAGCATTGAAAAGCAGTGAGAAGAGAAGCTGGGAGGAACAAACCACCCAGAAGAACTGGTAATATCTAATAACAATCACCATACAGGGGATCCAGAACAAGTGAACCAGGGTGGAGTGGAGCAGGACGTCCTAATTATCAGGAAGCCAAGGCTTCACTCAGGATCAGGGGACATCTAGAAGGATTAATCCAAAGGGCGCAATGGCGCTGGAAGTAGATATCAGGCACATACATAAAGAGGCGCCCGTAGACTCCAAGAGCATCAGTCCCCCTAAGGGCCATGAAAGCCCACATGGGGAGAATTGCAACACCTGTAGAGGGAATGTAGGCCCTCATATTAGTATTATTAAGAATAAAGTCCATAGCTAGACTAAGGGACTAAAGCAAGGATCCTACAGACCACCTGGACCGGAGGCCCAGCGTAAGAGGAAACACCCCCAGGCATGGGGTGCATATATATATATATATATATATATATATATATATATATATATACTCAGGCACATGTCTGACGGAGTCAGGAGGCCCCAGAGAAGCGAGCTGGACTACAGGGCAGCTCAGACGGCATCCAGCAAAAGTCCCCAGGAAGTCCGCAGGGTAAAAAAAAATGAAAATGGATCCCCACAGGGACTTGGGAGATGCAGCTAAGCAATCCCCAAAAGAATTCCCTACGAGGGCGACAGAACCAGACTCCTGCAGGAAAGGCAAGGACAAAACCTACACCTTCAGAGTCCCCAGATGGGGAGCCAACCCCAAACTTACGTTGTAATGACTTCAAGGGTCCTGGGAACCGAGAACGTCTAACAGGGAAGAGACCAAGGCTCATGCCAATCAATATGGGTTACCACAAAACCCCCATAGACAGAGGAAAGGGAAGCTGGGGAGCTAGCTCCCAGCCCCCCCCTCATACTAAGTCACCCAGAAGATAAGGCCCGTCACCAAGGGGTGAATGAATCAGCTGTCAATCCCCAGACAGGGGACCTTATATTGGGACAAGGAAGGGGCCTGACAAGGGCAGAACCGCACTCCTGAAAGAGAGCGCACAGGTCAGCAGACTTCAGCAGAGGCATCTGCGAACCACAGCTCCCAAGGCCACCCAGGCCATCCATCTCACGGGACTCTCTATCAGGCCAACCGTGCGCAGAACCCACAAGTAGGGTGATGAAGAAAAGGCATGAGATAACAAGTCTATGCCTAAATACTCAGCCCCCATGACCAGAGTCAGAATATTCTGGGACAGTAGAAACAAGGGCAGAGCCCCTGTGTTAGGAGGGAGACCCCACAGAGCCACGCTAGGCTCCCAGGGCGACACCAGGATAGCATAACCTGCCGCTAAGGGCATCCATTGAAGCGAATACCGCTGAGAAGCAGGGGGAGTAGACCCCCGCCCAAGGCAGGATGAGGGACCCTCCAGAGGGAGCATCCTGCCACAATCTTTAGACCAGTATTAACCCTTTAAATGCCAGCCACGTAAAATTTACGTGGCTGCCTCTCCGTCACTTAAGTGCCAGCCACGTAAAATTTACGTGCCTGGCATTTACCCCTGCTAGTGGGCAAAAAAAAAAAAAAACTCACCTGACCCCTCGTTGGATCCGAGGCCGCCATCTTGCCGCTAAGCCCCGCCCCCTTGGGTGATGCCGGTGATCGGTGCCCGGGGAAGGAGCTGGAAGGAGATCCTCTGATCTCCTGCCTCCCCCTTCTCTGGATGCCAATCACCAGCATCTGTCATCAGAGCGGCGCGGGACAAAGAGCTTACAATCGGAGGTAAGTACAGTAAAAACATTTTTTTTTTTTTTTAATAAAATACTTGTGTGGTGTTTTTTTTTCAGTTAACCCTTTGTGTTCACAAAGGGTTAACTGAAAAAAAAACACCACACAAGTATTTTATTAAAAAAAAAAAAAAAATGTTTTTACTGTACTTACCTCCGATTGTAAGCGCTTTGTCCCGCGCCGCTCTGATGACAGATGCTGGTGGTAAGGGGTGGTAAGGGGTCCATGAGACCCCTTATACCAGTTTACAAGGCTCTGGGTCTGGCAAGTCACCTGCGGCTAGTGGGTGACTTGCCATTAACCCCCAGCCCCCCATTACCTGCCTCCCCAACGGTCAGGGGGGGGGGGGCAGAAGGGCCCGGGCCACTTAGTGGCTATGTGGGCTAGTAGCCTGCAGGGCCAGGGGCCACCAACGCTGGCCCCTGCTCCCTGTTCTACAAGCCCCCATAGCTGGCCCGGGTCGGTAATGCTGGGTAGGGGGGACCCTACGTCATTTTTGGGGGGGATTTTTAAGGGTTTTTAACCCTTAAAATTCCCAAAAAATGCCCCCCCCCCTAGGAGGGGGAACCCTGTGTCTTTTTTTAATTAACCCTTTTGTGTTCTGTCATCCAGCAGCTATAAAAGGCTGAAAGAGTGCTCCACTATGGATGGGAGGTAAGTATTAAAAAAAAAAAAAAAATAATAAAATATTTTTTCTCTGTGTGTCTTTTTTTTTTTTACATTTAACCCCTTGACCCCTATACCAGTTCACAAGGCTGGGGGAGGTGGCAAGTCACCTGCGCTAGCCGGTGACTTGCCATTAACCCCTGGCACCCCCATTGCCTGCCTCCCCAAAGCCCGGGGGGGGGGGGGGGGCAGAAGAGCCCGGGCCCACTGGCTATGCGGGCTTGTAGCCTGCAGGGCCAGGGGCCACAAAAGCTGGCCCCTGCACCCTGTTCCTCCAAACCCTGCATAGCTGGTACCGGGCTGGATACTTTGGGTAAGGGGGGGCCCATGTATTTTTTTTTTTTTTTTTTTTTTTTTTTTTAAGGGTTTTTAACCCTTAAACATCCCACCCAAAAATGCCCACCCCTTTCATATGCTTTCATATGCAATATGGTTTTCCCTAATCAAATACATTTTTTATTTAAAATAAAGGAGGCAATTTTCTAAAAAAAATGTTTATTTTTTTTTTTACTTAATAAAAATAATAAATAAAATTTACAAACAAGACATTTCATGTTAAAGCCTAAACTCTGCTGCAAAAAAAAAAAAATATATATATATATATATATTAATATATATATTAATATATATATTAATATATATATATTAATATATATATATTAATATATATATATTAATATATATATATTAATATATATATATTAATATATATATATATTAATATATATATATATTAATATATATATATATTAATATATATATATATAAATATATATATTAATATATATATATATTAATATATATATATATTAATATATATATATATTAATATATATATATATTAATATATATATATATATATTAATATATATATATATATATTAATATATATATATATATATTAATATATATATATATTAATATATATATATATATATATATATATATATATATATATATATATATATATATATATATTAATATATATATATATATATATATATATAATTTTCCTGAAAATTCCAGCAAAAATGACGCAAAACATGGCGCAAAATGGGGAAAAATGACCTGTCAACAGAGGGTGACAAAATCTCAAGTAGGCTGGCAATTAAATGGGTTAATAGTACCTCTGCATGTTGGGTATTGTTCTGTTCGGGGGACCTTGCGCTTTCAGACTTAGCTTGTTTTTTCTTGTTTGCATATTTATATTTTAGGAAAAGGTGTTTTTTATTCTGCTTTTTTATACATTTTTTAGGGAAACTCTGCGCAACCAAAGAGTTCTTTGAGGGATTAATTCCAGAAAGATGAGCCCACTACAACAAGCTGGGTACGCTTAGAAAGCTTAACGTGTACTTTCAGGGAATATATGGTTTATGGGGGATATTCCAAATGTAAAGGGTTGTTTTGGTTGAAAAATCGCAAGGTGCGCACTTTGTCTGCAGAGCTGAAAAATTACCGTTATGCTCATGCTTTACTTTGGGGTGTTTGGCAACTCTTCCCTTGACAGAACCTATGCATGTTGGGTATCGTTCTGTTCGGGGGATTATACTGGTTTTTTCTTCTTTGTATATAGTTTTTTTAGGAAAATGTGGCTTTGATTCTGCTTTTTTATTCTTTTTTTAGGGAAACTCTTTGCAACCAAAGAATACATTGAGGGATTACTTCTAGAAAACTGTGGCCACATCAACAAGCCTGGTACAAATAGAAAGCCCGAGGTGTGTACTTCCAGAGAATATATAGTTTGTGGGGGGTATTTCAAATGTAAAGGGTTGTTTTTCTGGAAAAACTGCAAGGTGCGCATAGCGCATATCACAGTTGTATTTTTTCTGAAAATCCCCTAAAGCTCTGTTTCGGTTTGGGGGAGGACCTGGCCAGGAAAAGGTGTCTACCTATACATATGTGGTACCGCTGTAACTGAGAAATTGGGGTTTCACACGCAATAAGATTTTGACAAACTGACATTTTTTATTACAAACTAACACTACAAATTGTAAAAAAATTATTTTTTTATTTTTTGCACATATTTCGCCAAAAAATATTGAGAATACACCTAAAAAATTACAAACAAGACATTTCATGTTAAAGCTCAGATTCTGCTGAAAAAAACAATATATCATTTTCCTGGGAAATCCCTGGAAATCCCTTCAAAAATCACATTTGAACATGGGGAGTGCAAAATAGTGCAAAATGGTCTGGCAACAGTGTGACAAAAACTCCAAGTAGGCTGGCACTTAAAGGGTTAAAGCAGGCCATTGTCATTCAACAGACCAGGAGTCCCCCAATAAACCGACCGATCCTAAGGAGGAGAAGTCCAGCCATATAGAGTCAACAGGGGCCCATCGTTTCAACAAAACCAGCAGGTAAGATGGACCCTCTAGGGGACCCTACCTAGAAACCACGGGGATTGTGGAAGAAATTTCCCTTCCCCCGCCAAACCTGCGAGACTTGGTACCCAGGGTGACCATACACTGGAAGATGCTAGTAAGGAAGGGGGGTGCCCCCTGACGGGGCCCTTAAATATGGGAAGCTCAAGAGGAACCACCTTACCAAGGGGGCATGAGCACAGACCAAGCACCGGGGAGCTGGAACATATGTAAGTTCAATAACCTACTGCGCCGAAGAGCCCAAGGGCTCGGTATATAAGTGACATCATCTTGATGTGCCTCCAACGGGCCCACCAGTTGCCATCCCGCCTGGTCGAGGTAAGGCGCCAGTAAAGGGGGGCAGAGCCCCTGTAACCAGGGGTCCCCTATTGCCAGGGAAGAAGGCTGCAAGCCTGAACCGAATCCCTGGAATGGGGGATAGCGGATAAGGGACCATGAGGGAATGAGGTGACTGAGCAACCATCCAGTAGCTCCCAGGGGACACCGCTGGCTGACCAATCCACTCGGCCTGACGCAGAGACTGGGGAGTAAGGAAGACGACCCGGTAGGTCCTAACGCAGAGGGCCCCCCCCCACCCCAGGCGTGTCAGAGACATCATTCCCAGTCGTCCCATGGCGAGTAGCCCAGGAACGAAAGAGAGGCCCCAAATAATGCCTCAATCCGCAGGGTTGGTCCTGCAACACCATCTAGAAATGGTCTTGGTGTCCCACAGACACAAGGGAAACTAAGAAGATCTAGTACTTCACAAGAGGCCGAAAGCCCCCCCTGCACAGGGGGCCCGTGACTCCAGACAGAGGTGTCATATAGGGACTACCTGTTAAGGTAGAATTGCCAAGCCTGCCATAGGCCAACGTGGCCCAGACTGCCTCATACTGTTGAGGGAGGGAGGGATGGATAATACCAAAAAGGTCCAAACGGGCCCCAAACAACCGCCGTCCTCTGAATGGAAGGCCAAGTGAGAGCCATTTTTGTAGCCTCGTCAGCACCCCACTGTCGCAGCCAGACCAGGCGGCGAATAGCTACCGCAAGGGCTGAGGTTCTAGCACGCATCTTAATGGTGTCGTCCAGTGCTGATAGAATAAACTTCACAAACGCTTCACAGTCTGATAGCGCATTAAACACCCCCCAAGGGAGGTCCTCAGGGCGGTAATCTAGTATTTTTCTGACAAGAGTCCTGGCGGCCACCGCAGTGATGGCCGCGGCACAAACCGGGCGCAGAGCCGTCCCAGCACACGAGAAGACGTGTGACGCCAGTCTGTCAATGCGCCGGTCCTCGGCATCCCGAAGGGTACGGTAAAAAGGAGCAGTCATGAAAGGGGGGTTTGTGACCCCTATGACCGATGCGTCCACCACCAGAGGAGCTGACCATAAATTAACCACATCAGGAGGGAAAGGGTACTTCCATTCCCAGACCCCTGGAACCTCTTTAAGCTTACAAGGCGATTCCCATTCTTGGGATATAAGATTCTGGAAATGTTCCTGTTCTAGGAACTCCAAGCGCGGCGGCGGTGTATGGAAACTCTCCCTCTTAGGCTTGGGGATCTCCCCAGGTGGGGAGATTGACAAAACCTCAAAAATCTTAATAAGGATTTCATCTGTGTGACACAGACCCCAGGAACAGGGCTCAGAATCACAGCCCCCGGGCATCCCATGCGAGGAGCCCAAGTCTGAGAATAGCTCACCTTCCTCAGAAGGGTCAGGGTCCTGCATATCAGCAGAGTCATCGGTATCGTCAGGAACCGGGGAGCCAGGAGGCGTCAGGGACCGCTTTTTACCAGGGCCCATACGCTCCGCCAATCCAGAAAGCACCTGCTCCGTCGTGGGCAACACGCGCAGCACTGATTGCAGGTCATCCCCGCTCGAGTGGGACTCGTCATGAGTGATATTTGGGAGCGGGGAGACGGGAGTAAGGAAGGGAGGTTCCTCTGTTAGCAAACCTGCCTGTTCTGCACACTGTCCGCAGACCTGTGCCCTGTCAACCTCAGCCAGGGGCTGGCCGCACACTGCACACAGCCGGTCACGTCCCGGAGGGACCCCGGTTACATAATTCTGAAATGCCTCCATATGGTGATTATTAAGCAGTATGAACGCAGGGATTTATGCAATAGGCAACGCTGGATGCCCCAAAACCCGCTAGTAATGTGGGAGAATTTGTAAGGTGGACTCGCTGTAATATATGTTAGGCCGGGGGAAGCCACCGAAGACCTGGCATCTGAAAGACATAATGGGACAAGAGGGGTGGAGTCAGTGCCATGCGCAGTCTGAAAAACATAGAACCATGCTGCCCCGGAGGGCACTTACATGACCAAGGGAGAAGGCGAGCCACACCACACGCGAAGATAGAGAAAATGGCGCCAGCGAACCTCGAGGGGTGGGCCAGGCCGTGACGCAAGGCGCATCATGCCGAGTCTCCGCCTCCCCCAAAGAGCGCGAAGCTCTAACCAACTGCAAAACGTAGAACAGCGGAGAATAAGCATACCTCTAAAATGCTGACACGCTGGAATGATGCTGCCGAACTAGCAGATTGTTAATGAAAAAGACAGCTCGCGCTGTATAGCGAGGCGCGACACTGACCCCAAGAATAAAGAACCAAGATCTAAAAGCGAAGTTAGCACTAGGGCTGCCACACATACCCCCCCCTTCTTTTCCCCCCCCGAGTTACAGGGGGAAGCGGACGGTGTCCATGGACTAAGTCTGTGAGGGGCACAGGCAAGATTGCGGGAGGGGCATCCACTAGAGGCTCACCATCGGCCTGACCGCCTACCCTATGGAGGGAGATTGCGGTGGAACATGGCTCCGTTCAGCACACCAGGTGCTGCCTACCTTCACCCGACCCGCGCAGCCTAGGCTGGGAGGCATATTTCTTCTGAAGAGGACGGGTGGAAATAGTCCCACAGGACCTTGGGCCGCAAGGCCCGCTCACCTGCGAGAGCGTGATACTTCATGTCTTCGCAGTTCCAGCACTGCAGAGAAATCTGGAGATTTGTGGGAGGTCCTTCGGTATATGTAGGGCCAGGAGGAGCTTGTTTTCTACATGTCTGCAGTGCACGGCGCCTGAGGCGGAGGATTACCCACATGTTATTACTATTCGGGAGCAGGACATGCTGTATGCTTAGAATAATACATGTAAAAAAGGTCTTGCTTCCACGCCAAGGGAAATTACCTAAGCGTCTTGCATCTTCTGTAAGGGACACTGGAGGAAGTAGACTATTATGGTGCAGATTACCAGGGCTGATAATACACATTTCTGGAGGACCCCGATTTCAACAGCCAAGAGGAGATTGGGTAGGCTTGAAAGATGAGAGGGTGGATAGGCTGCAAGGGTCACAGTTCAACCAGGGTGGGCCAGTGATAAGAATCCGTATGAATATGCTGGATTGCGAGAGAAGAGGTCGCTTATACACCCGGCATCAAAGAATATCCAGACAGGCTTGTTTTTTTAATAGAAAGAAGATAAAATCATAACTAAAAAAGATAAAATGATACACTAAACCTGTCACCCCTGGAGTTTATTCCTACCAGAAGAGGAAGACTACAAGCTTGGCGGAAGTTTTATTCTGTGCAGGTGTATAAGTGACCCCTCCTCTCAGTAGAGGACATGTTTATATGGATTTTTTAGATAATACAACGTTACAATAATGCTCCTTTAACATCTATGCCCTGGGCCTCTGCACAGATTGTGATGGAGATAGCCTTCACCAACATTCACATGCCACAGCAAACAGATAGGTGTCAAATACCAGGCAAAGGGCCAAACACACTAGGGCAAAAGGCCTGCTCCGACACAGTCTCCACCTTTTTATCGACTGAAGCCCCTTCGGACGTAGGTATAAAAACATGCTTGACTATAGTAGAAACAGAGTAGTCAACCTTGGGCATTGGGCCCAGCTCATAAGCATCTCAGCTAGCATCTCTCAGGGGTAAAAGGTCTCTACCAGTCTATGAACAGTGGGCATCTTATCTAGATGTCCCAAATCCTCTGTAAACAACGCCTCAAACGACTAATGGAAGAGAAAGATCTTCGTAAACCTTTTATGTTTATGGACCTTTTTTCATTTGAGGTCATTGCTGGAACCCCCCAGCGCAATGACTCCCACAACACCCTAAAATACTTATCTTTATCTCAATCCTCGGCCGAAATACTGACTTACGATTGGCCTGCGGGGGTTACGTAGGACATCTTACCCGGCCACCAGTCAAGGCCAGCCCACAGGTCCACCAGCAGCCAATCGGAGTAAAGGATCAAGGTGATGGTAATGGTTTCCGGGTATTGCGAGGGTCATTGCGTCGGGGGCTGCAGCAATCTAGATGCCCCGCTGGACCCATCCATTAGAAAACGGGTGTGGGACCACTTTAATGGCCCCTCATGTTGCCATTACTGGCACATGCTGCTGCTGTAGTAAATCTTGCAGAGAATCACCCAAGATGCCATGAAGAGACGTACTGAGGCAGTCCCACCAAGAATAAAGCCAATGCCAAATCCCATGTACAACACTACAGCCTGCTCAATTGCTCTATAAGAAAATGCATCTACAAAAAATGATTGACTTTGGGCTTTTGGATGATCTTGCAAACATCTGGTATGTAACATCTGGTATGTAAAAATATGCAGCTTCAATTTTCAAGAACACATAGGCACCAAAAACAAGTATTAGCTAATACAGCAGAGCTAAAATGGTTGCATATTTCACATACAAACAGTATCACAAAATGTGTTACAGATGCGAGATTGAGATAAGGGTAACATTGCAAATTCAACACCTAGAGAGAACCAGGAAAAAACAAGCTTTGACCAAGCAAAATATGGAGGATTTGATTGTATAAACCGGAATTTAGTTTATACTCACACTTTCAACTAGTCCCAAGAAACATTCTGCCTTTGTGGGAAAGCTAACCTACACCATGCTCATTGCAGGGAAGGTGTAGCTTCACATTATATAGCATACAGTTCCCTTCAGGCAGTTATCATTGCTGGAGGACAGTAACAGAGGGGACAGGAAGCTGCATCACATACAGCTGCACATAGCGTTCTTGTGAGCACAAGGGAAGCACAGATTACTTCAGGATTAAAAAAAAAAAAGGGTAAGGGTATCACATCGGCATCCCCTGCATGGACTTGTAAGGATGCTACTTACGAAGGCATGGGCCACAATGTCAGATGCATGATCATGACCAGTAAGTTTTAAAGTCATACCACAGTCAAAAACACACATACTGACCGTGAGCAAGAGCCCATAGGGGGCTCGAAACGCGTTGGTCTGCGCCTGAGGGGGGCCTGCCTGTCACCATACTAACAGTAAGCACTTGTTTGTTGTGTGTTGTCTGTGTGCCCTTGCTCTCTGTGAATGGGTTTAAATATTTTGCACAAGGGATTATTTGTGATGGAAGCACTGGCACTTTATTAGGGTGAGGATATTAATTGTGAATTGTATATTAAGTTTTAGAATAGTTGTATATATATGAATTTATTGATAGATTAGCACAGAATCACTTTGAAATTACTTATATGTATATGAGATTGTATTGTTAATGAGGGAGTGCGCCCCCTGGTGGCTTACCATGCATATGGTTCAGTAAAATTGTTTTTAAATTGGTTTTAAACAATATGCTACAATAAAATGGATTTATAAATTGATTGTTTGAGTGCAATAGTGAGTCTCTGTTGGGCTTTTTGGCAGGGGGTGTAGAGGTTACCCCAAACTAATACATTTGGTTTTTGGGTATTAACCCACAGAGCAGTGCACCTATAGAAATATTTACTGGTGCTGCCCACATTTCTTATCCGTAGCCCAAATGGATGTTTATTAACAGTCAAAAACAAAACGCTATACTCCCCTTTCATCGAGCGCAGGCCATTGCTGCTGATCTGGTGTATACACACTTACCAGATAGCCCAATATGAGTACCGCACTGGGTGCCAGGTGAATGGAGAGGAGAGGGGCGTGTCAGTGCTTCTGATGAGAGGGCGGGAAGCATCATAGTCCTCTCTGCAGAGGAGGTAGCGGTGCCCAGTGCGGGACTCTGATCAGGCAATCTGGAAGGCGTGTATACAGCAGACCAACAGCGATAAGCGAGTGTTTTTTATTTTTGACTGTAGTAGGACTTTAATAATGTTTAATGATGATGCCACAGCCCACACACCCATTAAAGTGGACCAAACCCAGGATTTTGACTATCTTGGGTGTGCCCCCGCTGTGTGAAGCACCCCAAGTCGCCCGAACAAACTCACCTCTTCCTGGTCCGACGATGCATGTGTGGCCACTCGTCCAATCAGCAAGCTCTGATCCGCTAAAGCCCCAGTGTCCAGAAGCTTGTCTAACACGAGCAGTTCTGACCCCACTGGTGGCCGCATCCCCCGCTACCCTCTAACAGGGAAAGTGGCATTCACAAATGCCTGGCGCGGGCACGTGCCTTGCTAGGGGGATAGTGGGGGTGCAGCCGCGGCTCGCACATGTGCCGTTGAACGGGAAAAGAAGGCGAGTTTATGGGTGACCTGGGAGGGTTTCACACAATGGGGGGGAGGGAATCGATCGGCACGGGATAGAATCTTATAGATTCCTAGACCGATCGATGTGTGTTTTGGCCGACTAAGTTCCACCATTACCACAGACTGTGATTGAAATCATAAAGCAGACTAAAACCCACCGAACTTGTGAACATCTGGTCAAGGCCCCATGCCCATACTCCCTTCTTAGGAGATAGAACTAGAAATGGATATTTTCAGCAACTAACTTGCCCTAGAACACAGATGTTATTGCTGTCCTTCTGGCAGATGGCAGACAGTCATTGCATAGGTGCAGCAATGACCTCATTGTCACTTAACAGTTCAAGGTCTTATGTAGGGCAAGAGCAGTGAAAAGTGCCAGAACGGATTTGGGGGGGGGGGGGGGGGGGGGGAGGAGTTATTCAGGCAATGCTATTTAAAAAAAGTGGCCCAAAATACCCCAGGGGGAGGGAATCGAATATATTCCTGGGCCGATCGTGATGGGTTTCGGTCCATTTTAAGAACTGACAGATAAAGCCTAAATAAAACAAAAATGTACACAACACGAAACTATGAAAAGCAATACTGTAGAGTTTTAATATACATATATTATATAGACATATATATATATATATTCTCCAGTTGTATGTGTGTATTAATGTAAATGCTACAGAATATATCAGCATTGTTAAATCAATACCCAGAATAAACATCCCCACCCAAGAATTACTACTGTTCTTTATTCTTACTTCACATGTGTTATAATCCTCCGAGTCCAACAGGCCACATAATTTGGGCAGTAGGTCCGGCCAATTCTGTAACTCCCCTTTTGAGGCAATTGTTGTAATCAAGATTCCTAAGAACAGATACGGTATTAGCAATGTTTCTCATGCTCTCTCAATTTCTACAGCTATAGGAGGTCTACAAAAATGTTTTGGGACAGTATAGGCAATGGCAATAAGGCATCAAAGACTGAAGCCTGTGCCTCACCTCCATTTTCTGCAGCAGATTTCAACGTTTGTCTTTTCATTTTTACATGACAACTCTCTCAATGTGGCCGTCCCATCTATCCACGCTCCGAATAGGAAGTGAGCTCGGCAAGTGTGTGGGCGTGATGAGGGACGGGGCAGCCGTGCAAAAATAATTGTGCGTGGTCATGGAGAAATGAAAAGGAAAGGGGGCAGGTGGAGTTTTGGGATCCTACTACAGCATCTACAACAAGCTGCAGGAAATCGAGGAGAGACATGGGCAGGCTTCAAGTGAGCTCCATGCTGCTTTATTGTTGCCATTGTCTGGACTGTCCATTTCATGAGAAGAAAACATTTACATTACTGCAACAGCTTCTTCAGAACACGCAAAATGCATAGGAAAAAAAAGGGGGGCTTTCTAAAAAGAAAACCCATCTATGGCCTCTATTTACCAAAACCCAGGATTTTGACAATCCACCTCCTGTGTTTCCCGCAGGATACAAATATGACCGAATACCTTTCTGGTTCAGTGACCATTCGGAGACTCAAAAAATCTGCCACCTGATTTTGGCAAACTTTCCCGTGGATGGCCAATAGGGATAAAAGGTTCAGTTCTAACCAGATCAGAATTTCCTTTGTTGCTCGTTGTAGGAAGGAGGACCTTGTCCCTCCCTGACTATTCAGATATGCTATAGGAGTTCCCATTTGTCTGTTCAGATTTGTTTGTGATGACCCTTCAGTTGGGAAGACAAGGCTAGCAATGCCTCCTTCCCAGCTCTCTCTCTCTGAGATTCAATAAGAATAGGCTCAGGCTTCTGAACATTTTCCCTTGAGCAGTCAGGAATCCGCAATGGCCCCCCCAACCCCATGAAGAAGTGCCCATCGTCGCTACCATGTCATTGGGGTCCGACCAGGATAGGCCACTGACAAACCTGTGCTTGCCTTGCCACCAACTCATTCCTTCATTAAATCTGGAACTTCAATTATCCTGTCTATGGACTATGGAGACCTGTCCCAAGAGTTTAAAATATGCAGCTGTAGAGTCCTTGAGTGTAGCTGACCCCATATTGCAGAGAAGGACGCTGTCATTAGCCCCAAGACCCTCATAGCTAGACAAATCGAAATCGACCAACTGGAACACGGACTGAGCGGCTTCCAGAAGGATCGAATTGATCTCAAACCCCAGATAAGTCACGACCTGTGAAAAATTTTCGGGGCAGACACCAGCTCCCAGGGTAGACATACAAATTGGAAGTGGAGTATTTGGTCCCCCAACTTTACTGCAGATCTCAAAAAGGCTTGAGCCCACAAGCTCATCAGTACCTGCCAATAGGCATCCTTCAGGTCTATTGAGACAATGAAAGAGCCAGGCGGGAGCAGATTCCTCAGAAAGAAGATGGACTCTATGCAGAAGGATCTGTCGCATAACAATAGATTCAGTTTCTTCAAATTAAGAATGAAGTGGAATCCTCTGTTGGTAGTGGGGAACCGAGACAATGACTCCCATATCAAACATGGGAGTAACAAAAAGTAACAAAAAAAAGTAACAAAAAAAAGGAGGGACGTGCATGAATTCCATTGAGAAACCCTTTCTTATTCCTCTGGAAATAAAGAGGCAATCCAGGAGTATCCCATCAAAATGTTTTAACCGGGCACCTGTTAAGCACCCAACGTCATTGCTTCTTAGGGACTGACTGTTGGGTACCAAACAGAGTGGATCCTCTAAACTTGCCTCTCCTAGAAGTAGGTGGGGCCCCTCTAAACAAGTCCTTGTTAAAGTGCGGTCTATAAGAGAACGGAGCTTGAAATCCCTATGTTTAGTGGGAAAATACTTATTTCTGTCAGCAGACATGTCTAACACCTTCTTGGGCCAAAGAGAAATTACCCGTTAAAGGTGATGGCACACAGGCATAACTTTGAACCTGTATCCCCTGACCAAGTACACAGCCACAAAGACCTAAACACGGAATTAGTGAGGGCCACGGCTTGCGCCAAAAGTCTCAATGATTTTGCACTGTCACACAGAAAAGAGACTTCTGAGAAGAGAATCGGTAAAGCCTTCATAACTTCATTAATATCCATTTACTTCAAGAGACATCTAAGAAGATCTAAGCTGCTGAAGTCAAATAAAATTCCTGGCAAAGCAAGTAGAGGCTGGAATTGGGTTGAGAGTACAAGATTCAGCTTGCCATGCTTTCTTCAAGAGAGAATCCACCTTCTTGTCTAAAGGATCTTTAAGGATACCAACATCCTCAAAGGCTAAATCCACTTGAAGACCTTAGAAAAGGGGGCACCCAGTTTGGGGCATTTATCTTAAATATGTGAGTCTTCCTCAATGAACGGATAACGCTTCAATCAGGTTGGAAGGATGTTTATCCGCAACAAAGTCTCCCATAGTAGATGATCGAGGAGCAGGGTCTTTCAAGAATTCCCCTACCTGACCCGCCATTCTGAAGTCTGGTGTGGGGTAGTGCTGCCCCTCCCCAAGCTCAATAAATAAGCAAGCGGGGAGGTTTCTAATTGCTTTTAACCCTCTAAGGTGAATTAGAGGAAGGCCGGTAAATGACATTTAAACTGGACCAACAGCCTGGAACAGTTGGAAAAGAAAGGTAGCGGCCATGTTGGAGCTTCCTCTCTAGCATCTCATTCATGCTGCCGACTGGATGCAACTGACATAACAGACAATGCACCCTAACAGGAAGCCAAGCAGCACTTCCTGTTTTCAGGTGGCCTGCTAACACACGAGCCAACATTTTGTTTCTAAAATTTAATGCAGCAGGACATAGAAAAAAAAATGAATTTCTATGTGCAGCAATCTAATTTGCCCTATGGAGGGATGCATATGAGCACTGTTTGTTGTGTTGGACTGATTTAAGTCATTTTTGACAGTTGGACCGATTTAAGATGGTTAGAGTGCTTCCCCTTTAAGCCGGGAGCACGTGCATTAGCTGGGTGTCACAGCGGCGCCTAGCGCAGATATCATCGAGCGCCACCGGGTGTAGTCACCCACTGCAACAGATCCCTCCCCCATTCCGTCAAGCTGAAAAAGCAGTAGAGGCGTGCGCGCATACCACAGCCTGGCCTCCAGCGAGCTCCACACAATGCAGCCCAACCTTCTGCAGACTAGGCATTGGAAGCCTGGTCGCCATACGGTATTGGAGGAGGTAGGAGTGGTGTGAAGGGGACTCAGACAGTTAACGTACGTGGTCTGAGGCTAGCACTGACACCCCCCCCCCCCATATGTTGGCTATGAGTCAGGGATAGGGTAATCTGTCCTATCCCCTGGGTTCCTGGCAGGCTGCCTCCGGAGCCAGGGAATGGGTCAACACCATCAGACCCACAGCGACCCTGTCTACTTACCTAAACCTGTGGTTCAGGAGCTGGTGGTCTGGCTCCTGCCCCAGGCTGGAACACAAAGAACTGGAGGAGGAGCTAAAACATTTGTGTATTCTGGTGGTCATGTGTTCCTACCTTGGGGTGGAGCCTTAATATCTCAGTGGTATGCCGCCTTAAGGAGGTTTTGAGAAATTCTGTCTAGTGGTTCCAGTGGGAGGAAACACAAAGAACTGAGGTGGAGTTTCAACCTCCGTGGGTTGTCCTGAAGGATGAAGGGGGAAAAAGAAAAAAGAAGAGGCGACAAGGGAGAACTGCAGACCTCTAATGACCTGTCTCCTGGCATACATGCTTATTGCTACTGCAATTCTTCTGATGTGTTTTTACCTCCAGCTGTGCCCACCTGCAGCTAGCCATTCACATATGCCGGACACAAGTGTGTGCAGGGCATAAAGTAGTGCTGGGGAAAGCTACAAATTCAGATTACCTGGGACAAGGAAACCCTAAGCCCTGAAGTCTTTTACAATGGCACTTGGTTATAATGGGGATTTGATCGGACAGGCATCACAAGCAAAAAGCTCACTACCTAATGTGACAGGTGTCACCTTATGAAATATTTACTAATCTGTTTTATGATCAAGGAGCAGAAGTGATTTTCTGGATTAAATCATATCTTCATAGCTCAAAAGCAGCTGCCCCAAAATCCCAACATAGGGGTTGGAATTCCTGGCATTGTGTGCAACAAGAAAATAAGCTCCTTAAACGCATCTGTCCATCAGCAAAAGTTGGGGAACAAATGTGTAACAAAAGGTAAAGCATTTCTTTTACAATGATTTTTATTGTTTATAGAAAAGCGGTAGTAGACAATACAAAATTTGGGTAAAGACATTCTGTGGACTTCATCAGCAACAGCATATACAAATAAAATGACAAAACCAGCATTTATAAAAAGTTCACATTACATAGTCCAAGGAGAAAAAGAATGCAAAATGCAAAAAGTTGCAAATAAACATAAGGTAACAAGTGGTTATTGTAAGAAGCAGTTATCATCATTTTGTCAATAACGAGGCTTAACCTCTAACTTTATGTATGCCATTACATGAGAGCCGAACAGCAAGAACAGAAGAAGGGGTGGGGGAAAGGAGAACCCACTAACACGAAGCAAAGGGAAAAGGGAAGAGAAGGGAGTGATCAAGGGGTGATACATTAGGAAGAAAGAGAGGGGGGGAGGATAATAGGGAGCTGGGGGGGGGGGGGAGGGGGGAGCCCAACCAACAGTTCCCGCTCATATCATGGTTCCTAAGCGTCCCCAACCTTTTCTACTCACTCCAATGAAGTCTATCCATGGGGACCATATTTCACTAAAGCGGTCAAAGTCGTCATGGGCTATTGCCGTCAGTTTTTCCATTAACATAATATCAGAGATTTTAGTAATCACCATCTGCCAGGGTAAGTGTCTACTCCTCCAATTCCTAGCTATTATTAGTCTCGCTGCTGAGAAAATATGTAAAGCTAATTTCCATTGGATAAATCTAAAATTGTTTGTCTTATAAGAGAGGAGAGCTTCCCATGCGCTAGGGGAGTAAGTGCCTGTAAAGAGCGTAGACAGGAGGTTGTATACATCACTCCACAACTTGTAGGCATGAGGGCAGTTCCACCATATGTGGTGCATAGTCCCTTCCTCTTGACATCCCCTATAACACATGGGAGAGGTATTTACATCGAACTTGTGTATTCTAGCAGGGGTGAGGTACCATCTAAACAGGACCTTGAATGAGTTCTCCTGAATGAGCGTGTTGTAGGACACCTTTCCTGCTGATTTCCATATGTTTGGCCAGGTTTGCTCATCCCCTATTCTCCCTAAATCATCTTCCCACCTAGTCTTATATAAGTGCGAGTTTGTTCCTTCCGGTTTGACCAGGGATGCGTAGAGTTTTGAAATTGCTCCTCTCGCCAGTGGGTCATCTAGGCATCTCTGTTCAAAGTCCGAAGGTTTACTAAAGTGGTCCAGGTCCCGAATCAATGATTTGACAAAATGATCCAGTTGTAATGCCCTAAATTTTTCAACAGGGGGCGCTATGATTCTATTAGTTAGTGAGAATGGGGATTCCCCTTTCCAACCTGCGAGCAGGTCTTGTATTGTACGATATCCTTGTTCCTCCCACCACTTAAACCTCTGTCTTGACTCTACTCCCGGGGGAAACAACTGGTTTCCCAGGAAAGGAGCAGCCGGCACATGTGGCGAACACCACCCCCTGAGCCTCGCATTCCTGTCCCAGATATCCAGAGCTGGGCCTATGTTCTGTACCAGGGTCTCCGGTCTGAGTTTCTTTGGAGTCCAAATAATTGATGCCACAGAAATTGGAGCACAGCTCTTAGACATCATCTGCACCCAACCAGGTATATTTGTTGTAGCATGCAAAGGGAGCAGTGCCGCCAGCTGCGCCGCCATATAATATTTATATAGGTTTGGAACGCCCAAGCCTCCATCTTCCTTTCTACAGTATAGTGTTCCCCTAGCGATCCGTGGTCTAATCGTCCCCCAGATGTATTTGTTAAGCTTTTGTTGTAGTGGCTGGAGGGCGTTTTTAGTTATCTTTATAGGAAGGACTCTAAAAAAATATAGCAACTTAGGCAGGATAGTCATCTTTGCCGCTGCTAGGCGCCCCAGCCATGAGAGATTTACTTGACGCCAAGTGGACAGAAGGGTGTTCAGTTGGTTAAATAGACCTGGGTAGTTTGCTTTATACAGCGTTGCAACAGATGTGGTTAATGTGACTCCTAGGTATGGGAGCCTCTTGACCCAAAGCCAGGGAAAGTTGCCCCTTAATAGAGTATTGGTCTGTTGTGTTAAAGAGAGTCCCATGGCCAGTGACTTACTAGCATTAATTCTAAGGCCTGACATATTGCCAAAAACCTCCAACTCCGAGGTCAGGTTAGGTGCCGTTATATGGGGAGAAGAAATAGTGAGCAACATGTCATCTGCAAACATGGATAATTTGTGTTCCTCCAAGGTAAAGCATTTCATACAACAATTTCTATATAACAAAAGCAATATCCTATTAATGCACTTACCTACTGTAGCTCTAATTAGTGGAGACGAGTCACCAATGTTGTTCAAGCATTCGCCCTTTATAAAGTCCGTCACCCCATTGGGGAAATTGTGAAAATGAGCTTTCACATTATTTTTTAGTATCAGCCCACTCAGAGAACGTGTAGGCTCATCTGGAAAAGAGAAAAGTCGGGCGTTTATTATGAAGCTCTGAGCTCTAATTAAAGCAGTGTAACTAAACTGCCATGAAAATCAACAGTAACCTTGGAATACAACACTTTCTACACTGTTACATTCCCTAAATTGGGTTGGGAATAGGTTGTCTCAATTGTTCCTTACCCATATTGAAAATACAAATATTGATTAAAATATACCTTGAAGTGATACTGACCCCCCCCCCCCCCCCCCCGCACTAGAGCCCCTATATGTCCCGTTCCTTTCTCTATTGCCAATACTCGAATTAAGAGAGCTGCAAATTGCTGCTTATATAATATGATGGATTCCAGCAACCGAAATCCTGGAGAAGAAACCTGGCCCACGTGAGTTTCAGTCACTAGTAGTCGGGACAGATTTCCACGGTAAAACTTCAGACTGGTCGCGATATATGGTGGCAGGGGCACCGGCAATCGGAATGCCACCCTGCCCATGGAGCAACACCCACATGCTTTAAAATTTGACAGGCTTATCTCACTTTAAGAAAAATACTTTGGTGCTGACATTCATTGGGCAACATTCACCAACATCTAACAGATGTACCCTTATTTCTTATTGAATGTTGGACCAGAGACTACATGTTAAGCGATCAAATTAAAACTTGGCATGTATATAAATTGAAATAAAAAACGGCAGTAGGAATGGCACCCACGTGCTCACTTTGTTCAGATAATTTACACTTGCATTGTACCAATACAGCAGATATGGGAATCATTTTGTTGGGGGTTCTATCCTCTATTTGCAGAGCGATTTTATTTTATTGCTAATTTCCAAACGTAACCAATTCACTGAAATAATTATATTACCAAACAAATTTACACTGCACCAAGAAAAAAAAAAAAAAAAAAAAAGGATGTGTTCGAGGTAGTTCTCAGTAATGCAGCCAAGCAAAGCAAGTCTACTTTTGCTCAGCCTACTAGGCTGGTCTCTGTCCACTCATTAAGAGACCTAGCTTTTCCTTTTTCATCTACTTATTAACTACAAAAGTGTAAAGAGAAGCAGCTTGATAGAAGTCTCCTTTTTTGTAGGCGAGCCTCCAAGTCTCAAAAGTATGTATTTTCTTGCTGTAGCAGGATAGAAAGTGCACCCCTTGCCTATCTCAAAGAAAGCAGGTTCCACTTTTTCAAGATAATTTCTTATTACATTGAAACCCTGAAGAATGGACAGCACAGGGATTACCCAGTTTCAACATACTTGAGAAAGTCTCCTTTTCCAAACAATTTGGTATTCCCGAACAACTCCAAGAGGTGCAGATGAAGACAACCAATGAAAGGGCAGGGCCTTAGCAACAGAGAGGGAAAAGATAGAAAAAATAAATAAAATAGAATCGGATAAGAAGTTTTGGTGCAGGGACAAGGAGCAATTGCCAGGATCTGGGAAGGCAACTGTCAAAATGGTACCACTTCCTTCCTGCCACCATGAGCATCAAACACATACTCCTGACTAAGGGGTGGAGAAGAGCCAGCAGCTCTCTAATCTTACCCCAATATGCAGTGTGCTTCTCCAGCAGAAGACATATTATTCCTCATGGTTATGGTCCATGCCAGTGGATGACCTTGTTAGGTCAAAGCTTACTTAGGAAAGTTCACAATCCATCAGGACTTCTCCGAAATGTGGTTGCTTCTGCCTTGGAAAGGCCCTTAGCAGAAGGATGTCCACATCAAGAACCACACAAATCCTCTGTAGTCTAACAAGTGCCATGTGCATTCTTCTAAGTAAGCCTTGTTTAGAGCAAACCTTTAGTCATTTTTCCAAGAGGACATGTCTCTGGCCAAGGTCAACTTCTTGGCAAACACAGACAGGAGGTCTATCACTGCTGGAATAGTCCAGTCTGTGCAAAAACTAGTTTAGGTATGCACAGCCAAAAATAATGTGTGTGGTTGGTACCGGCAAAGAGAGGGTGTAATGCACATATGAGAAAAAACAGAAGGTGGGCTCTCAGAAAAACCCACATTGCCCCCCCCCCCGACACACACACACACACACACACACACACACACACACACACACGTCAATGTGCCGCACACTCCACAATGAAAATGAATTGGCAATTAAAGTTTATTGTGTATTTTAAAAAAGGATTATTCACAGACATACACTAATACGACAAGTTAAAAAAACACATAGGACGAAGGCAGTGGTGTATATGGAGAAGAGGCCCTAATATAAAAATTTATAATACAATAAACAATAGGGCTTTAAAAGGCCCTTAATGACCCACTGACTCGCTGATAAATATATAACCCTTTCAGTGCCAAGCACGTAGATACTACGTGCTTGCTTCCACTCCACTTAAGTGCCAAGCACGTAGTATCTACGTGCTTGACTTTCCCCCCTGCTAGTAAAAAAAATAAAAGTCAAAAATACTCACCTGACCCCTCGTTGGATCCGGCCGGGTCTCCTCTTTAATTTGGTGCCATCCGATCCCCCGTGGGGGGTCGGATGGCTCCAGGAGAGCCCCCGGAATAGCCCCCCCCCCCCCCCCCGTTTGGCAGCAGCAGCTGCTAACTGTAAAAAAAAAAAAAAAATGACATTCACTTACCTGTGTGTGCGCTGGCTCCCGCTGTCCCTCCTCTTCACCTGGGGGGCCTCCGATCGCCCCCCAGGACTTACCGATCTTCAGGAGAGAGCCCGGAAGGCTCTCTCCTCTCTCCTCTTCGATGGCGGCCGCCATCTTGCCGCTAAGACCCCTATACCAGTTCACAAGGCTGGGGGAGGTGGCAAGTCACCTGCGCTAGCCGGTGACTTGCCATTAACCCCCGGCACCCCCCATTACCTGCCTCCCCAAAGCCCAGGGGGGGGCAGAAGAGCCCGGGCCCACTGGCTATGCGGGCTTGTAGCCTGCAGGGCCAGGGGCCACAAAAGCTGGCCCCTGCGCCCCGTTCCTCCAAGCCCTGCATAGCTGGTCCCGGGCTGGTTACTTTGGGTAAGGGGGGGCCCATGTCATTTTTTTTTATTTTTAAGGATTTTTAACCCTTAAAAATCCCCCCAAAAAATGGGCCCCCCCTCCCGGGAGGGGGGACCCTATGTCATTTTTTTTTCTCGATTTAACCCTTTGTAGTGTGGATGGTAGTTGTATTTTATTTGTAAATGTTAAAAATTACTTGTTTCAGTTATGGGGGTCTCCTGGGCAGGAACAGGGGGCTACCGATAAATATGTGGTACCGTTCTAATCGGTAGAAATGGGGCTTTCACATGCAATATGGTTTTCTTTAATAAAATAAATTTTTTATGTAAAATAAAGGAGTCAATTTTCTAAAAAAAAATTTTATTTATTTATTTTTTTTTTACTTAATAATAAATAAAATTAATAATAAATAAAATTTACAAACAAGACATTTCATGTTAAAGCCTAAACTCTGCTGCAAAAAATATATATATAATTTTCCTGAAAATTCCAGCAAAAATGACACAAAACATGGCGCAAAACATGGCGCAAAATGGGGAAAAATGACCTGTCAACAGAGGGTGACAAAATCTCAAGTAAGCTGGCAATTAAAAGGGTTAATAGTACCTCTGCATGTTGGGTATTGTTCTGTTCGGGGGACCTTGCGCTTTCAGACTTAGCTTGTTTTTTCTTGTTTGCATATTTATATTTTAGTAAAAGGTGTTTTTTATTCTGCTTTTTTATACATTTTTTAGGGAAACTCTGCGCAACCAAAGAGTTCTTTGAGGGATTAATTCCAGAAAGATGAGCCCACTACAACAAGCTGGGTACGCTTAGAAAGCTTAACATGTGTACTTTCAGGGAATATATGGTTTATGGGGGATATTCCAAATGTAAAGGGTTGTTTTGGTTGAAAAATCGCAAGGTGCGCACTTTGTCTGCAGAGCTGAAATTTTCAAGAAAAATTACCGTTACGCACATGCTTTACTTTGGGGTGTTTGGCAACTCTTCCCTTGACAGAACCCATGCATGTTGGGTATCGTTCTGTTCGGAGGATGTTGCTTTTTCAGATCATACTTGTTTTTTCTTGTTTGTATATAGTTTTTTTAGGAAAATGTGGCTTTGATTCTGCTTTTTTATCCTTTTTTTAGGGAAACTCTTTGCAACCAAAGAATACATTGAGGGATTACTTCTAGAAAACTGTGGCCACATCAACAAGCCTGGTACGCCTAGAAAGCCTGAGGTGTGTACTTCCAGAGAATATATAGTTTGTTGGGGGTATTTCAAATGTAAAGGGTTGTTTTTCTGGAAAAACTGCAAGGTACGCATAGCGCATATCACAGTTGTATTTTTTCAGAAAATCCCCTAAAGCTCCGTTTCAGTTTGGGGGAGTCTCCTGGGCAGGAAAAGGTGTCTACCTATACATATGTGGTACCGCTGTAACCGGGAGAAATTGGGGTTTCACACGCAATAAGATTTTATTGACAAACTTACATTTTTTATTACAAAAAAACACTACAAATTGTAAAAAATTTATTTTTTTAAATTTTTTTGCACATATTTCGCCAAAAAATATTGAGAATACACCTAAAAAATGACAAACAAGACATTTCATGTTAAAGCTCAGACTCTGCTGAAAAAAACAATATATCATTTTCCTGGGAAATCCCTGGAAATCCCTTCAAAAATCACATTTGAACATGGGGAGCGCAAAATAGTGCAAAATGGTCTGGCACCAAGGGTGACAAAAACTCCAGGTAGGCTGGCAGCGAAAGGGATAAAAGTGCTAAGATTGTGCCAATAAATATATATAAAGTGCAAGCGTTAATATGGATACAAATTTGATAAGCAATAAAGTGCCACAATATTACAAACATTGAAAAAAAATACATGCAGGCAGTTCTAGGTTGTTCAAAGGTCACAGTGTGCTGTGCAATACTACCAATAAGCAAGTCAGTGAGAAGAGTAAAAAGATGAGAGCCCAGATAGCACCCACCATCCTGCATGGTTTAAAACCACTTAGCCAGGGTGACCTGTTGCACTTAGTTTGTTTATATATAATATATTTATCTACATCAATTTTTGCATCGCCCTTTTTACCAAAGCTTCTGATCCTTCTTGGAGCCCACAGCATCTGAAAGAAACATGCTGGGGACTGTGGGGGGGGGGTTAATTTGATTTCCAGTTTATAAAAAGCCTAGGTGAGTAGGTAGAAGTAACATGAAATTTGACAAATGTCCATTAGGAAACAAAATGGCTTTCATACTCCAAAAACTCTGTACCCAGACTAAATGCATTAATGTTTGAAATCGAAAACACAAAGTCTAACCTGCCCAACTGCCTAAATGTGCAAGGATACAGCCAGGTGCCACCCACAATGTGATAATGGTTCATTACTGGCAGATTTTATGATAAAAGAGGCCATCCCAAACCAATGAATGGCCGGCCCCGACATGAACAAGCTGGTAAAAAAAGAATCACCGTCAGTAACCAATTTGTATTTCAATGTCTACAAAGGGTTGGCAGAAAGATGGAGAAATGTATAGAAAAACTAAAAACAGAAAATATTCCACGCTAAAAAGGCATAACTGGTAAGGCACGCAGCAGATGCACAATAGACACTATTCAAAGAAGCTTTAGATAGTGATGCCTGTTGTAAAAAGGGGTGGTGTTAGCACTCAGTAACTATATAGAACCGTATAGCAAGTGGAATGCTGCAATTTACAATGTATTGGGATATAAAGTTGAAATACCAAGCAGACTTAAAGTGGACCAACACCCAGGATTTTGACTATCCTGGGTCTTGGTCCACTTCGGTGGGGCACCCCCGATCGGGGTGCCCCGCTGTGTGAAACCCCCCCGAACCCCCCGAACAACTCACCTCTCCCCGCTCCCAGCGCCGACGTACAAGGTAAGACCTTGAACGTCTAAGCGGCGGCGCCTGCTGCCGCCTCCCTCGCGTCACTTTGAACGCGCGCGCCCCCGCGCCGGCCATTCGCAGACGGCCGGCGCGGAGGCGCGCACGCCTACAGGGGCGCGAGGGAGGCGGCGGCGGCCGGCCGCCGCCGAAGATAAGGTAGGTGAGTTGGGGTGTTTGGGGGGGGGGGTTTCACCCCGCGGGACATCCCGATCTCGGATGTCCCGCGGGGTGGGGGGTGATCGGCCCGGGAATCTTATAGATTCCTGGGCCGATCACCCCTGGGTGTTGGTCCACTTTAAAGTGGACCTCAGGAAATCCAACATACTTGGCAAGTTAATTTAAAAAGGTAAGGCTGGTAAAAAAGAAACTGGACCACAACCACTACAAATAGTGTGCCAAGAAAAGCCAGATGCAGGCCAATGGAACAAAACCCAGGAACAGCAATAGCCAGCAAGATGGGAAGAAGCAAACATCAGGTAAAGACAGGGAACCCTATGACTAGTCACAAGAAGAGGATTACATCAAGCATGGGCTTGAAAGCCCCTTAATTCATCCAACTGATTAACAGCTATTGGTTGCACCCAGAACAGCTTTTATTCTGCCTATCGCTGAAGGCAAACATCATAGTATATGTACAAAAATTTGAAGACTCTAGATTGCTGCATCCACCTCCTTCAGTCAATCTAAGCTTAAACGGCCTATCGGAGCCAGGGGTCGGACTACATTTTTTCCAGGAGTAAAAATACCTCTTCCAGTCGCTTGAAAGAGTATTTCGGGCACACCAGCGAAACACGTGTTCTAGCCAGAGATTTTAGCCAATCTGAGCTCAGGTCTACTGAAGAAAGTATAAATAGAGAAAGAGCACAGATCTGTTGAGGAGCCATACATGCACCATGGGATTACCATCCAGACATTTTGGAACAATATGTCCCTCAAGGTAAAAATGGATTCCATCCTGAATCTGGTGTACTTGATGCTCAGGTTTAACCTCTTTAATATTCAGATCAAACGGAAATCTAACGGCTTCTGTACCAAAAAGATGTGGGAGTAAAGAAAGTCGTCCTTGGATACCCCAGGATAATTCCTCTATAACAGCCTTTTTCTTTACTTGAGAAAATCACCAAGGTTAAGACTTGTGACTTTACAGTGTCCTTGGGACAATGTGCAACGATGAAAAATTCCTGGGGTCTCGAAGAAAACGTGATAACCCTCTTGAATAATCTAGTAATAACTAGTAAAAAGTATGGAAGAGTTTTCCAAGATTTTTTGGAAGGCAGGGCGAAAAAAAAAAAACCCAGGAGTCTCGCCCCTAATGAAAATATGTCAAGACGGCTTCAGCTGTTGAGAAGGTTGAGCAATAAACCTCTGCCTAACCTCTGGGAGGATTATTGTCTCCTAGAATCCAAGACTCTGAGATGCCGTTGAGGAAATTTACCCCTTTTTGGCCTCCGCACACGGTGGAAGAAGATTCTTCCTTTTGACTGGGAACTCCTTCCCATGCTCAGAGGAAGGAGTTAAAACCTTCTCTAACTCTGAAACGAACATTAGCTTCCCCTCAAATGGGATACCGCACAGGTGGAACTTAGAAGGCTGGTCCCCCTACTAGGTTTTCAGCCAGAGGGTTCTATGGGCACAATTAAGCAGTTAGCCCTGATCATCTGATATTAAATGTATAGCCCTAGAAATAAATAGAACATCCAAAATTTCCTCTTTGGGGGTTACTGGAAACTACACTCCTGACCTCAAAAGAAAGATCAGATTTCTGGGACACATGATATAAGGAAGCATCCAGCTTGAAACACTTAGACCAAGTTTCTATGTCAGAATACTCAAAAGGAAAACAACTTCTGAGGGACTTAGGAAAGAAGAACCGTGATTCTTTATTCCCTACCAATAATATCCTTAAGGGGCTGGTGTATAGGAAAACAAGGATTTTCCCTTTTCGACAATACCCGATATAAGGAATCCTGAATCAAAGGTGTTTTCTCCTAGGATAAAATGCCGGGGGCGTGGCCTGGCGAGCGCATGGAGTAGACGTGCCTGGCATTGCTCCTGAGCTCCAACGGGCATAATATACAGTTTAAACGGCGATCTGACCCCAGAGACACGGTGATATGGCTGGCAGGAAGGGCAAGAGGAAAGAGAAGGAGGGGAATGCCACCCGAGCAGGCGGCGGTGCGAGAGGAGCTGCAGCGGCTGGAGTGAGGGCTCGCGCGGGCGGGGAGCGGCAGGACCGGCACTCTTCCTCCCCCTCATCGGGATCATCATCGTGCGAGGAGCACCCATCGGGGATGGAGCAGATCTCTACCTGGCAGGCGACAGCATCTGGCCCGGGAGGGAGGCGGGAGTGTCCGGCGCGGACCACGGGGAGCCGACAGTGCCTGCGGCTCCTGCAATCAAGATGGCGGCCGTCATCGAGGGTGAGAGATCGACCCCCCCCCCCCCCTCGCAGTATGCACGATGAGACAGAGCACCCAGTGACCTCCGCTGCGCTACTGGAGTTCCCCACAGCTGTGCACCAGCCCTCAACTGGGGACAGTGAGGAGGAGGCACGCTACCCCCCACACACAGAAGAAGCTAGGATGCGTGGAGGAGGAGGGCCGGCACGCTGGAGGGAGATGACACCTGGGGGCACCGTCCCAGAAGGGGACATAAGGTATGCGGGGGGGGGGCCCCTGATGGATCTTTCATGGAGGAGTCCGTTGGCCCCCTGGAGTGTGAGGAGGGGGGCAGCGGGGGGAGAAACCCCATTCAAGTGCCCACACTGCAAGCAACCCCGAGTATGAGTTGGAGGGACGCGGCTCTGGGCAAGCTGGAGAAATTTGCTTTCTCCCCTAGAGAGAGAGAGGTCATGGTGCCATGGGTTCCCCGGGGGGGGGGGGGGGGGGCACGGGAAGTACCCTCCACCCGCCACTCACTTCCAGGCAGTGCTCTCCCACAGAGACCCCCCACCAGCCAGAAGCCACTCGAGGTTAGCGAGAGAGCTGGAGCCGCAGGTTGCCATAACGCCTGACGTTCAGGATGCTTACCTCGGGGGTCCGACGCGGTCCTCCAGCGGTCTTTCCATTTCAGGGTCCACCCCGGGTGACAACCGTGCTCAGTACCCCTACCATTATATCCTTCCCGCCAGAGGATTTCCCCCAGGCTGCAGGGACTCTTTCTCCAATACGTGGGGTCGCACTTCTCTCCCCCATCGCCTCAAACGCACCGACATCACCCCAGGGTATGATCGATGATCCAGTGGGCAGCATCCACAGAGAAACCCTTTCCTTTTTAAGATCGATCCCCACCAGAGCGGATTTTGAGGCGCTGATATCGAAATACGAGGCGGCATGCAAAAAGGACATCGCAGAGGTGCGGGGCCGAGTGCAGGCCCTGGATTCTAGAGTAACCTCACATCAGTCAGCGACTGAGGCGGCGATCGCGGACTTGGCGGCGCGCGTCGAAGAGCAGAACTCCCAGATCTTACAGCTCCAGCTGCAACATGATGACCTGGAGAACAGGCATAGACGTAACAATCTCCGTCTTAGGGGAATACCAGAAGCCTCGGCAGGAGAAGACGTAAAGCAAATTATCACAACCATTTTCAACACGCTTCTGGAAAAGAACATCGATACCCCGATCGAGATTGATAGGGCACACAGGGCCCTCGGTCCTCGCAATCCGGATCGGACGCACCCTAGAGATGTGATCTGTAGAATTCACTTCTATAAAATCAAAGAAGAGATCTCCCGCAGGGCTTGGAGGCATGGTCCAGTGGACTTTGACGGAGCCAGAATCTTGATTCTTCCGGATCTTTCCAGGCGTACTCTTCAAATGAGAAGGATGATGAGGCCGATCCTGGAGGTAGTCAGAAGCGCGGGAGCCACGTATCGCTGGGGCTTCCCCTTCCATTTGATAGTCTCTAAGAACCGTGACTCGTTCTACCTTAGAACGCACCAGGACCTGGACGGATTATTCTCCTTTTTGGATTGTGACCCTGTGCCTGCTCCTAATTGGGCGGAGCCAACCCCGCGAGGTCCACGTGGAGGACCTCCCCGAAGAGCCAGGTCTGCTCGACCGAGGATAAGAAACGAGAGGCGGCCTAGACAGTCGGACCGTGAATCCTGAAAGCCTCTTTGCTGCAGTAATTTTTTTGATGCCTCTCTTAAGTCTTGGTTTGGAATAAGTTACTCATTTGTAGTTTGATTGTCTGCACGGCCGGCCCGGCTCCGACCGTGCATTGATGGGGCGAGTTTGAGACTAGGGTCGCTGGTGGCGGAAATGCCACTTGGAACCGCTCGGTCCCCCCATGGAGGCAGCTTTGCGTACGGCTCCCTCGCTGCACGGAAGGGGTCGGTGCCTGGCAATAAATCTGAGTCTCAGCAGTATTCTTATATGCTCTATCCTTGCTTAAAGCTTAGCATTTACACGATGCCCTAGATTGGGCACAGACCGTACAAAGACGGGGCGCGCCCGAGACTAGGGTCGATAGAGGCAGGTATGCCACTCGGACCAGATATGTCCTCCCACGGGGACAGCTTTGTGTACAGCTCCCTCGCTGTGCGGAAGGGGTCGGTGATTGGCAATTAACCAGAGTCTCAGCATTATTTCTATATGCCTTATTCTTGCCTAATTTTTATTATCTGCGAGTTTATGTCCACGAGGCCTCTGGGAACCAGTAGCCCAGGAAACGTGCTGCCCGGGAAGCTCAGGCGGCTACTACTTCCAGATTCGTCGCTTGAGACAGTCCCCCACTTAGGCCGGCTTCAGATTCCTCTCGCCGGGAGGCGATCTGAACCTTAGAGCAGTAGCTACTTAGACGGAAACCCCCTGGTCACAGGTCTGGCCTCGTGCTCAGGTTTTGCCCGTCTTGTGTTCTCTCCCCCCCCTTTTTTTCTTCCGGTACCTTCAAACCCGGGGAGAGACTTTTGTTGTCTCTGTACCTATACCTGTCTCTCCATCTCTCGCACCCCCCTGCCCCCTTCCCTGAGGTGGTGGTGGAGAAGTATTAACTTCTGATCAGCTGGTGATGGACTTGAGAGAGTTAAATATGTAATAGCTGATACCGGCCCATAGAACGAGCGCCGAAGAGGATAAATAGCGGGTTTTGATTGGCCCGCGTCACCCTGACGAAGCCCCGGTAGGCGAGGCGAAACGTACTTCGGCGGCGGACGGCCGGCCCCCCCACGCCCTCCCCTGGCTTCCTTCCTCACACACACGGGCTGCACGTGACTTTGATGTGGGAGCGCCTGGGTCGGCAATGCGCGGAGTTTGAGATAGCGGAGACAAGCTGCAGCTGCCCCTCCGTGGAGAAGGTATTTGGCGGTCGAGTGGTGCCAGGTATAATGGCCCTCAGAGATGTGGCCTGACCTGTGCGTCTCCCGCCGGTATACACTGACTGTCGTTTAGTGCGCATATGAATTTGCCTGCGAGCATGCGCTTTTGGAGCTCTGTTTTAACACAGCCGTAAAACTGTTGCACAGGAAATCAACCAAATTGCTGCTATATGGGATAGGAGCCGTGTGCCTACACCGGCATTTAAAGCATTTGCACCTTATACATCAGTGTTTATCACAGCTGTGGAACCCCTACACGAAAAATTAATTTGCTGCTATGTGTGATAGGAGCCGCTTGCTGAAATTGGCATCAGAAGCATTTGCACTTTAATACTAGTGACGTTGGATCAGTGACTGCCCTTCCTCCCAACACAAGTTTCCCCATCCATTTACCTTTGTCGGCTGGCCAGCCATTTGACTATCATAGGTGTGTGGCTGAGAGGGATGAATGTGTGTCAGGGAATGTGGCTGAATGGGGGGGGCCCCCGTGTCTAATATGCTAATTAGCTTTTTAAAATTCTTTTAGGGATTTAGGGTGTCAATATTTTGTGTCTTTGATTCAATAAAAGTGTGTTTATAGCAGAGTACAACCCTTTTGTGGATTCATTGCTTAAGTGCCAGCCCTATAGGAACCTGCTTGTCTGTATGTGTATTGGTTGTAAATTGATTTTGGGTTCACGGGCGCCCCTCAAGTGAGTTTTGGGCAGAGCACCGCATCTATATTCTAGGTTCTCCCTGGGCATTTTTAGTTTTATTTCAAGTATTAACTTGGGTAGGGGGTGCTTCCCCTGTCGCTAGTGCTGACACGGTTTTGCTCTCTTGGACGTTTTGAGTCTTCACCCCTTGCTGGTCTGCTGTTGCAGTAATGAAGGAGTTCAGCTTGGTCCCCTTCAACGTAAAGGGCCTCAATACCCCTGAAAAGAGATCTGTGGTTCTTAATCTTCGGGCAACGAAGGTGCAGATAGCTCTTCTTCAGGAGACGCACTTCAGGGCCTCTAATACGCCATCTCTCAGGAACAGATCATTCCCAACCTCATATCATAGCTACTCCCTGGACTCTAAATCTAGGGGAGTAATTTGCTCGCCGGGTCATTGCCGTGGGAGGAGGTGGGCACTCTGGGTGGTGGGGAGGGCAGATGGCTTTTTGTTAAGGCTAAGATTGGAACAGAAATGTTCACCTTAGTGAATGTGTATGCTCCCAACACGAGGCAGGTCTCTTTTTTGGAGGAGGTTCTGGATAAGTTAGTTGGCTTTGTCGAGGGTAAGTTGATAGTAGGTGGAGACTTCAACCTCACCCTAGAACCCCTCTTAGATACATCAAGGGGACATTCTTATATCTCGTACTCCAAGATACGGAGAATCAAGAAACTTCTCCACTACCACCAGCTAACTGATCCGTGGCGAATCTTTAACCCTAGCGCAAGGGATTATTCTTTCTATTCAGCCCCGCACAACATGTATTCTAGAATAGACTTTTTCTTAGTCCAACATTACCTCTTGCCACGGGTGACAGACGCGTCAATAGGTAATATTACCATCTCGGACCACGCTCCGGTCTCGCTTACACTGGCCTCACAAGACCAGGCGCCACTACCCCCTGGACCTGGAGACTAAATAGTGCCCTTCTACAGGACCCTTTAATTAAAGAGGACTTGACGAAAAATCTCCAGGAATATTTCACGACAAACACTACCCCCGACACAAGCCTACCCATGATATGGGAAGCTCACAAGTGTGTAATCAGAGGATTATTGATCAAGCATGGGGCCAGGGTTAAGCAGGAAAGAAACAAACAACTACTGGACCTCCTCGGAGAAATCCGGAGGTTGGAGTCCATACACAAGCAGTCATTGGCAGCGGCACACTTGGCCGCCCTGGCCTCCCTTAGAGAGCGGCTGAGGGGGATTTTAAATGACAGACACAAACTCCAGCTTATAAAAACCAGGAAGGTCTTTTACGAGTCGGGAGACAAGTGCGGTCGTCTCTTGGCCTCGGCTCTGAGGGGGGAAAGGGCCAAAACTTACATTCCTAGAGTCAGGAATCAAGAGGGAAACATGGTTCATAAGGATATAATATAGCAGGGGTATTCAGAATGTACTACCATTCCCTATATAATATCCCTGATACAGACTCGGGTACGGGGAGAGTGTAAATTAGCGATTATATTCAGCAATCGGGGATGCCCAAATTTCCACAGGCACTAGCAGAGGACTTAGAGGCCCCAATCACCCCAGAGGAATTGGCGCTGGCCATTAAGGGATCAGCCAATGGGAGGGCACCAGGTCCGGATGGTCTACCCCTATTGTATTACAAAACATTCGCAGATACCCTCTCGCCTAAGCTCCTGGGGGTTTTCAACTCGCTGCCCTCCCATTGGATAGTCTACGTGCCCACATAGCGGTGATACCGAAGGATGGGAAAGATCCCACTTTGAGCTCCAGCTATAGACCAATATCCCTCCTCAATGCTGACGTTAAGCTCTTCGCTAAGGTGATTGCTAACCGCCTGTCCCCTCACCTTCCCCAGATCATACACCTAGACCAGGTGGGATTTATGCCTCTTAGAGAGGCACGGGATAACAGGGCAAAAGCCCTGAACCTCCTCCATGCTGCCCTAAGTAGGAAGCTTCCCTCAATCCTCCTGGCAACAGATGCCGAAAAGGCATTTGACCGGGTGCGGTGGGATTTCATGTACAGAGTCCTGGAACATATTGGTCTGGGACCCAATATGCAGTCCTGGATTTCAAGCCTCTACCAACACCCCACTGCATCTGTCAGGGTCAACGGTATGTTGTCGGAATCGTTCGACATTGGAAACGGGACGAGACAGGGCTGCCCCCTCTCCCCCTTAATTTTTATCCTGACGCTGGAACCCTTCCTGAGTAGAGTGCGGAGAAACCCAGATATACAGGGGATATCCCTCCCCTCAGGCCACTAAAAAACTTCGGCTTTTGCCGATTACTTACTCTTTTTCGTATCAGGCCCTGAGGTGTCACTCCCAAATCTAATAAAGCAGCTGGAGCTCTACAGGAAACTGTCCAACTATAAAGTCAACAAGCAAAAATCCGAGGTGCTAAACCTAAATTTAGTGGCAGATAGGGCAAACAACCTCCAAAGATCCTTTCCTTTTAAGTGGGCGAGAGAGATCACATACCTCGGTATAAAACTGGGTAGATCCATAGATTTATGCCCTAAACTTTCCACCTCTGCTCCAAACGTTCTCGAAGGACCTGGATGCTTGGTCCCTTAAAAAGTTGTCCTGGTTTGGGAGGTGTAATGCCCTTAAAATGAATATACTCCCCCGCCTTTTGTACGTAATGCAAGCGCTCCGGGTGGTGATCCCCAGCGGGTTTATGCAAAAAGTAGGCACCCTTTTTTCTAAGTTTATTTGGCAAGGAAAGACTCCAAGGATTAGCAGGAGTCTGACGAGATCTAGAGACAATGGAGGGATAGGCCTTCCCGATCCAAAACTTTACTACGCGGCATCTCACCTAACGGGGGTCGTGGACTGGTGTAGGCACTCACAGCATAAACATTGGGTCCAAATAGAACAGGGCAGTTCATTGTTCCCCCTTTCATCGCTCCCCTGGCTGGCCAAGCAGGCGCTGAACATAGAATCAAAACACCCGACCATAGGGGCATCACTCAGAATTTGCCACAAGTACTTCCCGATGGAAGATGTGTCACCGGCCTTCTCCTCCCTGTACCCAATCCTGGGAAACCCTGCATTTCCTCCGGGGACAGGGGGAGGGTAGCAGAAGGTTGGCTAAAAGAGGGGATAGGCAGAATTAAGCACTTCTGTAACAGTGAGGGTTGGGAATCCCTTGACTCAATCTCGACCTCAAGGGGGCTACCTAGGTGGGGCGACTGGCAGCAGCTGCAGCTAAACCATTTCCTAGCGACCCTGAAACAGCAGGCTAGGCAGCTCAGAAAGACCACGATATTTGAAAAGCTGTGTGAGGAGCGGGGAACAGTCCAATTTGAAAAGCTGTGTGAGGAGCGGGGAACAACATGTGTTATCATTTGCCTATAAAATCCTGGCGAGCCCCCCGACCCAGGACCCCCTGCCATCCCTGGCGAAATGGGAGGAAGACCTGGGAATTACTCTCTCGGACAACCACAGGAACCGCATTATACGCTTGGCGCACAAAACTGCCACCTGCACCAGATACAAAGAGTGTAATTTTAAGATACTAACGAGGTGGTACAGGGTCCCCACAATACTTCACAAATGGTTTCCTGCTGTTTCCCCTTTGTGTTGGCGTTGCAATGGAGCTAGGGGAGATCTCCTGAACATATTCTGGTCATGCCCTCTGTTGACTGACTTCTGGTCTAAGGTCAGAACCACGTTGCAGCATGTGACTGATTGGGAGATTCCCGAGGACCCAGGGTTCTTCCTTCTCCACCACTCGGAGTTGCCCACCAAAAGATATCAAAGATCTGTTCTTTGCCAGCTGGTGAATGCCGCAAGGGCGTGCATCCCTTCGCTGTGGAAGAGTTCTACCCCCCCTGACATGTCTCTGTGGCTGAGTAAAGTGGCAGAGATGGAGAGGTTTGAAGGGATGATTGCGGCAAGCAACGACTCTTCTGAGGACCATCGCATCAAGTGGACCAGCTGGAATACCTTCTCAGAAACCCAGGAATTTCAGACACTACTAGGGGCCGGGTAGGGGCGGGTGCGAGACCTAAACCTACGTGTTTGCCTCTCTTCCTTTTCCTTCCTCTTTCCCCCCGGATACTGGGACAATTCTTGCCCCTTCCCCTGTACTCCCAGGACTTCATATTATGTGGTAGTGGAGTCGGACCGGACCCCGCTTTGGCGCCTAATGGGGTGATTTATGACTACCTAGGGGGGAGACCTCTCCTTGGAGGCGACCTGCCCCCCTGGTCATTGGCTGCACCGTGCGTGATGCAGGAGAGGTGGTCTCCTCCTTCATGCAGAGTGGTGCGGGCTGCCTGGTGCGGGAGTCCGGAGGCTTCTTACTTGTTATATTTGAAATGTAATTCTCTTTTTATGCATGCCCGACGAAATTTTGCATTGACTGTACTTTGGATTGTCCAGGGTGTTATGTTTAACCCCTGCTTCTGACTGTATGTATAATTGCTTCTTTTTCTTTGAAAATGGAAAAATAAAGAATATATAAAAAAAAAAAAAAATGCTTTAGCAGGTTTGTCCTCAATAGCAAAGTTAAACTTAGTTCAATGAGAGGAAGCCGAGAAAGGAAGATGATTCTGGAACTCTTTCTGTGCTAGTCGAATGTACAGACAGACTACCTTGTCACCTGAGGAAGCTAGCCTGTCAGGGATGGGTTCTGGTGAGACTAAATATGGCGGGTCAGGCTGAGAAAGAGGAACCTGCTGCAGCACTAGGGCCCTTGCTCCTGGACCAAAGATCCTTGTATACGGAAAAAGTATCTGCCAAAGTCTCAAAGAAATTCTTCATCAGGCATTGAAAATTATCCCCAGCTACTTCCTCTAAACAGGAATTGCTCAGGAGCTTAGAGAATCCTTCCAGAAGAACAGCCTGGTAACAAGCTCTAGGCTGAACTATCCTAGCCTCCTTCATATCCTTGTGTACTCTGGGACCCCTAGTCTCCTTGGAATCCCTCTTGGATTGTTCTTACTGGATTACTGCCCTAATACATACCAAACCATTACCAAAAGTATTTTAAAATATAATTTATAAAGAGGCTTACCCCTTCTGGCTGTGCAGCATCCCCTCCACCCATCCTGACAAGCAGAATGCACCACCGCAGCCCAGGAAGCGCTTTAATAAGGCACCCAGTGCCTACTGAGTAGCCAGGCTCTCCCCCTCCAGAAAGGATGTAAATGAAAATTCTGGGTCCTCTGTGGGTGTCCAGTAATGCCTTTCAGAGAGCTGCTCTTTCTGTGCCAACCATACCTTGAACCAGAAGTGCATTGAGCCTCCGGGCTGAGGATTCCCTGACCCACCAGTTCCTAATGCTGCTGCTGCTTCACTTCGGACCATGCCTAGGCCTCTTTCTCTCCAAGCCAAGTCCAGAGACCCCATGGGGACTGTACACCCCAGCAGGTAAAACATAACAAACGTAACATAACCTAAATACTGAGCCTAGCCCAACAAATGGGTCCTATCCTGGAGACTGCCGCCCAGACTAGCTTCAGGGAAGAGAGCTCCCTGGGGGGGGGGGGGGGTTGTCCGAGCCCATCATTCTGCCCATAAGAAAGCAAAAAATTGGGACAATGTCATCAAGCCTGTTTCCTGGGAGAGGAAACACAAAACACTGAGGCCTGGGAGGAAGGGGCAGGCTTTTGATGTTGTCCAGTTTGTGTTTCCTCTTCCTACCCGGCTAGCCATCCTCGAGGACGTTTGGGGAAAAACTACCCACCTGCCTTGACCCTTGGCTCAATCCTGCAGGCTGCGGCTGTCTCGTTTTAGCTCTGTGGCTCCAGTACCTACCAGGGCCAGCCTGCTTTCCGTTTTGGCGCAGACAGCTCCAAAGTACAGCAGCACACATGCAGTCATGGGGGTGGGTAGGAATTGTGGAGGTAAACATTCTACAATTACTACTACAAAAATAAAAAATAAAGAATGTGTTGCTCAGCAAAACACCAAGGAGGCCCAGTTCCCTTCTTAGCATTGGGGCCTGGTTAAGGCTTCCTCTGTCACTATGTGGTACAGGATATTACTCTGCGGTTATGCCTCCCTACCCTTTCCCCGAAAATAAGACCTACCCTGAAAATAAACCCTAACATGAATTTTCAAATATAAGCATTACCCAAAAAATAAGCTCTAGTTACAGGAAATATAAGACAATTGGCACATGTCATTGTCAGAGCCATTTCTTGCCCAGGGTGCCAGGTATCCCTGCACTCGGGAGCCAGCACCTGTCACCCCAAGCTTACTACAGACACAGAAGCGTCAGTAGCAAATATTACCATTCTTTACGGATGAGTGGCACCCCCAGGAAAATGAGGGCTTGGACTGCCATATATTATGGTTGCACTATCAATTTTGCAATGAAAATGAACAAATGTAGATTTGAGACTTATTATTTGAGATGACCACCACCTAAGCGGTGCCTAAAAACACATCCTCAATTTTGCACCAGTGTTAGCTATAAGTGCATCTGTAAACATAAAATATAAAAGGATACCAACCTCCACCCACTCCCAAATCGGATCTGTCCAGGCCTGGGACATTAAAATCCAGTACTAAATATTTTATTTTTTCACCCGAACCCACGTTGCCCCACCTGTGTCTGTCAAGCACCATGGACACAATGAAAACAGCAAAGGGTGGCACTCCAGCAATTCATTTAACAAGCCTAAAGGAGCCAGTGGCATATGTAAAAAGATGGACAGGATCTTGGGGACTGGTAGGTTTTAAAGCTTCGGACTGAGCAGATTAGTTGTGGGAGATCATAACCTTGCTTATGCCTATAGATGCACTTTCCCAGAGAACATGAGGATACACTTTACAATTCAGAAACACAGCAATAAAGAAGAGTACTTACCCTCTGACTTTAACTTGGTGAGAACAAAAATAAGATAATTATTGAAATCTGGAAACTGGTTGAGCTGCTCCAATTTCTGAGACACTGTCAAGGATGCAACTTACATAATTACATTATTACAAGCCAAAAAAAAAAATGGACAGTAATAAGAAGCCTCTTAAACCCAATGGCCAACTTAATGGCAATTTTTTGAAAGCCAATTTACATGCTTCTCTGTCAGTCCATCAGCACGGAAGCTGATAGCACTGCAACTAGTCTGGCTTAGCCTGCAGCAGGATCGGGCCTTAAGGCTGACGCTATTCCTTTTTTAGTGGGTTTTTATTGGCGAGTCCCTGTCCAGCAGATCAGTGGCATGGATAGGGGTGGCTGATGGAAAGCAATACCAGGCCCAAGAATTCCAAGCTTTTTGTATCCCCCAGCCACCTCTCCCTCCATCCCCCTTAAGTAACAGTTGAACTTGCGTAACAGACCAGTACAGTCACACTGCTGCATGGGACAGGTGACCTGTCACTCAAGGTCCCAGTTTAAAGTGGACCAAAACCCACATCGATCGCATCCGGGAATCTATAAGATTCCCGGGCAGAACGACACCCCCCCCCCCCCCCTATAAGGGTGCCCTGGGAGCAAGGACAAAAACCCAGGATAGTAGAAATCCTGGGTTTTGGTACACTAAGTGCAGCTGGCCCCCACCCCAAGTGAGTTATGTTACTTTTGTATGTACATATAATCAGAAATATTGAGATGATTTGAAATGGCTTATTATCCAGAGGGGGAAAAGATGAGATGAAGGCAATTGTGTCTGGACAAAGACTTAAAGGGGATTTATATGGCTAGATATGTGTGTGGGGGATGCAGCTGAGGTTAGCGGTTCTACACTCTATTTTGCAACTCATAATTTAGGGGGGCCCTGGTACAGGGGGACACTTAACTAGCTTACACCCCCATGCCATCAATGAGCTCTGCATTACAGAGATTACCTTTGCATGGTGGGGCTCCATCTGATGGGACCAGGAACACACATGGAGAATTCGCTGTTCCTCCAATAGGAGATATGGAGATACCCACGCCCAGACAACCCTGCAATCTAGAATATTCCAGGGCCGCTGCCCTCCCCCCATGGCATCCAGAATCAGAATGCCCTGCTATGTGAAATAACCCAGGTTACCCGGAAAATTGCCTTCTTTCGCTGGTCCAGTGAAACATGCACGAGCAGCTGCCACATCCCCGCTATCCCTTTAGCAGGGCGCCTGCCCATGACATAGGCCCAGGGAAAGGCGAGTTAGATTGAGGGGGAACTGGGAGGTTTCACACAGCGGGGCATCCCCGATCAGCGTGCCCCAGGGGCAGGGAACAAAACCTAGGCCAAAAACCTGGGTTTTGGTCGACTTAAAAGTCCTATTTCGGCTTCCCTGTGATCTTTAAATGTAGAGGTATCCCAAATTGGGAATCTCCAGGCACAATTGTTAAAAGGCACCCAAAGTCATTTTTGACTTGAGGTCAATGACTGAATTTTTTTGTTCCCTTATTTTTAATATACAATAGCTACTACACTCTAATAGCCAATCCTGGAAAGCTAGGATTTCTAGAAGGAAAGAAGTATGCAGTAATCATAGCATGCTGATCCTTATATGAACATGTGTTATATGTGACATCTCTGCAGTTCCATACTAATTTTAAATAGATTAAGAAACATGTCCAAACTAGAGGTATGCTGCATACAGTATGTAAATTATATTCCCCAGCCACATCTATTTTTACTCTCGATGATTGGAAGTATTAATAACTCCATGACAAAACGCTGCATCGACAGTCCCTTCCAGTTATCCCTTTGCTTCCCAATAACAGATTAAAATAAATCTACTGAGGATGTCCCCATATTCCCATAATCCATAAGGAAACACCAGTCAGTTTACAGCACAGCCATTACATTTATGGCAGCATTAGTGTAGAGTGTGAAACCACTCACTGCAAACAGGCACAGGGAGACTGTATAGAAATTAAAGAAGCTCAACTCCACTGTTGGCGTCTCATAATTTCTTTTTGTGCTGTGCTACCTTTACCTAGAGAGAAATATATGGAGCGCAAGTTATTCGGAGGTGTAAGCTAAACAGCCACTGCACAGTCATAATAAATGGGGGGGGGGGGGGGGGGGTCTTCCTTGTACTTGGCTGAAATGAATGTTTAAAGGGGGGTGGGAGCAGCTCAATCACTATTATTTATACAAAATGATTATTATTATTCAGGGCCTGGGAACTAATTTACCGCCCAGTTTAACCCTCTCATCAACTAAATATCAAGCAACAAACATGTCTAGCTATGTGGAAAGACAGAATGTCTTGACTGTTCCTGTCAGTATCAGTGAGGAAATGTCCTGTACTTGGAGCCCACCTGCTTGTCAGTAACATAAAATCGTAACTCCACCTTTATTGGTCTTTTTAAAAGTTTCTATTTACATGTGCCATTATGACATGCTCAAGGAGCTGAGCTTATCTCTTATTTTTCGATGCCCGGGGCATCCAAAATCGGGGTGCCCCAGGGGAAAGGACCAAAACCCAGGATAGTCAAAATCCCCACATTGCCTAAATTACTGCCCCATGAAGAGCACCATTTGGCTTTTTTTGTTGCTCCTGCTTCATTTTGCTCCCAAAGCTAAAGCCATCTTGTTTAGCTGGAAGCCCAGCCTCCTCAAGTCATTGCCGCCGTTGGGAGTGGCAGCAATGGCCGACTGCTTACCATCTCACAGATGGGGACAGCCAAAAAAAAAAAAAGTCTGTGTTCCAGGATAATTCAGAATTCAGTAGGTGGCTGGGCTACTTTTTTATGAGGAACCCCCAAAATGGGATGACCCACTGTGTGAAAGCCCCAGATCACCGGATCCACTCACCTCTTCTACAAGCTTGACCCGCGGCCACATCCCCAGCATACCTCTATCTAGTTACACAGCTGCATCAGGCCTTACTAAATGGCTAGAGGCACTCACTCCATTTTGGAAGTCCGTGTCGCAATGACATAAGTGTGCCAAAGGAACCATGGATGGAAGGAGCACCGCTGATTGGCCTGTGTATGAGAAAGAAGGAAAAGGCAAGTTTACGGGCCAACCTTGGGGATACTACTGCCAGAGAGGAAAAACCCCAAGAAAGTCTATTTCATTGGGTGGTGGTCTTTAAAAAGAAGTATTCCCAGGGTGTTTGGTCAAGTGTATTTCGCAAATGGGGCTTTGGTCAACTTCAGGAAAAGTTTGCTAATGCTTAGTAATTGTGTCAGTCGGGGCCCCTTTTTTCAAGAATTCTAAACAGCAGAACACACGTTTTAACAACAGCATCATTTCCGTAAATAATTTTAGAGGGTTTTGGTCCACTTTAAAAGCTTAACATTATTAAACATTTATATTGAGTCAAACCTACAGTATGCTGATAAACACAAAACCTTGGGGGCCTTTAGGCTTGGTATCATTTCATTTAGCCCAATCATTTGACCACATCAGTTGTAAAAAAAAAAAAAAAAAAAAAAAAGAATTTTACTTGATGTATTTGGTTCTCATATTACAAACAGCGAACTTATTCAATGACATTACAGTACATGATGCACATAAATGTATTCATCTTAAAAGATCTTAATACACTTTGCATTTCATCTGTAATTTGAATTCATGATTCTCCTCTTTCCTGGGGAATCAAATTGCCCTTTTTAGGGGGGACTAGGTAGACATGTTTCGCCTTCCGGCTTTCTCTGCCCTCCCGTTCCCCAACGTGTCCAGCCACCACCGAGCGCGATGAGGCGGCTCCAACAAAATGGCGCCTAATTGCGGACATATGTTTTTTACTCAGTACTCAGCGAGCGCGGTGACGACGTCCTTCCTGTCAAGGGAGAAAATGACACGCCGCGCTCGGTGGCGGCTGGACACGTCGGGGAACAGGAGGGCGGAGAACCCTCCGATGCGCCCTGACAGAGGGAGAGGTGAGAGGCCGCATGGCCCTATAGATAAGTCCTTATGGGAAAGACAAGATGGCGCTAAACATATTATTACACATTATATCCGGCAGGACAAAAAAAGACCCCGACGTCTCCAGCCATTATAAATGTCACAGCGGTCCACAAAAGTGAAAGGGGTAAGTGACCAGTGAGGTTATACATTCTACCCAATGGGCTATAGATTGCAATTTTAAGAGCTAATAAGCCAATATTATATTGTGATTTTTTATAGACATTACTAAATAAGGGAAATACTGGCCAACCTGCACCTCTTCCCAGAGGGGTATGAAAACGGTGTGTGACGTATATACTACAGGTGCAATGCTTGCATTAAGGTTTATTAAGCACAAATTAAGTGAGAAATAAGGTAAATTATGAGCCTCCAACAACCATATATGGATATGATAATAGGTATATACAAAAAAATTACAGACATGGATTATGTACAGATTGATTGTCTATTTTTCGCCGGAAGGCGAAACATGTCTACCTAGCCCCCACTAAAGAGGGCAATTTAGTTCCCCAGGAAAGAGGAGGAGAATCATGAAGTAAAATCACAGATGAAATGCCAAGTGTATTAAGATGTTTTAAGATGAATACATTTATGTGCATCATGTACTTAATGTCATTGAATAAGTTCACTGTTTTAAACATGAGAAACAAATAAATCATGTAAAATTATTTTTTTAAATACAACTGATGTGGTCAAATGATTGGGCTAAATGAAATGGGACCAAACCTAAAGGCCTCCAAATAAGAGGTTTTGAATTGAGGTCGCCCAACTTTTGAACCAATCTATGAGAATTAGACTGTGAATGAGAGGTCACCCTTAAGATACCCAGCAAATGGGATCTCTATTTTAGGTTAATTAGGCTGATAAACTGTCAGTTAAAAATATGCGCCACCATTGCCGGCCACTGTCTAATACAAATAGTAGTCATGCTGTACCCCATCCAGAAATAAAGGGCTACCTGTGGCGCCTGTAATAAACTTGCAACAGCAGACAAGAGTCCAGATTACTTGCACTCCATACCCCATCATCTTTCCCTCTCCACAGGGAAAGGTTATTATGCTTAAAGTGGACCAAAACCCAGGATTCTGACTATCCTGGGTTTTGGTCCTTTGCCTCCAAGGCACCCCGCTGTGTGAAACCCCCAGATCGCCTAAGGCAACTCCTCTCTTCCTGGTCCTACGGCTCATGCACGGCCGCTCATCCAATCAGCGGCTCAGAGCACACAGGCGGACGCATCCTCTGCTTCCCTAACAGGGAGCGTGCTCGCGCCAGCCATTCACAAATACCCGACGCGGGCACGCACCCTGCTAGAGGGATAGCGGGCATGCGACTGCAGATCACGCATGCACCGGGAAACAAACAAAACAACTAAATTGGGCAACCTGGGGGGGTTTCACACAGAGGGGCATCCTGATTTTGGATGTGCCGGGGGAGGGGGGGAATAGATCACCCCGGGAATCCTATAGATTTCCAGGCCAATCGGCGTGGGTTTTGGTCCACTTTAAATTAAGGCCGAGTGTATATCTTGCCGTTTCTGCCTTAATTGGAAATCCTTAAACCGGACCAACAGCCTGGCACAGTTGGAAAAGAAAGGTAGCGGCCATTTTGGAGCTTCCTCTCCCAGCATCTCAGCCATGCTGCTGTCTGGATTCAGCTGACATAACAGACAATGCACAGTAACAGGAAGCCCAGCAGCACTTCCTGTTTGCTGGCTGCCTGCAAATGCATGAGACACCACCATGTTTCTAAAATTCACTACAGCAGGAGTTAAAAAATGGTAAATTTTCATGTGCAGCAATCTGAATTGTTCTGGGGAGGGATTCATATGAGCATCGTTTGTTATGTTAGACCTTTAAAGTGGAGTTTTGGTCCTTTCCCTCGGGGCAGTCCGATCGAGGGTGCCCCACTAAGTCAAACCCCCCCAGATCGTCCGAGGAAACTCACCACATCCCGGTCCTACGGCGCATGCGCAGCAGCTCGTCCAATAAGCGCTCGGAGCCACTGAGCTATGCACGTCTGAGCGACGTCTTGGAGCGGCTCCGAGCACGCTGTTGGCCGCATCTCCCACTTCCCTCTAACAGGGAGCGTGCACAAATGGCTGGTGCTAGAGGGATAGCAGGGATGTGGCCCGGGCATGTGCCGTTAAACCAGGAAGTAAGGTAAGTGTTGCGGGCGCCCTGAGGGGTTTCACACAGCGGGGTATTCCGATTTTGGATGCCCGGGGGGGGGGGGGATCGATCGGCCCAGGAATCTTATAGATTCCAGGGCCGATCCTGCTGAGTTTTGGTCTACTTTAAGTAATTTTTGACCATTGGTCTGCTTTAAGCCCTCATTGGGCTGCCCAAAATCGTCTCAGAGAGTACTCCACCTCAGGAGAATGCTGATGGCCAATTGCCAGGCTTTTTAACAGAATATACCATATATCATGCAGCTATGGCCCCCCAGGGTGCCCAGAAAAACCCACCTCTCCGTGCTCCAAAGGCACATGTGCGGGCTCTCATCCAATGAGAGCCGACTGCTCCGGCCACGTCATTCTGCATGATACTCTCATTGCTTCCAAATGCATCTCCGGCATTGTCAGCGCGCTCCCGCCCCAGCCATTCAGTCCTAGGCAGGGGCAGGACTGCACAGGTGGCCAAGGATGTGGCAGGGCATGTTCCCCATTCAACTGAATGAGAACATCATGTCGAAGGAGCCTGGACAGGAGAGTTTTACAGGGCTAACAGGAGTGAGGGTTCACACAGCAGGGAATGGAACAAAACCTGCAGTCATATTTCTGGGTTTGTTCTACTTTAAAGTGGACCAACACCCAGGATTTTGACTATCCTGGGTCTTGGTCCACTTCCACGGGGCACCCCGATCGGGGGTGCCCCGCTATGTGAAACCCCCCCCCCCCGACCGGGTGTAAAAACTCACCTCACCCCGCTCCTACGGCGTATGCGCGGCCGTTCGTCCAATCAGCGTGCTCGGAGCCGCTGTGTTATGTGCGTCAATGAGACGTCTTTCTCCGAGCATGCTGGCGGCCGCATCTCGCACTTCCCTCTAACCGGGAGTGCGCCCATATGGCCGGCGTGGGCGCGCGCCCTGCTGGAGAGAAGCGCGAGATGCGGCCTTGGCCCACGCATGCGCCGTTAGACCGGGATCCAGGTAAGGTTTCTGGGCGTACTGGGGGGTTTCACACAGCGGGGCATCTCGATTTTGGATGCCCCACAGGGAGGGATCGGTCCGAGAGTCTTATAGATTCCCGGGACGATCCGCCTGGGTGTTGGTCCACTTTAAAGAGATAAGAAGGCACAAATTGCAGGGGGGGGGGTATGTATTCATACAGACAAGATGCTGAGGCTTGGGGACACAACATGGGCTGGAGGTTTCTTGGCTATGGGGGAGACAGACAGGTATTGGATGGTGGTGTTAGAAGCAGTGCAGCCCACCAGGAAGTCTCCCTATGGCCAGTCCGCTCCCAGCCCTATCTAATGGACAAATATGGCAGGCCACACATAGCCCCTGTATCCGGCCTGCTAAAGCAGGAAAGCCCTGTTGCCCATAGCAACCAGTCAGCCCCCACTGTCATCTTCCCAGCCCCGGTATAAAATGAATTGAGGCCTGTAAGCGGCCGAGAGTCTCCCCCATCCCCGTGACAGGCCGGGGCCACAGGTGGTGGCGGAGGCTGCGGGGCCTCAGTGTCCGGGCAGTGGCGGGAAGGAAGGCTCAGGCCTGGCAATAGGAGGCCGGGGGAGGCCAGGCCTCAGCACGCACTTCCCTCAGCCTCCCGGGGAAGAAGGATACTTGCTGCACGGCCCTCTGGGTAGTCGTGTCCGGAGACTGCGACTCCTTGAGCAGCTGCAGAATCTGCTGGAGGCCCTGCTCGTCCGGCTTCCACTCGTACTCCATGCTGGGGACACGGCGCGGCGGCGGCGGGAGGAGGAAATGGAGGGAGCGGCGCCGGCTCTACCGAGCGGTCCTATCGCCCGACCTCTAACACTGACGCCACTGACTACCGCCAACCCGGACAGCGACACCTACAGGTCAGCCTGAGAATAGCGCTGCTCCCATAGGAGACACCTGTTGTCAGGGAGACCCCTCTCTATGCCGCCTCTCGCCTTCTAATATATATATTTATATATAATGTATTTTAGTGTAAAATGTATTCAGATATTCAAAAATGTCTTCTGTGTCCATTCTATAGAATGCAGCTGCCAAAAGAACGCAGTTGAAATAACGACTGCGCAACGCAATTGATCTGCAACTGTCAACTTAGCCTAACGGCTCTCATCTTACTTTACCACATATCTCCCATTTCTTCTATTTATTTCTTTTCTACATTCCCCTCTTAATTAAATCTATCTTTACCACATTCCACTCTTCTACTTCTCTTTTCCACATTCCCCCTTTTCTCACTCTTTTCCACATTCCCTTATTTCCTCTCTCTTTTCCACATTACCCTTTTCTATGTCTCTTTCCACATTCCCCTTTTTCTCGCTCTTTTCCACATTCCCTCCTTCTCGCTCTTTTTTCCACATTCCCTCCTTCTGTCTCCCTCTCTTTTACACATAATTCCACATCATTATCCACCATCTCTCTCTCTTTTCTACATTCCCTCCTTCTCGCTCTTTTTTCCACATTCCCCTCTTCTATGTCTCTTTCCACATTCCCCTTTTTCTCGCTCTTCTCCACATTCCCTCCTTCTCGCTCTTTTCCACATTCCCTCCTGTCTCCCTCTCTTTTACACATCATCCCACATCATTATCCACCATCCCTCTCTCTTTTCCACATTCCCTCCTTCTCGCTCTTTTTTCCACATTCCCCTCTTCTGTCTCTTTCCACATTCCCCTTTTTCTCGCTCTTTTCCACATTCCCTCCTTCTCGCTCTTTTCCACATTCCCTCCTGTCTCCCTCTCTTTAACACATCATTCCACATCATTATCCACCATCCCTCTCTCTTTTCCACATTCCCTCCTTCTCGCTCTTTTTTCCACATTCCCTCCTTCTCGCTCCTTTTTCCAGATTCCCTCCTTCTGTCTCCCTCTCTTTTACACATAATTCCACATCATTATCCACCATCTCTCTCTCTTTTCTACATTCCCTCCTTCTCGCTCTTTTTTCCACATTCCCTTCTTCTATATCTCTATCCACATTCCCCTTTTTCTCACTCTTTTCCACATTCCCTCCTTCTCGCTCTTTTTTCCACATTCCCTCCTTCTGTTTCCCTCTCTTTTACACATCATTCCACATCATTATCCACCATCCCTCTCTCTTTCCACATTCCCTCCTTCTCGCTCTTTTTTGCACATTCCCTCTTTCTGCCTCCCTCTTTTTTCCACATCATCCCATTCTCTCTCTCTTTTACACATTTCCTCTTTGGCTCTCTCATGTCCACATTTCCTACTTCTCTCTCTTTTCAATATGTCCTCCTTATTTCTCTCGTCCCCTTGTACTCTATCTTTGGAACATTCCCTCATTCCCTATATTCCCCTATTCTCCCTCCTTTACTTATTCTCTCCTTCACCTTCTCGCTCCCTCTCCTACACATTCCCCCTCTCTCTCACTCCCTTGCACCTCTCTTTCCCCCATTACCTCCTTCTTTCTCGCATTTCTATATTTCCCCCTTCTCGCCCTCTTTTTTGAATTCCTTTCGATTTTTCTTTTCCACATGTTCTTGCGTTTGTTCTTTTTTCCAACTTGCTTCTTTCCTTTTTTCTCTTCATTCATGTTTTATTCTCCCTTTCCTATTTCTTGCTTCATCCATCGCCCTGTCTCCCTTTATTCTGTGTTCCTTCTGTGTCTCTCGCTGTTTTCTTCTATCTTTTTCCCATTGAATGTGTTTGGGGGGCAGCGTCTGGAAATCTTGCTCAGGGTGACATTTGCCAGCTCAGGAAATGAAAGCCCAGACCTCTGTATGTGGCTCAGCAACAAGTGGGGCAACTTCCACCTGATCAGCTCCAGGCTCTCTCATATCTCCCCATGCCACCCACTTACCCCTCCTCCCAGTGCCACTCATGTGTGATGTGTATGTGACAGACTCTATGCCTCATATCTCCCCATGCCACCCACTTACCCCTCCTCCCAGTGCCACTCATGTGTGATGTGTATGTGACAGACTCTATGCCTCATATCTCCCCATGCCACCCACTTACCCCTCCTCCCAGTGCCACTCATGTGTGATGTGTATGTGACAGACTCTATGCCTCATATCTCCCCATGCCACCCACTTACCCCTCCTCCCAGTGCCACTCATGTGTGATGTGTATGTGACAGACTCTATGCCTCATATCTCCCCATGCCACCCACTTACCCCTCCTCCCAGTGCCACTCATGTGTGATGTGTATGTGACAGACTCTATGCCTCATATCTCCCCATGCCACCCACTTACCCCTCCTCCCAGTGCCACTCATGTGTGATGTGTATGTGACAGACTCTATGCCTCATATCTCCCCATGCCACCCACTTACCCCTCCTCCCAGTGCCACTCATGTGTGATGTGTATGTGACAGACTCTATGCCTCATATCTCCCCATGCCACCCACTTACCCCTCCTCCCAGTGCCACTCATGTGTGATGTGTATGTGACAGACTCTACGCCTCATATCTCCCCATGCCACCCACTTACCCCTCCTCCCAGTGCCACTCATGTGTGATGTGTATGTGACAGACTCTATGCCTTTGGATTTTAAAGGCACTGTTTTTGCATAGACCCATTACTTTCATTTTCTTGAGCATGTCCCAGACAGACTGCCATGGGGTTGTTGATTGTATTACAGACTGCTATTGTTATACTGATGGTGTTACAGACTGCCATTGTTGATTGTATTACAGACTGCTATTGTTATACTGATGGTGTTACAGACTGCTATTGTTCTACTGATTGTGTTACAGACTGGCATTGTATTGATGATTGTGTTACAGACTGCTATTGTTCTACTGACTGTGTTACCGGCAGAGTTGAGGGATTGTGTGCCCTGCTGCTATTGGTCCGTGTGTTTGTCATGCAGTTCTCCATCAGGTCCACGGAGGAGGTCCCCTTGCATGGGGACTTGCATATAAGGCACAGTGTGGCACTAATAAAGTTAAGTTCATCTTCACCCTCAATACTGAGTTCTGTCTCTTATTGGGGGAAACGCTATATTACAATTCACTAGCCCTTGTAAGGGCTGTTCCTGGTTCCTCACGGATGACTCTGGGATTCCTGAATAGCCCAGCATCAACTAAAATGATCAACATCTACCTCATCACACTGCTTCCTCTTACCCTCAGAATCCTAGGCTCACAGTATCCCCTTGCTCCTGGTAAGTCCCTATATATCTCCCCCTCTCTGCTCTCCTCCCCCTACCTCTCTGCTCACGAATTCCTTTCCTTGGCAAAATCACACACCACCTCTATATCCAAGCACAAGGCACATTATTCCACCCTCAAAAGCCACAACCATCTCTTTTCTCTCCTTTTACTCTTACTTGCCGCTGGTGACATCAGTCCTAATCCAGGCCCACTCTCTCCACCCCCCTCCTCCATAACTATACATTTTTCATCAAAGCCAAAAGTCTACAACCGTGTCAAACCAGGATACACACGCAACCCATCTAATCTGATACAGCTCACTCACTCTCCATCCCTTCCCGCCACTGTCACCTGCGCACTGTGGAATGCACGCTCAGTGCGCAATAAACTCACCTATATTCACGACCTGTTTCTCTCTAACTCTTTTACCTTCATGGGGTTCACAGAAACATGGCTTACCCCATCAGACACAGCTTCACCCGCTGCCCTCTCACATGGGGGACTACATCTCAGCCACACCCCAAGATCCAACAACAAACAGGGTGGGGGTGTGGGCATCCTTCTATCCAAACTCTGCTCCTTTAACCCACTCCCTGCCTTGCCATCTCTATCCTTCTCATCTTTTGAAGCTCACTGTGTCCGCTTATATTCTCCCTGTAACCTGAAAATCGCAGTCATCTACCGCCCTCCTGGATCTACTACTCTTTTCCTCGACCACTTTTCTACCTGGCTCCTTCATTTTCTGTCCACAGACATCCCTGCAATCATCATGGGTGACTTTAACATATCTGTTGACACTAGCAACCATGCTGCCACCAGACTACTGTCACTAACCTCATCTTTCGGCCTCAAGCAATGGTCTACTGCACCCACCCACAAAGACGGCCACACAATTGACCTCCTCTTCACTAACCTCTGCTCTCTATCAAACCTCTCATCCTCTTTGCTCCCCCTCTCTGATCATAATCTGCTGACTATGACCCTCTCTCCAATGCCTGCAAACCCCCCTCCACACAAACCCACAATTCAACGCAGGAACTTAAGAAACCTAGACCTTCAGTCCTTTTCTGCCTCACTTCAACCTCTTCAGACCTTGACCTCATTCACGGACATAGACGCTGCATCATCACACTACCATAATACTCTCTCCTCAGCTCTGGACTTTGTCGCCCCCCTCACCTATAGCCGTCCCCGCACCAGAAACCCCCAACCCTGGCTAAATGCAAGCACAGCCAGATTGAAACAGCTGTCTCGAGCTGCTGAACGGCGATGGAGGAAATCCAAAGCCAATCATGACTTTCTATTCTACAAACAAGCCCTTCAGGAACTCAGGACGGCCCTTTCATCTGCTAAGCAAGCTTATTTCTCTTCACTGATTTCTGCACAAGCCCGGAATCCCAAACAACTCTTCAACACTTTCAGTTCCTTACTCCGCCCACCACCCCCTCCTCCAACCTCCCAAATAACAGCAGAAGAATTTTCTACATTCTTCAAAGGAAAAATTGACAACATTCGACTCGGCTTTGCCCCTCAGAATCCCTCACCACTTCAAACAATCCCCCTGCCTTACTCTCTTACTTTCTTCACTCCAATAACTGAGCTTGGACTAACCTCTCTCATTTCTAGGGCCCACCTGACTACCTGCTCCCTTGATCCTATTCCATCCCACCTTATTCCTCAACTGTCTCCATCCCTCACTCCAGCCTTAACATCCATATTCAACCTTTCTCTCTCCACTGGCACCTTTCCTTCTTCCTACAAACATGCAGTTATTACTCCGATAATCAAGAAACCCTCTCTCGACCCCTCTGCCCTCTCCAGCTACCGCCCTATCTCGCTACTCCCTTTCTCCTCCAAACTTCTTGAACAACATGTCCACTCAGAACTGTCACAATACTTATCCACTAACAACTTATTTGACCCCTTACAATCAGGATTCCGCCGTAACCACTCCACTGAAACTGCCCTCACCAAAGTCACCAATGATCTGCTCACTGGCAAAAGCATTGGTCACTACTCCATCCTCATCCTTCTTGACCTCTCCTCAGCCTTTGATACTGTCGACCACTCTCTGCTTCTTGATATTCTCTCCTCTCTTGGGGTTCAAGGGCTTGCACTCTCTTGGCTCACCTCTTACCTCTCTGACAGATCATTCAGTGTATCCTTTTCTAACACAGTCTCATCCTCACGTTCTCTTTCTGTTGGTGTGCCGCAAGGTTCTGTCCTAGACCCCCTACTTTTCTCAGTCTACACCCACGGCCTTGGCAAACTTATAACTTCACTAGGCTTTCAATACCACTTCTATGCGGATGACACTCAGATATATCTCTCAGGCCCCAATCTCTCCTCTCTCCTATCTCGCCTCCCCAATTGCCTCTCAGCTATTTCTTCATTCATGTCATCTCGCTACCTCAAGCTAAACATGGACAAGACAGAACTGGTCATTTTCCCACCATCTAACTCCCCTCCCCTCTCTAACATGTCTATTTCTGTCAACAATTACACAATAACAGCAACTCACCAAGCTCGGTGCCTGGGAGTCATTCTGGACTCTGCCCTCTCTTTCAAACCACATATTCACTCCCTGGCCACCTCCTGTCGCCTCCAACTTAAAAACATCTCCCGCATCCGTCCTTTCCTCTCACCTGACACCACTAAAATGCTAGTGCATGCCCTGGTCATATCCCGTCTGGATTACTGCAACATCCTTCTTTGTGGCTTACCAACTAACAGACTGGCACCCCTCCAATCTATCCTGAACTCTGCTGCTCGCCTCATCCATCTCTCCTCTCGCTACTCTAGTTCTGCGCCTCTCTGCCAATCCCTACACTGGCTGCCAGTCCCACAGCGAATCCTGTTCAAAACTCTAACTCTCACATACAAAGCTCTCTCCAACCAGGCCCCTCCCTACATCTCATCTCTATTCCAACAGTATCAACCTAGACGCAGCCTCCGCTCCTCTGCCGACCTACTTCTGTCCTCCTCCCTGGTCACCTCCTCTCACGCCCGCCTCCAGGACTTCTTACGTGCAACCCCAATCTTCTGGAATGCCCTCCCCCACCCAATCCGCCACTCCACAACCCTCAAAACCTTCAAAGGCGCCCTTAAAACTCACTTATTCAGACAAGCATATAATCTGGCCTAACCAATCTTCTAAAGGGCTCATGCCACAAATCTCTATATTGACTGTTTGTGATCCTTCCCCCTCGTCTTCACCCCTCTTCCTTTAGACTGTAAGCTCGCAAGGGCAGGGCTCTCTCCCCAATTGTATCCTGTATTCAGAATATCCATTGTCAACTCTGTACAACTGCATTTGAATTAGTATATGTACCGTATGTTTCTGCCCTGTCTGTAATTACTACTTTGTAAAGCGCTACGGAAGATGATGGCGCTATATAAATAAACAATAATAATAATAATAATTCCTGCAGCCCCTCTCACCATTGGGAAAAGGACGTCTCTGGCGGGGAAGCCCTCCGGCGATAAAGGTTATCGCTACAATTGGTGGCAGTAGTGGGATGGTCCTTTCTACCCAGAGAGAGTGCTACCCTGATGCACAATCAGTATAACAATAGCAGTCTGTAATACAATCAACAACCCCATGGCAGTCTGTCTGGGACATGCTCAAGAAAATGAAAGTAATGGGTCTATGCAAAAACAGTGCCTTTAAAATCCAAAGGCATAGAGTCTGTCACAGTGTAAAAGAGAGCGACACAGAAAGAGGGAATGTACAAAAAAGACAGAGAAGGAGGCAATGTGTAAAAGACAGAGGGAAGAAGTGGGATGTGGAAGGGAGAGTGAATGGAGCATGCCCCTAGCTAAAGGGAAGCCGGGGATATGACCACAAGCTGCAAAAACACAAAGGGAGCCCTGAGAAAAGGTAAGTTATGCGGACGACCCCGGGTTACACCGGGGACCATGAGAAAGGTGAGTAATGCGGATAACCCCGGGTTACACCGGGGACCATGAGAAAGGTGAGTTATGCGGACGACCCCGGGTTACACCGGGGACCATGAGAAAGGTGAGTTATGCGGATGACCCCGGGTTACACCGGGGACCATGAGAAAGGTGAGTTATGCGGACGACCCCGGGTTACACCGGGGACCATGAGAAAGGTGAGTTATGCGGATGACCCCGGGTTACACCGGGGACCATGAGAAAGGTGAGTTATGCGGACGACCCCGGGTTACACCGGGGACCATGAGAAAGGTGAGTTATGCGGATGACCCCGGGTTACACCGGGGACCATGAGAAAGGTGAGTTATGCGGATGACCCCGGGTTACACCGGGGACCATGAGAAAGGTGAGTTATGCGGACGACCCCGGGTTACACCGGGGACCATGAGAAAGGTGAGTTGTGTGGACGACCCCGGGTTACACCAGGGACCATGAGAAAGGTGAGTTATGCGGACGACCCCGGTTTACAGCGGGGACCATGAGAAAGGTGAGTTACGCGGACGACCCCGGTTTACACCGGGGACCATGAGAAAGGTGAGTTGTGTGGACGACCCCGGGTTACACCAGGGACCATGAGAAAGGTGAGTTATGCGGACGACCCCGGTTTACAGCGGGGACCATGAGAAAGGTGAGTTACGCGGACGACCCAGGTTTACACCGGGGACCATGAGAAAGGTGAGTTATGCGGACGACCCCGGGTTACACCGGGGACCATGAGAAAGGTGAGTTGTGTGGACGACCACGGGTTACACCAGGGACCATGAGAAAGGTGAGTTATGCGGACGACCCCGGTTTACAGCGGGGACCATGAGAAAGGTGAGTTACGCGGACGACCCCGGTTTACACCGGGGACCATGAGAAAGGTGAGTTGTGTGGACGACCCCGGGTTACACCAGGGACCATGAGAAAGGTGAGTTATGCGGACGACCCCGGTTTACAGCGGGGACCATGAGAAAGGTGAGTTGTGTGGGCGATCTGGTGTTTTTTACACAGCAAGGCATCCCAAATCGGGATACCCTAGGAAAACTGACCTATCACCAGTATAGTGAAAATCATGGTAATAGGTTTACTTTAAAGAGGTCAACAGGCTGCTCAAATTTCCCAGAAAAGTCCGGCTCTCAAGTGTGTCTAAAAATGTCCTTTTATTGAATCCATTAAATGATCATGCTCATTGGTCCAGAAATATAATAAAAAGTTCTTACAGTATGTACATGCTGCAGTGTCTTTGCTTATACACATCAGGCGTTATATATAGCAAATAACGCTGTTCAAGGTCGCTCGCTGGCGCTGTGGGGTGAGGCTGGAATAATGATGAATGATTCGCTATCTGGCGCTCTGTCAGTCGCTAAGCAGGATCGGCTTGATAAATGTGTGATTGCGGAGGGGAGCCGGCGTACTCGTGGCGGTGACCGTCATTACCGTTCGCTCACCATTCGCTACCTGGCGCTATCCCTTGTTAAATAAGGGCCTTTGAATAGGCAAACAAATAATTTATTGATGCAGATCTGCATGTTACACCTCAAAGAGGGGCAAATGAGAAAAGCAAGGGATAGGGGAACATGGACCCAAAAGAGGGACAGTCCCTCCAAATCAGGGACACTTGGGAGGTATGCAGTACAGAGAGACATTTATTCTTTCCCCAGCTTGTTCGTTTTGATGAAGACACCCTACTGAAGGAGGTGCATAACTGGAAGCAGGGAAAAGTTAGGTGAGCTCTACTCTGCCACCAATTTCATTTGAGGAAGGGTAACTTATTAGTGATTGTTTTGGTAAATGTGACACCATTGTGAAGATTTAGGGTTACCCTTGCCTCACCACCATACTCCATACTTTATACTTGATGGGATTGTTATTTACTTAGCTGTGCACTACATCACTACCTTATTGGACCTCTGCACCTCACCTGA